>OX393564.1:16935884-16970884 GCA_947652115.1 Blastomussa wellsi
TGGTTCTTTCTGGTAATATATTATATATCTCTTGTTTACACAGAAATAGCTCATACTAAGGTGAAAAATCATGAAAAACTAAACAGTAAAGACCAGTTTTGAGGGAAACAGTTGATGGAAAAAAATTATGCAGTTTACCGAGGGACCAGTCATTAAAGTGCACCTAACACCAAAACTTTTTTTCATCAAAATAATAAAGCGTAGTTTGGTTATAGCACAACAAAGGCAGGGGAAGAGGATTGGGGGTTGGTCAGCATTCCCAGGTAACAGTGCAACTGCTACTCTCTGATGTCATAGATTTTGCAATATTGCCAGCTCAGACACTTTTGGTGGGGAACAGTTGTATTATTAGATGTCATGTGACATTGAATTTGCAATGAGAGTGCATATATATACTCATTACATGTATATACTCATTACATGTAACAAATAAAATTTTAATGGATTTAACAACCAAGAGCATTTGTGTTCCCTTGAGGGTCAGTGTAGTTTCATTAAGCACATGTGCCAGTGTATTCCCTGAACGCAAGCAGTCCCTTGTGCCCTGCGGTGTTTTGTGATGCACATACATTGGTGCATCCATCAAGGGTCTGCACTTGCCGTTTGGGGTGTTCAGTCATACGCATGCGTCAGTGCTTGCTTTGAGCCAGTGTTGGTATTCCTGTGAGGTCAGCAGTGCTCTGTTGTCCACATGTGTGTGGATTCCATGTATGTTCATCGAGGCATATTTGTAGAGTTCAAGTGACCACTGTTTCTGCCTGGTAGCTCATCTCCAGGGCTTTTCTCCCTCTCTTCCCTCCTTAGTTACACTGTTTTTTTTTTCAGTTTGATTGGTGCCCTTCTTCCCTTCTGCGTGCAGGCTCATGGTTGGGTTGTCAGGATTTGCCAGCCATGGGAGCAGTCTCGATCTAGGAGCTTGCTGCCAATAGAGGAAGCTCCTGGATGTCTTGGGCACCCAAGCTCCACTTAGGAGTGCAGTTGTTAATATACTTAACAGTGTATAACAACCACAAAAATGTGTAGAGCCAAGGATCTTTGTCACATTGTATGCATATATACTCGTATGTGTGTGAAAGTACTGGTAGTTAACACTTATTTTCCTTTTCCTTTTCTCTCTCTCAGGAGTGGCCCAGTGAAATTAAGTTCACAGAGAATAGATATTTGATTTTTATGTTTCTATTGAATGGATTCATGTTTTACATGCAAAGCCTTACAGCATTTGGATTGATGTCTCTTATATCTCCAGTTACATTTAGGTGTGTTTCTTTTGCTTTGACTGAGGTTATTGTATTGTTCTTGAAAAAAAAAAGGTGCTGGAGGGGTGGGGAAGCTAAGGAGAGTGGGGAGGAATGCAGTGGACTAGCATTCCATCAATGGGAGTAGCAAAAATTCCTAGTCACTTCCAGTTGTAGACATACATACATGTAACACTGACCCCCAGTCCATGGACTACCCCGATGGACCACCCAAATGTACTACAACTAAAATGGACTACCTTTGGGTTTTTAGGGGTAGTCCATCTGGGTAGTCCATGGACTTGGGGTCAGTGTTATGTCTACAACTGTCAGTTCCTGCTACAGAAGCCACATCTGTGGGCCACTGTGACCCAAACACAAACTTTAAGGTTACTTATCAGTAGCTTATGTGGTCAACACATTTTCAAGCAGAACTGTGTGAGATTAAAGAAAGCCAACAGGGATAAATTAGGGGACGTTTTCATTTTGTTTTTATTTTAAGGTGTCAGTATACCTCAATTTCGTTCAAGAACATAAATTTCCTTTTTTCGGATGCCCTGTTGGGAAATTTTACGGTCTTTTGCAAAAAATTCGAAAAGAAAAGCTATTTTTATTACCGAGATAGAAAAAAAATTAATTGCTAATTACTGCCAGCTGAGCGTCGACAAGTTCCTGTCATCACTTACTGTCAATTCACCTCCAAACCTCACGTGAGCGTCTCATTTCACAACAAAACTTCTTTCACGCGATATGATTGTGCTTTAGTTCTCCAGTTCTATTTCAGTAAGTTCTTTCGTTAGACTTTAATTTTGCGGGTTGCATGCTTGACTGAAGGTGCTGCACCCGTTTTCTTCTGAGCAAAGAATCTGAAACAGTGAAACAACAAACAGTCGTTTAATTCCGCTTCGATCGTGGTTCCTTTTACATTTAACGAGGTTCCTTTCATTTGCTAGAAGCTCTATCTTCATAATTTTCTGCTGCAATAGTGATGTTTCTAGTGCGAGTGCTTTGTAAAGCATACGAGAAACTCACTGCCTTTCGTTTCCGTGATCTTTGGATCATTTGAAGGCTGTAAAATGTAGAACGTCATCAACGCATGTAGCAACAGTAAGCCGATCCTAAGAGTTATCTGTCAATACATCATTAATTCTGACACTTCGTGTGTCATCAGTCGCTTAGAACAAACAAAACTGGAATAGCTTTTTTTGACTGTATCTCTAAAATAAAATTGTCGTAAACGTATGCACATTTTAAGTTCATTTACAGCCACCTTACAACCGATTGAGCTGAAATTTTGCTGAAATATTCCTTAATACCTGCTCTACAAAACCGTGTCTCCGATTTCTAAATTTTGACTTGGTTAAAAAGTTATAGCCTTGTTTGTTCAAGGGTATCACAAGCGATCTTTGAGATATTAGAGACATAATTCAAACATAATATATTAATTTACTATTTATCACCTTTTTCCTCTTTCGTCAAATAATGTATGCAAAATCGAGTAATTCGGGTAATTCGTGTTTTACGAAAATTGAGTAATTCGTGTTTTAGTAATTTGTGTTGTATGTCCTTAACACCGCCTGCCTAGATTAGCTCGCTATTTGCAGGCGGTGCTTACTGATTGTAAAAAGATTTTCTTGCAAACTAAATAAACTTATAAACTTATAAACTTAACACCCTTTTGAAGGGCCATCTGTAACGAATAATTTGCGATGCCAAACACATTGCAGCAACAACCAAGGCTTGTAAACGAACTTGATAAAAAAAGGGGAAATATCACTTACCGGTAATCAAGCAAAAATTCTAAACCTATTATCCTTTCTAAAAAAGAGAAGGTGCAATCAAATCCCTCATTTATTAAACTTTCAGTACTTTTGGGGGATTTATTTTCAAAGCTTTGCCACGAAAGCGTGTTAGCGTGAGGTGGTCAATTGAGGTATACTGATACCTTAATAGTTTTAAATTTGGCAAATTAGAGAAATAAACAACCCGCAGTGTCTTAAAGCTCCTCAGAATCCTCATAACTATCATGAGGGAAAATATATGGAGAATTAGTAAGAATTAAGAAGTTATAGTTAATTATGTTTGGCAGCTGTCAGTGCTAAAAATCCTGATCAAGTGTTTTAGCCGCCATATTGGATTGGTAAGATATGGTTGCCTGGGGTGAAAATACCGCCATCTCCTCTGTTTGTCCAAAATGGTGGCTATAAACAACCAGAAACACATTTACTCAACCAAAACATCTCTTACCCTAGTGCAGACTAACAATTTGTGGTTTGGGTCTGGGTGTGAAACTGAAAGTTTGTTTTTATTTTTCAGTGTTTCTAACACAGTGAAGAGAGCAGTCTTGATTTGGCTGTCAGTATTGGTGTTTGGTAATCAGGTCACAGCCCTCGGTGCCGTAGGGACTATTTTGGTGACTTGCGGAGTCTTTTTTTATCAAAGAGCCAAGAATCACCAGAAGCTCAAAGAAAAAGACAGAGAAGACAAAGAGCATGAAGTGGTCTAATGGAGTGTCTATAGAACATGCCTCCAAAATTATACACTAATCAGGCAATAACTGTAATTGACGTATTTACATTACAGTGCAACTTCCTGTGGCACGTGGCAGAAAAGCACCATGGGCCAGTCTGGCAGATAAGAATGATATTTTGGATGATCATGCGGTTGGACATGGTGTTCATAAACATGCATGTTCAAATTTTGCACACAACCATACCATGTGGTGTGGTGGCCAAGGCAATGGTGTGGGGATAGGTGTGGTGTAGGATTTCTTGACTTTTTCCGACTTGAAAATGGCTTTAAAGTGTGAAAAAAACTCGACGGAATTCATTTTCATCTTGCATGCTTTGCCAATGCTGTTTAATAAATCCTCCCCAAGTCCATTTGTTCAACAAGTGCAATAAACTTCCTCTGACCCCAAGTGTGCTGTTGCTCACCTCATATAAACAATTTGGACAATATCTTGATGCTCAATGCACTGAGAAGGTAGTGTTCAAGCTGGTGTCTATGATAAGAGTACATTTTTTTCAAGTTTTAGAATGAAAACAACTGCCTCCGTATGGAGAGTATGCAGGATGAAAATAGGCCAGTTGAGTAAGTATTAATGGAATATTAAATTTTACAAACCATAGTGATTCACCAGACCAACAAAAATGAAATGGCTAGTGTTGTCATTAATTATAAATTTATCTTCCATCCATCCACAATCTTTACCTTTCCATGTGCATCTTCCAAGAAAAGAAGGGAGCTTTCTCCTTATTTTCCTTAGAGGCCAATGGTCACCATACTTAGCTCTTATTAACCAAGCGGGAGGTCTGTATAGGAGAATCTTGACCGAGGTCAAGATTCTCCCATACAGACCGACAAGCTTGGTTAATAAGATGTTCATTATATGGCCAAACGGAAACTTAAATTTCAAGTTAACGACACTGCTTCGATCTCGATGACGTTTTGTTTGCGAACAGCGATGAGATGAACTTACTGTAAATTTAGATAAATTGGCAAAAGTTTGGTCGTGTCTTTTTTATTCTTGCCAAGCTTTTTTAATTTTCCTTTTTGGAGAAAAGGGGACAATGTGTTCCTGTTTTGTTTGTAACTTTCTGACCCCAAAATGCAACCGTTCTAGATGCCGGTCTAGATGGGAATTCGCTAGTTTCCAGTCCATGTGAGACGGTCATATAACAAATATTTTGACTGTATAATTTTCCTTCTCGAATGTACTGTTCTTTTTTATTTTTGTATACATCAGTAAACAAAGCAGCTATAATTCAGAGGTTAGGGGTTCTTACTGGATTGTTGGTAAAAACTTGCTGTTTCACTAATGATTTGGCATTTCTAAGATCAGCTGACCAGAAATACCGAAAAAAAACTTTAAAACATTATTGTACCTGGTCAGAACTATAGGAAAAAATAGTCAATTTTTGCCTTCAATCTTTGCCTTTCTATATTTATTTACCAAACTCAGTCAACACCCCAGATCCTTTCTTTTTGGCATTTTTATTTTGTTGCATGACTTAAATGGCCAAAGAATAATAATTGTGAAACAAGTTGTTCAAATACTAGTGAAACAATTACTAGTATATGCAACTTATTTTTATTTAAAATATTTTTGTCTTGATTGTTTTCATTAATGGAGTATTCATAAAAATATATAATATATTTTAATGGTTATCAATTACTGCAAATAATAATTACTAAGATGGAAAATTAAATGACTGCTTCAATAATTTATTTTAACATTATGAGATTCTCCAGCAGATATTGTAGGAACTATTAATCAATAAAATGAACTTGCATTGACATACTAATTTAGCTGTTTTCTATATGATTGTAACTAAATTTTGCAAATGACCGTGTGAATCAAAGTCTATTCGAAGCATTCTACATTAGAAAATACGACTCCCAAAAGGAATGCAGCGAATTTGCAAAGTCGTTCCCAGGGTCCTCTCCTTCCCGTCCCCTGGAGTGAATTTGCAGGCCTTGTTGTTTTGATGACTATCTTAGCATATCTAGAGACCCTTTGTGCAACGACACTAGCTCATTAGATCGTTTTGTTTCGTCCATAATTACACATTTCACATACTCAACACATTCTTATGCTCTGCACACATTTTACTTTTTCATTGTGTATAGCCTTACACAGAATATTTTTAATATCCCTGCTGATGCACTGTGGGAGGCACAGTGGCCTAATGGTTAGCATGCTGGACACCTGATTGGACGATCTGGGTTCAAGCCTTGCTGGTCTTGGCACTGCATTGTGTTTTTGGGCAAGACAACTCTCACTGTGCCTCTCTTCACCCAGGTGTGTAAATGGATACCGGCAAATTTACTGCTGGGGGAATCCGTGCGATGGGCTAGCATCCCATCCATGTTGAGTAGAAATACTCTGTCGCTTCATGCAACAGAAACCGGGATAAGCTCTGGCCTGATGGGCCACTAGGCTTGTATGCAGACTTTACCCTTTTACCTGATGCAGTAGATCGGTGAACCCTCGGATCATGATTTTTAATTTAAAGTCGTTTAGGCCTCATTTGAACTTTTTACATTTAATAATTTGCAGTGCCATGCATCTTACCATTTAACCTAAGGAAAGTTTTTTGGATTAGTTTTTGACATCTTTTGTTGCTTATTTTTCAAATGGCCAATCCAAATGCAGCAACTTGCCAGTTGCTCTCAGGCTGAGCTGTTTGAAATAGACCAATTTGATATTTTAAAACTCAGCCTAAAACAATAGACCTCAGCACAAGGCTCCAGGGTATAAATTATAGAGTTTGTGGGATTTATTCCCCAGAGCCTCACAGCGATGTCTATTGTTTTAGGCTGAAATTGTATTAAAATATCGAAATTGGTCTATTCCCACAAGAGTACATTATGGTGAATTGTTTTGAAAGTTTAACATCGCCTCACTCAACTGTTCTCATGTTTTGATTGGCCAGTTCAAATAGAAGCCAGAAAAAAAGTTAAAAAGATGTCAAAGTTAAAAGAATAGAACAGAACTTTATTTAACGTGGCATTCCACTTAGCTAAAAGCTACTTTACAGGATGCCCACAAATAAGAAACAAATAAATGACAAAATAAAACAAAAGATAAAATTTGGCTAGCAATCTTACTTTCATGGGCATTTGGTGGTGAAACCGTTTGATTGACTTCACATTTTTTTACATGTCCCCCTCCCCAATCAAAGCCTGGGAAAGGCTGCATTCTACTAAATTTCAGTTAAAGAGTTACTACATTTTGTTTTAAAGGCATTGGGGGTGGGGGGGGGGCAGAGCAAGAGGCTTGCTAGAAGGTGGTGGGGGGAGGGGCATAGTGATTGAAAAATCCCCCTGTAAAATTTTTTCCACAGTATAAAAATGTAATTATAATCATTTCATCGGGCATTGTGGCGTATTTTGTAGGGCCAAATCAGAATTGAAAAACCATGCAACTGTTCGCGCCATTTTCTTGCATGCTAGCAACTCTTCAAGCTCCATTTGACTCAGTTGAGGATTTTCCATCTGCTGTTCTCTAGCTCTATAAGGACAAAACTGCTTAAATGCCTAACAATGAAGCAAATTTTCACTCTTCTCAGCTTGATGAAGAGGAATTTGTTTACCGAAACTCGAACAAGTTTGTTTTCACTGAGCAAAACTCGTTTAATGCCAGCTCGATTTGCTGCAAAATTAATTTTAACAACACTAAATAGCTATTTTTTGCTGTCTGTAGAATTCTACATATGTTTCATTTCAAGAAAATGTAGAATTTTGAGGTTTTCTGGCATGGTTCGTAAATATCTTTAGTCTGATTTTCGATAAAAAAATAAAATGAGCCTGAGTCGGGCCAAAAACATATTTACGCCTGTGAACATCAACTCTATTGTTATATTATTATCACTACTATATTTAATTGCAGTACAAAACACAAAAGATCGTGATATTTCTAACTGAAGATGGCAGAAGTTTCTGTCAAAAGAATTTTTTGAAAATCAAAGGTCTTATAACCTGCCTGCTGTGTTGTAAACCAATTTAGGCATTATTGGAAACAATTTATTGGCAATTTGACAAAAGAGTGGAGGTTCCCTTTAAAGAAGTGTCTTTGCAAGTATTTATTAATATCTGCAAAAACCACGGACCATGATCTTGTCTTTTCAAGTCAACCACTTTAATTTATTGGTTCTCGGAAAAAATGCCTGAATACAGCTTCACTTGCTCTTCACAAAGATTAGCGGACGTTTTTCCTTCTTGTTGAATTCTTTTTAATCAAGTCCATGAGATTTTCCTCTGTTACTAAAGGTTCTTGGTACTTCCTTTTACTTGCTGACTGTTTCATGCGCTGTTTTTGTTGAAGTAGGTACGGTGAATTTAGAAGCTCTTCTGGCAAGTTTACACCTAATGGTTGTAAAGTCTCAACCAGTTTGAGGAAAACAAGCTTGTTTGTGTTGTTGATAAATGTTAATGCCCAGCCAGTGTTTCCTAATCTGCCAGCTCGTCCCACTTGATGAACATACTCCTCAACTGACAAAGGCATGTCAAAGTTGATCACCTGACTGACATTGGGAAGATCAATTCCCCTTCCAAGGAGTGCAGTGCACACAAGAACAGGACATTCACCGCTAAGGAATGATTCCAAAATCCTGCTTCTTTCACTCTGTGATTTGTCACCATGCATTGACAAGCAGGTAATGTAACACACCTTCTGCACTGCTTCTGCAAGCAGATCAGCTCCCATCTTAGAAGCCACAAACACTACTACAGGAGGTCTGAAGTGCTTGGAGTCTTGAAGGATTGAGAAGAGGTGCTTCTTTTTGGACTTGTCTTCGACCCACAACACAATTTGTTTGACTGAAGAATTTGGTTCACTTGGAGAGCCGACAGAAACATATACTGGATTGACCAACATCTTGGCGGCCATACTTTCAATGGGTGGAGGGATTGTGGCTGAAAACATCAGGATTTGCTTTTCTTCTGGTAACTTCTCGATAACCTCTTGGACTTGCTCCTCAAATCCCATTTGCAGCATGGTATCCACTTCATCCAAAACAAAAAACTTGACAGAAGAAAGATCAACAGCAGACTGCGCAAGCACTTCCTTCATCCTCCCTGGAGTAGCGACAATAATCTGTGCACCTGAACGGAGACGGTGAAGCTGAGGAGGAAGAGGCAGTCCACCAACTAATAATGCTGTCTTCATACTTGGCAAGCCTTGCATGAGCTCCTTGGCTTGTTTCTCAATCTGCATACAAAGTTCTCTTGTTGGAGCCAGGATCAGGCCAAAGGCATTGCGCAAGTGGACTGACCTTCTATTCTGGAATGACCAATCAATTTCCAGATAAATGTTTTGAATAATTGGTACTAAAAACGCAGCTGTTTTTCCTGAACCAGTCTGTGCGCAAGCTAACACATCGCGGGAACTCAGTGCAAGCGGAATCACTTGCATTTGAACTGGGGTTGGACTGGTGTACCCAAAGTGGGACAAATTATTATTCAAGGTTTCACTGAGCTGACAATGCTGAAATTCAAGAATCGGTTTACTGATACTATCACCTTTCACCTTAATTCTCAGATTTGTTCGAATATCATCAACCTTGCTCAATGGTATGCCAGCAATGAACAGATGTTCTTTGTAATGAAATTTAAATTTGTTGTGTGAGGCCATTGAATTAGGCAAAACATCATCATTTGAATTCGGTTTCAACACTTCCTTACTGTCAATTTTACCATCCAACAGTTCTTCACTTTTCTTTCTCGTGGTGCAGTTTTTCAAATGTCTTGCCTTGCATTCTAAACTACACACATCTTTGTCTGTCTGATCCACAATGTAGGCTCCGTATCGCCCGCAAATCACGCACACAGGTTCTCCTTGAGCTGGCCATCTCTGATTTTTACTGTACGATACTATTTCCTCTTCTTCGTCACTTTCTCCTCCATCAAAATTGTCGTCAACAGTTTCTGAAACAGCAGTAGCGCTTCTACATGTTTCATCGCCGCGTAGACCTATCGTTTGTTTCCCGGGTAAAGAGTCGCTGTAAGCTGAAGCCGTTTCATCTTTCTTCAGATGTGGTTTTCTATCGTGAACAAAGTTCGACGTTCGCGAGAGGCCAGCTTTAACATCTTTCTTTCGTTTTACTGACCGGGGAACGAACATGGTCGCCATTTTTCTGATGACTCGTCCTAGTCCTTCCGCATCCGATTGTTGAGCTTGTTGTAGCACTCAGCGGGGGGGCGGGAGGTACTCCAGGGTCAGGGCTAGACAGGGCGGTATGGCTTCAAGACTTTCATCGAGCGAAATCAGAAATGAAAAGCAGTATTATTTAATGTCACAAAAAAGGTTGTTGTTGGTCATCGTAGTATAAAGTATAACAATAAATGTGTTATTTATTTAGCTGGTCATCA
The DNA here is from genome assembly GCA_947652115.1 of Blastomussa wellsi. Taxonomy (NCBI): domain Eukaryota; kingdom Metazoa; phylum Cnidaria; class Anthozoa; order Scleractinia; family Plerogyridae; genus Blastomussa; species Blastomussa wellsi. Next base: position 16,945,994 of record OX393564.1, read on the forward strand.
CTCAACATCAGATCATTTTCAGAAGCCTGTTCAGTTCTGGATAAAAAAGTGTTTATTAAATTAGTACAGGCAGTCAGATCAGTGTTAGATGGCTGTACAGGGAAATTTCCACAACATGGAACTAGTTTTTCTATCACTGGTCAGATAGAAATTGTCCTCTGCAGTTCCACGACCACCTGTAAATACTCATAACCATTAACATATAGATTTAACCAAGCCTGAGGGGTGGAGGGCTCCACCCTGGGCTTGTCACCTTGTGGTGGTGGTGGAGTTTGCTATGCCGGTTGGGACCTAGTCCCTGGTGGGTTCAACTGTACTGGATTGGTACAGGGATATATGGAGACCAGACAAAGGGCAGCCTCTGGTCCTCCAGCTGGTTGGGGGTTGAGTAGTAGGCTAATCACCTGACCCTGTAATAATGATTGTAGAAAAAACTACACATTCAAAGTGTTCACTGAACCTCGGGAGGAATTTGGCAATATGACGCTCCAGGGCGAAAGCCATGTGGAAACTCTGGAGCCAAGGACTCCAATAGTTGAGGATAAGGAATTAGAGTGGAGGGGGGGGGGGGGGGGAGTTTGAAGGTGGCAGGCCAGGGGGATGGGAGGAGGTGAGAAGTGAGATTCACAAACTGGCACCAGGAAAAATCGCGAAAAATTTCATAACATTACATTGTGTAATATTTTGCAATAGAAATAAAGCAGAGGCGGGAGCCACTGGTAAAGGGGCAGGAGCTGGAATTAAAAGGTACAGGAAGCAGGAGGTTCAAATCCCCCCAGTATTAATTTGTTAAAATTCTCAATACTGTAAAAGTTGTGATGTCACAAAATTTTTATGACGTCATACCTTTTTAACTAATCCATACGGCAGATTTTGCATCTGAATACACTGTATCCATTGGCTTTGGTTTCATCTGAGAAAGAAGCTGTGTGAGTTTTTAGCATTTTTGTGTTCTGGTCACGTGACTTTCCAAATATGGGTCAAAACTGCCAAACAACAAGCATGGTAAAAAACGGGAAAGGGAACCCAAAAATTTGATGATAAGAAGTCATCTATAGCAACCGTTTTGTAGTTAGGATTCTCCCCCCTTAATCATGAGATCTGTGACAGCAAACACAAAGTTCACAACTGTCTGCTGTTAATATAATTTTTATAAACATGAAATAACACAAGTTTAAAGTTATTGTTGGTTCTTGACAATTGCATGGGTTAAAATCTCTTTGAAACAATGTGTTCCTTTGAATTTCTCAAATTTGAAATAATACAATAAAATTGTCCTCTACATTTCTTCATCTTTTGTTGCCTTCCTTGAAAAAAGTCGTCTAACAGAGAGATTCTGAACAGCACTAAATGCTCTCTTTATCTTAAAAACAGGCAATGACAGGTTATTTTGTAGTCTTTCTAACAGTGATGGTCTAATCCAAATGCCAACACCTTTCTTTTCGGCACGCAATTCTGCCTTTAAAAGTCTCCTCTGGAGTTTGTGATAAAGTGGACTGTCTGTAAGGGTGGACACATGGCATGTGACTGCTACACCCTGTTGCACCATTTCTTCATTTATGCACATTGACAATAACCAGCCCTATGAGAAAAATGTAATCACTACTAAATATCAGTGATGCCTATGAAATGTTTTAAATAAAATTCCTTTGAACAACTAAGCTTCAATTGCCCACTAATCATTTCATTAATGTAAAGAAAAATCAATGCATAGGACGAAATGGGTGCTATTCACCCCATTGTTTAATTTAGTAAAATTTATTACTGCTTACTTCACTTTCCAGGCGATGTTCCATGAACAAGTACTTTCCACAGATGCAAATTTATCTAATATCCTACACAATTTACTTTGTATCTACCAACTGAGCTATGAAGCCATGCAAGGTCAACTGCGAGTTCAGTTTTACTGAAAGAAATGACATGAAGCAAATTTTGTGAAATAACTGCAGATCTGCAGTTCATATATGAATTACTGCATTTGCTTTACATCACAGTTCACTTTAAAATATAAAAAATAACAAAGCATGATAGTACCTTTTTCTTGTACACTATACAGTCCAACGAGTTTGCCTTGGTGACTTGTAAGGGAGTCATTTGTACTTTAGCTGACAACACATGGTCTGTAAGCCACTTGTACCCTCCATCCCTAAACTCTACTCCCAGCAGACTAACAGCAAGAAGACCTGACTGTTGTGAGGCCACTAAAGAAAAAGTTTTTGAAATTCGTCATTTGTAATCCGCCTCAATATTCTCCATCCTTAACCATCCTTTCTGTTTTAGTATCACCTCTTTTGGGTTTCTCCTCCTTAGTAAACTATTATTTAGGGGTTTCCTTAATTTTAAGGGGAACTTGGTTTGTCGCAATAATGATGGAGCTCCTTAACAAGGAGTCCTCAGCTGGTAAATAGCTGTAAGTTTCCAATTTTAAAATTAACACTTGAAAGTGGTCCCTTTCTAAAATCATTTCCTCTTATAACCATGTTTGCATTCCCTCTATGTCATTTATGTTTCAGATTCACATTTAACCGATTGTCACCTGTGCCAGCCTCAGATGGCTATGCAAAAAACCACCCCAAAATACATGTGCCAGCCTCGGCCACACACAACAAGCACATGTTGACAAATTTCCTTTCCTTTCCTCCCTATGGTTTTTTAACTCATTTGCCCACAATTAGCCTGAGGTTTATATTTTCTGGAAGCATACTCCCAAATCTTGTAATCCAGTTAGAGAATTATGCGGAGTAAGTACATTTTGAGGAACTATATTACTGTGAAACTAAGAAAACTGTGAATACCGGAAATATTATTTTTTCATGGAAATGTTAATGTGTTGCATTAGGAATGGGCCAATCAGGTGTGAGAAAACCACAGACAGCAACAGTAATTAGTTTGTGGTCATGAGGTTTGCTTGTAAGTGTACTGTCCTGAACTTTATCGTGATTTGCCACTAACCAATTAACATTCCTTAAATATTTCAGGTGTTCATGGTTTTCTCAGTTTGACAGTGAATGTAAATTTTATAAATTATAACAACGAACCTGTATCAAAAGGTGGATATGACTTCTTGAAGCTTCTTAGGAGAGGAATGTGATAAACACCAAGGGAATTGTCCTGCCTTACTTCTCTGACATGGCCTTGAAATGAAATGTTCTTGGTAACAAATTCTGTTGGGACATCATAGACTGCTTTGAACTGTCTGAACTAAAGAACAGAGTAATAGCCCACTTTGGAAAATACCATAATACTCTTTGTTTGTCCCCCCAAATTTTGCATATTTTAAGCGTTGTTTCCAGTTTCTCATGGGACTTGCAATGGTCCCAAGAGAACACGAAAACAATGCCTTATGCAAAATTTTGGGGAAAACAAAGAGCATTATGGTATTTTCTGAAGTGGCCTATACTGTATAACTTTAGCTTGTTTACACTGAGCAAATACTTTGGCATCTTCAGAGCTAGGAAAGATTTCTATAACTTAATTACTTCAATAACTTTTGATTTTTTTTCTTTTTTTAGCTTTTTCTAGTTGAACATCAGCCACCTCATTTGATCATAAATTTACTGCAATCATCAGTCCAATAAGCTGCACTAGGAGTTGGTGACTACATTGTTGTCAAGAGTAACTGACATTGTATTCAATGGCAGTATATGTGTTATGTGTTGCATGCCATAAAAGCCCACCAAATAATGTAAAGGCTGAGATCAGTAAGTTGCTATTGGAGACCAAGCCAGTTACCCATGGTAACAACATAGTTTGAACATCAACACTTTGTCCTCAAACTTCCCTCATGCCTTCTTCAACTGATAACTGGGTAAAAGTGAAGAAAAGCTCCCTGAAAAAACCCTATTGGCCAACCATTGGCCGACAGTTGGCCAACTGCTGGGAACAAATGGCTGACAGTTTTGCGTACACCCGTCGGTCGACAGGTGGCTGACAGTTGACTGACAGTCGGTGATCTGTCGGTTATCTGTGGGTTGTCATTATTTTACCTGCACTGGACATATACACTCCATTGGATAGGAAGGTGTACTCTCTGACTTTTGCAAACTTGCATTATAATTGCATTATTGCATAGACAAATCAAATAAGGATGACAAAAGTTGAAGACATGATTGATATATTTATTTTTTCATTTAAAACTGTAGCGCAAATTCAGTAACCTACAAAGAAATAAGAAAGTTAGATTTTGGTGCATTACTAGTCAGGTATATCACTGTAAAATATGGTCAAAGCTTTGTTTTTGGTATGTAACTTCTCGGGTGTATCACTATAAAATACAGTCAAAATTAAGTAGTAGTCAGGGGTTTCAAAATGTTTTGAAGTAGGTATCATCGACTAGAAGAGTAGGCGGCTGTTATAAGTGAGCTTTTTGGTCACAAGCTGATCGCTATGACCAGAGTAGCTGGCGGCATAATAGTCAAGTAGCCGGTGGAACTCCGGCACCAGCCGCCTTGTTTTGAAACCGAGTAGTGAACTGTAATCTATTGGTAGACTTTGAGTTATCTATTTGCCAACAGTTGACTGACAGTCGGTTGAGGGAAGCCGTTCTTCACAATAACAAAAAATTGTAGTAAGGTGGTTGTGAACCTCTCTGACACCCTGAGCACAAGATAATAACTCCAGTTAATGGCAAAATACAAAGCACCCCAACCCTTAACTTAGGACATTGCATATTAAAAAATGTTTAGCATAATGTGACAATGCACGCAAGACACCTAATATCACATGTGAGCTCACCACATATGTTCTCCTCAAGATAAGTACAACTCCAGCTCCGGCCAAAATCCAGGACACATACTATGGATGCATAAGATATCACATTATTTTTAGAAAATCTTGCAGTTAGAGTAAACAACATTAATGAAATTAAAAATGTTGTTACATTTTGGCAAACCCTGAATGTGTTCAAATTGGCATCGAGGGGTTGAGAGAGGTAATGATCCTTCCTGTTTTATTTTAAAACATGAGGGGGCTCATCGTACAGCAAGCCAAGCGCATATCCTTGGTGGTGGGGGGGGGGGGGGGTGGGGATTCAGGTAGGTTTTGGTTGGGTATGTATCGCTCAGATCTCTAAATTCTGACCCTGTTTTCGAAAGAATTTGAATTCAATGCATCATTACATAAATACCTAATGATAGCCTACTGCGCACATCACGGGAATCGCAACAGTTTGTTCGATTGTCTGGGTGAGGGAAGTCCTGAGAAGGACTGTTGTCAGTGACAGACGTTTCATCTCTGTCGATGACCTCCACTCAGGTTGTCAAAACGTCAGTCACTGTCACCCACCCTCACCATGATGAACGAACTACAAGATCGAATGGATTCGCTCTGACGAAGGGCTAACGCTCGAAACGTCAGCTCTCGAATCTCTTTATGGTGGCCAATTCACATTATCAACCCAGTTGATAAAACCAAATTATATTGTTATACTTCCCACTGACGCAGAACCACAGTTTCTTTAGAAACTTATCCCCTCTACAAGATCGAATGTTACTCTCAGGTTCAAACCATTTATTGTACACATAGTTTTGATTCAAACTTGTTGCTGATAATTGGAAGCGTTACTTACTCTGAAATATCATACCCAAGAAACGTAGACTGCAGACTAACCAGCAGATGTCAGATGTCTTCCCCACCCCAATCCCCTCGCCCGCGCCTCAGGGGATTAGGGCGGGAAGACGACTTCAGACTACCAGACTCTAAGAAGAAGGAATATTCTGGCAAACCAATTCTATATTGTTTGATTGCTACTACGATGACAAAAGATTGTTCTTGTTCTCTTCTGATTCAGACTTTATATTTGGCAAGAATGCACCATGCAAATTATTGCGCCTCCATTTTCAAAATAAGTTGTTTTTTTGAACGACGACTTCTTGTTTAACAGGGTCTGAAATTTACTTTTTTATGCAGGCGGAAGTGGCGACTGAACATTTTTTCAGTCGCCAAATGAAAAAATCTGGCTGCCAAAGAGTGGTTCCTAAAATTTTTGTTTCACAGTGAAACACGAAAACACTGAGTTCCGAAAAATGTACTCGCATGTATAAAGGAATTAAAATATCGTGTAGCTTACATGTGTGATGAACTAGAGGCCACACTGCTCCTTCATTGAACATTTACTGGTGAAAGGAAAGCATATCCGGTATGCTTGTGTAAATTATGCACCCATGTCGCCAGTTTTCAGGGCCGTGTCGCATGTCGCTTTTACCCCTTGGAAGGCCTCATAAACATCTTTAACCGACATAATAATATGTTGTCAGTACAAACATGGTCCTTGTGTTTCAGTTCCTTACCCTGAAAATTCTCAAATTGTTGTCGACGAAATTTGCTAATCTCGTCACTATGTCACTGTTGTCATCTTTCTCTCCTTCCTCCATTTCATCCATGTAATGTCATGACATTTGACACTAAAATTCGCGTACTTTCTTCGATCCTTCCAGCAGCCATGTTTTCTTCTTCCGAGTTTCTTCCGACACGTTCTCGATGACCGTTCCCGATAAGAAACGAGAAGGAAACGACGATCCTTTGCTCGGAACATCCTCCAAATTAGGTAACAATCGCTCACGTGCTTTTTGTACCGATGACATCATAAAGAGAAATGTGACGTTGGAAGAACGGTTGAGGGTCGAAGATCCAAAATGGCTGCTGTTAACGGTAAATCGGACTATGGAGACGTAATAATTTCGCTAGAAAACTGCATTTTAGACGAAGAGCAGTTGACGAATACACCCTCAATTAAAGATGGCTTGGATAAAGAAGTAGAAATTGATTTGCGAATCGTAGGCTGCGAGTATATTCAAATGGCAGGCATATTGCTCAAACTTCCTCAGGTAAGTGCGTTTCGGATTTTACTCGTAAAAACTTGCTTTTGTTTGGAATTTTGAGCTGAGTTTCTTTGCTTTGGAACCTTCAGGTAGCTATGGCTACAGCACAAGTGATATTTCAACGGTTTTACTACAGTAAGTCGCTTGTTAAACACGATGGCGAGGTAAGGGCAACTTGCGTGTATGTTTGTTCTTGTTAACTTTTATTTGAAGTGCATTTGAGTTTCAAAGCTAAGTCAAACTACTTTCAGTATTGTAACCGGATGAAAACCCATCCTACACTTAGCTTTAAGGTTAAATACAGTCTTTTCTTTTCTAATTTTTAATAAACTTTGTTTTAATTTTAAAATTAAGCACTAAAATAAAAATTTGAGGTATCAGTTAGAAAATTAGTGGAAGTTTTTGCACGTGCTTCAAAGGATTTCAGCTTTTTGATAAGCTTACAACATTTTCTCTCGCAAAATATTCTCTAAGTTTACCAACAAATATTTGTTGAAGCAATAAGGGTGCCTCTTTACAATGTTTCAAAGCGCAAACGTAATTAGCTTAGCAGCGGAAATGTCCATGCCGAACCTACCTTCTTCCAAAATTTTTATTGCAGATCTACTCAATGGCAAGTATATTTCTTGCTGCGAAAATCGAGGAAAGTCCAAGAAGAATTAGAGATGTGATTAACGTCTTTCATCATATTAAACAGAAACGGAACGGCAGGTAAATATATGTACTTATGTTTGCAGTGAAACGAAATCCGTGAACGAAACGTTGAGCTGAATTTGACCAAAATACTAAAGGCAATTGAAAAAAAGAATCGGTTGTTTACATGTCAAGCTAAATTAAAGTGAACATTTGCAGGAAGAAAATTTGACAGTGGTTACTATTTGCTTTACATTAGAAATCATGAAAATTTTGCTGAAAGTTCAATGTAGTCTTGAGAAATGTTTTTGAATTTCAAAGTTTTGTGTTGCAAAGAGTGAAAAAGAAAACAAGAAAAAAATTAACACTTCATGTACACTGTACAAAATGTTTAGTAAATTGAAATGAACTGGAAATTTCTTTTTTGAAAATCTAATGTTAAAAAATATATATGGTCTATGCAAAAATAAACCAAAACTTTCCATCCTCTTCAAAATTGTTCAGTCAGGAATAACCACAACAGGTTTTTCTTGAAACACTGGCTAGTCAGTGTGGCTTGTGACGTCTTAAGGCAGTGGCAAACGAGGACACAATGTTGCAGACACATAGAGTGGTAAAGTGTGACGTCACAAATATTTAAATTTTTGAAATAATGGGATTCATTAAGATCTGTATGGAGTCATTGAAGCATGAAAGGGCCAATATCTCACCCCCAAATTGAAATAAGATGCTGATTTTTGGCAATTGGGCATTCTTCATCATGTACTTTCAGAATATCTCGGCAAATCCCATAATTTCATAAATTGGGTTTTTGTGACGTCATCACTTTACCACTCTATTGTTGTGGACACAAATGTTTCCCTGTTTGCCCGCGCTCGCAGCATTGTTGCGGACACAAATTTTGTGTCCGAGACACAAAAATTGTTTTCAGGAACAAATGTTGCTGCGTTTACACATGCAACAAATCGTCATGAGCAACAATGTGTCCACAACAATGTGTCCTTGTTTGCCACTGCCTTTAAGCCCTTAAATTTTACTTCCTTTCGTGAAAAGTGCATGGTAAAATACTGGAAACTATCAGTGTCTGTGTGATATCTTTTTAAGACAAGACAATATTATGTATTTCGTTCTTGAATTAAGAAATTGCTACATTGATGTGTTGTCATATATGCTGATCACATTAGTTGCAGCAAAATCATGTCCCCGAATTTGAATTTCCTAGTCATTGCTACAGTAGTATCACTGCTTGTAGCAGAACAGGTTTTGTGAAAAAGATACTTGAATTTCGTAGGAAGACATCTCATTCTCAGTAAAAAATTACAAGTAAGAAGTCTCCTTATTTGCTGTGCACATAAAAAATTAATTGACAATATTTTACACTGCTTTATCTACATTGGAAAAACATGCAAAAGATTGACTGACTGGCAGACATGCACACGCTAGAGCACTGAATGAAACTGACAAGCAAAGCATATTGTTTTGTTCAAGCCTTTTAATTTAAAGTTGATGTTGAGTTGTTTCAAATGATCCAAAATTACAAATTTTACTGGACAAGGGAGATAAACATTTAATAATAATGTTAAATGGAAAAGGTTATCACTTTTAATTTCATGTGCACCACAATGTGTCAGCATTGCCCAATTGTTTCACACAAAAGAAGATCTGCGTAATGCGTGCATGTCATAAAATGCAAAATGGCGGCGCACAGGAAATTTAAAAGTGATAATCTTTTCTGTTTGTCATTATTGTTGAAATGATACTTCTACCAAGTATGATAAGATTTGTAGTTTAGGAATTATCTTAAACAAATCAACATCAACTTGTCTCAATGGCAGAAGTCCCCTTTAAGTTTGTACTGTAAAGTCATTGGGAAAGAATTAATTTTCCCACATGTGGGACCTTTCACACGAAAATGTACACTAACGGCTTTCCATTTAATGGGTGAAACAAACGACTTTCGAACGGGTTGCGAACGAGTTGTAAAGCCGTGGCAAATGGGTGCTTGAAACGTTCAAACGAGTTGATTACTTGTTCGAACATCTCATGAATTATTCCAAACGCCAAGGCCGCTAAACGTTCGAATGACTCCAACAGAGCGACCGAGTTAGCGAACGACTATAAATGACAAAGGCCTTTGCTTGAATGGGACACAAATGACTCAAAGACGAACTAACAAAACAATTTTGAACTGTTCATGTAAAATTGTGTAAGTTGTTCTGCGACAGTATAAATTGAATGTATATTTGGCTAGAAGTCAAGCGATTGTCAGCAAACAAATTCCTAGTTGTACGCAGAGTCATCATTGGTCAAGTAATGGCTCCCAAAGGGGCCGTTTGGTTACTTGTAACTTCAAGAACGAAGAGTTTAGTCGTTTTCTTTAATCTCAAACTCGTCGTCCAAGACCATCTCATCGTCGGCAAGTTTTGGCATGTCATCGGCATAGATTTCATCATCACACGGGCATCATCATCTGTGTCAACAAGAGTGTTTGAAATCCTGAATGTTTTAAATTATTCCCTCATCTCGTGTAGAATTTCTTCCCAAGCCTGCTTTTCCCAATGGATGACCAGATTTCTATCGCACAACTATTCTAAAATCTGCTAACGTTGCTTATCGCATATCCTGAATTCCTGTGACGTGACTTTCGATCGATTGTTTTGACAACATCTGAAACTGGCCAATCAGGAGTGGCTGTTCCCATGGTCAAGTAAACATTGCAACACGATCTGACAGAAATCAGCTGGAGGTAGTTTTGTAAATGTGGTTCAAACCAGAAAACTTTCCGCGACTTCTCTGCTCCAAAAATCACTTTAGAAGTGTTTCATCAAATTCAGAATACTTTCGCGAATAGCAGCCCATTGTCTTTCGTTTTGCTGACATTTTTAGTTCACCACTGAAGACGTCTACTTGATTTTTTTGCCAGTGGCAAACCATGGATTCACCGATCCCCTATTCACTGGCGATCTCGGAGCTGTTCTTGATGATCTCTGCTTCAGCCGTAATTTTTAATTAAGTTGTACGAAAGAACGATGACCTTTTATCACAATGATCCATTACCAATAGAAGATTTTTTGTTTTCACGCGTCCGAAAGTCAATGGAAGACCGTCAAATGTTTTTCTTGTAAAAAGTGTCGTGACAATTGCCAGCGAGGTAAGCAAAAAAATCTCTGGTTCTACTTGGCACAATTCGATGATTCAAACAGTGAAATAGTCTCCATTTAGAACAAGAACGTTTTATCAAAGCTGGTAACCAAGCTTTGTGTTCCTGATGTATGATAAACACACACATTGGTAATAAATATCCACGTGAAGTCTGGATTCAGGTAAACAATCATAAAATGCCAAATATAATTGCAGTGTTTATGTTTTTCTTTGAAAACTTTGGCGACAATTTTAGTGTTGGGGCGACACAATTACGGATGAATGAACAGAGCCGTTCAGTTCCAGAGCGTGGATAATTATTTTTGTGCAATAGTGTACTGTGAAGAATTCTGATGCTAGATTACGATCAATCACTCGTTCAGATGGAATGAAATGACGAGCCGGTGAGCAAGCTGTTTTTAGTGAGTCGATGATGAAGCCGTTCGAACGAGTGAGCAAGTCATTTGGTGACCAAGCTGTTCAAGCGGTTGAGTAAGCCGCTTTTCCATGTTGGTAACCAAGTTTTTTCGAACGAGTGAGCAAAGCCGTTCGAGCTCATTACTGTTTTACCAAACGGGTAAGCAAGTCGTTCGAACGAAACGATTGACCAACTCGTTCGAACGGAGACACAACTCGTTCGAACAGGTCACAAACTGCTTGCAAACGGAATTAGTTCCGTTTGAAAATGGAAAGTCCTTAGTGTATGTTTTCGCATGAAAGGTCACATGTATGAATCTCGAGTTAAGATTAAACTATTTGGTATTTACGTGTGGGGGAAGTTATCTTTGTTGGAAGTGTCTGTAACATCAAAAATGTTTTAATTGTTTTAAATAACGAACTGCCATGGTGATATGGTTGTCTGAGACTCCATTTTATGTGTTTTGAAGGCAGTGTGATATGAAAACAGGCAGCCAAAAGCGAACTTAAAAACATGGATATTGCTAAAACTTTTGAACTTTAAAATAGATTCATGGGTGCACCCATCGCATATCCCTCCCTTTGGGCCTGGGCAGCTGTTGATGTTGCTCTAAGGCTTTGTTCACTCTTGTGCCCGGGCATTGTACCTGTTCCCGAGAACAAGGCCAAGACCTTGTGTTTGGGCACTTGACAGTACATACTTTGGTTTTCTGGTGCCCAGGTACCAGTGTAATAATAACCTAAGGGAAATGATCAGGCCTAGCAATATTATCCCAAGTCTAAGTTTTCAGCCTTTGATTTAAGCTCTCTTATTGGCTGGCAACATTATCTGGTAGCAGCCCATAGAGAAATTCCTGTCAGCTGAACACTCCTAGTAGATGGGAATTTCTTATCAATTGGAAAATAAAATTTGTCTGAATAAATCAAGAGTTCCAGAAATTGGGATTCCACTGTTAAGCTATTTGAATGCAGAAAAAAGCAATCTTTAGGTGCAAATTGGTTTGTATTAAAATGTTTCATTTGTGTAAATAGACTATCATGGTAAATAATGGACCGTTGTTCATTTAATTGACTTTGAATTTTTTCTCTCTTTCTCCGTGCTGTCATTGCTAACTCCAGCAGCTTCATACCACCTCAACACCCAACGCACCTATCCTCCGTGTTGCTCTAAACCAGCTCCGATGGGTCTGGTGTTACCATGGCAACATTGGACTGAAGTGGTGCTTCACCTATTGGTCAACTGAAGGCAAGCAGGGCATATGTAAAAGTATTTTTATCTCATTGTCATGAATTTTGCTGAAGTTTGGTGAGATTGAAACTTCTCTAAATTTCAGGTACAGTAATAGAACAAATTCAACTGCTTATGAGAAAGTTCACAGAAATGCTCCAGTGCTTGTACAATATGTGGTAAAGTAAACATTAGTGCAAATGTTGTGCCTGTTTTTGAAGGTAGACACGTTTTTCTCTGTTGTTGAAGTGTTGAAGCTCGTCTTGAGTAGTAAACCAGAATCAAACAACACCTTACTCTGTCTTAATCTCCCAGGTAACTACAAAGTCATATTCAAGAAATATTGTTTAAGATAAGGATAAATACTTTGAGAAACTTTAAGTATACTCTTAAGAGGAAAAGGCAAAACGTTGCTGTTGTTTTAAAAGTAGTAATGGATCCCTGGACTATATGGCTGCTGTAATTATGTCCAGAACTGCAACTGTGTATTTTGGAAGTTGTTGCTGTTCTCAGAATAGACACACTTGGTCAAGTTTGGTAAAGAATACCTGGTATGTGGCACAGTGAACAATCTGGAAGTTCTTGGTGAGCATATAGGCTGAGCATCCTAACTTGAAAGAAAATGATGCTAAGGAAAGATCTTCTCTGGATCACAAGCAAGGAAGCAAACAAGTGTACTCAGCGTTGCTCTCTGAGATCTAACTGACAACAAGGGTGTTTATTGGAATGTCAAACTTGTGGTGGGGAACCATGCAAATTGATCTGCAATACATATGCGATCTCCTGGGACTGAGGTAAGTTATTTACAAAGTAGCTTCTCATGGCATTGTGTTGTTTTGGGCCTCGTTTGTGGGTGCTAACCAGGGATATGTTCTAAATATTGTCAACTTTTTATTTCCAAGACAATTTTACAAAAACAACTCCAAAATAAGTTCTTGACTGCTTGCTTGCTTTCTAGCTTGAACTATTAGCCTGATCAAAGTTTGTTGTCTGGTTATGAAAAAAAGTTAGTAAGAGAAGTTAGAGTTAAAGATTGGGCAACCCAGAGGCAAGCTTAAGTTTGTGTACAAATGTCTTGGTAATAAATATTGTGTACCTCAACAAGATAAATGCAATATTAGTATTTGAAGAACAAGTACAAATGTTGTTTGTCTGCTCTTGTCAGGGTTCTTGTTAAGAGCCGGTAACCGGTTATTTTTACCGGCTGTTCAAGTAAATGTTACCGGCTGTTTCACTGAGATATTCACAGAGATTATCCAATAAATGTTCGTCTGATCAAAGGTGAAATCCCATCTCGTTTATGGGAAAATGTTGCTTTCCCCTTCCAACCAGTGCTGTGAAGATATCTAGCAGATGTTACCGCTTTGAAAATGCATAATTTGTTGAAGCAATCCAGCTTGTTTCGGTCGCCTCGAAACGACGTCCGCCATGTTTTCTTTCCATTCCTCTCGCGGCCAGGAAACCCCCCACAATCCCTTGAGAAACGTTTACAAAAATGGCGTCCAGTCATGCGAAACGCCAGAAAGCTCTCTTTGAATTTGGTTTTCAACCAAAGTGTCCAAAAACCGGTGGTGAGTAAACATCAATTAAATGGCATAACCTGCTTTGTTTTTGCTGAGTATTAAATCAATTCAACAGCTGCTGACACGAGACAGTGATTGATACGAATGTCAAGTTAACACTTGAACTCGCTTGCCTGCGCAGTGTCTTCTGAATTCTAAGTTTTTTGCACTTGTCTTTTCCCTGTTGCAGTTAAAGCTTAGTACTATTTCAAAGCAGGTCCTAATATTAAACTTGTTGAAGAAAAGTACACAAGAGAATAATGATGATTTACACTTAACAATAATTTGTTGTCTCAAGAAAAAGGGTACCACGAGACATGTCAAAAGACACTTTGAATCACTGAAAACTCAATTGCTCCCGGGGGCTTCGTCCTCTGGGCCCCCACCGGGGCTCTGCCCCTGGACCCCGGTGGGGGCCTACGCGGCCCCCACACCCCCAGCGGGAGGGGCAGGTAACAAAGTTACCTGCTATTTTCAGTTATTTACCTTCTATGAAAATATTTAGCAAGAACCCTGACTTGTCATTTTCACCAGCACAGCAAATCTAATATGCCCAGTTAAAAGTCAACTTTCTGGCTCCCAAAAGCCATGTTGAATAATAAAGATATTATTAGATGATATAGTAGATAGTGTTGTAGGATGCTTTTTGGGATCCACTGTATTTGATGTATTCTGCAAGTCTAGTTAAGGCATGACTTGTTAAAGGTTACATGGCCTTTGAGAAAAGGGCCATTATGCATCGTCAATACAAAGAAATGTAGTCGCCATTTGGCAACTAAACCCGAAGTTTAGGTTGCCACGGAAAAACTGTTAGTCGCATTGGCGACTGTATCTTTGCAGTGTCAGACCCTGTTTAAAAATGGCTTTGACGTGGATCAAAGTCAAAAGAAATACAGTGAAGCACATGATGCAGTAGAGTTTGCTAAATCTGAGCCTCTGCTCTAGCATTACACATGTTACACCTGTGGCAAATGGATGCATGATGGGCAATTGGATAAATGTGCAGACAAATTTCTTTGGCTTTGTTCTTTTTCTGCGTAAAGGTAATACGTTAGTACTGCGCTGGTCGCCAAATTGGCGACCTGTTTGGCAAACTTAGTTGCCATATTTTGTTTTCACTCACCATGGTGACCGTTATGGTGACCAAAATGTTGCAGTTTGGAGCGCGGATCTCCCTGCTCACCAGTTGGTGCATCAGACTGTGGCATTCTTTTCACTGGCTACTGCCTTCGTACTGTTCCAATCTTTCCATTCTGCGTGCTGTCTCAGCATCGAATGTGTCCAATCCAATTCCAAATTCTGTTGATCCACGTCATTTTAGTGATTCTGTCATTGCTTGCTTGTACAGGCCATCTGATTATTAAAATTCTTCTTTATTAACTTTCCCCACAAGCCAAAACTGACAAAATTGACTGTATAAATTGTTTTATTTAAAGGCCATTTCCAGTGCGTACCACGCAGTCTTAGGATTTGTTTTCATTTCTGTTTTGAATTCGTTGAGACGTCACACTTTGGTTAGCCTGCGAACACAGATGGATTTCCGGCTTTTGTTTCATGCTGCTGGCAAATACCGTCTGCGAAACCGAGCCAGGGTTTGATATCATGACGTCAAACTTTTATCTTCCCACTGACCAATTATATGACGCGATAGAATGTTTACAAGAGCTAGAACGTCCCGCTGAGAGCACTAGGCGATACTCCAAAGAAAACGTCTAGATCAGAAGAACTTTGCTTTTGTGCAAAGAAGCGTTTTCGGCTTAGAAAGAAAAGATTTGTGGAGTATTGAGAAAAAATACTGTGGACATTGCAGCTTTGATCCTCCGTGCAACGAAATTCGATGTACATGTTTAGCTGTTTATGTCGAAAGAGGACTGCTGGCTACCTGCAGGATGAAATGCTACAAATTATAATTAGAAAGATGTTAAATCCGATGATTCAGTATGCCTTGAACAACCGTCCAAAGAAGAAGTAAGATTGCCAGAAGCTAAAAAGAGCTTGAAATTCGGAGGCAACGCCACTGTTTACGGAATTTCACAAGCCCTACATGTCTTTGCTACGAGGCCAGAAATTATCGTCGCTACTTTTCCTAGACCTTCTGTGTTTTCTTTTGGAGCTTTCAGCCCAATACCAGTATAGCGGTCTAGTTGAAAGGGTGTTCAGAGGTTGTGGTGGCCTAAATTTGACCTGAACCCCAAAGAAACCCGTTCAATACTATTTTTCGCCATCTGTCATCTCCCAGCCACAATTCAGGTGATCCATACACTATGAAATATTGGCCATTTTCCACTTCTTTCCTCTTCGCTTCAGTATTCACTTCTCTTAGACTGATAGCACTTATTCCAAGCTAGTTAAGATGACTAACTTGATTTAAGTTTCATCAAGCTCACCAACGGTGGTGAGACAACGATGACAATGTTTTTTCTCACGTTCAGTCTGCAACTATGAAAACAGTCCCTTGAAATATAAAAGATTTCCCAAATGCGGTGGGAAAATTAACGAAAACATCATTTTCAGCTAGAACAACACATCTCATAGCCTCCTCTTGTAGCTTATTGAGCTTTGGTATCTTTTTGGTATCTCTCAAGGATTTTTCCAATTGTTGACTCCACACGGGAGTCAATATCTTCACGCTTACTCGTTTGCACCACTCACGACACACGTTTTTAGTTCTGGAGTTTTATGAGGTTAATTTTGATTGGTCAAAAAACCTTGACGTCATGGAAACCAAACCCTGGCTCGGTTTCGCAGACTGTATTTACCGGCGGCGTGAAACAAAAGCCGGAAATCCTTCTTTGCTTGCAGGCTATACTTTGGTAACTGTGTACATGAAGTTTTAGAGTCTTCCGTTACGGGTTGTTTCATTTGGGCGTTCTCGATGAGCTGAAACATCGGTTTGGAATATCGTCAAGGTTTGTGTACTCTTTATTATTGTTTTGCAAGGATATCGGATGTTGATAATGAAGAAAAAGATAAGTTTTTACCCGTAATTTTCATTTTGGCTTGTTTACATTTCATCGTGTGAGGCTTCCCAACAGGTATTTACAGCAATTGGACTGATATCTCATTTTTAAGTGTGTAAAATGGGCTTTTCAGAAAAAAATATATCTAACTGCAAAATCCCAGAACCTTTCCGGAAAATTTAAAATAACAAATTTAGAAAATAATCAATTTTGCAAGAGGAATAAAACTCCTCCACTGGATTGTAATATTATCCTGAGACATTAAAATCAGAAAAGTCCCTTATTTTACCAGCAATATGTATAGGTAATCTCATGGGGTCGAGTAAAACTAAGGATTAATATCACGCGTGTTTTCAGAAGTTGCAGAAATTGCCCGAGTTGCGCAGCGACGAGGGCAACTTCTGCAACTTCTAAGTGTACACGCAATGAGCGATGAAAAGCGTAATTTTATTCACCTGTTTGTAAGCTTTGAAGATTGCCACTGCGAACTGCTTGACATGTTAATCCTTAGACATCGACAGCGAGTGCAAGCAAACTAGTAGAGATAATTTCGCTTGTTTCAGTTGACCATCTTCCTTCTCTCAACAAACACTGTGCTCTTTACTTCAGTTGCACGTGGTAAAACCATTTTCAGAAGTGAAACGGAGAAGCGGGAAGACGTCAGTTGGCCGCCATCGCCATGAATAATTTCGTCGCAAACTCGCGGTGTCTTGCTGATGGAAGTTTTCAATGGAAATATCCTTCTGTTTGCCGAGATTAAGCTTTCTCCATTTAGTTTTAAGCTACGACCAAGATTCTATTCTTTTTGCACCAAAATATATCGGGAAACTGAAGCAAATTCCGAGGCGACGCACAAGTGAATGCTGTGGTTGAAAATTTTGTTCAAAATCCAGCCGTCATGAAGCCAACTCAGTGCAGCGCGCTCAGCCAATTGGAAACGAGAAAATTTCACGCTCACCCAATCAGGATCAAGTAATTTTGCCCCGGGCAATTACCAAAATTAATGAAAAATGCCCTCTGTCTCAGCCAATCAGCATTCAGTAATTTTGCCCTCTGTCATAAGGCCTGAAAATTTTGCTGAAAAAGATAAAAACTGGAATAAATGCAAATTTTTTTAGAGAACTGGCAATGTCAAATTCCGTGTGTGCTTGCCATTTCAGCATCCGTATCGAGTTACATGTCGCTTGGGGTCACTTGATCTAAAATCGCTTGGAAAGAAGCTTTGCTCTCTCATTGGTAAATTTGTGGACATATTTCATGACTTCAAACCTATGACAGCAATCAGATGAGTATTTAAAGCTATGAAGGCAAACAGAAGCGTATTTCTTTGCCTTTCAAGACCATATTTTTGATTGTGTGGCATTTTGCGAAACCACGAGACTGACCGTGAACAAATCGCTTACCTTTAAAATCTGCTCTGTTTTGCCAGTTTCCAAATCAGTTGAAATACCCAGGAAATCTTTGTCCCCATCAAAATTCATATCGAAAACCTCTTGACAAGCAAAAGTTGACGTTCGTGATCTGTTTGACATCTTGAATGACCAAAGTGATACCGAAAAAATGTCATCAAGGCTGAATTCAAGTGTCTAAGCTCAAATTCGCTCAGTTGTTGGCTTAATCTATCAGCTTCCTGTGTGCCAAATATGGAGTAAATTGGAAGTAATGCGTTTTTTTTTTTAATTTTTTCTTGTGGGTCTTCAGCAACCCCATAAACATAGGATTTGCCGGGCTTAGGAATTTAAACTGGAATGTGTCTAATTTCTTTTCTTCACCTTTGGTCATCTTCCATATTTCAATCCCGTAGGGGATTACTGGTTTTACTTATGCCTTATACAGCTTAACCTTGGTTTTCTTTCCAATGGCTCTTGTGTTCCATAACTTTGTTAGAGTCTGGCTTTTCTTTTTCTTTCTATTCTTAACATCTTCTGCTCCACCCCCAGCTTTGGACACCTTTGCACCCCTGTATTCATTTGTAACACTTTGCATTTTGATATGCTCTGGTTTAAAGCCATTTTTCCTGCTTCTGTAATCAACTGGTGAGTCTTCCCTTGGATGTGCTCATATTTTGATGCTAGCAGTGCAATGCCATCTGTGAAGTAATATATCAAATGCGATAGACAGTGTTCATCACATTTCCAAACACTAAGACAAGAGTTAAAAATATGTTGTAGAGCGGAACACTTTTGACGAACTTCAAGGTGTTTGGAAATGTGATGAAACACTGTTTCGAGTGTTTGATATATCTTAATCGGAACTAAAACTACGGAGAAAAAGAAGAAATAAAAGTGTTTTAATTTGATGAATGAGTTTGAGAAGTCTAAGTGAAATTCTGTCCAATTCTGAAGCTTGACACAGTGCTATCCTTCTTGTGTGATGGCTTTTTGTAGAAAATATGCTCTTTTAAAGTGCCTCTGAAATAAAAATCAACTTCAGCTTATTTGAATGCCCTTTCACGATGAGGAAGTATGGTGTTTCAGGGCTCGAAATTAAAAAAATCCTTTACTCGCCATTTGGCGACTAAGTGGTAAATTTTAGTCACTACATTAAAATTTCTAGTCGCCAGATTGAAAATCAAATGGGGAGTAATTCAAAAGTGCTTTATAACATCATTTGTAGGAATTTTATTGATAAAATGACTCCATTTGAAAAGAAAAGCAAAATTCTTACCGCAAGGTGTAAAAACACATTAGATCAAGTTTTTGGCCACAAACTTTGTAGCGTATGTATGCTAACGCAAATACGAACAATGAAGCTGAACAATCTTCCAAGGAATCAACATGGCGATAGCCAGGCATTAAAAGAGGCACAATTCATAGGCATACATGACATACACAAGGGTTTGCAATGAATTATAGAGCGATTTCAAACTTGAAAGTTTTATGATTGATGTGAGAGTTGATGCAAGAGGATCTTTTGCAGCAAAGCAAAAAGATGGATTGTCTTTTTGTATTTTGAAACAAAGTCTTTCTCTATAATTTTCTGGATAATGTTTAAAAAAAGCCCATTTTTCATCGCCAATACAAAAAAATCTAGTCGCCATTTTGGCAACTAAACCAGAACTTTTAGTTGCCACAGATGAAATTTTAGTCGCATTGGCGACTGGATTGGTTGCAATTTCGAGCCCTGTGTTTTCCCTTTTTTGAAAAGAAGATATTACATTACAAGCTAAGAAAAGCATAAGCTAAGAAAAACACCAGATGGTGTATATTTGGATGGTGCTTTTGCAACACACCCCTGTTCCAGATCTCTGTTACCGTAAATGATCTAATATGTGACCCTGTTTACGAAAACCCGGCATAAGAAATGTCAACGCTTTGAGCGTTCTGCGTTGCACCGCATAACCAACGCACTGCCTAAGCGTTTCAGGGCATCGTTGTTTGATAGTTGTAATCGTTTCTGGACACGTTGATATTTCAATGTCAGCGTGTTGCTCAACGGTTCAAGTTCGGGTTTCACTGCTACATTGCGTTGCTCAATGGTTCAAGTTTAGATTTAAACGCTTACAACGCGTTGTTCAATGATTCATAAACAACACTGATGCACTGATGCCTTCTGCCCGTTTTGATCTATTGCCTGCGATTTTTGTTTGTTTTGTCTTCGTCTTTGTTTCACTTCAGTGAGTAATTTTGTTTGCGAATTCTTTAGAAATTAAGACAACCAGGCATAAGAGTGTCGACTCGCTGTGTTATGCACTTCATGGCTTGCAGAATAAGAGGCTTGCAAAACCTTATGTCAAAGCCAATGAAACCTTGAATTTAAAGCCAATGATACACGGTTCAACATGTTTCAACTTTTGTTGATCAACAAATGTTGAACATCATTGCGACTTGTTGAAATGTTTTTGCATCTTCCCACGACGTTCAACTTGTTGAACGGAATAGAGCCGAGCACTATTTTCATTCATGTTGAATGGCATATTTCAACATTCAACATGACATGATACACTGTTCAAACTTTGTTGCAACATTTGTTGCTCAACAAATGTTGAACCGTGTATCATTGGCTCAAGAAACCAAAGAGAAGCATTGGATTTGTAAAGGTTGAGTTTTCAGATACAACAATTATTATTGTGAAACTCTGACTTCAGTTCTGACAGCATTCAGCATTCAAATGACTTTATTGTACAAAAAGATAAAATTTTCAAATAATAAATTTGTATCCAATGTGCTAAATACATGATGACGCTTATGCAAATGCTTCTTTACATGATTAACATTGGATAGCTCGTTTGATATAGCATGGTTCTTGATAGGTTCACTCAGAAGTGTTCGCTCGTAAAAGGTTCAGAAAGGTTCAGTGTGGGTCTACCGCAATGTGCGTCTTTGCGTGCTCTCTAATCATGCGCACGCGCAGAGACAATAAAAAGAAGGCACTCGTGTGTTTTAGGGCCCAGATGGCGTTTTTAACCTTAAAAAGGCGTAAAAAGGCAAGATAAAAATTACAAAAAGCTAAGTAAAAATGTGTAAATTGAGTGACTATTTTTTAAAAAGAATGCTGTACTGGTTTGGAATCGTTGTCAGCATGCTTGGTAGCAGAGGTGTGCCAAGCCTCCAGAGTTTTTCTAATGCGAAAAGAGCCTTTGTCGATGTACCCTGGGTGCCAGAGGCTTTTCATGCGTGGTTTCGGTCTTTGTCTTTGTTTTGATCCGCGCGAAAAGCCTCTGGACTGGAGCGCTATTTCTTTGCTTATGCCGATCCAATGACAGGGCTGTTTAAATCAGTTTAGTCCAGATTTTGGACTAGCAAGCTGGTTGGCTCCTAAAGACCACCTACGGGATTTTAAATCTTACGGATGATGGGATTGGTTGCCAAGAATAGCAACGCCACCATTGCATGTTTTTTTTGTCAAATTTCAAAGTTTGAATCAAGGTGATGTTTCGCACGAGCGATCACGGAAGTGTATTGGCGATAAACAAATATTGTGCCTGCACAAATTTGGTCAAATTTAACTTTTTTATATAGCAAAGGCTCTTATAAAAATTTCGTGGGACTTAACTTCAAGTTCAAGCCGTCTGAGTTTGTTAAGAGGAAGCCAAGTCAGCCAGACAAATGTCGACGTTCACTCTAATTGGTTAAAAATAGTAAAATTAAAGTGATCAAAGTTCAACGGGAATAGTAAATCATAGCGCTCCGGGCCAGAGGTTTCTCTCACGGCTAGCGGCCTCTGGCCGCCGAAGCGAAGTTCCCCCATGCCCCAAGAAAACCTCTGGTACCCAGGGTATTGTCGATGATACTAGAATTATAAAAATCTATGCGATGGTCAAATAACCATGCATGTTTGCAATGTTTGATCCATAAGCACATGTTTTGACGCTCCTGATATGTTCTTTCTAGTGTCGTTGACAAAGGCTCTTTTCGCATTAGAAAAACACTGGAGGCTTGGCAAACCTCTGTTACCAAGCATACTGACAACAATCCAGTGACAGCCAATCCATTGGCTGTGTCACTTGTGTTTGGTATGTGTGTGCATTGTCTGCCAAATATAAAGACAAGTGCCATGAAATGCAAATATTTCTTCACACAAATTAGCCCTCTACCCTTCCCCCATACATAGATTGTATTGAAAACACTGGAGCATTAGTTAAAATTCCCACCTTCTATTCCATTTGAAATGGCGAGCTTTCTTTTTTTATGTTTTCTCTTGTTTCAAAAGCTACATTGAATGTAGAAACAATAAACAGTCATTGTTTGGGGAAATAGCCAAGCTCCTTCCCTCTTCTTGGGGAGGAATGAAGATCTCACAGAAGGGAGCAGCATAAGTCAAGTTTTGACATTTTGTTTAACCTCGACTGGCGTGAACAAAAAGCCTATCACTGACAGGGTTGTCCTGAAATTTTGGAGTAGAAGGAGAAAGACATGGAGTAGCCATCTCAGTGCTATCCTGGTAAATAGTTTTGCTCCAGGCAGTACATTTTACTGGTTACCGCCTGATGAGGAGAGCCCTGCATCAGAGAAAAAAATTTTTAGTAGCCAGATTGCATTATAAGAGACACAATTCATAGGCATACATGATGTATTATAAGGCTTGCAAAGCATTATTGGGCAATTTTAAACTTCCAAGTTTTACGATGCAAGAGAAACTTTCGAAGCAAAGCAAAAGGATGAATGCTTGAGAAGCAAATATCTTTCATTACAATTTTCTGTAGGGACACAATGTCTGAGAAAAGGGCCATTATGCATCGTCAAATTATAACGAAATGTAGTTGTCATTTGGCGACTAAACCGGATCTTTTAGTCGCCACAGATGAAATTTTAGTTGCATTGGCCACCGACCGTATTGGTCGTAATTTCGGACCCTTATTTTTTATCACTGCTCAAGAAGTGACAATTTCACACAGTGAATTTTGCCATCTTCCAAAATATTTATTTTTTATTTGGATCTGAGTAGCCGGCATGCTCAGGATGACTAGAAGGTGATTTTTGCCGGACGCCAGGGCTTACGTATATATCTCTGACTTGGGAGCAGGGGTGGTAGAGTGGTAAAAGTGCTTGCGTCCCACCAAGTTAAGTGGGTTGAGTTTGTTGTTGTTTCTTGTCCTTGCTTCGAGGGTTTTCTCCGGTTTCAACCAATATTTCACAATTCCAATTTGATCTGGAAACAGTGATGAAGGGCCACTGTGTGGAAATACCACTGCAAATTCCCATTATGACTATTATTACTGCCCTAGTACTGTAACAGTAAATTTTCTACGTTTCCCATAATTTACATTTTTGAGAGTGGCAAGAATCCTTACTCCTTCCACATACTTGAGTGATGTTTTATGACATTAAAGTCAAAACGTTTCAGTCAAAATGAGTAGTTTTTCAACAGAATTCGCAACAAAATAATGCATACTGTAAACACCCACAGATAAGATGCACTGCAAATCTAGCAACTCAAATTTTGTCAAAACGTTTTGAAAGAAATCAACACAAAACCAAAGTAGAGTCTTCTTCATCAAACGTTAACTCATTATTAATACTTCAAAGTCTTACCCTCAATTTTAGCGTGTTAATTATAAGGAACATCGTCTCTACCAACTTTGACATGTGATTGGAATTTCTTCAGCCGGGATGCACTAGCTCGGAGGTCATTTCCACTAGCCCTAAAAAATTCTCAGAAGTGTAATGAATAACTTAATAAATTAATTCGTGAAAACTTTCACTTGACCATCCGGCAAGTGAAGGATAAAATCCACTAGCCCGATGGCAAAATTCACTAGCCCTGGGCTATCGGACACTAACTTCCCTGTATGCTGACAAAGGATATTTGATTTGATTTTGATTTTTTATACGAACATTAGTGAAAAAGGACCGCGCCAATCTCTCAAAGCGTGCCAGTGTTGTCCTGTATTCTGATCAGTTATCTTTTTGTAAACCCGTCAAGTTACAGTATCAAATATTGTCCCCACCTTGTTGTGTACGCAGCTGCCAAAAGGGAAATATCCAAAATTTTAAAAGACTCTGACAAACTGGTGCTCCTCAATGCATAATGAATACTCTGGCCAAATTTCGTTCAAATCTGTCAATTCTACATACCCTATTAATTTGTTTAAAGAGATGGCATTCTCGCCATTAACTGAAGTGAGTTTTCGCTGTGTGAAGATTTGTTAACACATCTCGCCTTCAATGAGATATCCGTCAGCAGAATGTGCTATCAGCCAATCAGATGATGACACCCATGGCATTCAATTATTTTTGTGGGAATACCAGGACAATACCCTTCTGTGACAGTCGTGTTCTTTTCGTTCACTTTAAGAAAGCTTCGTACAGGTCATGGAAAACCTGGAAAGTCATGGAATTTTAGAATGTCATTTTCCAGTCCTGGAATTTGAGTGTCGGTCATGGAAAGTCATGGAAAATATTATGTTAATGAAAAAAGGTCAAAATAAATAAGGTTTTATCGTCAAGAAAATGGTAGAAATGTACCCGAAATGAAAGATGATTTCCTAGAAATGGAGAAAATGGTCTAATTTAGGCTGTGACAAACTTAGAGAAGTCATGAAAAAGGTCCTGGAAAGTTATGGAATTTCAAACGCTGAAACGAGTACGAACCCTGTTTAAGGCATATACCATATTCAAAGACGTGTTTATTTGGTTTGGGTTTGAGAACTGACTTTGTGGAATAGAGTGGTAAACAAATAGCAGTAATGA
>OX393564.1:16973384-17033384 GCA_947652115.1 Blastomussa wellsi
TACTGGTTTGTCCCCAGTGTCCCCAGTAGCTTGAACAATTGAGCTGAAATGTATGGTTGTCTTTGCTTTGATGTGAACTGTCTTCTTCCACGACTGTTTGACCATTTTTTTTATTATGACATTTCTGGAAATCTGTTGTTCACCAGGCACGAACAGTGACCTTTACTTTGCTTGTTATAGAAAATTAAGTACCAGCGACAATTGGCAGATAACCTGTTGAAAAAGGAACAGGTTGGGGTTTTTGTGTTGCAACTGGTGTTTGTTTGTTTTCTGTTTTGTTTTTAAAACTTTATTCAATTGCAAACAACACCTACACTTAGAAGAATGAAACTTACCATATTACACTTAAATTGAATTTGCAAAAGACTGGAGTTTGATATACATAAAATAAGACAGAAAAGCTACTGCGAACAGTGTTTATGTTTGCACAGTCTTGTGAAAAGATAGTTGTCTGTTCTGATTATTTTGCACACAGTTTTGATGTGATCTCTTTTTTTATTTCAGATGAATTGCAACCCGACTCATAAAACCTAAGTCGAGTATCATGAGCAATTGAGCTGTACTTGTGGTCGTGGTTGGAAGCGCATGGTTAGCTTGCTGGACCCCGGATTGAATGGTCAGAGTTTGAGCCTCGGCTGGGACACTTCTTTATGTTCTTGGACAAGACACTTAACTCTCTCTACCCAGGAGTATTCTTGGTTTTCTGAACTCAAAATTCGCTAGGCCTGCTAAGTTTCTGCTGCCACTAGGTGTAAGGCTAACTAAAAATATATCTTTATGCAAATTTTCAGCTGGGTACCCTTTGTTTTGAAAACAGAGCATCTTGAATGTTTGAGTTCTCAGCCGTATGTGACATGAAGCTGAGAACCGTGACAAAACTGTTTTGTTTAGAAAAAGCCTATCCTTTCAATTTTCAGATGTTGAACATTTCAGATATAATAAGTGGTGTTTATGTGTAAGTGTAATACAGTAATAGCCACGTATAAGAACCTGAATTTTCCAATTTAGCCTTAATAGGTTTTTTAATAAATGGTACTTAAAGCAAATTTAGGCTACCAAGGTTCTTAAAATAGGTTCTTATATTTTCATATGAATTTCATCTGAATATACTATATATATTGTAAATATCATCTCATAATAGAGTACTGTATAAATCATTTATTTGTACCATAGAGCAATGCCTATAGGCAGTTCAGTGCAGGTACAGTATATGTCCTTAATAAAACATAACAATATTTGATATTTTACATTTAATATTTTGTGATTCTCACAGAGTTGGAGATGGTCAGAAAGCTTTCTTTGACACTGTAGTAGAGTACAGTACTTGCAAATACTTGGGGAATTATTTGAATGGCAAACACAATAGACATACAACATGGTACTTAAGCTTAAAAGAAAAAAGAAGTTATGTCAAGTTACTTTTAAATAGATGATGATCTTAATTCATCAGTTTCTACCTGTACACTTTTATAGCAACCCCACTGATACGAACCTAACTTAAAATTTCAGCCTTAAAATGCTCTTATGTGGCGGGGGCTTAAAATGAAAATTTTAGCCTAACAGGTTCTTGAAATCCAGGTTCTTATACGCTGGCTATTACTGTAGCTTATGAGCCAAAAGTAGTCGCTATTGTTGTACAACTGAATTCCAGATGGTTTCGCATGTATCACGGCGTCCATATTTGTCCCCCTCGGAAGTACACAAATATGGCGTCTCCATGCTAAGCTTTGTAAATTTTCGTTGAACGTTTCGGCAAATACCGGTAACTCTGCATAGGCCTGAGACTTGAAGAAATTTTTATTTATTTATCGTCTACTATTCTAAGCTTCTGTAGTTGAATTGTTTTGAATTTAGTTTTTGATAGCATGACAGTGAAAACCACTAATAAATATTTTGAGTTAGTTTTGAATTACCCTTACAACGTAGGAAACCTAAACTATTAGTTTCCTAAGGAAGAAAAATATCACAGAGGTAATAGTACAGCAAAAAGAAAGGATGGTTAAGGGTAGCAAAGATTGAGACAGGTTACAAATGTGGATTTTGGATACTTTATGCTAAAATTTTGAGCAAACTGTGACGTAGCTCCGTTAAAGGGCACCTAACCCCAGTATATATTTTTTGCTAAAATATACCTTTGCACCAGTTTGAAACGCATTGCATCTTTCGTTTCTCCTTTTTACCAAATTCTGGCTATTTATAGCATTCAAATGTTACAATAAACTGTGCATCATTTGTTCCACGACCGAGTCAGAAGGGGCCTAGGTCTATTCCCGATTTGATGTCACAAACTGATTTGCATCGCATCAAGTCTTTAAAAAGATGTACGCAAATCAGTTTGTGACGTCAAATCGGGAATAGACCCAGGCCCCTTCTGACTCGGTCGTGGAACAAATGATGCACAGTTTATTGTAACTTTTGAATGCTATAAATAGTCAGAATTTGGCAAAAAGGTGCAATGCGTTTCAAATAGACCAATTCCGATATATTAATATTCTAACATGTCACCAATGCTTGGGGGAATAAAACAAAAGATTTTGCACCGAGGCTTAGGGATGAATAGATAATTTCTTTTGTTTTATTCCCCTAATCCTCGGTGCCATGTTAGAATTTTAATATATCGGAATTGGTCTATTGGTGCAAAGGTTTATTCTAGCGAAAAAAAATATTTTGGGGTTAGGTGCACTTTAAACAAAGTTGACTTCATTCGTGATGACTGAGTCCCTTTAATACTAAAAGAGTTACAACTGTGTTTATATTGCAGTCCATTACAATATTGTCATTTCAAACACCTAATAGTTAAACATTTAAATAGGTTTCACTTGGCTGGAGCATTTTGTTGAACTTTCCCGTACTGCTTGCTAACAGTGATGTTACTGATTGTTCAGTCAATTGGTTTTGTAAGGGATGTGAGGCTGTCTGGAGCTAGCAACATAATACAGCCGTGTCGGTATTCAGTCAGAGTCTTGGGTTGAAATGTCATGTTGAATATAATGTTCTTTCAGGACCATTCAGCCCATGGAGTACATGGGTAATAGCTACTTCACCCTAAAAAACCAGGTCATAAAGGCTGAAAGAAGGATACTTAAGGTCAGTGTAGGCATCAAGATACACAAAATTATACAATCGGAGCACAAAATATTTTGGAAACCTTTTTTTGTGGTTTCCCACCAATCTTGGTCATTTTTCTCCTTGCCCATGGCCAACAGGGTTTGTTTAGCTTTTAGATTAACTGTGATGAAAGAATCAAGATGTGTTCTGTTTATTAGGAAGAACAATTTTATATTGCATTGTTGAAAATTTCAAGAGAAACAAATCTGTTCTCAAAGGTGCATTAAATTGTTTTATGCATTTACACCCTAGTGATGTACAACCATTTTTATGCACAATTATTAGCGTTCCTTACTTGAGATTACTTGTCATTAACTGTGCGTTGTTCATCAACACTAAGCTTTTGTTGTCAGAATTTCTATTACCTAGCCTTGTTTTGAGCTTTTTGAAATCATTCTAAGATGAGATCAGTGATAATATCCATTATTGTTGATTTTCAGGAACTTGGCTTCTGTGTTCATGTAAAGCATCCTCACAAGGTACTCACACAAAATCCTTGTTAGCAGTGATTAAATAACTAATAACATTGTTCCAGTGTCTGGTTGAAATATTTGTGTAAGGGTAAGAACACTAAAACAGCAATAAAAATATCTAAAATTATTATCTTAAATTTGCATTTCCCCTCCCCCTTCTTAGGACTAAAATTCTATGTGAAGCTTCTCGCAGTATCTGTGATGAGCACTGTGTTATGGGTAAATGAAGGAGTTCGATGTTCATGAAAGTGCCAATGTTTGTGTTAAATTTACAGACGTTCCAGGCATTGGCCCTTCATCAGTGGAATGTTCGCTGTTAAGAGTTGTGTTATGAGGACAATCGTTTTTTAGCATTGTTGTCATTTGTGGTTAAGTTGTTTTGCACTAATACCAAAAGTATATGTGCTTGATTCAAAGCAAGATTGTCCAGTCTAATCTGCTTTCAAACAGATGAGCAAAACATTAACTTGCTGCATCTTTTTTCATTTGTTTTTAGGTCATCATAATGTATCTTCAGATTCTTGAGAGTCAAACCAACACACTTCTTGCCCAGCAGGCCTGGTATGTACTTGAAATTGAACTGCAAGCCCTTGAATAGACCTATTCGGCTGACGTGTTTACCTCCTTGTTGCTAAACAATTCAAATCATGTGATGATTCATTTGGGAGGTTACAATTGTTTTGTTCATATATATATGCATGCAATCAGTTGTGTATGACAAATTGCACAATTGTAACCTCCCAAATGAATCATCACATGACCTGAATTGGGCGGCAACAAGGATGTAAACACATGAGCCGAATTGGTCTATGTCCCACAGAAAGTGAGACTGTGAATACTTAGTCCGTTCTTGTCCCTGGAGCCCACAATCCTTCTGGTCTGCACCAGGGATCGAGATCTCTGATCTGCCCCAGTTTATGAGCATGCACAGAGTACTCAGCAAGAGTACTCGGCAATTTTCAGCCAATCAGATTTGACAATGAGTCCATGAATCGCGGACTTACGGTGTTGAAGGCGGCCAAAGGTCTTGATTCTTGGTACTGGCCAAAAGGATCGTGGCCTCTGGGGACGAGAATGATTTTGTTCAAAAAGCATTGTTGTGCCTTTTAAATAACCAACTTTTATGTTTCTCAAAGAACTTGAGTTTTAAGAACCTGTTAGGCTAAAATTTTCATTTCAAGCCCCCTCCACATAAGAACCGATTAAGGCTAAAATTTTAAGTTATGTTATCAGTGGGGTTGCTGTAAAAGTGTACAGGTAGAAACTGCTGAATTAAGATCATCATCTATTTAAAAGTAACTTGACATTTTTTTTTCACTCTTTTTTCTTTTAAGCGTAAGTACCATGTTGTATGTGTATTGATTTATACTTTATTATGAGATGATATAATTTATAATATATATAGTATATTCAGATGAAATTCGCATGAAAATATAAGAACCTATTTTAAGAACCTTGGTAGCCTAAATTTGCTTTAATTGTCATTTACATAAGAACCTATTTAGGCTAAATTGAACAATTCAGGTTCTTATACATGGGCTATTACTGATTCCACTGAACCCCAGTTATTTTCTTTCAGGAATTACATGAATGACAGTTTTAGAACAAATATTTTTGTGAGGTACCCTCCTGAAACCATTGGCTGTGCTTGTATTTTTCTCTCTGCAAGGCAACTTGGGGTATGTGCTTTAGGAAAGCTAACACAGTTGGTGCAATGTTCAATTTATTGTCATACCACACAGTATGCTCCATGTTTCGTTGTTGAGTTTTTTCTCTGAGAGATGATGGTGAGAAGATTTTTTTAAATTCCAGATCAGTTTACCAACCAGGCCACCCTGGTGGGAGCTGTTTGGGGCTAAATTAGAAGATCTTGAGGTATGCCTTTTGTTGATACTTTTCTGAAAAGGAAAACTGATTGCTATTGTGATTAACGTTATTGTTTGCATCAGTATGACAAACGAAAGCCTTAAATGTTTTCCTGAAAGCTTAAGATTTCCAATTTTAGGCACTATTTGTGATGTCAAGTTACAATGTATAGGGGGAACTTTAGTGTTGAGAGCATTTTCGCACTTGGCTCTGCAGTGTGTTGATTTTCTGTCCATTTTAAACAAAATGTCTCTGTAGATGAATAATTTTGCAGTTTAGTTTGTATAGGTAATCACATGAGGCCAAGTACTATTAAGGATTAATTGCACGAGAGTTTTCAAAATTTTCCAAAATTGCCCGAGTCGCGAAGCGACGAGGGCAATTTGGAAAATTTTGAAAACTCAAGTGCAATTAATCCTTAATAGTACGAGGTCTCATGGGATTACTTGTTTATCAATAAAGGGCAAAATTTATACGAAGGAAAATCACGCGCGCAGTCTATTTTTATCTGGGAAGCCTGTTTAGCGCTACGGCAATTAACGGATTAGCCAATCATTAACAGGTAATCATGCCCTCTCTTGATTACTAAAAATGCCCTCGATTAAGAAAAAATGCCCTCTCTCTCAACCAATCAGCGCTCAGTAATTTTGCCCTTTATTGATAAAGTATGTAAACTGTTAACGAAGTCAGCTGTAAGGGGCCAATAATTTGAACAGCGTTTATTACTATTGTACAAGATAATTGTATAACAATGTTTCTTTTCTTTTGTAGGAAATTAGTCTGACTCTTTTGAGCTTATACATAAGACCAAAGGTACTGTGTGCTCTTTTTAATTTTGTTTGCCATCTAGGTCTAGTCACTCTGTTAGGATTTGGTTAAAAGAGCTCCGTCATGTCGATATTTTGAGTCGTTTTTGCGACGAGCCAAATCATAGTCTTCTAATTAAGAAAACCCCCAAAGAGGTGATACTAAATCGGCAAGAAACAAGGATGGCTAAGGATGGAAAAGATTGAGACGGACTGCAAATGAAGAATTAAAAAAAATGGCTATATTTTTCAAAATGCACAAAACAAGGCTTAGGTCCTTTAAACTACAGGTAATTATGTTGAAAGATTTGAAACTGCTGGCTTTGTTTCATGTTTACTGAGTGAAGCGTAAATGTTGTTTTGATTTGTCATAGGCCAACCTGGATACCCTTCAGAAAGCTGTTGGTGAAATCCGCAAAGACCTGGCTCAGAAGAAGAGTGTTAGTAAAGCAGATGGAGCAACAGCAGCTAACAACTCTACACCTAACCTGTCTCCTACTGGTGGGACAACTACGGCTAGAGAGAACTCCAAGACAGGTAGATAGATACTTGTATAATTTGGTTTTATCAACTGGGTTGATAATGTCAATTGGCCACCGTAAAGAGATTCAAGAGCTGACGTTTCTAGCGTTAGCCCTTCGTCGGCTCCGACGAAGGGCTAACGCTAGAAACGTCAGCTCTTGAATCTCTTTACGGTGGCCAATTGACATTATCAACCCAGTTGATAAAACCAAATTATATTGTTATACTTCCCACCGACGCAGCACCACAGTTTCTTTAGAAACTTACCCCCTCTATAGATAGATGCTTGACTGGAGGACCATCTCGCTTTTGTTACAGAACGACTGCGAACTAGACTAGAGTTCAAGCCCGGGTTCACTAGTAATAAGTGAGAATAATCAGTGTTTTCACTCATTAGTAGTGAGTGCGAACTCGACGGTGCGAACGTGATTGGGTGCAAAACCTGCCACTGGCAAGCCAATGTCAATTCTTTCTTCATCGAATAAAAGAATCAGCATGTGTTTAAACACTAACTTTCTGTTTGATGTCATTCAAGAAATTACTTCTCTTCACCAAGACTACATGCAGAACAGTTGCACTGCTCATTAAATCTTTTTGTTCAGCGACGTTCTCGTTCTCGTTGCCGTTGCCTTCGTGGTTTGCGTAACTCCTTTGCGATATTTTAAGTCATTTTTTTGCGACGAAACAAATTCCCGTTAAAATAAAGGAAACTTCTAAATAATAGTTTGCTGAGGAAGATAAACCCCAAAGAGGTGTTACTAAGCCAAAAAGGAACAAGGATAGCTTAGGATGAAGAAAATTGAGACGGATTGCAAATGACGAATTTGAAAAGTTTAGGCTGAAATTTTCCAAATGAACAAACTATGACAAAGCTGCTTTAATCTTCCTGTTTAGTGTTGCTATTGTGGCCGTCCAGGATTGAATTTTGAATTATGAGATAATTTGTTTGTTTATTTGTTGTTTTGTTTTATTGTGTGATGATTTAGGGTCGAGGCCTTCTTCACCAAGTAAAGTTTCTCCATCATCTGCTGCAAATCTCGCGGATGGTAAAAAGAAGAAGAGTTCATCCAAGGTGGACGAAGACAAAAGGACCAGCTACAAAGAACGGTAAAGAAAGTTGTAGCTTGGGTTAATAAAACTTATCAATTACCTGCATGCGATGGATAGGTTGATGGGCGGACGAACTCGTTAATTTGTTTAAGAATCAAAGGGGATAATCGCAGTGCGTTATGTTCCTCATAGTGCGAAAACGCGAGTCTGGCATAGATTAGCATGGATTAACATGAATTAGCTTGGATAAGCAAGGAGTAGAAATGTGAAATTAACGGAAATCCACCCAAGCTTGAAGACGGCCGGGCATTTTAATACCATGCAAATGTGAACAACATTTTTTATGGAGTTGTTGTAGAGATCTCACCATTCTCGTCCCCAGAGCCGCTTGTCCCTCTTTGCGGCTGGGCCTGTGCACGAAGAACAAGTGGCTCTGGGGACACACGATTTGATTCGCTGAAATCAAACAAAGGGAGTCCAATCACAACAGCCGTTTAAACGTGCTAACGATAACGGATTTTAAAACGGCTGATGTGATTGGACTCCCTTTGTTTGATTTCAGCGAATCAAATCGTCTGTCCCCAGAGCCACTTGTTCCTCGTGCACAGGCACAGCCGCAAAGAGGGACAAGCAGCTCCGGGGACGAGAATGAGATCTCACAATGTACGCCTTTATTTGCATTACAGTCAAATCTCCCGAGCAAGTCGCCGCAGCCGATCCCCCGTCAATCGCCGCTCTCGGAGCCGTTCGACAAGCCCGATACGCAGCCGAAGCCGAAGCCGAAGCCGATCAAAGAGTTACAGCTTGTCTATCAGCCCGGACAATATTAGCAGAAGCGAGTCGGAAAGCAGCGACGAAAGCCCAGACAAACGGAAAGGGAAGAGTAAACGACAACGGAGCCCGGCCCGAGAAAGAGACGACGAAAAACGAACGCGACCTCGGAAATACGACGGCGACTATGTCCGAAAAAAGGCGAGATCTGACGTATTTAATCGTTATCAGCGAGAGAAGACGCGCGAACGAAGTAGGTCGCCTTATTCACAGAGCCGAAGTCGATCACGAAGTCCAAGTCCAGTGAAGAGACCGCGTGCAAAATATGAACATGGGCGGGAAAAGAAGAAACGAGAAGACAGGCACCGCGACAGGAATGGAGTGGACTATCGGACTTCAAGGGACAAAGGACGCGACCGTGGAAGGCACCGGAGATAACGCTTGTGAAGTTTTATGTTTTGTGTACAGACTTCCACAGTGGAAGAAACGTTGTGTATATATTGTAACCATGCCAAGAGTCTTCTGCTTATCCGTTTGTCACATGTTTGCATTTAGTACCAATTCTTCATTAATGACTTCCTAGAAATCTTGTTTATTAACTCTTTCATTCCCAGGCCCCTGGGGCGAAATTTAAGACAATTAAAGGCTCACCTCCCAAAATACTCATAAGTCTCTCAACAATTGACATACCAACACAAATAAGGTACCAAATTAAAGTTTAAATGTTTCTCTTTAATAATACATCATTTTGGTTACTGTCTTACAATCATGGTTTTTAATAATATTTTAATAATATTGATAAAAAATATTTCATTATCGTGAAAAATTTCTTTTTTTAACTTTTAAAGCTTATCGCAACACCCAAATGTTCAAAATGAAGGGGGAAAGCTTCTGAAATGTTAGTTTATCTCCAAAACTCAACCTTAGTATGATAATCTTGCCAGCAGTTGTGATCCTTCTGGATGCACAAGAATACATTACACACCCCACAAAATATGCTCGGGCGTGGCACATATGGAACTGGGGGTGTCCTTTCCCTAGGAACATCTTTGAATTCATTCTCATGAGATTTTCTAATTCTTTTGCTGCAAACAACACAATTTCCCCTATTTGGGAGCATTTCAGGCATATGTACACCCACATTCTGGAGTCTTAGCTCCTCGTTTCTTGGTGCATTTGAGGCCTTTGCTTGGGTGCGGGAGTTTCCTATAAGCCCTTCAGCTAACTCATATCTGAAGTCCAAGGCAACCCTCCCAGGTCTGTTTGTTCCCTCCCTTTCATGGCATTCAATTACAAAAGCATTGTGAATTGCCACCTCCACCTCATGAAAAAGAATACGACGGTACCATTTCACTGTTTTCCTGATACAAGTGTAGTACCGGAGCATTTGATCTGCTTGATCAACTCCGCCCATGTAACTATTATAATCTTTCAACAGTGGAGGGCAAGGCACATCTCCGCTTCCCCCTCCCTCTCCTGCCCCCCTACGCCTAACAACCCTTGCCTCAGCATTTGCCCGTAGTGGAAATTCAGGGGAGTGAATGGTAGACAAGAAGTATACAGCTTTATTGTCTAACCAAGCAACAGCAAGGAGGGGCCCACTCGTTCGCCACTGGTATGTGCCCCTAGCTAACCCTCTTGTTCCCTCAAAGACAATTTCTTTTGGGAAATTCTTTCTTGAACCTTTGATGGTTCCACAAGCATAAATTTTCTTGTCATACAAGTACTGATAAAGATCCACACTGGTGTAGAAATTATCAGTGTACAAATGATGACCATAATCCTGTAACCCTGCACACAGCTCTTTAACCACCCTTGTGGCCAAACCCACCTCTGCCCTTTCCCCTGGGTTTCTCCCAATATACAGCTGTTGTCTGTAAATATATTTACTCTCTGAATCAGCTAAGACCCAAACCTTTATGCCAAAACGGATTGGCTTACTAGCGATGAATTGTCGAAATGAAAGGCGCCCCCTCCAGGGAATCATACATTCATCAATTGATATGTTTTTGTGGAGATCATAAGCATTTTCGAAGTTAGGAAAGATCAGTTCTAGAAATGGCCTTATTCTGTGCAGTTTGTCATGTCCAGG
The DNA here is from genome assembly GCA_947652115.1 of Blastomussa wellsi. Taxonomy (NCBI): domain Eukaryota; kingdom Metazoa; phylum Cnidaria; class Anthozoa; order Scleractinia; family Plerogyridae; genus Blastomussa; species Blastomussa wellsi. Next base: position 16,984,073 of record OX393564.1, read on the forward strand.
TTGACCTGCGGGAACAATGACTGAATCATCAGAGACATGTAAATACCGTAAGATTTGAAAGAACCTATTTCTAGACATAACTTGGGCAAAGGATGGTACATTGGTCAACCATTTCTTCTGCCAGTACATTTGAGCCTCTGGTAGTTTGACAATTCCCATGGCAATGTTTAGACCAAAAAATGCCTTCAGCTCCTCCAAGGTAACATCTTTCCAACTTCCACCATCAGTACCAGTGGCTCTTTTTCTTTGGGCATTCAAATTAGTCATTGTCAAGATCAAATTCCACACATTATTGTCAAAGAACAGTTCAAAGTACTCTAATGCACTGGCCTGTCTTCCTCTTTCACCTCTTCGTGTTGGTCCAACACTGCTAGTAAAGTTTTTCAAATTTCTCCTTGTTTGTTCCTCTGACCAAACATACTGTTGGCCGCCATCTTGGATTCTAGCTCCACGAGGTCCTCTAGCTCCCCTCGCTCTCCTGGCCCCTCTTCGGCCTCTGATACCACGATTTCGCCCACGTGCATTGTCAATACGTTGGCGAAGTTGTCTTGACCTCTCTTGTCGCTCATTTCGCACAAATTCACTGCGATCCAGTTCAGATTCACTCGTAGACTCGTTCTCTTCTTCCAATGAAGAAGGACTCTCGTCAGAAATGTCCCGATTTCCAACTGAATTTTCAGGAAACACGGCCCTTTCGCCATCATCATCGATTTCAGAGCCAGATGAATCATAATCGATCTGAGTATTGTCATCGTCTCCTTCCAGCAACTCTAAAACCTCTTCTGTTGTAAAAATCCTTCGCTCTCTCACAGCCGCCATTTTTAAATATCCCAGCAACGTGTAAAATCATTCGAAAACAAGGGAAAGCACGGCAAAAAGTCGAAAAACACGCGTCGAAAAGTGAAGGATTTGTGAAGAAATGGCTTCTTCTTCGTTATTTAGTACCCAGACCCCCTGACAGTGGAAACTGGGGACAGGAACGCCTTGCACATTCTGACCTGGGTCAAAGTAGCCCTGCAGGGCTACCTGGTAAGGAAAGGGTTAAAAAAAGAATAACTTCTTGATGTCTCAGATTTCATCATTGCGGGCCCGTGAAAACTTACTTTATCTTGCCATACTATGCTGCGGTTATTTTGGTCTATTTTGCTTGTCTGTTAACTTTGTATTGCATGCGATTTAAACGAAAAGCCGGTACTGTAATTTGTAGAATTTCAATGCCAATAAGTTCAAACTTGTCAAAGCCGCACCGGCGGCCGCCAAAGCGAGTGAATATTCAGTTGTGCCGTAAGAAGCACAAGTAGGAATTAACAACGAAAATGTAATGCCTTAACGGTTAATTTGAGTTTATCAATCTATTTCCTGCCGTCAGGCACAAAATATTTATGATTTGTTTGGTGTGAGAAGCACACGGCAGTATGCTGCACATCTATAAAACAGCAATACTAAAGGAAGACGCACTTTCGGGCTTGCAGTGCAACTTATTTACGGTTGAACTTGAGTTTATCAATCTTTTTGCCGTCATAAAGATTCCCTCTCACGAGATTTCTCGTTGTCGTTCCTTGAAAAATCGCTCTTGAAGATCCTGTATTTCAATGATCGCAGAAAAGGCTGATGACAGTTTGCCCCTCTTTACCTGGAAGCGAAAACCACCAGAGCACTATGCATTCTGGTCGCTGCGCAGTGCATTCCGTTAATTTACGATTTTGCCATTCTGATTATAACTGCTGCTCGCTCGCTCCGCAGCAAAAAGTAAACCTGTTTCTTTCTGGGCATCACTTACTGCAGAACCTTGTAGTTTCAAAGGTTTGCAAGTTGACAACTTAATAAAATTTCATCTGGGAGCAATGCGGTTACGTACATACTAATCTACTCGCCTCTTCCAACGTGTGAATTGCAAAAAAATGTTAACGGCGTGCTAAGGCGAAAACTGTGTTAGCTGCAAAGTGGTATGAAGGGATTTCCTGACTCCTGGGTATAGCTCGCAAAAGAATGGTAGGATTTCGTGTAACTGAAGCTTGTCTGCTTTCTATCTTGGAAGTTTCAACGTTTGTTTCGTTACATGCAGAATAGTGAGGTCATAATCGCGCAGTGACGTATTAGTTCTTGCTCGTGCAAACAGCAACCACAATCTATTGAGAAACTACTGAAATAAACCAGCAGCCAACAAATACTTTGATGACGAAACTTTCGATGGCAATTGCGAAATTCCGCTATATTAAAAGGTCTCGAACGTAAAGAGTTCGCACACACCTTGACAGTCCTTGAAGAATAAAATTCCAAGGCCTTAAAAGTCCTTGAAAATCACAGTCAGTGCTGGAAAGTCCTTAAAATTTGTAGCTAATTTCAAGCATCCTACACTTTCACCTGTCTGGTTAGCAGAGTCGTTACTATGAGCACCCGCTACTATGGGTGCATCCTCCACCTCCCCCCCCCCCTCAGTTTCGAAAATGTTCGATTTTTTCGGGCAAAACGCTCAGAATTCGGGCGATAGCAGTTGCAAATTGTGGAAGTAGTATATCATACCAAAGGTATGGAATACGGTGAAGAGGCTGTTCATTGTCATCAACGAATGAAGAGAGTAAGACTGGTCTTAGCCCGAGTATCAGGCTTTTCGAAAGCGGGACGACATTTTCCCCTCCACCTTCCCCCTCCCCTTAGGAAGGCCTGATACTCAGGTTAGACTTGTCTTTAATTTTTTGCTTCCAAATGTTTAATTCAAATGTTTTTCGTAAACGCTCTCAGAATTTTTCCTAACTTTGCAGTCTTGAAGATCTGCATGTACATTATGAGGGACAGCTTTGAGTCGTTTTTGAGAAAATTGCTGACATTCAAAATCTATGTCGTCATAGCATGCTATATTACTGATGTCAATCAAATCTACTTTCTCGAAGAATTTGTTCAATCCCTGGTAAATGTACGGAGAAGTTTGCTCGGACCGACCTTGGACAGTGAAGTAATAGCGGTATCACCCGACGTGGCACGGATTTTTAAACTAAAAACAAACATGACAACCTTGTTCCGCTTAGCCGACAGGGCCTGTGCACGAAGAACAAATGGCTCTGGGGACACATGATTTGATTGACCAGAATCTAACAAAGGTATATCCAGTTTTAAAATCCCTTTGTCGTACGTTAGTTTAAACGGCAAACAGTCTAGTTGAAATTAACTATTATCCAGCAGCGCAATCTTGCGGAATGGACTATCGTCTGATTGAAGCCAACTGGACACGAAGTTGGGTCTCGTCGGCTATTAAACGATCAGAGGGGGTAAGTTTCTAAAGAAACTGTGGTGCTGCGTCGATGGGAAGTATAACAATATAATTGGCTTTGTCAACTGGGTTGATAATGTGAATTGGCCACCGTAAAGAGATTCAAGAGCTGACGCTCGAAACGTCAGCTCTTGAATCTCTTTACGGTGGCCAATTGACATTATCAACCCAGTTGATAAAACCAAATTATATTATTAAACGATCAGGCGATATAGATATTCCTACTTATATAACACCTATGTATGCACATAAACCAGTGGGGAGAATTTCTAAGTTGACATTAGAGTTTCGGTTAAATAAAAAGGTGAAACAACCGTTAAATTGATTCACTTCAGTTTATTTACCTCAATACGTGAATTATATCATACGCTTCAATGGGGAGCCGTACGCAGCTCTTTAGAAGGTCCCACAGTATTGGCAGAAAAAATGATAAACAACAGTAACAATGGACCCTAGCCCTAAAACAATAGAGCTGCGTGCTATTAAGATCCAATGAAGTTACAGGTTCTAGAGAGCTGCGAACTATCCCTTCAACAGAGCTGTGCCACACTTAATTTCAAAGTGTGAAATATTTATCCCATTAATCAACACATTGTTATTTTATTATTTCTTCACGGTTACTCACGTCATGTCGCCATTTTGTCTACCTTTGTGTTGTGCTTGTAGGTAAGTAGTTCTTGACGCGTTTAATTGCAGATGGCGTATCGAGCGTTAGCAATTCACGAAAAAAAACGAAGTGCGAACGTAGTGCGTGATAGGCGACGGTAGAACGGTAGCAAAATGGCGACATCGCACGGTAACACTTTGAACACCTTATTAGCAAGTTGTGTACTTGAGGTAATTTCTTCGACAAAAAGCAATTTCCACTCGAGTGTCGAAAGTAGTTCACGTTCACTTTGGTTTTAAATTCCTACGCTTAGTGATTGGTCAAACAAACTCGTTCCACTTTCTCATTCAATCAGAAGTAAACCCAAAACCAATCGAGACTCGCTCGTGCAAGATTTCCCGCGCTTTGCGCGCGTCGGCTACATGTATTTGCTTCGAGTTTTGATTGGTTCACTGGGTTGTCGTCTGCGTCCTTTGTGATTGACCAGTGATTACTTTGGTTTTGGCTTTACGACACTCAATTGAAAATAGCTCTATTAAAGTGCTTGTATAGTCAAGTCAATTGGGGGAACACGTGACAGCTTTCGCAAATCTTCGTTAAAGGACTCGAGGAGTTTCCGATTTAGTTTAGCCAATCAAAAACTAGCGTGAGAGCTCGCGAATACATGCACCGAAAACAATTGCGTGAGCAAACACGTCATGTTGCTAGCAACTTCAGGGACAATCACCGCGGGGTTAGTCCTGTCTCGAAGGCGGGATTTCGTCATCAACTGGCATTTGTTCACTTACTGCTGCTAACTCAACATATTAAATTTGGTCATCTACCCACGAGACTCGGCCCAGGACCAGCTGAGACAGATAACGCTCGTATTGTCTAAATGCCCTGGGTAACAAAGGATTTTCCAAACAGATAAAGCACATGCCCGCAAGGTAAGCCTGTGCTACACAGGGCGAGTGTACAATTAACAGCCATGTGAAAACACTATGTACAAACATGGCAAAGTATTATGTCCAAATTAAAAAAAATAAATTGTCGTTAACTTTAAATTAAACTATACACTGTTTTCTTACAGATTTGAATTGTCTACCAAAGAAACTGTACTTGTTTATTACAACGGTGGAGCTGAATTCATGAAAATTAAAATATGTTGCTTCAGGAAACACTAGAAATGGGTTAACCTGACGACCTTGACTTATGGTTTCTTTTGAAGGCTCTGACGTGTTGCCTTTTAACCCAGTTTGTGTTAACATTATGCGAAGGCACCGTGCAGCCGAAAATTCAGAATTATATGTTTTTACCGTAGTTAAAATCACCGGCATACTTTTTATGGTAATCTCTCCCCCACCCCCCACCCCCATAACCTCTTCCTGCACTCTGTTGCACCAAAAACCTGAATGTTGTTGTTGTCCGGGTCATGGTATAATGCAAAATTCAACCTCAATGACAACAATACTAATGTATAATAATAATAATCCCAGGGTATCGTTTTGCTACAATAGCAAAAAATTAAGATTTCAATTCATTTGTGGCAAATTCGCCTGTAATTTTGATAACTCTATAACTTTCCGCCGAAACGGAAAGGGAAATTAAAAATTTGAGACTATTATCCCAAATTGTTATTTACAATATTCATTAAATATTTATCAGAAGTCCATACTATCTCCAATCAGATGCAAAACTGTTTAGATACTCCTTTGAATTTCTATTAACATTCATTTTTATAGTGAAGGTTGTAAAAGACCAAACCGACATGGTATTAGAGGGGGTAAGTTTCTAAAGAAACTGTGGTGCTGCGTCGGTGGGAAGTATAACAATATAATTTGGTTTTATCAACTGGGTTGATAATGTGAATTGGCCACCGTAAAGAGATTCAAGAGCTGACGTTTCGAGCGTTAGCCCTGCGTCGGAGCGAATCAAGGAATTGTGCGTCGTGTGTTTTTATATACAGAAAGATGGAGCTTCGCTATTGGCTGGTGCCTGGTAACGTGAAAACGTCGGAATAAATTAGTTGAATGAAAAGCGTTCGTTGATACCGTGAGGATTAAGAGTGCCGATTTCCGTGTTTCCTTGGTGACATGGTATTACATGGTATTAGCTGAATATGAAAGCACCAGAGAGCGGCCGGCAGTTAGGAAGGGATAGGACGAAATTGAGCTCGGTTTAATTAATTTTGCGTAAAACCGCAAGTTACTTTAAGCATATAATTGTAGAGTAATGGACTTATGATATTTATATCGATATTAATTAGACTTTTTTGCCTGCACTATCATTGTTCTTCACTAGCTTCATTGAAGCTCGCTGCCAAGGGTTCTTTCTCGCCAGTTGCAGCGTGATTAGGTTGAACTTTGTGTACGTCTTGTTCCAAGTCTGGTGTTCCTTGTAAGATGAAATCATTATCGTTCGTGTCTTGTTTTGGATTTCCTTCAACGCTGTTTCTTATTCCGTAACCAAAGTAGATAACAAATCCTGCGAGAGAAACAGGTAAATTAGGTTTAACTGAGCTGTCCTTGTCCTATTTCTGCTCACGGTAATCTGATTATATACCTGGCTATCCCAAATGGGACAAAGGAAAGGGACATTGGCGTTTGAATTCGATAGAGCGCTTATCACTAGCCTGTATTCACCTGAGGGCATTAGCGAATTTTTTTCCAGCGCGCTACCGCAGGAGGGCGTCTAAAATTCAGGATTGGTTCTCCGAACAGAGAAAGACGTCTAAAATGACCAATTTTCACCTGAGGCTCGAGATTAATTCGCGTTTAATCTGGTTTTGAATTTCTGTGCTTTGCGTTTTGTTTTGCCAGGGGGGATTACTTCGATTTTGGTTTTACACCAGAAATTTGAAATCGCTCAAAGTAGTGTTTACAATACGGCGTCTTTCTGTAGCTGCATAAAGATAACAAGCTGTTACATCCCGAGAACACCCACGCGAGAACACGCGTGTCAACCACCCACGAAAATCGTATTTCGATTTCAATCTCGGAACACCTGCGCGTTTAAAAATAAACAAAACAATAAAATAAAAATTCCACTTTGCAGCAAATCGAAAGAATAATATCAGCTTATTATGTAAGGAACCTAAACCGAACGCGGAAGAAAAATGATTGGTGACACCAATCGAAACCTCATATCATGGGTTAACACGAAAACAGATACCAATGTTGATAAAATTGTGCTCAACTAATATCATAGAATGTTGTCCTTTATTTTTGGTTATAACGAATGTGGAGTAAAGAAGCACCCAAAATGTTAAACTTCGAGCGATTAATTATAGATTCTATAAGCGCCATTGGGAACGCTTTCTTCGCAAATTACAAGCGAAAAATACAAAGAGAAAATTGAACCAATGTTAATGACCTACCACGTAAAAAACAACTTCCCGTAGTTTCAATGGAAATACGGGGGAGGAAAACAAGATTTAGGCAGCTGATCTCAAAATGATATTAATTTTATGAGGTGGTAAATTTTGAGCGCTACGCGTATGAAGAATAGCCGAGCCTTTTTCAATTCTGAAAATTAAAAGCCAACTATTTGGATCTTTCTTTTATCACTGCCAAATTGCAAAATTATTATTGTTATTCAGAAGAAGCTGTAACGAAACGAGTTTAAATAAAGAAGCGGATATTTAGAAGGAAAATAAATTTGTTCTAATTGTAAGGTGTACGCTGTGAGAGAAACAGTGTCTACAGTGCGAGCCAGCAACAAAATGTAAATGTACCTGCCTAATTTCATGCTGAATGTTGCTTGTGTCCAACCCTAATTTTTTAGGCTCTTTTTGTTTTCGCCAGGCCAGATAATCAACCTGGCGGTGGATAATTATTATGCCCTTACACCTAATAGACACACAAAAGAAAACGTTTTATTATAATTTTAGAAAGGAAAAGAAAAGAACTTGAATCCCAGCAACGTCTATTTTTGACGATAAAACCTTTTCCATGGTAATAAATACGTATGAGGCGAGTGGCTTTTACATATATTTGCAATGCGCGTCAAAAGCTTTTTCCTCATTCCAAACAGCTGCCGTGGGTAAAAAATGCTTGAGAGCCCTACAACAAAATTTTTATTTTAAACCACGAGAATTATATTCAATTGAACTATAAAGAATACAAGAGAAAAAGAAACGAATACATTTACTACCTTTGAGTAATAAACTGGGATGTATTCTTTCACCTCAATAAATTTGGCATTTAATTTGCATATAAAATCATTGCCTTCGCGATAATGTTGTTGTTTTAGCAATAAAGTTAGGATAGGTTCAAAATCACAGAAATGGTAGTTGTAGACGTGGAATAAGAAACAACTCGTATCCGATATTGTTTATGATTTCCTAAATCAACACTTTGAAGATCGGCAGAAAAAGAATCGATTGTAAATATTGAGAAGATTGCATTTTGCGTATTCAAATCGTGTTAAAAAGTAGCTAAATTTTCTCTCACCTTCCACTATTGCATTTGATATTAGTTTTCTTTCTGGAAAAGCGGTAGACGCGAAAGAAAAAAAACTATATTGGGGCAGAAATTAGCTAAAGACGTCCCAAGAGAAAACATACGAGAAACGGAAAGTCCCTTCGAGTCATACTGTTGAGAGTGCGAAACAGAAAAGAACAAACAACTTTAAAAAATATGAAATGAAATAACGACATTAAATATAGAAAAGAGACATTTGCTATTAAAACAAGCAAGGTGATAAAAATTCTTACCTAAAACCATCCAAACGCTGAACCGTACCCATGTCCATGTGGACAACTTGAGCAGTAGAAACAGATTTACCACCACACTGGCGATTGGAAGGGCTGGCACACAAGGAACCTTGAAAGGAAATTTTGCGTTGTTTGTGGGCTGAAACCGCATCACCACCACGCCAAAAATAATAAGGATGCCAAGAAACACGGCTGTAAATATAGCCCAACCCTCGTGGTCACCTAAAGCACCCCATCCTGCGATCAGAAGAGCACAGAAGCCGGCGAGTCCCACAACCAGAAGAGAGATGGCAGCCGTGGCAATTTGACTTGTTGAGTGGCTCGGTTCTTCCTTCTCCTTGATGTCTTGTTTCTTGTCGTCTGTTACGCTTTCTAAAGGTTTGTACTCGGGACCCTTCGATTCCGGCAGCATCTTCTGGCAGCATATGACTTTGTAACTTCGTACGGAGCTCGGAGTGTCCTCGTCGTACTCAACGTCTTGAACACCAGGCTGGAACCTCAGCACGAGAACTGAAATGGAGACGAGGGTGTAGGCAAGAAGCGTACCAATCGACAGCATCTCAACCAGTTGCTTCAGATCCAGTAGCAGCGCCAGGATCGCCGACAGAACTCCTGCGAAGGTGATCGAGATCAGAGGGACGTTGGTGCGCTGGTAGACCTTAGCAAAGAACTTGAAAAGGAGACCGTCGCAAGCCATGGAGTACATGATTCTTGGGACAGCGAAGATTCCACTCATGAGCGAGCCTGCCAAGGCGCAGAGCCCTCCAATGGCAATGATATACTTGGCTGCGGGGACACCGGCTGCTTTGAATGCCTCGGGTAATGGGGCGAACTGGTCGAGCTTCTCATAGGATACCATGAGCGTCAGAACCGATGCCACACCGAAATAAGCAAGGAAGCTAATGACAAGACACAACATTATGGAGAGCGGAATGGCCCGCTTGGGATTGATGGTTTCTTCACTGGCTGTGGCGATCACATCAAACCCGACGAAGCAGTAGAAGCAGCTCGCAGCGCCAGCCAGGACCCCAGACACACCGAATGGAAGGAATTGTTGTCTGCCAGCCCAGTTACTTGGGTTGACATGGAACAAGCCAACAGCTAACACGAACAAGATCACTAACATGTTTACCGCAGTCACACATTTGTTGAACACGGCCGAGTGCTTGGCGCCACTAGCGACGATCATGGACACCGCAAGGACAAGAACAAAAGCTAGAAAGTCCGGATATGAACCAAGGCCTGATGCGTTAAACGTTCCAATGTTCTTGATGAAGAAGTTTCGAATCACTCCTCCGGCAATGGAATCTATGTATTCGCTACTGGCCCGGCCAAGCGATGCTGTTCCAATCACATATTCTAGAATCATGTTCCAACCGATTATAAAAGCCCATATTTCACCTAAGGAGGTGTAGGTGTAAACATAGGCAGAACCAGCCTTCACGACTCTACAGCCGAATTCCGCGTAGCAAATCCCCGACAAGAAGGCAGCAACAGAAGCGATAAAGAACGACAACACAATGGCTGGCCCGGCGACGTCTCTGGCGATCTGACCGGTAACAACGTACAGACCCGCTCCTACAGTCGCTCCGACTCCAATGGAAGTTAAATCAAAGACATCAAGACATCGGCGAAGCTGAGAGTTGGAAAGATCGTTGTCTATCTCTTTCCGTCGTGTGAGAAGGCGAAGAAACCGTATGAAAGTCATGGCTCTAAACAGTATAAAACGCTTCCCCCCGTGGGTTTTCAATATGGCTAATTGATGAAGGTTAAGAAACCTCCCTTCGCTTTAAAACGTCTCTAAATGAGTGTCATAATTGAGCTCGCTACCTTAGCTACGGATCAACCTTCTCTCGGTAAAACGTGCCAAGAAAATGTAACCGTCGAACAGTCGATCTTTCACTGAAGAGCTTCGCGTGGTAATGCTAAACTGTGAAATTAGAAAATCGAATCAGAATTTTAATTGACAGACGATATTCCGAATTGTTGATGAATATTTGCATGACACTGCTGTGTGACGTACAATGGCAGATGGCCTTTGACCAATTGTTCTCGAAGTTGCAGATCGCTTTAACAACAATACCGGCACAGCAGGAAATTTGCATCTTCTTTTCCCTAAAAACTCTTGTTAATCGCACACTTCAATTCCTATCCAAAAATAGCCACTAATGAACGGGCAAGCGGTGGGTTTATAGGTCAACCAAAATATCCTAAAATACTGTGTACTGTGGAAACGAAATTTATTCGGACAGCATTTCAAATCCATGACCACATCGTGAGATTGTGTGATCTTTCATTGTACATGGACCTGTACTATTATGTTATAAAAACAACCAAAGTCCTCTGTTTGGTATTAAATAAGGTCGATTCCTGAAAGAGTGGGATTTGAAATGTAAATGATGTTTCAAATTATTTCAGTAATGACTTTTTGACTCAAGAGACCCTTTATACTATGATGGCTGCAGGATAAAACAATTTCTTTTTTGTAAAATTTAAATATTTAACAACAGTACTTGTTACTATGGTAAATAGCTGTTTTATTTCCCTGTACAAATTACTCGAAATATCTTGAATGCTTGTAAATCTGTTTTAAAAACGTACTCATAGAATTTTATTTTACTTTGCTGGGAATTAACATGTTGGTAAAAAGAGTTTGAGATATGTACGCACGCATATCCGGACAGGGTGCCTTGCAGTAACGTGGGTTGTATTTATTTATTTGCATGTCTCTTAAAAATGCTTTTTTACTTTAATTCTTGACTAGTAAAAGTTGGAAGAATTTTGTGTTCGATGGTGGTACCACGTTAGTATAGGAGGTATTTAAAAACGAAATCGAAAAACTTAATAGCGGAAGCCACTAATCTGCATGTCTCTTGCCTGCATGACTGCATGGCACTTTCATGGCTGAAATAGGATGAAAAATGGCTGTAAATATTTTCTGACTAATTGCTTCTTGCTGGAACATCCGTACAGACTGACAAACAGCAAAACATTTTACCCAGCAACCGATATAGCTGGAGCCCGAAATATTGTAATTGTTAATCGATTTCTTTGGGTGATAACGAAACCCTCCCTGTCTGCCGTACCCACTGGTTTACTCGTTCATAGCTCTCGCAAGCGCGTCATCTTACGTTTTCTGATTTTCTCTAGACGAAATAAAACTGACACTGAGTACATGAGGAAAACCAGGGAGATCGCTCGCAGTGGATATTATTTCGACAATTAAGTTGACACCTAAAATAGGCCGAATATTTCACCATTAGTCTTCATACTGGCCTGCGGGCCGACCGGGTAGACAAGCCAATCGCAAACTTCCTTAGATGGCTATTTGCGGGCTATATTTGAAAATTCTCTGAATAAATTTTCACTGAATATTGTAAATTAGGTTTAACAATAAACTTACACGCATGGAAATAAACCGGCTGATAAACGTGTAGCCTGCAGTGCAGGCGTTATTATGGAGCGGAACGCTAGACGCTAGGTAATAAATCGTGTTTTCGGTGCCGCCATCTTGGACGCTTGGCTCCAAATCCAAGATGGCGGCTTAATACGAAAATGTGCACTCGCGAGTCCAAAATACGCCTGCACTGCAGGCTAATAAACGTGTGATCAATCAGTTGAAAATAAGAGCACATCTTCATATATTGAGAATTTGTTTTACGCCGTATACACTTGACCTGCCACCTGGTGAATCAATCTCAAAAAGAAACAATGTTTTCCTGCTGGTCTTTATACAAATGTTATGGAATTAGTTTGGAGAACTCGGCGTTTTTTTCAAAATCAGTAGAAACTAGGACAAACTACATTTAAGTGAGGTCACGTGGCATGAAGACGAGAGTTGCAAGTAAAGCTTTATTTATTTATTTCTCGGAAAATGACCGTTTTCTTAGGAAACAAACCTATCTTATTCGCTCCGACGAAGGGCTAACGCTCGAAACGTCAGCTCACGAATCTCTTCACGGTGGCCAATTTACATTATCAACCCAGTTGATAAAACCAAATTATATTGTTATACTTCCCACCGACGCAGCACCACAGTTTCTTTAGAAACTTACCTCCTCTATCTTAAAGGGTGTCATTCTAAACAACCGATGTGTCATATCTACCACGGATAACCATTTTGCACAAGCCTGTTCCATATCTGTGAAAAGTCTTTCAACAGTTTCAAATCATGACCAGGACAAAAAAAACCCTAAACCGGCCTCAAAATATGAAAATCAAAATGCGGTGCAAGTGGATGCTTAAAGGAGATACGTCACGACCAACCCGATTAACTTTAAAACGCATTTTAATAGCAATTGATTCAAATGTTTGAAAACTGTTGGCACCAAGAAACTATTATAAAATAAAATATCTCGTGGCAAACACTTCCAATAGTATTTAATCACAATGTGGAAGAGAATTTCATGGTCGAATTCTTTATTATGTTCTTGTTTGATATTATGCACACTCTTATACTAGACACAGCTCCCCCCACTCTTCATTTTTTGCACAAGAGAGAATCATTAGCACGGTATGTGTGTCCTCGCTTCTTTTATGAATTTAATATATCCATAAAGACTGTTCATTTCTATATTCTGCTATTCTTAAGTACCGATAACCGAAAGTACCGGTGACCGAAAAGCAGAAGTGTCTACATTATAAGTATTGGTGGTTTTCACCGGCACGCTATCAAAAACTAAATTCAAAACAATTCGACTACAGAAGCTTAGAATTTCAGAGAGTGTAGATGATAAATAAATAAACAATTTCTCCAATTCTCAGGCCTGTGCGGTGTCTCGTTCGTGAGTTATTTGCCGAAACGTTTCACGCAAATTTACAAAGCTTAGCTGGAGACGCCATATTTGTGTCCTTCTGAGGGGCACAAATATGGACGCCGTGATGCACGCGAAACCATCTGGAATTCAATTGTGCTATAATAGCGACTACTTTTGGCTCATGAGCTATTATACTTACACGTAAACACCACTTAATATATCTGAAATGTTCAAACATCTTAAAATCGAAAGCCGATAGGCTTTTTCTAAACAAAACAGTTTTGTTAAGGTTCTCAGCTTGATGTCACATACGGCTGAGAACTCAAATATTCTCGTTTTCAAAACGAAGGGTACTATCGAGCTGAAAATTTGCGAGAACATATATTTTTATTTAGCCTTACACCTAGTGGCAACGAAAATTTAGCAGGCCTAGCGAATTTTGATTTCAGAATTTTATGACGTCACATGAAAACCAAGAATACCTTTTATGACAAACCAAGAATAACTTTTATGACAAACCCTAACCCTAACCCTAACCCTAACCCACACTGCCATAATTCTGAAATTCAAAATGCGCTAGTTTCTAAACGAAGGATGCTATTGAGCTGAAAAATTGTAAACGGATATAAATTTAGTACCTCTTTTTGCCAGATAAAGATAAAAAATTTGATATTTCTCCAGTTTTGGATTTTATTACCTGATGACGTCACGTGAACACGATCTATATATTTGGGCTTTCCAAACTCTGCATTTGCTTGTTAATAAAATACAAACCAATCAAGCAGGGTTGTTGTTTATAGCACATGGTTCTTTCACGTTTGAGTCCACAAGGGTTTTTGGCGTTGGGAACTCAGTATCCATGATGAGGTTGCTGTGCACAAAAATTTATCAACCTGGAAGGAAAAAATGTCCGTCTTCCTAATTGTAGAGAAAATAAAGTGAAAGGGGACTCAACCAGGATCAAGAAAACTGCTGTGTAAAGTCATGTAAAGTGGCTGCCCAATGTTCCTACAGTCGGGTACAGTTTGTCAGCCCAGCAGTGCAATTCACTCTTCATGCACTTCTTCTTTGCATGATTTTTTTTTCAGTCACATAACCTGGCATAATTTTTTTATACTTTCCCCACCCCCTACACTTTTCTAATGGTCCTTCCCTTACCATTAAAATACGCGCCAAAATCGCTTGACTCCAAATAACGTACTCAGCAATCCCTAAGCAACTGCTCCAGATCAGTAGTTAAGAATTGCCTCTATAAAAAAACTCTTTAATCCGTGTAATAATACCTGAATTAAAAAGGCATACCTCAAGAAAAGCTCTTCGTTGTATATTAGCTATGCTATAAAGCCACAACTTCAAGGGGATCTCAATGGAGTTAATTGTCAACTGTCAAACGCCCTAAAAATACTGTCAACCGTTAATAATGGGAGAATTTTAGCCGTCAAATATCAATTGCGCATTCCAAAGTTATCCATCATCCGTCCAAAAAAAAACAGATAATCAACGCCAGAGGTATCCCTCTCATTGCGATCCAAACACACTTTGAAGGGTGTCGGTAAAACGCCGACTCGGGGTCGGGGCCGGGGCCGGGGTCGGGGTGCTATTTTTCATTTCTCGGTTATTTTTTAAAATGTTGTTTGTCTTGTACGTTTTAATTAGTTTTTGTTTTGGATCGTACGATAAGCTAGCGTCAATTTGTTCCCATTCACTTTGATTAGCCTTGGCTGGTTCCGATGTCCCTATTGTTACACACTGGCCGTTCTCATCCGCCGGCATAATGTTTTGCAGCCTTCTAGAAAGCAGCAAAAAAAAAAATTAATAATAATTAAAACGTACAAGACAAACAACACCTTTTAAAAAATAACCGAGAAATGAAAAATAACACCCCGGCCTTGGCCCCGGCCCCGGCCCTGGCCCTTGCCCCGGCCCCGGCACCGGCACCGGCCCCGACCCCGACCCCGACCCCGACCCCGACCCCGACCCCGACCCCGAGTCGGCGTTTTACCGACACCTCACTTTGAACGGTTTTCAATTGAATGTCGAAAGTAATTAGCGAATTGCTTTGGTTTTGCATTACTACGCTTAGTGATTGGTTTAAAAATATCGCGCCAATTTTTCAACCAATCAGAAGTAAAACCAAAACCAATCGTGACTCACGCACATACGTTTTCCCGCGATTTGTGTCGGCTACAAGAAATAACTTCGCGTTTTGATTGGATCACTGGATTGTCTCTGTCCTTTGTGATTGGCTTAGGCAATTACTTTGGTTTTGGTTTTATACGCAGTTTTTATACGCCACTTAATTGAAATTTGCTCTAACTCTAGATATGTTCCTTGAGTTATAAATAACAAAAATAGCATTTTTAAAGTACACCAGTCTCTTTGATTATTACATTGTTCATTCAGGCGCTGAGGGATATTCTTTAACCTCTTTTCCGAAGTCTGGCGTCTGAGATAGAATAAACTGTGTCTCTGACCTCTCGTCTGGTCTGAGGCCTTCCACACTGTGGCTGTAGCCGTAAGAAAAGTACACAAGTAGACCTATAGCAAACAGCAAAAATGCGTAGATAAGTCGAATGCTTTGCGCATTTGGTAAGATGTTTCATATAGTTAAAGAAGGGAAAGTTTGACCACGAGGGTCCACTAGACAACTTCTGTAACACATGTTTGAACAGATTTTCAGATAGCGTTCAGAGCCACCTTAAGTTTGTCTGTCCGCGCCCAAGAAGTGTTTATAACTTTGCAAGACGTTGGTGCTTAACTCAAATATCGATAAAAATGGATAACCAAGCTTGTTTTTGAGGTATAAACACTTAATGCAAAATTAAGGTTGTTTATAACATGATGTACTGTTGCTATGGTAACCAGGTATCTCAACAAAGCAATCAACACTTGTTCACCAATGAGAGGACATTTGTGTGATAATAAGATTATAACACCAACCGATGAAAAGTGGTAATACTGACTCATCAATGTATAAGACCTGGAAAACTTATTTACACAACTATAGCTAGTCTTCTTCCCGCATTCTAGACGCAAATGCTCGGATATGTGTACCGAGACAACCGTAACACGAATAAAATGTGTGCGCTCACCTAAAGCCATCCAAACACTGAATCTGAGGTACGTCCAACGATTTAACATCACCAGCAGTAAAACATTGAAAAATATTGTAAGCGAGGGAATGATCGGGACTCCTGGAACCATGAACGGGAATGTGGCGGAATTTCTGGGCTGCTGCGTGATGAACAACAAAGACGCGACAATCATTAATCCAAAGATGCAGCAAGGGAGGACTGCCCAGACCTCCCCTCCAGTCAAGTAGCTATAACCACGAGTAATGCAAATTGTCAAAGCTGTTATGGATAACGTCAGCACAAATGTGCCAACACGAGCGCGAAAGCTTGTTTTTCCATCTGGTCCCGTTGGAGGAGAATCTTCGTCATTGTTTTGAACCTGGTGATAATTGACCTCTGGAATACGGTCATCTTTGCCTTCAGTTTCGCCAGGACGGCAGCAGAATGATTTCAGCCATTTGCTAGTCTTTTCTTTGCTGCTCTCTTTGTCAATTGTGACGCTTTGAACTCCAGGTGTATAACGCGTCACCAACACAGCGATGGCTACCATTGTGTACGCAATTAGCGTGCCGATAGATAGCATTTCAACCTGAAAAAGAGGCGAGGACGTCAATTTGGAGACGAATATAAAATTTTGTTTTGGCGAGCGAGGTCGTTTGCTAAAACTGAGGTCTCGCGCCAACTCACAGCCCCCACTTATGGTATTCATGACCTTGTGATTAAAGGAGCTATGCCTGACGAACCTTTGAAAGCAATTTTATTTATATAGAGGAGCGCGCAGTTATATCCCAACGTTCTTGACAATATCATAGTGACGAAAGAATACCCACTGTAGTCGTGGACTTAACAAACTAATAAACTTACCAGCTGCTTTACATCAAACAGCAAAGCAAGGATTGCAATCAAAATCCCATTAAACAAAGATGCGCGAACTGGAACGTTCGTCTTGTCATGCACATGCGCAAACCAGTGAAACAGCAAACCATCAGAAGCCATGGAATACACAACACGTGGGCCAGCAAATGAGTTGGTCAGCAGCGTGCTGATTGTTGCGCATAGTCCTCCAGTTGCCACGACATACTTGGCGCCGTTAAATCCACGCTGAGCAAACGCCTCAGCCAAAGGAGCGAACCGCTTCAACTCATCATAAGGCATCATTAGTGTAAGGACCGTGGCGACTCCAAAATAAGCAAAGAAACTGATCGTCAGGGTTAGAATGATCGACAGTGGCACTGAACGTTTGGGATTGATAGCTTCTTCGCTTGCTGTACCTATTACGTCAAATCCTACAAAGGCATAAAAGCAGCTTCCTGCGGCTGTCAGAACTCCGCTTACCCCGTATGGGGCAAATTTGGATTGCCAGTTCTTTGAATCGATAAAGTACAATCCAGCACAGATGATCAACGTTATGACAGAAAGGTTGACGAAGGTCATGATCTTGTTTACCAAAGAAGACTTTTGCGCTCCAAGTGAGACAATGATTGCAATAACCAAGGCCAAAGTGAATGCTAAAAAGTCAGGAAAACTTCCGATGGCTGCAACGTTCCATGTGGCGATGTCATCCATGAAGAACTTGAATATATATCCTTCAGCGAAAGAATTGATATACTCGCTACAGGCTCGTGCCAAGCTTGCTGCGGCGATCACATATTCTAGAATCATGTTCCAACCAACAACGAAGGCCCAGAACTCTCCAACAGTTACATAAGAGTAGACATAAGCTGAACCAGCCTTGGGTATACGGCAACCGAACTCTGCATAGCAAATCCCAGATAACAGGGCAGCAATTGCTGCAATGAGGAACGAAATGATAACAGCGGGTCCAGCAATGTCACGTGCTAATTCTCCTGTGACCACGTAGAGACCTGCTCCGACTACTGTCCCTACTCCTAGAGAGGTTAAATCCAGGGTCGAGAGACATCTTTTAAGGGGGCTCTCCGACAACCAGTCTTGTGTGGGCTTTTTACGGACTAAGTTTTCGCACACTTGGGCCATGGAGCATCTGTTCATTACTGGAGGATAAATCAAAAGCTGTTAAAGATGAAAGTTAGACACAATCGATGAAGGGTAAAAGTTTTCTACGGCGAACTGTGATAAATCTCTCACGTCGAACCATTTATCCTTGCAGTTAGTGTAAAATATTTAATTTTTGAGCCGCTAACAGTGGCTAAAATGACGTACAATTTGTACCATATAATAAGACTATTCCAGATAAAATTATTTGAATAAACCTTCGTAAAATAATACGCACAGTCTTCTGTAAGTTGGAATAAACGAAACGAGTTCAAATGGTTTACTTACTGAATAAGGTCATTTCTGTTGTGTTGAATTTGCTGACCTTCGTTGTTTCATATAATAAGTAACAAGTCATGTACTTTCGGGGCATTCTTTCTTTTCTCAGAAACAACCGTTCGATTTTTTTGCTCCTTTCTTTAGTTAATTAACGGTTTGGGAGACCTAGCCTGTTCCAGGGTTCGGTTAGTGGGGAACGGCGAAAAGGGCGAGCGAAAAAAAAAATGGTGTAAGAATGGGAAGAAGGGACTTTTTCTCTCCCCATCCCCCCCTTCATATTGTTTCACTCGCCGTTTTCCTTCGCGCGGTACCCCACTAATCGAACGCCTGGAACGGGCTGTTTTGAAGCAAAAGATCATGACACAAAACTCTATTTTCCGACTGTTAAGGGTCTCCTAAGTTCGTACAGGTTCCGTTTTGTTGCTTCTTTTTGAAGACAACGAAGTTGTTGTAAAATAAATGCAAATTTATGACTGTATAAGTGAACTGAAGAATGCATCGCTCATCAAGTGCACTGGTTATCATTTGGACGAAATCAAGTCAAAGATAATGCAAAGACATGAGAAATTTTGGGATGATTCTTCTTTAACTGATGTAAAAGGATTTGAGTGGAAATAAAGTTGATTAATTGATTGTTATGATTAAATTTAATTTGGCAGTTCGAATACCTGATCGTGCATAAAGGTTTAATACCGTGAATTACCATAGCTATTAAATCAGCAGTTTATAGTAAAGAGCTAATTTCTCGTAAACTTAAACGAAATTACGAAGACTTTTGTAGAGCGCTTTCCTTTGTATCAGTTGCGACAATGAACTTCCTGTCGAACGAGCAGAGAAACAAGACAAAAATAAAACTGACGTGCAAATAGGAAACACCACGAAGGGCAAGCGAATTAGCATGTTTCGCTTGGGTTGAGTTCTTCAAGGATTCAGCAGCAAGGTTGTAATAGATGCTCACAGATCATAGCTTATGAACTCGGATCGCAAAAGAACAGTTTTATATAAGAAACAATTCTAAATACAACTCTCTCTAAGACGAACACCATCGGAAACGCTACCGACTGTTCGCAGTGAGAGAGCTGTCCGGTCACAGAGAGTTTAGATACAGGTAAAGTGACTGAAAAACTGCGCGAAGACTCCGGACCACACCAGTTGTCCGTTCTATAGAATTGTCCGGCGTCTTACAGAAGTGTTTGACGACTGATCAAAACGTATAATTTGGTTTTATCAACTGGGTTGATAATGTCAATTGGCCACCGTAAAGAGATTCAAGAGCTGACGTTTCGAGCGTTAGCCCTTCGTCGGAGCTCATGAGTCAGCTCTTGAATCTCTTTACGGTGGCCAATTGACATTATCAACCCAGTTGATAAAACCAAATTATATTGTTATACTCCCCACCGACGCAGCACCACAGTTTCTTTAGAAACTTACCCCCTCTGATCAAAACGTAGTTCTAATTAATATAGATGCGCGTAAAGTCCGCGTAAAGCGCAGAACTTCCCTAACGCGATTGTAATGTGACAATCAATATAGTGCAATCAGTGCACTACATCATGATATGACCTGAGAATCTCGATCAAAAAAAGCAACATGAACATCGCTTACCTTGTACCTATTCTTTTTTAAAGACGAACACCCTCGCAGCATTTGATAGAAGCGAGGAGAAAAGCTAGTAAGTCACAAACCGATACTCACCCACCTTTGATACGGCTTTGATTATGCAAACCTTGGCATTTATAAAAAATCTTAATACTGCCTGAAGGCACCTACATGACAATATCAGGCTCATCTTCATTATAAAAACCTGTGAAATTAAAAAGCAAAGAACGACGTCGACCACAAAGAACCTTTGAAACAATATAGAACGGAATAATAATAGCTCCAAAACAGAAAAATGTCAGAGGTTCTTCAATATTAACCTGCTTTCAATATTAGAGAGCCTTTTCACCACAGATTTTCTCTGCTATTTTCGTTTTGCATACTATAGGTGCGGTTTTTTGCGTGACATTTGTTTTCACCCCGGTACGTAATCTTCATAAGGGATCGACAATTTAACTTTTGAATGGGGGAGGGGGGGAGGAGGGGTGGGATATAAAGACAATAGCTCCAATTTGGCGTGGAAATATGCTAGAATATTTGTCGTTGGCTGTTCCTCGAAGCTCACAGTCTACTTTGTTCTCGGAAAACTGTTCGCTCTCGGAACAGATAATGTCCGCGGACAACTATTCGAGGATTTTTCCGCGCCAAATGTAAGTGGCCCATACGTACTGCCGCGCCGGAGCTTATCCCGGTTAGTTAGGAATAATTCTACTCCCCCTGGATGGGATGAGGGTGGAGAGAGACACTGTGAGAGTAAAGTGTCTTACCCAAGAACACAACACAGTGCCCCGGCCGGGGCTCGAACCAGGACCGTCCGATGCGGAGTCCAGCGCGCTAACGATTAGGCCACCGGCGCCTCAGCGCCAAATCCCAAGAGTGACTTTATTTTTCACTGTACACACGAGCCTTCAGGCGATCGAGTGTGTATGCAAGTCACGAGTGGGATATTCACGGTGTGCCACGAGAAAACATGTTACCGTATCCAGTCAAGATTCCACCGTTCGCTTTCGGATGGCCCACAGAATACAGCGTATTAAAATTGTTGTCCTATTTGTTTCTTCATTCATACTTGAACATTTTCTCGCAAAATGAGTTGAATGGCGGTGCGCGCAGCCGAGAAAACTTTCGTGGAATACAAATTATACCCGTGGAATACTGCAGAATATGCATTGATTGTCTAGGCTCCAAATTGGCTGTGTTCTTCAGTCAAGGCATGGAATAAATCTGGATAGCCGCGAGATTCTCGAATAAAATTTCATTTTTCACCAGCCGTTCCCATCGGCGTCGTCGATGTCACTGCTTAAGCTTCCTGTTATCAGAGTGATTAGAGATATTATGGAATGTGTTCAAGCTAACCTTTCTACGCCATCACTTTGTTGAATTAAAATCTATTAAATTATTTAAAACTAGCTATGGTATATTGCATTTCCTGAGTTTGATTGGTTGAGAGGCAATGGTATATGAGCTCATATACCATTGACCATTGACCATTGACCATTGACCAAAATAGTACGTGTACGCGTAAAAGAATGCATTTGTTTCTTGATTTTTGCAATGTTTTGTATCCTTTGCTTGTTTGTACTTGTTACGTCGTCTTTGTAACTCTAATTCATTTATACGCGCTGCTTCCGGGTCCTTCACTTGGATTTGAAGGCGCGCGCGCGTATTTTCGTATGTGGTGCGCCTGTTTGGTTCATTTAGTTGACGTGTATGCTTAGTTCGCAATTTAACGGTTTAATTTATTTTTCGTTGTTTTCCTTATTACTTTTTCTTGTCAGTAACTGTGCTCACATCGTGGGTGGCTTCACCTGAAATGTTCTGCAATTGGTATAGGATTTAATGGAGCCGAAACCAATTGTGGAATTACAAGCTACTGATGAACGGTTATGGCAATTAGATATTTTTACAGGAGCCAACATTGAGATTGTGGTCTGTCCCCTTTGAATTGTACAATATTTTTTGGGCGTTTTTAATAAAACAATTATTCCACTCGCGCTTGTTGGACATGAGATGGTTTATATAGCCAACTCTGCGCTACTCGCCTCGTTGACTATCTGCCATCTTATATCCAACGCGTGCTCGTGGAATAATTGTTAAATAAACATTCAGTCTTTCGAACGAACTACTGACTCGTAACGATACTAATTAAATATTCACTTAGCCAAAATTTAAAGAATTCACTTAACCCTGGATAACCTTGGCAAGAAAAAATACCGAATCACAGGTTTAACTTGGAAATATCGGGCGCTTTCCATTCGACCAAAAATTCCGGTTTAAATTTCCGGAAATTTCCAGAGGCGAATGGAAAAGATTTTTCGGTTGACTGTACCAGAAGTCATCGGCTGCTACATGCCACGCGACGCATTTGAAATTCGAATAGCCGGAGGCGCGCGAAGTCTAAAAAATAGAATACAAATTATTAAACCCCAGCGAGCCTCGGAAACATTAGCGCGTTCTGAGAGAAATAGAGGGAATCCAGGCGACGTTTTCGTTTCAAAAGTGTATTAGGATTGCTATTTCATTTTATCACTATACTGAATTAACTGTACAAAAAAGGCCGTCATATTTTACGAATGAGTCCATAATCCTCCTTATTCGCGTGGCGACCATATTGGCCATAGACAATAGATTTCGTACCCCGATCCTCGAGTTGAAATGTTTGGGAACGAGTTTATGCGTGGCAAAACAAAAGTTTTCAATCATTCGGGACTCAACATGGCCGGCGTGAGATTAAGGCCCATTTTCGTATGACAAGGAAGAATAAAAACAACGACAGCAACGAAACGTCCCGAAACAAAAGGTTTAATGAGAAGTACAATGGATTTGCACGCGCGTTTAAATCTTGGTACATTTCTTTGTCGTCTTCTGTGAAACAACAAGGAAAATGACCAAGAAAACCCACGAGGGATTAATTATTTCTATATATTTAGAATTAAACGCTTTCTGGCATATGTAGCTGCTTTAAGATACCTAACCGCTAGACTGACGCACGAACGAACTTGGGCTCCAAAATTTCCGAAAAGAAGGACAACCTCGCAAGGAAAACCCAAATTTTCGAAATTTACTTCCCGGAAATTTCAGTTCCATTCATCGTTGCTCCTGGAATTTTCGAAATTTCCGGATGAATGGTTCGCATTTCGGAAATTCTACACGATTCAGAATTTCTGGAAACTTTCCCAGGAAATTTCTGTGCCATTCGCTATGGTTCCCAAATTTTTTGGGGAATGGAAAGCGCCCATCGTCAATAACAATGTTATATTATGTGTTGATGCGGAAAGACAAATCAATCTGCACGGACGCGCACGGGCTTTGGCAGACACATTGACATAAATTATCATAATCGGCAGTGCGACATCTAAAGGCGGGAATGTAAAAGCACTCTTGCTTTGTTGACGTGTCAGACCTGGTTTACTGAACTGTCTGCAGTTTTATAAACATAACGAAGCAGAGGTAGAGGTAAGGTGTGCTTTCCTTTCAGATCAGACTTAGCAATCGGGGCTCAATATTCTTAAATCATGCTTTTGGACTTTTGAATTCGGACTATTGCCCGCCAAGCTCACTGCGCTTATCTGACGCATTCTCATGGGTCGTAATAACGATACAGGACATTCCCTTGTCCTCGTAAACAGGAACACTCGACGAGAAAATTTAAGCGAAAGTTTAGGGACGACTCACCTCGGTGTGAGTTATTCACCAGTGGCATAAACAAACAACAACCAAGACGTTAAAGAACCGGAATCTTATTATCCGAATTTGGCAATTCGCAAACTGTTGCTAGCGCAGTTTCAGAGATTCTGACTGGCGCATTCCATAGGGGTGGGGCACCTTCGGACTTGGGGAGGAGGGGGGGGGGGGAGGTGTGACCTCCCTGCCAGAAAAAAATGCACAATTCCCAAATATGTGGGTATGTGCTTTCCAGTAACCCAAACGGTGAACCTCTCCGAAAACCACAGGCAGTGTATTTTCTACATCACAAAAGTTGGTGGTAAATTTACACTAAAGAAAATTAGAGTCCGTTAAACTATACCTTGCTATATGCCCAGTGGGCTTTGTTTGGCTCGCAAGGTATTGTAGTTATTAAATGTACAGCCGCCATCTTGTTTCTTACGGTGGATTGAATTGGCACTCAAACTCTCTCGTAAGCGACGCGCGGCCACTTTTTGGGGGAAATAGCGCTCAAATGCAAAGAGACGCCTTTGTATTACGGTAGACGATTTATAAACTATACAGTACTTTGTAATCAAATTTATATTCCTGAAGTAATTTCTGTTGTTAAGAGCTGTTGGCTTTGAGCCTTTGAATACTAGTAAGAAAACAGAATTCTCCAGTTCCAACTTCCGACTTCTGAGTTTCTGAGTTCCGACTTCTGAGTTCCGACTTCCGACATTTGAGTTCCGACTTCTGAGTTCTGACTTCTGAGTAGTGAGTTTCGACTTCTGAGTTCCGACTTCTGAGTTCCGACTTCGCACTTCTGAGTTTTTGAGTTCCGACTTCCGACTTCCGACTTCCGACTTCTGAGTTCCGAATTCCGACTGCCGACTTCCGACTTCCGACTTCTGAGTTCCTGAAAGAGATCACTTTTTACTCAGAGATACGTTCATTTCAAAGATTTATTTGCAATATTTTTGTGCTTGTAGACACTGCAGCCGTATCCGCTAACGAAGCGCGAGTTTTCAGATTTAGGCTGTTCTTCTGGGCATGTTATCTCCAAAACGAAGTCGGTGATTACCAATTTTTTTTGCATTTCTGATATCAGTTACTCATTATGTTGCAGTGGTGAGGGTTTCAGAAAAAAAATCAATGGTAGAAAATTTTGGCGCGAACGTCCTTTTTTGAATTCCCGAGGTTGTAATCACGAGAGCTTCGAGTACAAATTTTTCGCCCGAGCGCGAAACCAACCTAGCTCCCAGGGTCCTCTCCTTCCCGAGGCCGTGAAGGAGAAGACCCTGGTAACGAGGTTGGCGCGAAACATCTGTGAAAAAAAAAAAACGACTGTGGACAGACAAGTGTCAAGTGCGTGGGTTGTTTGTAAATTGCACCATTCGGTTGACTGATAACCCAGGACCAAGCTTTTTTCTGGCCTCAAGCTGTGGGCAAGGAACTAATGACATGTAATGAAGCAAGCCTGTTTAAAGCGGTTTAAAGCTCTCAGTTTATGGCAAACAGTTCAAAATGTAATTCCATGAGCCTCTAGCAGACTAGCTTACGATACGGTATGACGGCAGCGTACGGTTAAACGAAATGAATCGCACAAATTTAAAACATTAGAACTAAACTGAAGATAAAACCTAATTGAGATAATGACTCTAGCTAGAGGTTAAAAGATTAAACATAATTCTAAGAACATGAAATAAAAACCGAATAGTTTTTAAGAAACATTTGTCATTTTCCTTCACTGAAATCTTGTTCACTGAGGCTGTTTGTCTTTTACATGCAAATTATTTGCGCTTGTGAAAACACAGTGAAAATACCACAGGGTCTCCTTCGCTGCCACAGTAACAAACAATTATCGGTACCATCGATAAAACAAATCCCATGGGTATTTGGTTAAAATTCTCCTTGAAAAAGACCACTGGGAATCTTCCATTTTTTTGTGGGTTGTTTTTGCCACCATTAATCTCGTTCGGACTCTCAGGTCATTCGGACTTTCAGAAGAGGCTCTGTACTTGGTTACGGTTGTTATATGTACACAGGGAAAAATATTCGACGGGCTTGAAGTGGTTTTCTTGTCCCTCCTTTAACCCAACTGCTAAGCTATAAGTCACTCGTGGCTGAAGAGAATAACCACTCTGTGTTTCTTCACGTTTGCCTTCATCCTGCTTCACAGGGTTTCTCTCTACTGGAAGGTAAGACCTTTTTGTACTTTGAAGTCAAACAGTTTCGCCTGGACGACTCGAAGTACCGCGAGGCCGTTGCGCTTAGACCGCTTAAGCAATTTTGTTTCTTGGGAGCATTTACAATCCTTCTTAATCTTCCTCGTTTCAAGCCACACTTGTTTCTTCTCAGTTCATTACTACCTCTTTAATGTTAAGCTTTCCAACTTAGCAAATTTACCAAAGATTATTTATTACCAAAGATTATTTCATTCATGGTGAAATAAGTCCCCTTTTTGCGTTGAATGAAGCACGGATAGCTAATGCCTATAAAGTAGCTAGCGGCTAGTCAATGGACTGTATTGCTATCTCTTGTTGGTTATCCAAATCAGTTCATACATTTGTCGGTGCTCCCTCCATCAGTTGTTGTGATTCTCGAGACTCGCGGCTTCACGCTCACCGCTCGAATTTTCCCCGAAATGTTTTCCCTTTGAACCTCTCTTTTGTTCCATGCATGTTATATTTCTTTGCTAACGAGGAAATTCTTTTTCTTTCTTAACAAAGGAAAGGTTTTTGTGGCCCATTTGTTCTATGGTACAAAATGGTTCATTTGATTTTTAACGTGGCCCAAGAATTAATTAAGGGCATTTTTAAGGGGGAGGGGGCTGTGAGACGGGGGAGGGGAAGGGGGAGTCAACACAGTTTTATACGGAGAACATTTAAGCTCACTGCGCTTATCTGACGCATACTCATGGGTCGTAATAACGATACAGGACATTCCATTGTCCTCGTAAACAGGAACACTCGACGAGAAAATTTAAGCGAATTCGAAAGTTTAGGGACGACTCACCTCGGTGGGAGTTATTCACCAGTGGCATAAACAAACAACAACCAAGACGTTAAAGAACCGGAATCTTATTATCCGAATTTGGCAATTCGCAAACTGTTGCTAGCGCAGTTTCAGAGATTCTGACTGGCGCATTCCATAGGGGTGGGGCACCTTCGGACTTGGGGAGGAGGGGGGGGGGAGGTGTGACCTCCCTGCCAGAAAAAATGCACAATTCCCAAATATGTGGGTATGCGCTTTCCAGTAACCCAAACGATGAACCTCTCCGAAAACCACAGGCAGTGTATTTTCTACATCACAAAAGTTGGTGGTAAATTTACACTAAAGAAAATTAGAGTCCGTTAAACTATACCTTGCTATATGCCCAGTGGGCTTTGTTTGGCTCACAAGGTATTGTAGTTATTAAATGTACAGCCGCCATCTTGTTTCTTACGGTGGATTGAATTGGCACTCAACCTCTCTCGTAAGCGACGCGCGCCACTTTTTGGGGTAAATAGCGCTCAAATGCAAAGAGACGCCTTTGTATTACGGTGGACGATTTATAAACTATACAGTACTTTGTAATCAAATTTATATTCCTGAAGTAATTTCTGTTGTTAAGAGCTGTTGGCTTTGAGCCTTTGAATACTAGTAAGAAGACAGAATTCTCCAGTTCCAACTTCCGACTTCTGAGTTTCTGAGTTCCGACTTCTGAGTTCCGACTTCCGACATTTGAGTTCCGACTTCTGAGTTCTGACTTCTGAGTAGTGAGTTCCGACTTCTGAGTTCTGACTTCTGAGTTCCGACTTCGGACTTCTGAGTTTCTGAGTTCCGACTTCTGAGTTCCGACTTCCGACTTCCGACTTCTGAGTTCCGAATTCCGACTGCCGACTTCTGAGTTCCGACTTCTGAGTTCCGACTTCCGACTTCTGAGTTCCGACTTCCGACTTCTGAGTTCCGGAAAGAGATCACTTTTTACTCAGAGATACGTTCATTTCAAAGATTTATTTGCAATATTTTTGTGCTTGTAGACACTGCAGCCGTATCCGCTAACGAAGCGCGAGTTTTCAGATTTAGGCTGTTTTTCTGGGCATGTTATCTCCAAAACGAAGTCGGTGATTACCAATTTTTTTTGCATTTCTGATATCAGTTACTCATTATGTTACAGTGGTGAGGGTTTCAGAAAAAAAATCAATGGTAGAAAATTTTGGCGCGAACGTCCTTTTTTGAATTCCCGAGGTTGTAATCACGAGAGCTTCGAGAGCTTCGAGTACAAATTTTTCGCCCGAGCGTGAAACCAACCTAGCTCCCAGGGTCCTCTCCTTCCCGAGGCCGGGAAGGAGAAGACCCTGGTAACGAGGTTGGCGCGAAACATCTGTGAAAAAATAAAAACGACTGTGGACAGACAAGTGTCAAGTGCGTGGGTTGTTTGTAAATTGCACCATTCGGTTGACTGATAACCCAGGACCAAGCTTTTTTCTGGCCTCAAGCTGTGGGCAAGGAACTAATGACATGTAATGAAGCAAGCCTGTTTAAAGCGGTTTAAAGCTCTCAGTTTATGGCAAACAGTTCAAAATGTAATTCCATGAGCCTCTAGCAGACTAGCTTACGATACGGTATGACGGCAGCGTACGGTTAAACGAAATGAATCGCACAAATTTAAAACATGAGAACTAAACTGAAGATAAAACCTAATTGAGATAATGACTCTAGCTAGAGGTTAAAAGATTAAACATAATTCTAAGAACATGAAATAAAAACCGAATAGTTTTTAAGAAACATTTGTCATTTTCCTTCACTGAAATCTTGTTCACTGAGGCTGTTTGTCTTTTACATGCAAATTATTTGCGCTTGTGAAAACACAGTGAAAATACCACAGGGTCTCCTTCGCTGCCACAGTAACAAACAATTATCGGTACCATCGATAAAACAAATCCCATGGGTATTTGGTTAAAAGTCTCCTTGAAAAAGACCACTGGGAATCTTTCATTTTTTTGTGGGTTGTTTTTGCCACCATTAATGTCGTTCGGACTCTCAGGTCATTCGGACTTTCAGAAGAGGCTCTGTACTTGGTTACGGTTGTTATATGTACACAGGGAAAAATATTCGACGGGCTTGAAGTGGTTTTCTTGTCCCTCCTTTAACCCAACTGCTAAGCTATAAGTCACTCGTGGCTGAAGAGAATAACCACTCTGTGTTTCTTCACGTTTGCCTTCATCCTGCTTCACAGGGTTTCTCTCTACTGGAAGGTAAGACCTTTTTGTACTTTGAAGTCAAACAGTTTCGCCTGGACGACTCAAAGTACCGCGAGGCCGTTGCGCTTAAGCAATTTTGTTTCTTGGGAGCATTTACAATCCTTCTTAATCTTCCTCGTTTCAAACCACACTTGTTTCTTCTCAGTTCATTACTACCTCTTTAATGTTAAGCTTTCCAACTTAGCAAATTTACCAAAGATTATTTATTACCAAAGATTATTTCATTCATGGTGAAATAAGTCCCCTTTTTGCGTTAAATGAAGCACGGATAGCTATTGCCCATAAAGTAGCTAGCGGCCAGTGAAATGACTGTATTGCTATCTCTTGTTGCTTATCCAAATCAGTTCATACATTTGTCGGTGCTCCCTCCATCGGTTGTTGTGATTCTCGAGACTCGCGGCTTCACGCTCACCGCTCGAATTTTCCCCGAAATGTTTTCCCTTTGAACCTCTCTTTTGTTCCATGCATGTTATATTTCTTTGCTAACGAGGAAATTCTTTTTCTTTCTTAACAAAGAAAAGGTTTTTGTGGCCCATTTGTTCTATGGTACAAAATGGTTCATTCGATTTTTAACGTGGCCCAAGAATTAATTAAGGGCATTTTTGGGGGGGAGGGGGGTGTGAGACGGGGGAGGGGAAGGGGGAGTCAACACAGTTTTATAAGGAGAACATTTAAGCTCACTGCGCTTATCTGACGCATACTCATGGGTCGTAATAACGATACAGGACATTCCATTGTCCTCGTAAACGGGAACACTCGACGAGAAAAATTAAGCGAAAGTTTAGGGACGACTCACCTCGGTGGGAGTTATTCACCAGTGGCATAAACAAACAACAACCAAGACGTTAAAGAACCGGAATCTTATTATCCGAATTTGGCAATTCGCAAACTGTTGCTAGCGCAGTTTCAGAGATTCTCACTGGCGCATTCCATAGGGGTGGGACACCTTCGGGCTTGGGAGTTCGGCCCAAGAATTAATTTAAGGGCATTTTTTGAAATACTTCAATAATTCACCATTTTCAATTCACCATTTTCAATTCACCAATGAAAACCCTCTCACGCTGGCCTGAAAGTGCGAGCCAGAATAGGTTTTTCAAAGAAATTTGTAAAATGAGATATACACCTGATAGTTTGGCCGATCTATTCTATTCTATTGATGCCCCTGAATAAATATATAAATAGAAAACCTGCAATTTTTGAAGGCAAAATAGCGCCGCTCACAGCGTTGGTAAAAAGGACAATTTTTGTCTTAGAATTCCCAACCTTTCTAATTGTGTGTGGTATCGATTACTAAATTTCGAATTATGTAAAAATGCATGTTTCGCTTGAAGACGAAAATAAAAACCTGTTCGAGAGCGTAAATAGAGAAATATCCCAGTAAACAGTGTACCATTTATATAAGAACATTTGTAGGCTAACTTGGAAAATGCAGTTCTTATATGCTGGAAACTACTGTAAACTTCTAGCCACAGTGGAGAAGGCATCCCTTTGTTTTCCTTTCCTCTCCTCTCCGATATTCCTTTTCAGTGAAAGGTATTGATTAGCATATTTCATAAATGACGTCAACGAATTAGGAGAAAGTGGCTACTTATTTTGAAAGTAATGAGCTAAAACGAACAATGGTTCAAAGGTTCAAAGCGGTGTTTTAACTCCTCGCGACTCGAGACTATTACCTCATAGAAACCAAGAGCGAATAATCTAATTGTTTTAGTAAAAATCATAATAGACGAATCGTGTGTCGGTGAAAAAAGTTCTAAATCTTACTGAGAAACTTCGCTAAAGCGCGAAGACGCCGCCATTAGAAGACGACCTTCAACCACTGCACTCTAATTAACAATTAGATTATCACCTCATAGAAATCTCGAGCTCATAATCTAATTGTTTTAGTAGAATTCTTAACACATTTACTTCAAATAATGATTTCCCATTATCTCTGTACATATCAAAAGTAGTATTAAAGTTCACGCTTTAGCGAAATTGTGCGCGGAATTATAATTTAGTCTTTTGAAACTTGCAGCCTTTTTTTATTAATTTTAAAGTTTTAAAAGCCGTGTAACGGTAAATGTGCTTCTTTGTTTATTCCCCGAAATTAAATTAACCAGTCTATTTCTAATCCTTCCTCCAAAACTTCACAGAAACGAGCAAACGCCCTCATTTTTCAGATGACCTGCTGCCACTGCACACTAATGGCTGATAGTATACGACCTCTTAGCCAATCAGATTGCAGCATTTTCATTAGTATGCGAGTAGAATTCTACTAATGGCTGATAGTGTGCAGTAGCTCAGCCAATCAGATTGCGGCATTTGCATTAGTATACTAATAGATTTTTACTAAAAAGGATAATTGGAGGCATAGTGGTTAGTGCTCTGGAATCGGAAGGTCCGGGTTCGAGCCTCGGCCGGGGCACTGCGTTGTGTTCTTGGGCAATACAGTCAATTCCCATAGTGCCTTTTTATATAAAATGAGTAGCCCTACTCTATAGCTTAGTGTGCAGCTCTCGGTGTAGAGGTCAGTCAGAGTTAAGTTGCATGCATCGTGGGGGTCTTCAATAACCAGAAGAAGGTGCGAAGACGGTGCATAGACCCTTTTCATAAATGGCTGCCAATTATAAATTCTTTTGTAAATATTAAAATTAGCCTGACTAACCTCGTTTTTGAGTTGATAATTCAAAAGAATTTTTACTCCCAAACGAGTTTAGTGAGACTAATTTGAATGCATACAAAAGAATTTTAAGTTGGCAGCCATTTATGAAAAGGGTCTATATCTCTGCAAGAGAATTGGATAAATTGTCAAATTTTAATCCTACAGACATAATACAATTTACACTCGGGTTAATTAATAGACATGGTCAACAATAACAACAACAACACAAGCTTAGTCAGGAGAGTAACGACCTGTTTTATTTCCATATCTTTTTTAGCCATGAATAGCTGCTCCAAAGTGTGCGACAACTTAGTCCGTAAAAAGCCCACACAAGACTGGTTGTTGGAGAGCCCCCTTAAAAGATGTCTCTCGACCCTGGATTTAACCTCTCTAGGAGTAGGAACAGTAGTCGGTGCAGGTCTCTACGTGGTCACAGGAGAATTAGCACGTGACATTGCTGGACCCGCTGTTATCATTTCGTTCCTCATTGCAGCAATTGCTGCCCTGTTATCTGGGATTTGCTATGCAGAGTTCGGTTGCCGTATACCCAAGGCTGGTTCAGCTTATGTCTACTCTTATGTAACTGTTGGAGAGTTCTGGGCCTTCGTTGTTGGTTGGAACATGATTCTAGAATATGTGATCGCCGCAGCAAGCTTGGCACGAGCCTGTAGCGAGTATATCAATTCTTTCGCTGAAGGATATATATTCAAGTTCTTCATGAATGACATCGCCACATGGAACGTTGCAGCCATCGGAAGTTTTCCTGACTTTTTAGCATTCACTTTGGCCTTGGTTATTGCAATCATTGTCTCACTTGGAGCGAAAAAGTCTTCTTTGGTTAACAAGGTCATGACATTCGTCAACCTTTCTGTCATAACATTTATCATCTGTGCTGGATTGTACTTTATCGATTCAAAGAACTGGCAATCCAAATTTGCCCCATACGGGGTAAGCGGAGTTCTGACAGCCGCGGGAAGCTGCTTTTATGCCTTTGTAGGATTTGACGTAATAGGTACAGCAAGCGAAGAAGCTATCAATCCCAAACGTTCAGTGCCACTGTCTATCATTCTAACCCTGACGATCAGTTTCTTTGCTTATTTTGGAGTCGCCACGGTCCTTACACTAATGATGCCTTATGATGAGTTGAAGCGGTTCGCTCCTTTGGCTGAGGCGTTTGCTCAGCGTGGATTTAACGGCGCCAAGTATGTCGTGGCAACTGGAGGACTATGCGCAACAATCAGCACGCTGCTGACCAACTCATTTGCTGGCCCACGTGTTGTGTATTCCATGGCCTCTGATGGTTTGCTGTTTCACTGGTTTGCGCATGTGCACGAGAAGACGAACGTTCCAGTTCGCGCAGCTTTGTCTAATGGGATTTTGATTGCAATCCTTGCTTTGCTGTTTGATGTAAAGCAGCTGGTAAGTTTGTTGTTGAAAACTTAAGATTTTAATGTGTTAGCTGTGCTGTCAATTCTGTTGATGCAGATTTCTACAAAATACTACTTCGCCTACGTGATTTGCTAATTAAGGAGGTGGTCACGATATATTAAAATGTGTTTCCATTGTACACAAGTTTCAGGTACGACGGCATCAATGAACAGTACGCTAGAAACTGGTTGAGTTTAGTAAGTCACAACCGTGGGAATGAAAAAGAAAAACTTTTGAGTCCCCAACTGGAGTCAAAACCATGACCGTCCTTTCTCACAGAGATCAGACGGATGCTCTAACCGCTTAGCTTCATTTAGACTAGTGGGGGAATAGGTTGTTTGCAAGTTTCACATAAGACTGTCTCCATGAACCTGTAAATGGCCTATGCAGCTATAGCTCAGTGGTTAGAGCAACAGACCGGCTTCTGTGCGGAACTCGTATCAAGAAATGGTCCATTGTTGTGGCTCAACTTTTATCTCACCTTTCCCATCAGCCTTAAACAATAGTCCTTTTGTTCTTGAGAGCGCAGAGGGACTTAAGCCGAAGCTAAGCGAAAAAGTTCGCGACTGATCGGAATAGTGTCGGCTGTGACAAATGAGCTTCACTGGGGGAGTGGGTAGCGTAAATTTGCACTGTTCAGTGTGCGCGTCGGCCGTGACAATTACACTGCAGTGGGGGAGTGGGTAGCGTAAATTTGCATATACCAACACGGGGCGAGTAAGTAAAAAGCTAGTGGGGTGAGGGAAGATCGTGAAAAGAAGAGCTGTTTCCTGACACAACCTTGGCTACTTTTGACTGATACAAATCATTTGATCTTTTTCAGCCGCCCCCCTTAAAATCAAACACTCTGTTCGTAAAAGCGTTTTTCCTTACGCGCTCTACCATTATCTATAATGAGACCAAATCAATTTGCCTGCTTAGGACTGAGGTTGCTATCTTTAGAATTAGGTATTTTAAGATTAACCGTCTTTGTCTTTAGGCTAAAGAAGGGAATTATCTCTGAGAGAAATAAGATCAGGTAAATTAACTAACATAACACAAATGACAACAGCTAAAGCCATGATTATGCACAACAAATGAGCTTTGTCATGGACGGGGATGATCTTTATCAAGCGAAACGTTCATAAAACAATCACAAGCAGGGCAACGTTTCAAGAAATCGTGGGAATTACGTTCTTCTTAAGAGAGTAAAATGTCTTTTTCTTTTTCAGGTTGAAATGTTGTCTATCGGCACACTTATAGCGTACACAATGGTAGCCATTGCTGTTTTGGTGACGCGTTATACACCTGGAGTTCAAAGCGTCACAATTGACAAAGAGAGCAGCAAAGAAAAGACCAGCAAATGGCTGAAATCATTCTGCTGCCGTCCTGGCGAAACTGAAGGCAAAGATGACCGTATTCCAGAGGTCAGCTATCACCAGGTTCATAGCAATGACGAAGATTCTCCACCAACGAGACCAGATGGAAAAACAAGCTTTCGCGCTCGTGTTGGTACATTTGTGCTGACGTTATCCATAACAGCTTTCATAATTTGTCTTACTCGTGCTTATAGCTACATGGCTCGAGGGGAGGTCTGGGCAGTCCTTTGTTGCTGTATCTTTGGATTAATGATTGTCGCGTCTTTGATGTTCATCATGCAGCAGCCCAGAAATTCCGCCACATTCCCGTTCATGGTTCCAGGAGTCCCGATCATTCCCTCGCTTACAATATTTTTCAACGTTTTACTGCTGGTGATGTTGAATCATTGGACGTACCTCAGATTCAGTGTTTGGATGGCTTTAGGTGAGTTGAAAAGTGTTCAGTGATTTGTCTGATCTGATTGATGTGACTATATTTGTATCCTTTCATGAAAAACAAGGATATCGCAGGGGTTTTGATGTTTTCAGCTTCATTCACTGAGAAAATCATCACAGGTAGCCTAAGCTCCTTTGGGAACGGTTAACATGATTATAAGAGTTTGTATGTAGTAGATAAAATATGAGCGGGAGATCTGTATGGGCATTTACAATGGCGAGCCGATAGGCGAGCCATTGTAAAGCCCATACAGATCGGACGCGAATATTTTATCGTACTTGTGAAATGAAAACAATAAATTGAATGCAAAGTATTGTTATTCGATTCCATTGTGCTTTGCATTTTAATCAGTAAAGATCTGTATCAAAAGTTAATAAATACTAATCAGCTGAGCAGGAGTTTGTATCAAAAGTTAATTCTACTCTTGATTTGTATTGGGGTTTACAGAGCATTCATGTGACCTAAATAGTACCTTTGCATTGGATCTACTCCTTATGAATTATTAATGAATTTTACAAGGGAATATAACGATCGTACAAAATAGTTCAAAATAAGGAGAAAAATAATAAAATCGACTTACCTGTCCTTTTGTGTGAGTAACTTGTGTTTTTATGGCGTTTGGGACGTTTCAGAGCGATTCCTGTGGGTTTTAGCTTCTCCATATTCCTCTATTGTTAATGCATGATTTTTGATGGTAAAATAAAGAAACACCGATATTAAGGCGATAATTTAGTCTTAACGAGTCGATGAAACGCACACGAATACAGTAAAAATCTCTCTTCTCGCCCCTCTGTAATACTCAATTATCTCAATTGCTAAATTATCTGTCCTGTTATGCTCATAATTTAACTGCTTTTTTTCAGGTCTACTTGTGTACTTTTTTTATGGCTACAGCCACAGTGTCGAAGGCGTCCGGCCACACGAAAAATCGGAGAATCAATTTATTCTGTCAGAGACTCCTGACTTTGGAAAGGAAGTTGAAGAATATTCGTCACCTCTTGAATGAACAATATTACAATATTCGAATCGACTGACAATCTGAAAATATAACCATTAATTATATAATCACTCGTCACTTTGTGTCATACTAACAAGAAACACTCATAACAAACTTATTTTTGTTCAAAAGGCTATTTTTGCTGCCAAGGTTCATGCTTGGTGGGCTTGCTACGATATCGGAAGGAATTTTTGCGATTGAAAAATGATTATGTATAGTGACACAATGACGTGCAACGCAAAATAAAGTCCAACAATCACCAAAAGAAAACCAAAAGTGTCAGAAATACTATAATCGCTAAGGGGGTTTTACGATCTTAAGAAATGTTATTTGTTAAAGGGCCCTAGTCAGTCACACCTTTGTTATTGTTTACATGCGTGAGTTTCTGTATCATCACATTTTACCCGGAGCGTGTCGGAACGAAAGAGGTCACTGAGAAACTTAATAAAGGTAATTCAAACACGTCCATTAACATAACTTACAGCGATGCAACAAGATTACGGTTCACCATGCAATTTCCATAATTTCGATGGCATCAAAATGGCGGAGGCTGACTAAAACTGGAGAAGAACTAAAAGTCCGGGATGGGAGGGGAGGGTACTCCCTTGTCTGTGCAGGATGAGACGGCATGGCCGTTGAGACACACTGTGGGTGCTTGCCATTTATAGGAAGAATCCGGTTGGTGAGACCGTTCCATAATGGTAAGCCATTTTCCGAATTTAGCGACCAACCGGAGAAGATTTACCTACAAGACGTCCTGTTCCGCTCGCCCCTTCAAAAAGATCTGGAAACGGGAGATTTGTTAAATGGTAAGGAAACTTACGACGTTCCGTTCCGAAAGGAAAAAGAGGACTACCCGGCTCTGGAGGATTGTTCACAATTTCAGAATGGATTTTCCGGAAAATTACCTTTCCATTTGAGTTCAAACCGAAATTTCCTGATTTTTTGGCTAAATGGTAAGCACCCGGTGTGTCTATCAAATCCGCAGGGGCGGATAAAGGGGGGTGGATAAGGAACGGAGCATTTGATATTCTAGGGGGGAGGCATGCAAAACCCCCCCTCAAAAAATCATGCAAAGCCATGGCTTACGAAAAAATCTAGCACAAATGCTACTCCAGGAAAAAAGTCGCACAAGACCAAAAAGCTGAATCCAACCCACCTCCCTAAAATACCTGATGGTCCGTCCCTGAAGAGGCAGCATTGGTGTATTTTACTGTTGCTGTAGTCACACTTGGCCGGAACCGAAAGATATAGAACTCAATTTGAACGACGAAACAACTTCACTATTAGTGTGTCTTGTTAGAAGATATTTCCTCCAAATTCAATAAACTAAGAATACCATACTTACAACCTGATTATTGACTGAGGAGGGAAGCTGACATCATTCGTCTTGGATGTATTGCCATGTACTTGTCGCACACCTGATCGCGATGGATGCGAACACTGTGGCAATGCATCGCAATCACAGCTTAGTCTGAAAGCCTTTCGGTAGTCATTGTGCTCCTAAGCCACGTACGTTAACCCTCACTTACACAGAAGAACGATCGCTCCGCTTCAGTTCTGCCTATTGGCAGTACAGCTAGAATCTTGAGCAGCTCTCGGACATTAGGGAAAAACAAGTCATCAGCATGTTTTGACAAAAGGCATCTTACAGAGACATTGTCTAACGCCTGCTACTCACAATAACTTTTCCAACGAAAGAGTGCACTTTCAAAGGCTGATGAGATCGGCAGCAAGTGTTCCCACTTCCCTTGCAGTACCTTCGCAAGTTCTGCTGTTCTTTCAGATGACTTGGTAACGATTACTGTAGGAATGAGAACACAAAGCTCATAGTGTGCCTGCTTTTCCTTGCTGAATCGGCATTCGAGTTCTGAGCAGATGACGTCCAGGAAAGGTATTGTCACCGCCCGCTTCCAGTAATCTGCGACTGACTCTACTGTGGTGTTAGCACGGTTCCGCTGTCTACTGCACACACGTGGACGTTCTTCGGTAGATTGTACCAGTTCAGAAAGATTCAATACTTTCGGGTACATGCGCAAAAACCACACCGCACTAGGTGAAACAGGACGAGATCCTGATTGGCTAAGTGCGCACTGTTTGACGGATGGAGCAGAGAAACCAAAGTGATTCAAAGTTTTGAAAACGCGCATTGCGCAACAAAGAATTCGGCTGTAAAAATCAAAGCGAAGTTTTACACGGATAAACTATTTGTGATTTTTCTTTCTATGTATTATTTCATTTGACTTTTAACAAAGAGATGGAAACAGATTTGTTTTCTATTTCACTTTTTTTATTTTTACTCTAAAAAGGGGGGTGGAAATCCACCCAATCCACCCCCCCCCCCCCTGTATCCGCCCCTGAATCCGTCAACGCTTCTGGCTGAAAACATAGGTTGTTTACCATTTCCCCCAAAAATCCGGAAATTTCGGATGGAATGTAAGTGGAAAGACTAATTTTGTCTCCTCGAACGGAAATTTTCTCGACAGGACCTTCGGCAATATGTCAAACTCGCCCTAGGCTCTCTCGGTAAGTTGGGTCTGTTTTGAAAATGGAAAACGCCAATCCGAAACGGAAATTTCCATTGGGGATTTTTGCTCCCATTTGTACAAACCGTCGACCAACCGGCTTCCCCGTTTAAATGGTAAAGAACCATAATAAATGGTATTTGTTCCGACCGGTTTTCGCTTCCTTGACAACAATTGTAATGTGCTATTGTCCCCAAGCTTATCGCAGTTCATCAAAGGCTGAGCAAAACAGTCGTACAGTTTCTCTTGGGGATGATTGCAGCTGACGACGGTTGTATGGTACACGGAAAAACACTGTCGGTTATGGCTGAACGGTTCCAAACACCTGGCCGAGTAATGGAAAGTATAGCTTCATGAACCCGCCGATGGGTTTTACTTGAAAGATAAAGATTCAGTTGAATTTACAGTATGACGTAGTGAATCAGGCGGTAAACAGATCTAGAAACGTCAGATAATATTTGCTTTGAAAACCTGATTGTGCGGAAAGCGGAGGAACTTACTACCCATCTCAGACGTCCGTGGACAAGGTCTTTTTTTCGGCCCGCTTCACGGACCGTTGGTTTTAGTCTGCGGTTCAAAAATTCTGGTCACGTGATAACATTTTTGCGGCTATGCGGTTTGCAAAACACTGATCACGTGATGCCATTTTGGTTGTTCCCACGGCCGCTAAAAGTGCACTGCCTTTCTCACCTTTCGCCTTTGTCAACGTCCAGAGGAAGGAAAGATGTCCTCTGTACAGTTGAAGATCTTTTATCAAAATGCATCGAATGAAAAATGAAAGGTTTGAGCTAATAACTTATCAGGAATTCGCCTATGAAACCTGAGACCTTATTTTGTCGTTTCGGTCGTGGTGCTTTGTTCCTTGAAGTGCAGTTGTTTTCGCGGCGTTGGTGAAACACATCGTCGCTTTTTGAGGACTTGTATAGCCTATCAGTTAGAGTGCATGCTGCTGCAACTCCAGTTCAGGCTCTACATGTTGGAACTGAAAGGACGATCGAGAACGAGCCGGCAAAGCGACGACGATGTGTTTCACGACCGCCGCGAGAACAAGTTCTCAATAGGTCATCAGCCATGTGACAGCAATTAATAAACGACATACAGTTCATGCAAAAATAATGCGAAAGGTTCGCCGCTCAATTTTTTGGTTCAGTTTAGAGAGTGCTTTTTAAGCTCTTGTTTCGTAATTTCCGGCCTTTTCCGGTGAAACTTACGAAACTCTGTGGAATAAACTTTCGAGTTTGTTGGGTTTATTCCCCAGAGCCTCGCAGTGATGTCTATTTTTTTAGGCTGAATTTTAAAAGATTGTAGATATAATTGGTCTGTTTGCCTGTGCCTCTCCAACTTCCAACCTCGTTCGTTCAGTGCCTCTCCAAGGTTGAGCATTGGATTGAGCATGGGTTGAGCATGAGAGCGATTTTGTCACAACGGCGCGGTCGCTAAGCTGTCACTCAACCTGAGCCTGGAGGAACCGGCGCCGCGAGCCAGGTCTGGGTCAGCGCTTTGTGCCATGAGACAGTTTTTGGATTTTAGAGAGCTTCAAGTGGATCGTTGACCGCCTAGGTTGCCAGCCTTTCGCTTCGCTTTATTGACTTTACTAGAAGGCAAACTTCAGAAAGTTTACATCGTCAAAATGTCTTTACATCGACTTCAGGACCACAGGATCACCAAAATAACGCAAATAATCTCCAGGTAAGTCATTTAAAGTGTTATTTACATTCTTTTCCACACGTAGAATTTAGGGTTATTTTCGAACCTTTCTCATACATCTCAAACAGCTAAAAACGTAACGCAATTGCAAACAGCATTATGTCACGCAGATCACATATAAAAGTATGGATAACCTGTGTTGGCAGCTGATGTTTGGAGATCTGTGGCCATTCTAGGTTACCCAGGGGCAATTAGCTGGGGCAAAACAAAGTGAACGTGGCAAAATTCGGAACAAAAAAAGTTTTCATTAGCTTCTGGATTAAATTATTAAAAACTTTTTTCACTCCGAATTTATGCCACTGCAAATGCCATTATTATTATTGATTCCTTTTAGCTTTCTTAATCTTGTAACTGATTTGTTGTGTAATTTTAACTATTACTTTTATTGAGAGTTGGCCATTTTAAATAACTGAATGTAATGATTATGTGATTATTTTGAATGTTTTTAAAAATTTGAGGATTTGTAAATAGGTTTTCTGATGAGATTTTAATAAAATTTTTCTTCTAAAAAAATAAAAAAATTATTATTATTAATATTATAATTAAATACGTGGGCGGTGATGTTTATTAGCATAGATTCTCCTACAGTTATGGAGGATGGTTTTGCCATTCTCACCTTCCCTCAACAGTGACTTATTTATGCCTGTGTATGCCTGTGAAACAAATAGATTTGTGTATTGAAAGGTCTCTTTAGGTTTGTGCTGTGTTACCAGTCACTGATAAGTTTCTGTTTCTGAGATTTTAGCTGTAAAGTTCATTGTAGGCTATAAACTATGTGCCTTTTTTGAAGGAATTGTTCTTTTCAATCTCTCCTTGTGTTTCATATTGATATGACATCATTGATAAACCATCTTTTTTATAATAAAGTTGAAGCTGAGTTTGATCGAATTTTCAAAAACATGCTAAGAGCATATACCAGGCTGAGATGAATGAAGAATGGCTATTTTGTCTCTGTTTTTTGCATTGAACAAGCATTTGTAATTAAGTGAATGCAAACCTGTATTTTAATAGTACAATTTGTAAACCTTTGTTTTATGTTTTTTTTTTAACACCAAATTTACCAAGAGTTTGTTAGCCTGTGTGC
The DNA here is from genome assembly GCA_947652115.1 of Blastomussa wellsi. NCBI lineage: Eukaryota > Metazoa > Cnidaria > Anthozoa > Scleractinia > Plerogyridae > Blastomussa > Blastomussa wellsi. The sequence goes on from OX393564.1 coordinate 17,025,439, forward strand.
AGCTGTAAGCTATTTCCTCACGCCCCAGGGGGGTACTCAAAATAATACATGACGGGGGGGTCCGACGGAGCCTCGTACTGCAAACCCAAAAAAATACACGACCCTGAAATTTTAGACCCAAAAAAATACATGGCACAAAATTTCATACCCAAAAAAATACACGACTTTAAGACCTCAATTTGGATTTATTCAATCAAACAGAACCTTCTAATGCACAATTTTGCACCTATAAGCTAATGAAATTGATATGTCCGTTAGTGTCTCTTCATAATCTCTTCACTATTTTAAAATGTGACTCTATTGTGCACAAGATTTTGACTTGGAGGTGAATAAAATTCGCTAAAGCCGCCTCAGTTTACATACGCTTACTAATTCATGCTTTGCTTCTCTTTTGCTTACCTTTTGCAGCAAAGTCACTGGAGAACCTTTCAATGATCCTGGAGGTCGTTGGCGTGTCGGGGGAGGAATAAATGACACGAAAGACTTTGATGGACATCATTTAAATGAGTCATAGAGAAAAGAGAAATAAACAAGATTGCAAATTACATTGTATTGTCTTCTTTATACTATTAACAAAATATTTCGAATGAATATTTTTCTGATCTACTGATCGCGACAAAATTTATAACCCAAAAAAATACACAATTTTTTTCAAGACCCAAAAAAATACGTGACAGATTTTTCGACCCAAAAAAATACCGAGCATGTAAATTTTAACCCCCAAAAAATACGTCGGACCCCCCCGTCATGAATATTTTGAGTACCCCCCCAGGGCCTCACGCATGAGAAAATACTAGACAGCTTTTGGCATGTCATCTTGTTGCCACACTGGAGCCGTACAGCATGCCACAAAAAATTCATACATCATTTATTTATTTTTATTTTTTTATTCATGCACATGTAAACAGGGAGAAGAAAAAAAAAAGAATTTTGTGGGGATGTTTCTCCCACCAGAAGTTGTTCAGTCACTTTTGAGTCAAGAGAAAGGGGTGGGTCACATGTTTGGAACCGCTGCTTTCTTAGATCTTCTGGCCCATCCCCCTGTAGTTATTGAACCCCCTGTACTTAATGAACTCCCCTGTACTTATTATACCTTGCTTTACTTAAACCCCTGTACTTATTAAACCCCCAGTCCTTATTGAACCCCTTTACCCGTACTTATTGAACCCCTGTACGTAACCCCCAGTCCTTATTGAACCCCCAGTCCTTATTGAACCCCTGTACTTATTAAACCCCTTTACTTATTGAACCCCTGTACTTATCGAACCCCCTATTGAACCCCGTACTTTTCATACCCCCTATACTTTTTGAAACCTCTGTACTTATTGAACTCCCTGTACTTATTGAACCCCCTCTACTTCCCATATCTATTACTTAACATGACACTTAACTCACAAATCTAAATTCTCACATCATCTTTTATTCCTTAATACCAGATATGAAAATAAATTCGAAAAATTAAATTAAACCGTTATTGCTTAACCTTTCAATCAGAAAAGCTTCGGAAGTAAAAAGGAACAATCTTTTCTTTTACAAACACTTATTGTAATCTTGGACATAACAATGCTCAAGTCAACAGAGTAACCTGCTGTTACAAAAAAGTATGTCATTTCTGCTGATAAAAGTTCAACAAAATCAAAACAACTTCAATCAACAGCCTATTGAATCTATAACAATGACAGAAAAATAATATTGTTCTTGCAAGGATAGTCAAAAGCTAAATGCGAATCAATTTGCGGGAACCCTAAATTTCCAATGAAATAAAGCTAAATAACCCCGAACATATTTGCCCCTTATTGGATGTATTTGCGAGAGTTATCTACGAAAGATAAAAATGCATAATTGAATTAATGTGTTTTACTGAAAAATAAAAGGCTAAATGCGACAACATAAAACGAGATTAATGGAGCTTGTGAAACCAAAACCAGAATCATGTTCAATTTCCTCGTTACATTTTTAACATGCGGAGTATCATTGTGAACCGCTGACCAGTTATTCCCACAGCCATCCTTTTCCAACCAAAGCTGATGGTTCAACGGAAAATTCGTTGTCTAGAACAGCAAGACCAAACCTTTTGCCAACTTTGAAACCGGTGCCTGCCAATTTGAGCTCAGCTGTGCCATCTTCTACTTTAGCTCCAGTTGTTATACCAAGTCCGAGGTGAAGACTGACCTTTTTAGTGTTGATGCCGGTCATTGTTAGCCGTGCTTTCGCTTCCGCCCCAACAAAATTTTCAAAATCCGCCCCAGCCTTGGCTCCAATGTCCGCTCCTAGAAATCGAGCATCTACTTTTTTCTTATCGATAGCGACATGGAAGGTTTGTGCGCTTGCTTCCGCACCAACTGATGGTCCCCATTTAGTTTTCTCCACTCCAGCCTCGGCCGTAGCTTCTAATGCACTGTAATTACAGTCACCATCGACCCGAATTCCAGCTTTATATACCCAGTCTTCAGCCTTGGCGTATGCTCGGTCGGACGGGTTCTCGTATTCCATACCCTGTTAAATGAATATAGAATTTTTGTTAAAAACCTGTAATGGTGTGCTGTAGTAGGCCTTACCACGATTTTCGTCGCCATCTTGACGGGTAGACAAGGCAGTGTTTGTATGGTATCTGATGGGAAATAACTTTTTTTAAAAAATTGAAGTTTTCATAATTTATGAATCGGAACGTTAAAATACCAGGCGGAAGATTGTACTCACCAAGTTTGAAGGATGTAGCTGGGTTAGAAAACGCACAGTTAAGTTTAACAAATGGACGTGAGTTTGTTGTGGTACGTCCTCTAATCGACCACGAATTTCTTCATTACATTTTCAAATTTTGGGCAGCTCACGAGGCTTTCTCTCTTTCGGTAGCCTCCCAGCTCCTATAACCTCTAAATTTCAGTGGCAGGATAAACACAGCCTTATTGTCTTAGGGCTGGGGTCCATTGTTTGTGTTATTTGTTCTTTTGTCTCACCTGAAGGGTATCTTCAGGTGAGACCTTGTAAGAACTGCGAAGTGACCCCTCTCTTTCGTGTTTCGACGAATTTTTCGACCGCGAATATTAGCCAATGAGCGCGAGAGAATTTCTACAGTTATGGTAAAATTTTAATTTGCCATTTGTCTGTAAATGCGAAAAATAAAAACCTTATTGAGGGACTTCTATCCCAGCTACATCCTTCAAACTTGGTGAATACAATCTTCAGTCTAGTATTTCTTGTATTTAAACGTTGCGATTCATAAATTGTGCAAACTTCAATTTTTGAAAAGTTATTTCCCATCAGATTCCCATACAAACACTAACTTCTCACCGCTTTGTCTACCCGTCAAAATTGCGCAAAAAACCGTGTTAAGGTCAATTCCTGAGCTTATTTGCCAAAAAAGATCTCATTCTCGTGCGTGCGTTATGCACGTCAAGTGGACATCATAACCCGATGTTGCTGAGCATTCGAATGTGCCAAGGGAAATTTCACTGCCGTATCTATGTTGCTGCACATAAAGAATCTCAGTTCTACGATGAAATGTTTCGATGATTACGAACACAGCTTTGAGAGGTCACGTGATTGAACACGCCCGAAATTGTAAGAATTATAACCGTTTTTAAACAATTTCTAGTCGTACTAGAAAAACGATTTCTCTAAAAACTTAACGTCACATGGCCATGCGTCGTTCAAAATAGGGAATCTGAAAATTGTTTATTGTTTCATCATTCCTATCTGCCTAGTCCCGGTCCCTCTCCAAAGGAAAGACGTTAAATCCCCGTTTAGTTCTCTAAACATGGTTTTTGCCATTCTTAGATATCAAAGTTAGTCAGACATTACATTTGCAAGATGTTATAAATTTGTTAGTCTACGTCAACAATAGGGTGTGGTATGTGACGTGACTAAGCCTCAAAGTTCTTTAAACCAAAAAATGAAATATCTCGTACAAATGCTTCACATGATCAAGTTTATAAGCGATAGTTTGAATGAATTCTGAATTGGACCACCCCAACCAAAATTAAGCGAGACACTTCCCTTAATTCACTTGAGCATGAATTAATAACTTTGCCGGTGAAAATGTGCATCAAAACTCGAGCCAAAACTAGCGCGGAAAAAAGTTTTCTGGCGAATTCAATTGATTTGCTCTCATCATCAGCGCCTACTGGTGGATTTTGTGTACGCTTGTGAAACTATACTGAACGTGATGGCGCGGTTCTGCCAGCAAAGTAACTAATGTATCGGTATACCCCAAATGACCATCCTGCGATGAAGCTGATGTAACGTTAGGCGTTTATTGAAAACCTCAGCAAAGCGCATGGCATAAGCAGAAGCACAGAACGGACACTGTCCGTTCTTCTTGGTTATGCTTGCGCTTATGTCGCCTTATGTTGCGTTGATTCCATAAAACAAACAACAGGAGCAGTGCCTAATAATAACGACTGCTACACTAGAGGACCAGAGAATTACAAGCGAGTTGCTGCACTCACGGCTCGGACAATATCCAGTTACTTCCCTGGTTTATCGTTTTAGCGGGTTCTAAAACCACCCTGGGGACTCGCATATGAGAGGGGTGGGGATGCTCGTCGGAAATTTTGAATTAAACCCCTAAAGGAGACCGATCTGGGCGTGGACCAAGCCTTTTTGACCCCTAAAAGAGACGAGCACCCACCCTTTAATGTGCGCGTGCCCTCGGCAAAAACAGCCATCCTCTTAGGCATAGCTTTTGAAAGTGGGAAAAAACAACAACAAAGATTACTTGACACGATTTTGTTGCCGAATTATCGGGCAATATTTTTGCCAAATATCAGCGGAAATGGTTGAAAACCCACTGAAAACGAACTTAAAATGTGCAACTCAGTTTTCGAAATTTTGATTTCGAGCTGTGAAGGAAAATGTCTTGTAGGGTGTTCCAAGGCGTGTAAAAATGACACTTATTTAAACAATAGTCAACATGTGGAAAGAGGTGTCTTAGTGCTTCTGGTCGAAAGTCAGTCCACTCACTGAAAAATCGACTCGTCAGAAACAAAAATTGTCATCTCATTTTGTAGAGTTTTGACTTTTCTCTGGAACAAGCGAAATGTAAAACGTTGAAAGAGAACAACCTTAATGCCTACGAACAGGTCACGATGTTGTAGAGCGTCTGAGCGATGAAAAATCGCATCAAAATCGCAACTTTTTGACAGAAATTAAAGCCTTTTCAATAACACTTAGCCTCTTAGCTACTGGATCTTTCGTTTTCTTTGCTGATTTTTTTACTTAAGAAATGACACTGACTTTTTTCCGGCGACTGGAAAATATGCATTTTATCAACACAAAACAATTGAACAAGGCAAGTCGCGTCCTTGATTACCTGTTGACACATTTTAATACCAGCCAAATACCTCGGTCAGATTCAGTATTTGTCAATGGAATATTTTTAGAATGATCGTTCTTTATCTTAGTGAATTCGGGAAATGCAAAAATATATTTTTCTTCAAAAGGTCCCCAAGAAAATGAGCGGAAAATGAAAGTTTGGATTGCTTGTCGAAGTGATATGATGCCCCGCCTTATTCGAGACAATGTTATCGAGCTGTCTCAGACCAAACACTACTTTTGAAAACCCTCATGTCAGCGGCAACGTGCTCATGCAATAACTTCTCAATGGGAGAATCAGGACCGAATAATATAAGCTGAAGCTTCTGAGAGATGTGAAAAAAAAAATGTCATGGCATATATAATTTGTGATAATTTTAGACAATATCGCTACTGATAATTTAAATTAGGTATCTGGACATTTTCCCAAGTTCTTGCAGACAACGGAAAAACCCCAACTGCCAGCGAAATTTTAAACATATCGGGATGGCAGAATTGTGTGGTAGATTGATGATAGATTCCAGAGATTCGAGTTAACAAAACAACTATGAAGTAAATTGCACGTTTACTTCAAAAGGGCAGTATCACGCAATTTTTAGCAACGCATCGAAATTCCAGGCAACGCTTTTCGGTTATTAGAAGCTGCATGATATGATGAAAAATCCTTTGAAAGACTATCATAATGTATAGAAACTGTTTATAGATGTTTTTGCGGGAGGATGGTCAAGGTCGAGATTGATGCCAACTTGAAAACGTCGGCCCGACGTTTTCAAGTTTTCCCATTGCATCGCATGTGAAATCAGTACTAACATATTTTGCCTCGTCCTTCTGTTCTGAATTCACTTGATTTAGAAGCGAGGCGGTAGAAGTTTAAATTTAGCTATTTCTGACCAAAAATCGTGGTAAACTCCGTGATACTTCCCCTCTAACCCAAAATTAAAATGCGAAACCGGAAAATGTTTAGTTGCAATCCGTTTTCAGGCCGAGAATTTTGAATGCTTACACATACAACGATTAACATGATATTCAAAAGGTTAACTTACACAATGAACCATAGTGACGTACAGGTCTGTTTAGTTCTAAAATAACGCTGCCGGGAGATTCCTAAAGAAATAAAACGAGAATAACATAAACGCGGTCAATAATGTCAAAGAAACTAGAAGAAGATTTTGTCGTTAGAAAAATGTGCTTACCTTTTTGTTCATCCGATGATGCACTGATCGATTGAACCACGAGTAAGCGTGTGTTTAAATAATCGCATCAAGGAAGCAAAGTTTATTCGACAAATTTTAGGCGATCTTTTAACCTTTGGAACTCTTTGTACTGCAGTTACGTAATGATCACCAACCAGTCAGGTGATTTCGTTATCCGGCGACACGTTTTGTTGTTTTGCGTAGAGTCGTGGAATGAATATCCGCTCAAAAAAGAAACGATTTTAAAATTAGAAGGGGCGAGTTGTATTGTAAAAGTAAAAAGTGAAATGGCTTCGTAGGTGTTTACACATCCGATATGCTGTGCTTATTTTCAGTTTGGTTTTTCTCATTCGTTTCAGTGTTGAGATGGTTTTGTCCAGAGACTTTGGTTCCTTGCTCCCCGAAACACGTGATGTGGCAAGGCGACGGTGATTCGGGTTGCAAGAGGATCCAAAGTACGGAACTTGGTTATATAGTGAACGGGTCATTGAGCAAATTTGTTTGAGCTCGCATTCGTGATTGCTTTTACACCGTGCTCCCATTCATGTTCGACAGTGGTGTGCCGCGAAGGGTTTTAAACTCTGATAAAGATAACGAAAATTGATACCCTATTCAAGGGAGAAACCGCATCAGCTAAAAATGGTGTGATCGTGTCATCTTTATTTCGTTTTTGGATAATGGATTTGGTTTTAGCAGGCCATTTCTCTTTCGTTTAGCTGGGTGTCCATGCACTCAATATTGTAGTTGAAAAAATATTAGTTCCCTATCTAAGGATCACACCGGGAGTACGAAGCAAAAGGGGCAAAAGTTATACCAACAAAAACCATACCCTATCCCGCAACGCATACAGCCCATATATGGGAGTACCCCCGTGGCGTGTTGAAACGTCCCAAGAAGGACGATGGCTGCAAGCCCGCTTTATCGGTTTCTGTCGTGTCGGTGTGTCGCAAAGTCAACTTTTTTACGTATTATCAGTCTTGCAGTTTTGTTTGTGAACATATTGTATTCATTGCGTGCAAGGATCATTGACGAAACCTTTGGCGGTCTTTGAACCCTTGGAGCTAGACAAAGAATAATGTAATAACCACGAGGCAGTCAGGTGGTTTCAAAGACAATAGATTACAGGTTAGCTTTTGCTCACGCACTCTTCGTTCTTCATTCGGAGAAAATGGCTATTGAGTGAGAGACTCCTGACTTTGGAAAAGACGTTGAAGAATATCCTCAGGGTAAATGCCCGTTTTGTACACAGGCTGGTTTTGTCACGCAACACAGCGCAATTTATATCGCGCGGAAGTTGCAACTTCAATATCGCACGATTTCAGTACGATTTCATCGCCGCAATATCGCAGTTGTGGATGTAGTTTTGCCGCGATTAAAAAATGTGACAATCACGAATCAGTAGGGACCCCTCTGGAGGCTTCGTTACGCGCAAATTTTAGA
>OX393564.1:17038384-17173384 GCA_947652115.1 Blastomussa wellsi
GAAACGAGTGTATCAATTCTCTGGTTTGGGTTAGATGCCCAAAGCACAAACATCATGGTGCAAAAGTAATTCGCTGTGGGGTAGCTTCTGCAGTCTTGCACTTTCACAGTGGAGCTGCTAGCAGAGAGAGAGTGATGAACAGGCTCTCCATTCCAGCTGGAAAATTTACCAAGAGGGCCTCCCTTCTAAGGGACAAGAAACGAGTTTCTAAATCTGACCTGCAGGCTACTACAAAGGAGAAGAAGCGTCGGCAAGCAGAGGATGAGAAGAAAACCCGTCGAGAAGCAGCCCTTCGTGACATAGATGGAAACAGTTATGAAGCAGGGGCTTTCTAAAGTTAATTTGTGGACTTTCAGAACTGAAGACATGGACTTTTTACCTCTACAGTTTAAGTGGCTATCCTAAAAAAACATTTCTTAACTTTAAACCTCATTTTCTTAAAACCCGTAGTTTAGGTCTTTGAGAAAAGATATCTCAGGATATTTTTAACCGATTTATTTGAAATTTTCAGTGTTTATTCTCCTCAATGAGTTAAGCTAAATGAGCATACAGATTCTGCATATGATGACTTAAAGTAAAGTTATTGTAAAAACTCAGCCTCAAAAATCTTAGTAAACTTTGGAGGGGCACTGGGGCAAATGTTTTTATCATCTCAAAAAGTTCTATGCTCATTTAAGAGGGTGATATCTGTGCTCTAGATTGATACCAAAATAACATAATTCCATGTAATCTACAGCCAGATATCTTTTCTCAACTATAGTGTGGTTATGCACAGCATGTGGCTGCAAATTTAATTGAATATCAGGTTACAAATTGATTTAAGTCCGGGGTATTGCCAATTTCAAAATCTATAGGTCATAAGCTTTCTTGTGATATATAGTTTTATAGGGTTTTAAAATATACTTTTAAAATTACAGTTACTTAAAAAAAGTCACTTTTTTCATGTGTACCCCCGCCTTAAGTGGCTTTTGCATTGGGAGGGAGTGTATTGTGATTAAGCTCCACCCCCTTTAAGGGCAAGTGGGGGTCACGTGACTATTCAAGCCATGTGAGTGCAACTCGTGGATTCCATCTTTTTGAAAGATTTTTTCACTGAGATCTCGAGGGAAAGTTTTTCTTATTGAGAGGTGAGCTATCGACGTTGTTGGTAATCTTCGCTAACTTAACTGTATATTGTTGCCCCTAGTACTTGTTTACTGAGCTCTTGAGCCAGATATTGCATTTTTCTTGGATCAGTCGTATCGACCAGCGTTCGCCTTCTGTCGAAAATCCTTTCCACGTGCCTAGTCATTTTTATTCTCGGTTCATCCGCACTGAAATGGCTTCTTCCCCTCCCTTGGTCCTTATTTTGGGTCATTCGTTTGTCAGGAGGTTGAAGGAGGACTTACAGTCCAACTTTGACGTTAGGGCCGATAAGAACTTTGGCCTTGCTGGCGACGCCATCATACATATGCATGGTGTTGGTGGACGAACCGTGAAGAAATTACGCGACCACGATCTTGGGGTTATTTCATCAAGGAAACCCCATGCTGTTATCCTTGAAATCGGTACCAACGATCTGGCCGACCTCGGGCCTGAGGTCGTTGGGTCAGAAATCGAGGAGTTGACGAAGGTTTTGTTGGGTTCTTTTTCTGTTAAAATCATCTGTGTTTGCCAGGTGATTCCCCGATTTCGAGCGCCATTTTTCAACGCTTCGGCTCGGATACTTAATCAGTATTTAACCGCAGTTCTCGAAGACAACATTAATGTTTTTTGTTGGGAACACAGTGGTTTTACTGATCCCTCAGTTAGTCCCTATTTAGCTGACGGAGTTCATCTCAACTCACTTGGTCAATACAAGTTATATCGTAGTTATCGGGGGGCTATTTTAAAAGCAATACGCAACTTGAAGCCACGCGGTGATCTTTAGATTTCCAGGTTTGGTTTTTCCGCTGGGACAGTTAGCGTGGGCGGCTGTCTCGCTATATTCTAATTTACCAGTCGAGCCTTTGTTGCTCGTCTGAAATCTAGCCTTTGTGGTTCGTGTATGATTTTAAAGCTCGTGTTTTATTTTTAAATCGAGCATTTGTTGCTCGTGTATAATTTCAAATCGAGCCCTTGTTGCTCGTGATAAATTTTAAATCGAGCCTTTGTTGCTTGTGTTTATTTCTAAATCGAGCCTTTGTTGCTCGTGTGAAGTCGAGCCTTTGTTGCTCGTGTATAATTTGAAATCGAGCCTTTGTTGCTCGTGTTTATTTTGAAATCGAGCCTTTGTGGCTCGTGTGAAATCGAGCCTTTGTTGCTCGTGTTTATTTTGAAATCGAGCCTTTGTTGCTCGTGTTTATTTTGAAATCGAGCCTTTGTTGCTCGTGTGAAATCGAGCCTTTGTTGCTCGTGTATAATTTGAAATCGAGCCTTTGTTGCTAGTGTATAATTTGAAATCGAGCCTTTGTTGCTCGTGTTTATTTGAAATCGAGCCTTTGTTGCTCGTGTTTATTTGAAATCGAGCCTTTGTTGCTCGTGTTTATTTGAAATCGAGCCTTTGCCTATGCTCGTGTGCAATCAAGCCCGTATTACTTGTGTTTATTTTAAATCGAGCCTTTATTGCTCTTGCCTCTCCTTGTGTTCTTTTACAAATTACACCTTTGTTTTTTATTATTCGGCAACAGGCAATCGTTGTTATATTACAAATCTTACTCGATGTTTCTCTGCCCTCTTTTCTTCTGTCAAATTCAGCCTCAATAATTATTGTTGCTTGGGCTCCAAACAAACCAAAAATAAAGCATAACAACAACAACAACACATTAAATAAAGAAATTAAATACAAGATGAAAGAAAATAAGTAATACTAAATAAAATAATAGAATAAAATACAAATGAATAAATAACTTAAGACACAACATGATGCTGTTGTTGTGACCTTATTTGTTACACAACTCTTTTGTCTTCTTTCTCCTAAGTTAATTTCCTCCTTTAATGATTGCCTGTTGCTTATGTCACCACACTTATATTTATAATTTTTGGGTGGTCAGGTCCCTCGTTTCCTGTTAAATTCTTTTGCAGATGCCTCCTAGACGCTCCCGCCGTTCTAAACGCCCTTCTGCAGAGGCTTTAGAGGTTATTGCTTCCACACCTACCCAACGCACGCGGCACTCAGAGGCTGGTGCAACCCAATCCAGTGCGAACGATGGAGGTGGGGCCATATCTGAGGACCTTATTAGTGCTATTGTCAATAGGGTCACAGCGGAAGTAACTCGCCAGCTCCAGTCTACTTCCTCTCAAAACCCTGTACAGCCACCAGATGGCTCCTCAGTCTCTTCAGCTCAAGGTACATGTAACATTGAAGTTCCTGTCGTCCAGGCCTTGGCAGGTGAGCAAGGAGCACAGCGCCCCAAAGAGGTTTTTACCTCGGTCAGCATGGCAGTAGATGCATGCATTCCTGCTAAAATTAAAGCTAAGATCATTCAAGAGGAGTACATAGAATTCGGGACATTACTAGTTAAACCCTCCTATAATGATAAATATCACCTCACATTAGAACTCGCCAAAGAGGGTACAGCTCAATCCTTCGCAATTGAGCCAGTTACAAGGCCGAAACGTATAACATCACTCGATATGTGGCTTCAGGCCTTTCATGTTTTTGTGGGTATTTATACGGGGTGTTACCCCCACGAGGCTCCGGGTTTGATGAAATATGGGGCCACCATTCAGGATTTGGCTGCCAGGGGGCACAACTGGCGATTTTATGATGAAAACTTTCGCTTTTTACGACAATCCCAGGCAACCTCCCTTCCCTGGGGAACTATTCATTGGGAGCTGTGGTTAAAATCACAGTACCCCCCTAAAAGATTGCCTCCATCGACGGGTTCCTCAAAGTTTGCCAGTGCCTCCTATATCCCTCGGGGTTATTGTTTCAAATTTCATAGGGGGGAGGAGTGTTCTGGCTGTAATTTTAAACATACATGCTGTAAATGTGAGGGCCCCCACAGGGCTCTCCATTGTAATTTTCGTTCCTTCAGCAAAAAACCTGTCCCCAACTCCAACATTCGAGGATTCACTAACTCCCCCAGCAGCCAAAATCCCCGACAGTCTACTCCAGCTGGGACTGCCAACACCCGTAAAAATTAGTAGTTTAGTGTTTTTTCTTGCTGGGTATGACCATTCAATTGTACAGTTCTTATCACATGGCTTCACTTAGGGTTTTCTCTTGCATCACGAAGGGCTTCATTACTCCTGTGATGCACCCAATTTACTTTCGGCAATTCAAAACCCTGCCATTGTTGATGAAAAAATTGCAAAAGAATTGGCGGCTCATCGCCTTGCAGGTCCTTTCTCCTCGCCTCCTTTTCCAGATTTTCGTATATCTCCACTTGGCTTGGTTCCTAAGAAAACTGAGGGTGAATTTCGTTTAATTCATCACCTTTCTTACCCTAAGGGTTCATCTTTGAATGAGGGAATTTCTGAAGAACATTCCAGTGTTTCTTATGCGACCGTGGAAGATGCAATTGGTAACATTAAAATGGTTGGCCCAGGTTGCTTCCTGGCTAAAACTGATATTAAGAACGCATTTCGCATTATTCCCATTCACCCTCAGGATTACAATCTTTTAGGGATCTTTTGGCGAGGATGTTATTACTACGACCGATGCATGCCGATGGGTTGTTCCAGCTCATGCAAAACTTTTGAAACTTTTTCCACAGCCATTGAATGGATTGCCCAGCAGAAATTACATATTCCACATATTTTGCATTTATTAGATGATTTTTTGATAGTTGCTCCAACACACAGCCTCTGTAAGAAACAGTTAGATCTGTTTTTGATGCTGTGCCATTATCTTGGGGTCCCCATGGCACCAGAGAAAACTGTCGGTCCTGCCACTACCATCACCTTCGCTGGCATTGAGCTAGACACAGTGTTAATGGAGGCTCGGCTGCCTCAAGAGAAACTTGCTAAGTGTCGCAATTTAATTACTGGCTTTTTAATACGTCGCAAAGTAACTTTAAAAGAAATCCAGTCCCTGACAGGTTTATTAAATTTTGCCTGCTCAGTAGTGGTACCCGGACGGGCATTTTTATGCCGGCTAATTGACTTAACAATAGGCATCAGAGACCCATCGTTTAAGATTCGGCTCTCCAGGGAGGTAAAGGCTGATCTGTTAGTCTGGAATAATTTCCTTACTGAATTCAATGGGCGATCTATTTTCTTGTCAGATCAGTGGTGTAACTCTCACCAGCTGAAATTATATACTGATGCTTCGGGTGCCCTTGGATTTGGTGCTATTTTTGGCAACAACTGGTGTTATGGGGAGTGGCCTGCTAGTTGGCATGGTCGAAACATTGCCTTTTTAGAATTCTATCCAATTGTCCTCAGTCTCCACCTTTGGGGTCATGAGATGACTAATAGCCGCATTTTATTTTTCACTGACAACGAGGCAGTGGTGCACGTGATCAATAAGCAGTCTTGTTGTGATAAGGAATTAATGTTTTTTGTGCGTAAGATGGTGCTGGTATGCCTCTCACACAACATTTGCTTTAAGGCTAAGCACATTCCAGGTATTCAAAACAAGTTAGCTGATTCTTTATCCCGTTTACAATTGCAGACCTTCAAACAGCTGGCACCACCTTGCATGCACCAACATCCAACACCTATTCCTCAACGTCTGCAACCGGCCAATTGGCAAATGTAGCTTCATTTTTGCTCCGCTCCAGTCTTCAACCATCATCAATTCCAACCTATCAGCGGGCTTGGAAAATTTTCCAGCAGTTTTTTAATTCCACATTTCAACGCCCCTTTTCTGTGCTCCCTATTTCACCTTCAGTTTTGGCTCTATTTATCGCTTATTTATTTAATGCTCAATATGCCCCATCCACGGTCACCACATACATTTCAACGCTCGGTTATGTTCATAAACTTAGGGGTTTTCCTGATCCTTCCAAAGTGTTCTATGTTTCACAGATACTTAAAGGGTATGGTAAAGTTGGGTTTCGTCTTGACAGCCGATTACCCATCACACTCCCAATCTTGGATAAGCTGGTGTCCTCTGCCACCTCCCTTCAGGGCTCAACTTATCGAATATGCCAGTTCCAGGCTATGTGTGCATTGGCATTTTATGCCTTTTTACGAATAGGTGAGATAACCTCGGTTCCAGGGGGTTACTCTAACCCCCTACACCTTTCTCAGATCACCAAAATATTGAATCCTGCAGGGTATTTGATAGCTTTTAAACTGACCTTTGGGGATTTTAAACACAGCTACAAAGAACGTCCATTCTCGCTTGTTGTCTCACGACAGACACATTCCTGCCCAGTAGAGTTGTTATCCAAGTATCTAGCTATGCGAGGCTCCCGCCCTGGTCCCATTTTTATTACCGTGGATGGATTGCCAGTCTCCAGATCAACCTTTTCAAATCAGTTAGCTACAGCCATTCAATTATGCGGTTTGCCACCATCACGGTACAAAGGGCACAGTTTTCGTATAGGTGCAGCCTCTCATGCTGCCGAACATGGGTTTACAGATACACAGATTCGTCTGTTAGGTCGTTGGAAATCGAATGCGTTCCAAAAATACATAAGGGTGCCAAGCCTTAGCTCTTAACAGGATTGCTTATTGCACATGTTTCAGCATCATTTTGGAGGGAAAGCTGTGTAGATTAATTAATTTAGATTTGAACATCAGCACGGTAGGCTGGTCAGCATGGGCGGCTGGCTACCCATGTTGATTGGGGACTAGTTTCTAACATCGTCTGAAAGGATCGAGTTAGCATGGGCAGCTCTTCCTAGCAGACGGTGCAAGCTATTTGCACTATGTAGATTACTTTTTAGCAGACTGTGGGAGTGTTCTCTCTGTGTATATTAAAATCTAGTTGACCATCATCATGGTAGGCTGGTTAGCATGGGCGGTTGGCCATCCATGTTGATGAAAGAACAGCTTCTCACACCATCTTAAGGGGGAGAGTTAGCATGGGCAGCTCTTGCCAGCAGAATAGAACAGCTGTTTTTATTGTGTATGTTTGGGTTGTTACAGTAGTAGATTCTCTACATCAGTTAGCATGGGCAACTGGTGAACATTATCCTAAGATAATGTGATGAGTTTCTTCCTGCATTAGTTTGTCAATATCAGTTTGTATGGGCTACTGTTGACTTGGTTTGTTTTTACACCATTTTGCACTCTCTTGCTCATTTTACTACCACAGCGCTTCAGTTAGCATGGGCGACTGTTGTCTTCAGTCGGTACAACTGTATTTTATAGGGGTGGCTATGCCACGTGGTTGGTCAGAGAAACTATTCGTAAATTGTTGGCAGTGATAGGCTGTCTCATTGAACAGTTAATTATTGATAGGGTATATTAATGAGTAGATCTAGTCATAATAATAGTGGCTTCAGCCAGCATGGGCGGCTGTTCCACACAGTATTATACCATCATCTGTTTCTCTCTGATTTTCCTATACCCATGTTTTTTGTTCAGAATTTTTTACTCTCCTTTCTGTGCTGCATTGCCTGGGGTGGGGCAGCATTTGTGCTTGTCAATGCACAGATGCTTCTGGCGTTTTCTTTGCCCGCACCTTTACTGGGCTTAACTATGTACAAATCAGATGTTTTGAAGTTGATATTTTAATAAAAGCGGCTATGGGTCTTAACTCATAGCCATTTTACTCCAGATGCTTGTTCGTTGTTTATAGCCCAGTAAACAGAGCTCAGGCAAGGCAGCTCATTAGGGGAGGGATATTATAAGACAGGAAGGAAGGGGCATAAACAAAATATTTGCCTGCGAATAGGATTTTTATGTCCTTTCTTCCTTTTAGAATGTTGTTATAGCTTTCTTAAGTGGCTTTTGCATTGGGAGGGAGTGTATTGTGATTAAGCTCCACCCCCTTTAAGGGCAAGTGGGGGTCACGTGACTATTCAAGCCATGTGAGTGCAACTCGTGGATTCCATCTTTTTGAAAGATTTTTTCACCTCTCCTCCTCCCCATGTCCTGGCCATCTATCTTGTTTGTAGGCTACTTTTTATGTGGCGTTTTCTTTGCCCGCACCTTTACTGGGCTTAACTATGTACAAATCAGATGTTTTGAAGTTGATATTTTAATAAAAGCGGCTATGGGTCTTAACTCATAGCCATTTTACTCCAGATGCTTGTTCGTTGTTTATAGCCCAGTAAACAGAGCTCAGGCAAGGCAGCTCATTAGGGGAGGGATATTATAAGACAGGAAGGAAGGGGCATAAAGTAGGGTTTACGGATGGTACATTGCATCTCATTTAGAGGACGTAGAAAAAAAATCACCCTGATCTTGCCAACCTCGTTCCCTGGGTCTCTTTCCCAGGGATTCTGCCTCCCTTTGTGTGTGGGGCAGACGGCTTCGATTCGTACAGATCATTAATTTGCTACGCTCTATAGTAGAGTTTGCGGATCGTATATTGCATCTTATTGGGGAGACATGAAAAAAATCCATCTTCTGATGATCATGAGTGTGTGGGTCATGCGTCATCGCTTTATAGACCGACCAATCAAAACACTCCGTCACCAGCGTGCCGGGCATCAGAAACGCTGTATGAAGCCATTGCAGTCTCTATGTTTTAACTCCAGGTGGCGCCCACGAAACTCGCGGCTCGCGGATTTGCCGCTAGCCCCGCGAAAATAGCACTCGCATATTTTCGCTTTCGTTACGGATTTTGGAGCAAAATAGAGACTGCTCGCAGTCTAATACAAATTTGCCGATTTACTATGATCTGTCACCAGCCGGGAAAATTGATGTAATTTTACTGAAATTGGCCACGCTATTGCTGATTAATCTTGCAATCAAATAAGCTTTGGAAACAATCTTTTATTTTACAACCATTTCTAGTAAACTTGGACATAACAATACTTGAGTCAACAAATTATAATAAACTGCTGTTAACTTTCAAGAATGGTTACAATGATGATAAAATTGTAAAATCCAAACAAAGCGACAGGCTATTGAATCAAATGGCGGAAAAATAATGCTGCGATGGCTAAAACTGTTAGCTAAATACAAAGCAATTGAACAGGGAGCCTGAAATATCAAATGAAATAAACTAAATAACGCCAAACATATTTGCCCCCTATTAGACGCGAATATTTGCGAGAGTTATCTACGAAAGATAAAAATCCATAAATTGAGTAAATATGCTCTACCGAGATATATAGCAGCTAAATGCAACAAGACCGAAAGCGAAATTAACGAGAAACGGAAACGAAACTAATCTAGACACTCAGTTCACTCGTTTTTTTTTTGCGGGGTACACTTGAAATCGGTGTGCACCGACCAGTTACTTCCACAGCCATCCTTTCCCAACAAGAGCTAATGGATCAACTGAAACTTCGTTGTCGAGGACAGAAATACCAATCTTTTTGCCAACTTTGATACCGGTGCCTGCCAATTTGACCTCAGCTGTGCCATCTTCTACTTTAGCTCCAGTTGAAACACCAAGTCCGAGATGAACGTCGACCGTGTCGGTTTTGACATCAGCCGCTGTTAGCTTGGCTTTGACTTCAGCCCCAACAAAATCTCCCGAACCTGTTCCAGCTTTGGCTCCAACTTCAGCTCCTGCAAATTTAGCATCTAAATTATCATCACCAACATGGAAGGTGTGTACACTTGTTTCAGCGCCTTGTGCTCCAGCCTCAGTTCTAGTCTCTAATACACTGACATTGCCGTCGCCAACGAGCCGAGTTCCAGTTTTATATTTCCCATGGTCAAACTTGGCGTACTCTCGATCGGACGGGTTGTCGTATTCCATACCCTGTGAATTGAACTAAGAGGTTTATTAAACTAGCCTGTGGTATATTGCTAGATAATTAAAGGGCTATTCCAATATAATGCACAAAAGACCAGTTTTAATGCCAAAAACTAAGAGAAGGAGCGGGAAATGAAAGTTAAGATTGCTAGTCGAACGAGTGAAATGACGTCCGGCATTATTCTAAACACTATCGAGCTGTCCCCGGCCTAACATTATATTACTTTTGAAAACTATCACGATCCCGGCAACTTGTTCACAAAATGTAATAAAAAGAGAATAGCACTAAAAACGTATTCAAGAAGATTTTTTGGTTTAAAAATATGCTTACCTAGCTTTATCTTTTAGTTCATCCCAGGATGTACTGACGGAATTAATCACGTAGAATAAACGCGCGTTTAATAATAACAACAAGTTAATCCGGTGAAATGAGTTCTGAGAAATAAGGGAACTTTGTTTTTCCGCTGACCAGTGCTAACGAGGGCATTTGACTGGAACACGCGTCCGCAAGATTCGCAAGATGAAGAATGGTGAGTAGTTTTCTGCACTTAGAATCCAGCTCTAATCTCTTCAATCATTTGCAATCTTTATGTCTTTGTTTCGAAATAACCTCTTATGTTTTTTGCAGTCATATCTTCGGGGTCAAGATTTTTGCGCTTGACCGCTGAAATAGTCGTGTAACGCCAGTGTTATTGACACTAGTCAGCGGAAAAACCAGGATGGCGGCAAGGAACGGAAAACAAAATGGCGGGAGTGAGCTGCGGGAGTGGGCATTCGGGCATATTTCCTCAAGCGTTGAGGAAATAGACTAAGTAGGTGATTGCCCAGAGGTTTTTTACCTCGTAATTACCAATGAGCTCGGAAATGTAGCGTACAGAAAGAAACGATCGTTTGTTCGACCTGGATGTGGATCGAAGGCGAAGTAAACGACAGACGTACGAACTCAATGGTGGTAAGCATAGCTCTGTTTTTTTTTACTTAATTTATCCATTTCTTTATTTTTTACACAAAAATTGAGGGGTCCAGAAGGGGGTCCAGAAGGGGGGCGAGAAAGGGGGTCCAGAAGGGGGGGGGGGGGGGGGGGGTCCAGGTTTTGTCTACACCCAGCCTGAGCCACATATCAGCTATTTCGTTCATCAATGTAATTAACTTCTGTTTTTGTAGCAGTTTGTTGCTGGTCATAAAATGCTGGGTGTAGAAAAGGCACTGTGAAAGTATAATGTATACCCAATAACAAACTACAACACAAGCCAATTCAGAAATCAACATATTTATTATTAATTATTAGGCCAAAATGTCTTTCAGGCTACTGTTTAGAAAATGTATTTTAGTATTTGTCCTAAATCTCCACATAGGCCCTGTTTACAAGGACTTCTGGGGTAACCAGAACATTTGAATTTGTGTGAACAACGTGTTTACAAGCTAGGCAGCAAGAGTTACCTGGCAAAGTTTATGACTTATGAGCTCAATCTTGTCGATGACAATAACAAAAATCAATGCAAAGAAAAAACCACAGATTTCGGTCATTTCGTGTATATTTGTACTTACTGCACATCATTCTGAATATTTCCCAGGAATTTTCTTTCTGGTAGCCACAAATCGCTTGTATTTTGCCTACACAAGTCACCGTAGGCCGCCATATCGACAGGACGGGACCTGATCCAAAAATGACTTGTACTGCTCTGCTCTGTGTCATATAGTCGATGGTGAACATTATCTTGCCACGGATCATATTGAACAGAAGGTACCGTATTTCAAAAAATATTATTGAAATTGAAAACATTAAAAAACGCTTTTTTATTATATTTTGACGTGGCCTAAGGTATTAGTTTTGAAAATATAATCTTTTTTGTTTTTATTTATACTTTCCAAGAAATTTTATAGCCTAACTGAAATATATTTAATAAACTTTGTGATCATTTATGTTATAGCTGCACGAACCTTGGCATCATAGCACCATGTTTCAGTTGCTGCCTCTGTTGATGATGATATTGTGACTGTCTGATTATTACAGTTTGTGAGGATCAGTGTCTGGTGTTGGATTTAATGGGAAATAATTATCATTTAGCATGAGTAATTTATATGAAAGCTATTGTTATTGGTAGTCAATTTAGACACTGCCTATCAGAATTGTAACTGTTTTAAATTTATGCTTGATTTTTTTCATTGATATTAATAGTGCAATCATCGATGGCTATTATGTTGTAAGCTTAGAAGACCCATTTAAACTAGATTGGATTTAATGGTATGTCTAGGCTAGAACAAAACTGGGGCTGGTTTAAAATCATGCCTCGGTATTCTTTTTAGTCACAGTGAGATTAGCCTGCAATGTGGCTGGTGAAATCCCTCCACAATGCAGTAATTTTAGTTGCCAAAGATCGCCTCAAGTGGCATGTTTTTCTGGCCAATTTTACTTAAGTCGCCTTAAATCGTCTAAAGTCGCTCAAAGTTACCGCGACTTAATGTCCCAGAGTAGGCCCAAAACGGGCTGAAAAAAATCCGCAAAAAGTCCACGTAATCGAAATGGAAAGTCAGCCCGGGCTGAAAAGGCAACGTGAGCATGTGCAGTTAGGTTGTTATCTAGGAAAAAATTTCAGCCCTGGGAAATTTGTCATGTAATCGCAACAATATTCCAGCCCGCCACACCGGGCTGACTGAATTCGCCATGTAATCACCCCCTAAGTCTGTTTTCAAGATTAATAAATGCCATTTTATGTTGTCAACTATTTAACTGAATTTGGTAAACGTCGTGGTTTGTTATAATGCCCTAAATACAGTCTTCTTGCTTCGGAAAGACATAGCTAGGTTAGAGTATTATAAATTTGCATTGATTTTAGTTATGATTAGCGTCTACAAAAATATGCTGTCAGAACTATAATGTTGAAAACTGCTGGTTTGCAAACTAATCAGTTCAGTTCAGGGTTTTACATGGGTCTGTAAATTTCACAAAATATTATAAGGCGGGGGTAAACCTGAAAAATAGGCCATTTTTCAATAATTTTTCACAGCTAGGATTTAATTGAAAACCCTAGCAAACTATATATCCCTGGAAAGCTTATGAATCAAAGATTATGAAAAAAAATATTTCACACTCCACAAGTCAATTGTAATAGGATACCACTCATTTAACCATGCCACCTGCTGGGTGCTACCAAGGCTTACTTAAGAAAAGATAACTCTTGCTAGAACTGATAAAAATTAATTTATTTTATATCAATTTAAAGAAGACATGTTGCTTATTGTTTTAAGCAGAGGGATTTCTAAAATGTTTAAAACATTAAAAATAATGATTGATTGTATTTGACATGGAAAATCAAAGATGTGTTTCACTTCATAACTTAGAGTACATGCATCATATGGAAAATTCCTCTGCTTAAAACACAAAACTTATTGAGAAAAAGAAACCCTGAAAATTTCAGATCAATCGGATAAATTGTTCTCAAGCTATCTTTTCTTGAAGACAAAATTATTGCGTAATGAGAAAATTGACTTTAAACTTAAAGATAGCAATTAAAGTTGATTTATTAAAAATTGTAACCATTATAGTGGCCCTTATGTCCATATTTTGACCACAGGAGTGTCTGAAAGCAATTTAAAATCCCCCTGCTTCATATGTCACTCCTTCTGCTTCTCGAAGGGCTTCTTCTCGACGAACCCGCAAAATTTGCTCGCCTTGACGGCGTTTCTTTTCCTTCTGCGTGGCCTGCAAATCAGACTTTTTCAATCTTTTACTGTCTTTTGCATGTGCTGCCTCTCTTGTGCATACTCCACCAGGAATAGCTAGCCTCTCCATAACTTTTAGTCTACTGGAAGCTCCACCATGGTAGTGGCAGACAGCTGAAGCCGCAGCACACCGAACTACTTTAACACCATGGTGCTTATGTTTGGGACACCGTACCCACACCATGGAGTTGACACATTCATTGGGATTTTGTGTTGTTCCCAATACACACCTCTCAAGCAATTTAGAGTCACTTAAAGTGATAAAAGTTGGTTTTAGGACTTCAAAAAAGACCTCAGGCAAACAGTTACTATCATCATATGTTGAAGTTCCTGTCGCTTCATCTTGCTGCCATTTACACCACGACGATTCGCCAAGAGGACAATATCGATGCTGCTTTGCAGGGTCGTTGGACTTAACATTGTGATGGAGAATTGCAATTATGTTTTTTTTTCATTACATAGACTGCAACCTCCACCTCTCTCCTTGTTGGATTTGACTTCCTGATGGTGTTTTGCCTTATTGCAAGTCCATAATCCTTCTGAAGCTTCTTAATTTTGGTGTCCGACAGTCTTCCAGCACCGCCAATAGGCCGACCATCAGCAAGTTTCCCTTTAGTTCTGGACTTCAGGTTCAACAGATGTTTCCCCATTCTCTTTTGGACATGTCCAACACAGTCTAATTTCTCCACTTTGATCTCACCATAAATACTTTCCACAGAATTGAACGCCTTGCTATCACCATCACTCACCATCCATTTGTACCTTAGGTTGTGACGCTCCACTGACCTATTCCACAAGACAACAGCTCCTTCAGACTCCATTGCTGGTGAGCTACCAGCAAAGTTAATGTCACACTCATGTTCCAATAGCCACTCCTCAAATTCTTCATCACTCAAACCCTTTCCTTTCTTTAGAGCACATTTCTGGCATGCTTTGGACAGGACATGGTAATCTAACACCTCACCGGTGTCCACTGAAATGACGAAAACCACTCCAGTTAATGAGGTAAACCCTCGTTTGGCCCAAGTACCATCAAAACTGACAGCAGCATCAAGAGTATCATCCTTGTCTTTTTCAGGGTTTTCTTCTAAAATGTGCTGTCGAAGTCTCTCTCCAGCTCTTCTCATATCCTCCCTTGCTTCATCCTCAAGAGCTTCCAGGATGTTGTCCACTTGCTTGTAGTATGCAGACTTAGAAAGGCAGGGCATATTCATAATACTACAAAATGCCGCAAGGCCTTCATAGCCACTGCCACTCTCTACTGCATGGTAGACTGCTCGGCGGTTAATGTCATACGATTTCCCACGCTGCGTCACACTATACGATGTTGGGAGTGCGCTGGACTCCTGACAGGAACTGCACTTAAGGTTAAGCTCTGACATCAGCCCTGCTCTTGTGCTTTTGTCTTCTTCAAGAGTTAGGTCACCTAGGAAGACAAATTAAGTGCAATTCGTCAGATAAATCAGGTAATATTATTGTCAGTTAAGATCTCATGTCAGAATTATACATGTGACTTTTTCCCATTGTTGTTTATATGCACAAATTTACCTAAAAAAATTGTAAAATTAAACGAAACTTACCGTAAGTTGAAGTTTGATTGAGATTCTACGAAGTCATTGGTCTGGAGCTAAGGAGTCAGGTGAGATATGCGCGCGAAACCAGAGCGGTCACACTTTAAAGGCGAATGATCAGGACTGTTGTAATAATAGGGTGGGTAGCCCAGATGGGAGGGCACCTGACTCCTTAGCTCCAGACCAATGACTTCGTAGAATCTCAATCAAACTTCAACTTACGGTAAGTTTCGTTTAATTTTACAATTCTACTTCGTCATTGGTCAATGTCGCTAAGGAGTCACGTGAGACTTTAAAGTGTCATGATCATGAGCAGAAACCATAAACATCAATAAAATTTAATGCAAAATAGCAACAACAGGGTGCTGAACAAAGCACATATCACTTAGAAATATCTTCCAGTGAGTAACAGTAACAATATGAACAAGTCTGGTCAATCATGTAAGAAGTATTAACAGCTGTTATGCAAAAGTTCATGCCCAAAATTTTTGGCAGTGTCTTGGATAGGCTTATTGTAAAATCGAGCAAAGGTGCTCTCACTACTCCAACCTGCTGTAGACAAGATAGTGTCAATAGGGACCAGTTTTTCCTTTGCAGCTGAAGTTGCAGCTGCTCTTGTGCTGTGAGCTTTATACACACTAGTGTCAATTCCTGCTTTGGTCATGACATTCTTGAGCCACCGAGCAATGGTGTTAGTTGACACCGGTTTGTGAGGTTTCTGATGGCCAATCAGCAACTGGTCAGCTTCACCTCTTAGTTGAGATGTCCTGTCAATATAGGCTTGTAGATGACGTACAACACACAGGTTCTTGTCAGGCTCGTATGCCAAAAACTCAATTCGACCCAGATGCTTACCTGGCCGAGTGGTCTTCAGAGGGGTGTCAATCGTAAATACACATTTGTCTGCAGTTAAGGCCATTGAGGTTAGAGTGAGAGCCTTCAGTGTCTGTACTCTCTGGCCAGACAAGAGAGCAAGTAACATGGTTAGCTTCCAAGACATGTCTCTAAGACTCAATTCCACTCCAAGATTCCAGGTGGCAAGTACCTTTAGGACAGAGTTTACGTCCCATATTTCTTTGTATCGTGGAAGGGAAGGCCTAGTTTCAAAAGCGCCTTTAACAAACCTGGTAACAAGCGGATGGCTGCCAAAGTGAACACCCCCTGGAAGCACAATAAGTGATGACAGGGCACTACGTGCAGTGTTTATACAGCTGTACCCTACACCAGTAGTAAATAGTTCTCCAAGGAAATTTATACCATCCTGTAAAGTGGCCTGAAGGGGATTAATGTTCCGTCGACTGCAGAATGATTCCCACTTCTTGTGGTAAATTCGGTACTGAGTTGTGGTGCCTGATCTCCAGGACTGCAAGATGATCCTTGAAGCTTCTGTCGAAATTCCTTGGCTTTCAAGAGATCTCCAGACAAGTGACACATCAGCAGCTCCAGTTTTGGATACAGAGGGTGAATCATTTCTGGGCTGCTTGGGAGAAACAGCAACCTCTTTCTGCAGGGTAGTAGTACTGGATTGTCGATCAGCATTCTCATCAAGACAGGCCACCATGTTTGGGTTGGCCATTTTGGAACAATGATAATTCCTTGAACCCTCTCCCATTGAATCTTTTGCAATACTCTGCTGATAAGAGAAAATGGAGGGAACATATAAGGCACATATTGCTTCCATGATAAGTGAAATGCATCAACTGCCA
Organism: Blastomussa wellsi; assembly: GCA_947652115.1. NCBI lineage: Eukaryota > Metazoa > Cnidaria > Anthozoa > Scleractinia > Plerogyridae > Blastomussa > Blastomussa wellsi. Next base: position 17,055,118 of record OX393564.1, read on the forward strand.
CAGCCCCTGGATCAGGGTGCCAGGAGACATAAGGCTGAAGCTGGTGGTTTAGTCTGGAAGCGAATAAGTCAATATTGGGCACAACCTTAACTACATTGAGGCAGTCCCTGAAAATAGTTCTGTCTAGTGTCCACTCAAGTTGTGAGTGAGACTGTCTGGATTGTTTATCAGCTTCCACATTCTCTATGCCTGGGATATGGACAGCTGTAAGCCAAATATTTCTTTCAGCACACCATAACCAAATTTCTTTGGCAAGGTCATTTCTTTTCTCAGAGCTACTAGTACCCATATGGTTTACATCAGACAGGGCAGTCATATTATCAACCATGACCTTCACATGCTGCCCATTAAGGATCGATGAAAAAGATTTCAGAGCCAAGTAAATGGCCAGGAGCTCCAAATAGTTTATGTGGTTTCTGGCCTCCTCTGGAGTCCAGTGACAACCTGTACTGGTGTCATTTAGGGCACAGCCCCAGCCAGTGGATGAGGCATCAGTGGTCATGACAACAGAAGGCTCACCATGACTAATGACATTGTAGCTTGCTTCAAGGTGTGTGTTCCACCACATTAATTCTTTACAAGCTTTCTCTGATACTTTCATAAAAGCATCATAATCACCCTTGCTGTATCTTAGGGCCAGAGTTTTCTCCCTCTCTAATTGGCGGAAATAAAGTGGGCCAAACATGACACCTGGGAAACTAGATACCATATACCCAAGGGCCCTGGAAACCTCCCGTATAGTGGTTTTGGGGGCCTTGATAAGCTTGGTACAGACTGATTGTAGCTTGTCAATTTTTTCATTTGTCAAATAAATTTTCATCTGGACTGAATCCAAGACAAACCCCAAAAATACTAACTTTTGTGTAGGGGTAAAAATTGACTTCTGAGGGTGAAGAATGAAACCCAATGAGAGGAACATTTTCACAGTGTCTAGGACATTAGCTAAGCATTCCTCATAACTTCCACCTTGTAGGTATGAGTCATCAATATAAGGTGAGTTTATATGTCCAAGTTGCCTCAAAACTGCGTAGGCTGGCTTCATAAGTTTGGTGAACTTTCTCGGACAGAAAGCTAAGCCATTAGGAAAACAGGTAAACTGATACACTTTACCAACCCATTCAAACTTAAGGTACTTCTGGTGTGCAACCGCAATGGGGACAGAGTAATAGGCGTCCTTTAGATCCACAGATGCCATATAGCAGTTAGGTGTTATAAGGCTTATTACACTTTGAAGTGTATCCATTTTAAAGTGGTTGTATTGTACATGCTTATTCAGGTTTTTAAGATTTAGTATCATCCTGTGAGATCCATCTTTTTTGGGTCGCACAAAAACAGAAGAGATAAACTCCCCTGGCTCATGTCTGGTTTTAACAATAACTGCTTTCTTAAGCAGGCTTGTAACCTCTTTAGAAATGATAGCATTTTCTGCAGCACTAAAACATTTCATTGTAGGGGTGTGTGTTTGACAAGGCTTAGTGTCAAATTCAATGTATTGCCCTGACACCATTTGAAGAATCTCAGTGTCTGAGGTAATTTTTTGCCAACAATGGACAAATTTTGCCAGCCTACCGCTTTTGAAGCAACTTATTTGTTTATTTTTTTGCTGGTTTCCTCCTTTTTCTTCCAGTTTCTCTGTGGTTTCCACTTGGACTGGAAGTGGCCCTTGCCTAAAAAAGGCTGGCTCTGTTTCTGTCGATATGGAGGTTTGGTGGAAGATTTGGAGCTATTGTGAACAGCCGTATGACTTATTCGATTTGATGCTCGAATCGCAGTAAGCTGCGACTGAAGCTCGTCGCCAAATAGCAAGGTTGTAACCGGTGTTTGAGAAGAACACAGTGACCCATACTCCTTGTTTAGGTTGGGTTTGATAGCTTCCCGTCTACGTAGCGAGAGCTCGTAATTCGTGTGGCCCAACAGGGCAATAGCATCGATTTGTGCTGTGAGTAATGCACTCGTGTCAAGCTTCCTACCTTGGCTTCTAAAATCCATGAGCGTCTGGGTTGATTGTGCAATAATGGCTCCAACCTTCACTATCATGTTCTGAATAGCGGACAATCTGAGGTCCTGCTTTTTCCCATAATGGGATAATTTTTCCCAAATCTCAGGGTTCACCTTGGGAGCAACAAGTTTCTCGCAGTTTTCAGGGCGATCGTATTTCTCGACCGTTTCTTTGACCTTGTTCTCGCCAAGTTTTGAAGCCCATCTCTTATTGATAATTTCAGCAAGTTGCTTAGAGATTGGGCTGCTCACTTTGTCATCTTTGGAGAAGTCTAGGGCCAGTTTCTTTAAAAGTTCGTCTTCGCCATCATTTTTGCAGGAGTCCTGCGAGCTGGCGGACGACTTTTTGGCGCCTTCAGCCTCGTTCTCCGCGTTGGTCGCAAGAAGCTCGTGAACGTCTGCATCATCGCTCTCACTGTCAGTTTCACCTTCTTCACTGACTTCAACTCGAGACTTCTTTGTTTTCCCATTTAAAGGGTTTAAATTCCCAGAGCGAGCGTCTCGCTTTGCTGGGCACTGCTTTGACAAAGTAGCGAACGCTTCACCCATGGCGGACATTGAACCCGCCATGTGATCCATGTTTTGGTTCAATTTTGCGAGTACACTCAATAGCGAGTCGCTATTTTCGAGTGCAGATTCTTCTAAAAGGTCGTCCTCAATTTCCTCTGTGGAAGGAGGCCCCGTTCCTTCGGGGTTATCTTCGGAATTTGTTGAGTTCGCCATAAGAAAAATTTAACGTGCAACTACTACAAAGGTTCGCTTGCAAGTGACCGCTCTGGTTTCGCGCGCATATCTCACGTGACTCCTTAGCGACATTGACCAATGACGAAGTAGAATTCTCTTATTTGATCCAAGATTTAATAGATAATTCAATGTAATTCAGAAGAAAACAGCTATCTCTAGAGCTAAGGGTTAATATGATATGGAAAATAAGTTAAATGAATACGGAGAACGACAATGCTTTCAAAAAATGTCTCACCTTCCTCACACACGTGTGCGTTTGTCACCGCCGTAGATAAATTTTTCATATTAATCAATCGATATCCCTCGCTTTCCTCATTATGGAGGGTAATCTCTTCATCAGAGCTATCTAAAAGAAGCTTCTCGTTGGCATGTTTCATTTTCTTCCTCGTGGAACCAACAGTTTCGTTAGAGCCCGAGTCTGAAAGCTGATTTTCATCTCGAGATGTGCTTGGAGTTGAGCAGGCGATTTCGTCCCTTTCGTCAACAACAGAAGCGGGTTCTTCGGACTTTCCTTCTTGTCTTCGCCTTCCAGAAAATCCCTTTCCCTTTCTCTTCTTTTTGTAAACAGATCTAACTTTCTCTCCGACCATTTTCAATAACTTTTACTCAGATTTACTGCGTAAGGCGCTCTGTGTACACTGTATGTCAAACTCACGATTGGAACGACCACGAAATCTATCCCATAATGCTCTTGTCCCTATGGAACTACGTTAAATAAGACTAAATAAAGTGTCCCTGGTTAAATCCTGCTTGTTCGGCGATTGATTGCCTGTACAAAACGTTATAAACAACTGATAAACAAAAAAATGCTGTGGCCGTTGCCATGGTAACCACGTCATTAAACAGGAGCGGGAAATTTAAAATCGCTCAAAAAGGTAAAAAAAGTGGAAATTGGTGCAAAATTTTTTCTACATAGTAAAGTTAAATACCCAAAGCAACAAATTCCAAGGAAAACAAAAAACTGAGTTTTTGAGCGAATTTCAGGTTTACCCCCGCCAGCTGGAACAAGATTTGAAAATACTAGGTCTTTATGAACAAACTGGTCAAATGTTCGATTCTGTCGCGGGATTCTCCACAATAAATTTCAGGCATGTGTTTTTAAAAAGCCGACCCACAGAAGACTACTACTGCTATGATAACTGCAGAGAAACTCATCAGTTTAAAACATAATTTCATTTAAAGGTTTGCTCTTCGGATACGGTGATAAAAGTAAAGAAAGCAAGGTACCTGTCTTCAGTTGTCAAATAAAATATTGATTTTTTAGTTGCCTCCTATAAAAATACAAAATACACCAGTTTAGATAATTCTTCCTTTGAAAGTGAATTGAAAATCAAGCAACTAACTAAAATGTCACAAAACAAGCTCTCTTACCTTTCAGTGCTGCAAAGTTTTCTGAGTGATTGAAAAAATAAATTTGGAAAGTTTAAATAATAACAACCAGGAACAAAACGCCATTCGTTGACAGTCTAAAATTAATTTGCTCCATGGGTGTGTAGCAATTTAAAAGAATGCTTTTAATAAAGTTTCGATAACCTTTGGCATATCAAGCGCTGTCGGTACTTTCTCAAAGAAGATTAATTATGCGGTTTATGACGTACGGGAAATCGACGAAATGGTCCATAAACCTTGGAATCTTCATCCGCTCCTATATACAAAAGCTCTGTTACACTCACTAATCACTAATTATTTTGTCATTGTGATTAGTATTTTGTTATTTTTCGATCCGCTGCAGCAACAGGCAAGATTAATTATGCGGTTTATGACGTACGGGAAATCGACGAAATGGTCCATAAACCTTGGAATCTTCATCCGCTCCTATATACAAAAGCTCTGTTACACTCACTAATCACTAATTATTTTGTCATTGTGATTAGTATTTTGTTATTTTTCGATCCGCTGCAGCAACAGGCAAAACAAGCTTTGCAAAGTGATAGTGTTATTATAGTTGTTATTGCGACTTCGAATCTCAAGTGATGTATTTTCGATGTATTTGGTTGAATCTTAAACTGGTCAGACGTTTTTCCTTTTGAAAAAGAGCTGCTTACCAAAACATATTTGTGAAATTCACATTTGTGACAAAATATAATGCATTTGTCTTGGAATGCACATCCGCTGTTAGAAAAGGGAAAATTCTGTTTCGTTATTGAACAAGTCATAGTAAACGGAATCATGGGTCAAAGAACAGTTAATAATTGAGACAGGACTTGCCTGGACAAATGTTAATAGATTTCATCTGCACCGTTGCACATCCGATCACATCAGTTCTGACATATTTTTTTGGTAGTTATAGCTTCATATCAAAGCCTGAAAGAAACACTAAGATAAGTTTTCTTAACTAAAAATAAAATCACCAAGCAAGTTTTAAACTTTTATGTGTTAGGACTGTTAGCATGTAGCTGTGATATATTCTCTCTCTAGATCTGTAATAGAATGAAAATCACATGATTGTCATTTTTTAATTACTAAGGCGACGAGCATGGGTAACAGGCTTGTATGGGTGCTAGGCTATTGATGGTTTTCACAAAATAAAAAACTAAATTCGAAACAATTCAACTACAGAAGCTAAGAATTTCAGACAGTGTAGACGATAAATAAGTAAAAAATTTCTCCACGTCTCAGGTTTGTGCTGTGTGCTGTTCGCGAGTTATTTTACAAAGCTCAGTATGGAGACGCCATATTTGTGTCCTTCCACTGGAGACACAAATATGGCCGCCGTGATGCTCGCTATAATAGCGACTACTTTTGGCTTATGAGCTATTATACTACCACACAAACACCACTTATTATATCTGAAATGTTCAAACTGCTGAAAATCGAAAGCATAGGCTTTTTCACATCTTTGACACGGCACTCAGCTTGATGTCACATGCGGCGGAGAACTCAAATATTCAAGATGCTCTGTTTTCAAAACGAAGGGCACTATCGAGCTGAAAATTTGCGAAGAGATATATTTTTAGTCCACTTTACACCTAGTGGCAACGAAACTTTAGTTCGCAAAGCGAATTTTGATTTCAGTATTTTATGACGTCACATGAAAACCAAGAATAAACCAGATCACTGTGGCGTACTCCTGAGGGTAGACAAAGACCACAATTGGATGATCCAAAAGAAATCAAGCTGCCTACAGAAAAGGCAAAGAGTATGTCGATGAAAACCCTAACTGTGCCTTCTGCACCATTGGACCACAAATTTGGCTAAAGTGCTGGCAAGTAGATAAAAGATTTAAAGCAAAATTCAGGAGAGTCGACGGAAACGTACTTCTGCACTTAAATGAGGACAAGCTCAGCGTAGAAAAAGATGATCGAGTGGAACAGCTTTACCAAGACTACAAATGGGGATACCTTAATTTTTGATGATGATGATGATAAAGTAAAGAGCTGTTTGTGTGTTTTTATCCAGTGAAAATGTAAACTGGAACACTGTTAGGTGTAAATCTTTAGTAATGTTCCCGTCTTAAAATCGCATTCGTTTTCCCTTTTATTTTACTCAGGTGACATCTTCCACGCATTCTAGCGGTAAGAATTACTTTTACCAGTTAAACTGGACTTCGATGGACTATAGCGATAACTATCTGCCATAATAAATTATGGATGTTTGTTTGTAAATAGAGTCATTTTTCAAGCTCGCGCGGGTGATAAGTAAAACCAAAAAATAACATAAATAACAGTGCAATAACAATATTTTATGTAAACGATTTCGGACAGAAGGTTGCATTGTTCTTAAAGTATCTCTTAGAACAGAGTTTTCATTATTCTATTACTGGTGTTTTCTTGGGCTCTTGATTTAATTAGATTCAGTGTCATCTTTTTCTAATTTAAGAATGGAATTGACATACACATTCAAAAGACAAACGTTTTGTTACAGTTGTGGATCAGCAAATATTTTGCTACCTGCTTTGTTTTGATCATTTTATGACAAATTAAACACGCAATGCGAACTGCAGAGAATGGGAAAGTTTAATATTATTTAGTTACATTTGAGGACGTCGCATCCTCTACTGCAGCGGCTTTTAATATGAAAATAGATCGACTATTTGCATATGCGTTATTCTCGCCCTATGTAACCTGAATGTATGTTTTAGCTGACGGAGCGAACAAATTGAATGAAACTATTACTTACAAAAATCGACAATTCAAAGAGCAATTATCACCTGGAATTTACCACTGCTCAGAAAAGGTAAATGTCTATTTGTCTTGCTGTTTCAAAACCTATGTTTCTTGAGTTCAGCTCCCAGTATAAATATATTCCCAGTATAAATAGTCTACATTTTGTGGTCTGATCGAGCAATAAAAAGCTAGTGACCCTAGTAGGGAAGGAAAAGTTTCTTACGCTGTGCACTGTTCAGACTAATTATCATGTTTTCAATGACAGTGACTGTTTATGCGTGGAGCATCCTTTCTGTTCATCTCGGGATAGAAGTTAGGGGAAAAGAAATTATTGACATCCGGTTTTGAAATCAGTTTTCCTGCTGAACAATTTCCATCCACTCATAAGAAGCTAAAGTTCTTTAAGAACGAGCGTGCTGGCCACTAACTGTCTTTTTATTCGAGTAATAAACTACGAGCAACAAGACGACGCACAATGGAAAATCTAATGTCAGTTATCCAACTTGATGAAACTAGCCAAATTAACAAATAAAACAGATATTCGCGTGCTGAGACCCTCCTTAAATTTGAGTAGTATAGAAGATGGGGGAGTAAGGCCATTTTGACCATCAGCTGATTTTGTCCTCATTTTTAGTATTGAATCTCAGTATTAAATCTCAGTATTGAATCTCATTATTGAATCTCAGTATTGAATTTCAGTATTAAATCTCAGCATTGAATCTCATTATTGAATCTCAGTATTGAATCTCATTATTGAATCTCAGTATTGAATCTCAGTATTGAATCTCATTATTGAATCTCAGTATTGAATCTCATTATTGAATCTCAGTATTGAATTTCAGTATTGTATCTCAGTATTTGATATTAGCTAGATAATTCAGTATTGAATATTAGTCCTGTTGTTAAAACTGGGGAATTGAATGATATTATCTATACGAAGTGTAGATAATGTTCCATTACATGGTGTTAGATATATAATACTGGATTCTAGTATTATATATAAGTATTGAATCTCAGTATTGGATTATAGGCCTGTTAATTATTTGTATCCGCGGAATTATGAAAATTATTGGAATTAAGTAAATTATGAAAATTATGAAAATTATTGGAATTAAGTAAATTATGAAAATTATGAAAATTATTAGAATCAGTGGAATTATTGGAATTATTGTTTTATATTATAATGTCCATAAGCATAACTAGTATGTTCATTATCGTGTATATATCTTTTATCATCAAAACAGCTGAGCGATACTTTATTAATTTCATAACTACCAAGTTCATGGTTTTGGCTTCTGATTGTTTTCATTTTATGATACATCTGTTTATTATTGAATAGTGTTTCTTTATAGTTTTCATGTTGAATGTCTTTTTTAATTACATTCTTTTTTATTCCTTTAGCAGTCTTTCCTCCTTTTTGGTCGTCTTTCATATAGCTGTACATTTTTGATCGTAGACCAACAAATTCACAAATAGGGACTCCAGCTGCTTCATCCTTAAACTTACCAATGACTTTCTTATTTTTATTATCATAATATTGCGATCTTTCAGCGTAGTCACTATTGTCAAACAAATCTTTATCCTTGAAGAAATCTTTATAAACATCTTTAGCCTCTATTTCATAAGTTAAACTATCAGTATCTGTGAATAATAGTTTGGCTTTATCACCATACTTCTTTTTAATACTAGTTGTACTTATCAGTAGAAGTGCCAACGAGTTCAGAACAAATTATGCTTATTTGAATTTTTGTAAACGTTGTAGTATAAGTCCACCTCAAGATGCGATAAAAGTACCTCCATACGATTTGTTGAATATGATGTACTGAACATTTATCTTCTGTAAACAGAGTTGAGGTTGTCGCCCCAGACTTCAGCTGTCTGGAATATGAAGTTGGGAGGAGTGGGGACGAGTGTGAAATGAAATATGGCGAGCGATATGATTCTTGGAACCATAAAACAAACTTGGGAAAGCAAGTACCAGGAAAATATTACTGAAAGGGATAGATGGATGAAAAGTCAAACAGGCAAGCCAGCTCCTTAATTATCTTGAAATTCCATTAGTTCTGGTAAATGGATTAATTTTGGGTTTCATGTGTAAATGTTGTTTCAGTGATATTTCTTATAAAACAGGAGCATTAGGTTTTGCGTAACAAACGACAATAGAAACAAGTGTGCAAAAACAACGTTTAATCTTGGTTTGGTCATTAAGTCACAAACAACTTTAAGCATTTGGCTTTGCTTAAGGAAGTCTGTTTACCGTGTAAAGTTTTATTAACTTTAACGACTTTTAATAGCAACTCTGTTTGCGGAGGAAACGTTTCGTGACATTTCATAAACTGAAAGATTGAGAAACTCAAACGGCTATTACCATGTAGTCCATGTAACTCTGTTTACAATGTAAAGTCTTATAAATTATTAACGGCTTTTACCATGTAACTCTGTTGATAGTGTAAAGTCTTATAAACTCAAACGACTTTTACCATATAACTCTGTTTACAGTGTAAAGTCTTATAAACCAAAACGGCTATTACCATGTAACTCTGTTTACAGTGTAAAGTCTTATAAAGTAAAACGACTTTTACCATGTAACTCTGTTTGCAGAGGAAATGAACTGTGTTTACAGTGTCGAAGTTTGATAAAATCGTACAATAATAATAATTGAACTTTTAACATAGAACTCTGTTTACGAAGAAAAAGTTTGCTAAACTGAAACAATCGTTAGTGTGGAACTCATTGAATAATAATGGAAAGTTACAATATCTTTCAAATTAGAGAGATACTGAGTTAACTTTTTTGATGACCTTTTTGGTTGCGTCGTAGGTGAAGTTAATGCTTTTTAGATTTAACAGATGCTCCTCTATTTCGTCGGAGTTGCTGTCCAGGGTCAATTTCGAGTGTGGAACAAGTAAAGCTTGGATGACTTCAGTGAATGCGGTGAGCCATCCAATTTCGTCATTAACTGAGAGTTGAACTGTAGCATCCTTCTTGCAGCCACCTTTCCTTTGGCGTACTCCACAGTGCTTGCATTTTATAGAGTTTTGTGAGATTTCTTGGATTTTCCGTTTGCATGATTGGCAAGCAACAAAGATGCTAATCTGCTTGACAAGTTTGAATTGTTCAATTGTGACATCCTTGTCAGGATTTTGTAGAAGGTCTGGTCCACTTGGGTTTGTTAACTGAATCTGTTTGTCCATTTTTTTAACAGATGTTGCTAGGGATGTAGACAGAAAGGTTGTGCCTTTAAAGTGTTTGACAGTTAGATTTTGAAAGTTGTACGAAACTCCATCGGTTACTTCCTTGATTAAGGGATCCCAGATGTGAAGAATTGCTGTACCTGTCTGGTCTTCTAATACGCAATCTTCTTTTACTGCGGACATTTTTTGGGTGGATTTTACTTGTACTGGTTTTGGTTTGTCTTTACCCAATGAAATGGTACCAATGACATTTACTTTTTGATTTGGTTGCAGATCAGAAAGCTGTTTTAAATTTATTGTCAGTGAAGATTCTGATGATGAGGCATTAGTGTGCAATTCTTTGATAGGCCAGTAATTAAAATTGATGTCAAATGTAGGTGCAACTCTTACACTTGATTGTTGGTTGAACAGGATGTGGTTATCTGAGTTTGTATGTGTGTTCTTTAGCATTACTGGAGTTTTAGATTTTTCATGTTCTTGCAATGTAGGATGAGATTGTACATTGAAACCCACAACTCTTCTAACTTTCGATGGGCTGGTCTGAAGGTTGAATTCATACCACTGGTTGTCATTGCGTGAGCGTTTCACAGGACTCAAGTTATGGATAAAACCACGGTGGATACCTAAAGAAATCGAAAATATTATGAAATTAGTTGTTGAAGATTATTGAGGTTAAGGTAGTTAAAAGCACAGTTTGGAAGTTTGGAATGAAGTTGTAAATGTAATTTAATAGTACGTGGGTTGTTCCTAAGAATAAGGTCTTCGTTTTGTGTAATGTAATAATAAATTGTTGGTATAAGGAGAAAGAAAAGGGTATTTATATTAAATATAATTTATTTAAGATGCTTCTGAGATTGTAGTAAATGAAAAGAAATAAACATTGATTACTTACCAGTTTTTTGATCTTCTTCTTTGGACATGTCTTTGAGAAAAGTAAAAAAAAAGGAAAAAGAGAAAGAAACATGTAAATCAAGGTGAATAGAATAAGAAAAAAATGTGATGTTGAGTATATTGCGCTGTTCAGTTTGCTTATGTTAAGGTGGTTGGGGATATGAAGGATATGATACTATTTTGAAGAGGGTTTTCTATTTATAATAATATTTGTTTAATGTTTGGTTTGCTAACAAGTCAAGTCTTTCTTCCTCTTTGATTCTGAAATGCAAATTAGGGAGTTTACGACTAGCCTGTAATCTCTCAAGAGTCATAGGTTCTACAACAAGGTCTGTTAGCTTTTTCACTCTACTTAAAGCAACATATGTCAGTCCAGCAACTTTTTCTGATGCCCCGAGGTCAACCCAAGCCTTTTGTAATGTGAGACCTTGGCATCTGTGAATTGTTATTGCCCATGCTAATCTTAATGGTAACTGTTGCCTTTCGAAAGTATTTCCTAAACTATCCGAGGTTTGAGTAACAGGAAAAATTGGCACTAAATTTGGAATTGTATAAGATATTGAAGGCCCTTTGTACTGTTCATCAAACTGAACAAGAATACATATTGGAAGACATGGAGGTTGTTGCCCTTCAGAATATATAAAATCAATAACAGTTCCTAATGCTCCATTGCAAAGGCCTACATCAGTCCAAAGATTCATTGTAAGCATTACCTTAGCACCTTTTGCTAAGTAAACTATAGGCTCAAGTCCTCCCAAATTATCTGAACTGATGGCATGTGCACCACGAGAATGTCGTGCCTTAATAACAGCTATAGGGTTATTCAAATGTTTCAATTTTTCCAAGTTTAACTCGGCTACTTTTTTCTTATGGTAGCAAAGTTTTACTGAAATTCTTTCAAATTCATCAATATTATGGACTTTGTCAGGAGTTCTTGAAAGCAGTGTTTCCCAGTCAGATTCTGTTGAATCACCATTACGGGCACGTATGAGCAGTTCTCTAAAGTTTGCTTGTTCAACATTATTGCCTTTCACTCTTTGGTTTTCTGTTAATGATACAACTGTTTTGAATTGATGATACATTAGAAGTCCTTGCACTTGTTTATCTGTTTTGGGCATGGAATGAAAAAGTGGTTTGTCACCAACTGGAGGCAACTGTGCTATATCTCCAACAAGAATGATAGAAATACCACCAAACAATTTGTTTTCTTGCCCAGTAGCTTGTCGACATCTACTGTCAATCCATGCAAACAAACTTTGACCAACAAATGAGTATTCGTCGATAATGATATATCTTACACCTTCAAGGCTGGATTGAAGCTGTTGAAGTGGTATTCCTTTAAGGTCACAGAGTCTTTTTGGGCCTATGGGTAATTTAATTAAGGAGTGTAGAGTGATACCATTTACATTGCAAGCTGCTTTACCAGTGTAAGCTAATACCTTGCACTTGTTTAAAAGTAAATTTCTCAATGCATCAATTACATAACTTTTGCCACAGCCTGCAAGGCCTTTTAAAAGAAGAAATAATGGTTCATGATCAGAGCTATTGAAATTGCCCTCTTGTGAAAGTTGTTGTATCTATAGTTCTAAGTGATATATTCCATTGTGTAGGATTTTGATTTTTTTGCCTAGAAATCCATGTGGGCATTGCGTCAAGCACATTCTTGCTATAAAATTCTAGTGCCTCATGCCAGTAGCCGTCTGGAGGTATAATAGAGTGGTCAAATTCAGCAATTTTTTCAACATTCAATTCTGCCATTAACATCCACTCCTCCCTTTCATCATAGTCATCTTGAAGAGTACATGTAATATTTTCATTTAAATTTTCATCATCAAATGGTTTCAAGTAAGTATTAACTGCCTGCATTTTGGTTTTCCAGTCTGGTACCAAAACTTTTGCACATTCACTTGACAAAAAATTTTTCCAGCAAGAAATAAATGTGTCATAATTTTCTGGAAGGCCATTCCAAGCATCGTCTGGTTTAAATTTCCAGGGTTTGTATTTCAGCAACTGATATTTACAGAACAGACCATAATGTTCATTTTCAGGGTTAGGTGAATAGTTTGGGTAGGTTTTAACTACAACTTCCTTTTTACGTCGTGTAAGTTTTGACATTTTGAAGCTAAATGTGGATACAAACTTGGAGAAGTTGTATTGCAGTATTTCTGGATCTAGATGGAGGTATTTTTCTCTTTCAGCATAGATGTCAAGCATTGATGGGCTTGTGCATGACCGGTTATTATTTTGGATTGTGATTCTTCTTGATCCATCAAGTGACGCAGTTACAACCTCGAGTGTTGCACTGACAAATTTCAATGACAGCAAATGATGCATTACTTCTTGTATGGAGTAGTCTTGACCAAATAGAGCAAAACAAATGAATACTATCACTTAAATGCTACGCACGCACTTCTTTAAGTTTGAAAACAGATATTTTGTGTTTGATATTTAGAAAATTTTGTGTTTTCTTTGAGCAGTGTCGCCCACGGTTGGCACGCTGGCCACTTGAGCAATTTTTGCTCGATGAACACGCTGGTTCTAAAATTTGCTCGATGAACACGCTGGTTCTAAAATGCAGAATACTCACGAATTCCACGCCAGCACACTGTGTACAGTTTATCTTTAAATGTGAAGTTTTAAACCTTACTTTAACTTACCAGTCGCTAAATCCAAGCCACCAAGCACTCTTGTTAATCTTTAAAACCACTCGACGCCACCAAACTGTGTACAGATTCCTTTTTAAGCCGTTTTAGGAAGACATCGATCTCTCCTTCTTCGAACTCTGCACGATTCAGCGGACACAAATCACGAGCTTTGTACACCACGATTCGCGCACGTGCAAAACAAATTCGCAGCGCGCTGATTGGCCAACACAATCGAAAGTTGTTCACGTGCAGAACAGATTTTGCACGTGCTGAACAGATTCTACTGAACGGATTGGCTAAAAACTTCAGCAATTGTGTCGTCAATTTGACGTCACGATCTACCTTACATTACATTACATTACATTACACTACATTTTGGAGCGTTTGTGAGATTTTTTTCGCATACACATATCTTCTCGCGGAATTAGAATCTGCCGCCTCGTCAGGCCTTCTGTCTTCAGAAGGCCTGACTCGTTGGCAATAATTATAATGAAAATCATACATGAGAGTTTTACTGAGATCTAATATGCACATACCAACATAAGCAGGTCTGTTTAATGCAAGTGTTTCTTTTATCTTATGAACAGCTACAAGATTTTCATTAAATATTTTACTACTAACATATGTTGGTTTACTAGCTAACTTTAATAGTTTTTTTTCATCAGTTACAAGTCTTACATCAACTCTCTTTTTAAGGTTTTCCATAGTTTTACCAAATACGCTGTTATTCATTAATTTGAAGAAATCTTTTTCAAATGAATTTTTTGCATTCTTTCTTTTTTCTGTATTGTAATCAATATATTGTTTTAACCAAGGAGATTGATTAAATTTTAAAACACGATGTATTTTAGTCAGTTTTAAACCTAGATCTAAATATAATTTTAAGTTTCTGTAATGTAATACATATTTTTCTTTTTTGCTTAATGTTGGTATTAATTTATGTACTAATCCAGTTGATATATTATATTTATCAGCAATAGTTTTACAGTAATTAGATAACATATCTTTTTTAACAATTATTTTTTCAGCAGCAGCTGGATAGTCATTATGCAAATCATGAAGTTTTTCTGGATAATCTAAATCAACTTCTAATATATATCCTTTTTCACTATCATCTCTGATCTTATTAACATTAAACTTATCAATCTGTTTTTCTGTAAGCCATCTAAATCCACTAGTTGGAAGATATTGACTCATAGCCCATCCATATAAATTATTAGCATCAAGGTACATAATATATTTCGAAGGTTTATCTTTATTATAATCTTTCATGTATTTATTATTTGCTTCACCATATCTATTTGCAATATAGCTGATTCCACCTCTAAGACCTTTTTCAATAAATAGAAACATATCAATATCAGTCATAAGCTCAAGTTTAATATCAGTCATCTTCAACATAGCATCCCAAGATAACCCAGGAGATGAAAAATAATGACAAGGATCAAGCTTATAATATTGTAAACATGTTTTTCTAAAGTTTTCAAATACATCAGCTAATAGTAATACGTCTGATTTAATGTATAAATTATGATAATCTCCCATATTTTTCAAAATAAATGTATTCCAAACATTTTGAGCATGTTTATAGTCTTTATCTGATATATGTTCATCATTTAATATGCTGTAAAAATCTTCTTTTATTGGTAGCGTTTTATTAAACTTATCAAAACTATCCATATAATCATAAGGATAAACACCTTTCCTAGCCATTAAATCAAGCTTTTTACCTTTAAAAATTTCTGAGGTATATTTTAATGCTTCTTTTGGTATATTACTTACAAGTTTTTCTAAGCTAGAACTCATAAACTGAAAACTATCAATAAAGGTTAAATGATTACCTAACATGAAAGCCATATACTTTTCCATATTATTGGGTAAAGCATTAATATGCATTTGACGTTTTTGACCTTTTTTATCTATGTATTCATTTTTCTTAACAACATTTCCAATCTCTTGCATTATGAAATGGCTGTCATAACCTCTCAAGTTGTGAAATATGACTGGTATTTTTAATTCTTTCGAGTTAAATTTGTTGCTGAATTCTTTTCTAACAACTTTTTTACAATATTCAACTTCATCTAACATCTTCTCAAGAAATGTATAAACAGCTTTTTCACCTCTATATATTGTAAGAGGTTTGCTATATTTATCATTATAACAACATACAATTTTATAACCAAATCCACAATCTGTATGCTTTTGATATGCTTCAGTATATGACTTTGAATCTTTCTGCTGACAGCTTGATATCTTTTCTGTTATAGCTTCAAAGTCGGCATATATAACAAAAGGTACTAATTCTTCATGATGATGATTATTAAATTTTAATATATTATTATTTTTATCAGGCATTTCAATAGCTTGTTCGCCATTTAGAAGTAAACAGTTTTCTTTATGTTTTGTTAAAAATTCTTCAGAACTAAAACATTGAAGACAGTGCATGCAAAAGTGTTTCTTTTCATTATGTTTTGTTTTATTACACATAAATCTATTAAAATCTTTTATTAAAACATAATGTTTGTTCTCGTTTTCAGATATTAATAACAAATTTAATTCATTATCATTTTTTTCTTTTGATATATAAATAGGATATGCCTGTTTATTTTCATATCCAAATACATTAACATTAATCTCATTTTGTTTTTCAATTTTATTATATTGTTTAATAGTCACTGGAAATTCAATTCCAGAATAATCTAACTTATTTATATATTTTATATCTGATTTTTTAATCCTTTGTGGTTTTGTATCTTGCGGATTTAAATACCTAATATGGCACCATCTAAAACATTCATTATCATTATTTTTCAAATTAATTAATCCCTTCATATGATGATTAAGTTCTGATGGTAGCGGAATATAAGAGGATGCCTTCAGTGGTTCATATATTACAATATTAAGATAATGATTATCAATAGATTTAATAGTCCAACCAGATCCTTCAGACACCCATTGAGCAGTTTTATTTAATATTTGTTGTTTTGATAAAACAAATGATTCTTTTATTCCAGCTTCATTTATAATAGTTTGTGGTGTACTATTAAAATAAGCAGTTTTATTAATTTGTCCATCATTCACTATTTTTTTAAATGTTACTTTTAATGTTTCAACAAATTTTAACCCCTTTTCAGTTGTGTGAATATTTCTAATATAACATTCAAGAGCTAGTCTTGTTGACTCTAATTGTATAAGTGGGTCTTTATCATTTTTTAAAAAAATTTCATAAGATTTTGTATAACCTTTTAAAGCTTTATCAATTTCAGTTATTCTTGTCCTTGGAGCTGGTATTGGTTTGTAATCATCTCTAAATTCTGGTGGTGGAGAAATGATATTTTCTTCATATTCTTTCACCCTCTGTTTTACACTTTTCCTTAGAGCTGGTATTGGTTTGTAATCATCTCTAAATTCTGGTGGTGGAGAAATGATATTTTCTTCATATTCTTTTACCTTCTGTTTTACACTTTTATTTGGTTCAGGTATTGACTTTTGTTTCAATTTATTTTGTTCACATATAAGTCTTATTAATTCAGATTTACTGAGTTTTTCAAGATCACTTCTGTTCATATAATTATGCGTTATATTTTTCTCCATCTCTTTATTTTTATAATGTGCTAAATCTTTAAGTCCCTTTTTATTTTCCATATTATTTTTATAATGTGCTAAATCTTTAAGTCCCTTTTTATTTTCTATATTATTATATGTCAAATGTTTATCACAAAAAGGACACATAACTTCAGTTTTACCTAGTTCATCATGAATTATAGAGTTACAATACATCTTATTATTTTCCATCTTTTTATTTTTTATAACGTGCTAAATCTTTAAGTCCCTTTTTATTTCACTTTAATTTCTGATTCTAAAATAAAAACTATTAATAGACAACAATAATTATATTCTTAGCTATCAATAAGATAACAAAAAAACAATATATGTTATATTATTTTTACTGTTTATTTCTACGTTTTAAATATTTATAACTTTCTTCCAAATGTTTCATTATTTCAAATATAACATCATCATAAGAATTGCTGATAAAGTATTTGCATTTGTTTTTAATATACATATCCTTCATTTCCAGCTGTTTTTTACTCACTTGATATGAACCAGTAGGGCTTTTAAATTCTAAACAAAGAGCATTATATTTACTTGTCGGATTCATTATCATGAGATCACATTGTCCTGGCATATATCCTTTCTTCCAAGATGCTATTCTCATACTTGATGTTATTTGATGTTCTCCAAGACCAGCAATCATAAGAGTTTGTGGGTATTTTTTTCTTATAAAATTAACAACTTTATAATGTAAATCATTTTCATTCTCAATTACTAATTTATTGCTGTTAATTTTATAATAACCTTTTTTTCTAATTGATGGTAATACTTTACTTGTTATCCTGTGTTTGAATTCTTTTGCTTGTGGTTTTTTAGAAGAAAGCATTAATGAGTACAAACCGGATTCATTTATAAAATAACATTTTCGAGTTGTTTCTTGGGGGACCGTTTTTGTCCACGAAGGACTTGAATCTAATTCATCCTCTATTCTGCTGTCAGCTTGGGGGGATTTTTTGTCCCCTGAAGGATTTGATAATTTATTGTCCTCTATTCTGCTGTCAGCTTGGGGCGTATTTGAGACGCTTGAAGGATTTTGCCATATTTTGAAATCAATTAATTTTTTATCATCATCGTCTACATAGTCTCTGATGGCTCTTCTTTCATTTTTATAATCCAATATCAGAGCTATATCTTTCCCACGAAACCATATCTCATTTTTCTTATCAATATAACAGTTGATTTCAACATTCAATTTTTCATTTTTGTACATCGTCATTTGCAATTCCATTTCTTCCTATTTATTCTAAAACACCAAATCTTTAAGTATTTACACATTTACTAAATCCCTCATTGGAATCCAACTATTGAAATCATCACTATATCCCTTCCACTTCACTAAAGCTTGTTTCTTTTTATAATCTCTACGAATGACTTTATCAATACGAAAAACATCCTGCTTAGCTTTCAACAACTCAGACTCATAGAAACTTCCCTGAATATCTTCACCTCTGAGATCTTTTACCTTATAAGTAATCGGATTTGTGTATTGAATCTTATCAACTGTGAACACTTCTTCTGTCCAATTTGGTGTATAACCCTTATCAAATACCTTTCTTTTATACTTAGATATTCTAACCTTATCACCTATTTCAAATTTCGGTTTTTGTTTTGATGTTTCAATATCACCATATAGATTAAAATAAACTATACCTTCATTCTTTTTCTTTGATGCCTCAACAGGTGTCATCTTTATACTTGTATGTTTTGTGTTGTTGTATTGATTTACTAATTTTGGTAACATATCAAGATATTGTGTATTACCTTGAACAGTGAACTGTTTCCACATTTTGGATTTAATTGTTCTATTCCATCTTTCAACCACTGAGGACTTCTCTTCATTCTCAGTTGAGTACAAATGTATCCCATTTTTCTCTAATAAATCTTTCACATGTTTGTTATAGAATTCTTTTCCCTTATCAACCCAAAGATATTGTGGTTTTCTACCTTCTTTGAATATTGATTTAAATGCTTCAGTGACAGATTCACCTTTCTTATCCTTCAATGGAATAATCCAACCATATTTACTGAATACATCAATAACCATTAGAAGATATCGATAGCCTTTATTCCATTTACTAAACTGCTGCATTTCAACTAAATCACTTGCCCATATTTCATCAATATGATTTGTAATCACACGCCGCCGAGTAAATTTATGATGTATTGGTGTATGTAATTCATCTGCTAATTTTACTTGCCAGTTTTCTTCACTCGACGGCTGTTGACGTTTTTTTTAACCCCCATACCTAGCTGTTTCCCATGTTGTAAATCCCACATTAATCTATTAAATTTCCAATGATCCTCATATGGCCCACCAATATACCAATCTGGTCCATAATCACGCGCCATAGTATTAAATACCTCTTGCTGACTCTTTTTCTCAACTGGTGCATATCCTTGCTTCCTCATCTTTTCTTTTTGTATTTTTCCCTGTGATCCAGTAATTCCAGCCCAAGCACGTTTGATAGTGTCTCCACTTGCAAAATCATCAAATGATTCTTTTGCCCCTTCTTCTTTTATCAATTTTGGTATGACTGAAGAAAGAGTTTTATTTGCTGCAGAATAACCAGGAATCGCATTTAATGAATCCATTACTCCCATACCTAATTTTGACTTAGCTGCTATAGTATTTCTAGCAATTGTATGTCCCCATTGTCTGTCTTTCCATGGAATAGCATCAAGAGCTTTAACCATTTTTCTATCAGCTTTATTCTTACATTTAACTTGATCACTTTTTTTCTTATTTCCACATACAGAATAATCAACATCATGTTGCATACTTACAGCGTCTGTTTTACCAGTAGGTTGTTGATATATCTCAAGTATTTGACCAGTTTTTGGATCATATCTCAGCTGCTGCTCTAAAGGATTACCAGGACCTGTATATCTATGTCCAGGCATAACAAAACCCTTTTTGGGAGCAACTTTTAAAATAGCTTTATGAATATCCAATCCAGATCCAGTTTTATACGGGTCGATTTTATCAGCTGCTTTATTCATTAGATTGTTTGATAATTCATCAATAACATAATCAATACCCCGATGTGATAATTGTTTAGCTTTTTTCTTAATTTTTTTCTTAACTGTAGGTTCTCTTAAAAACTCAGATGTATAATATCTTCCTTGTTTAACAGCTTGTTGTCCAAGCCATGGAATTCCTTTTTTAATTAATAATTCAGTTCCAGTATCTCCTAATGTGTTTAAAATGCCCGCCCCTTTAGACGGGCTTATTAGTTTCCCTGATTCTTGACGAATTTAGCTTTTGTGATACCACAACTGACACACTTACATTTCATCATTGTTCGACCATTTTTGGTTTTAACATATCGTTCACTACCTGGAACACATTCAGTTTGTGTTTTTTCTTTTACACAATATGATTTTACCATGTATACATATATATTATACAATTTTGAAATAATCTATTATAAATCTATGATTGACACTGGTATCTGACATATTAAATTTACAATTATGTATTGTATCAAGAATTGATCTTCCCCTCTGTCTTTCAAGTAGATAGTACAAACACCAATAACCACATAATACTGAATCACGTTCTTGTATCTCATCTCCTGAATATATTAATTGTTTTCCACTCATGGTCATATATTTCTTAACCTCTGTTGGCATCATTAATCCAAAGGAGTCAAAATATTCACAAAACCGGTCAATGTTTCTATAAGCCACCCAATGAGTACCTTGTCCAATATGGTTATCAAGATTGACTATTCCACATTCTTTGTTTTTGATTTGTCTTGGTAAAACATCCTTACTGAAAACACCTCTAAAGTATTTTATACCAAGTTGTTTTACCCAATTTTTTAGATCATGATTGGATAATGGTTTATTTACAAAATAGATCCGAGAATTGGAATGTTGTTGAATGGGCTGTTTTTGCCTAATAGCAGACCTTTTCCTTTCTTTTTTTTTGGTATCTTTTTTTTTAGTAATCCAAGACCAATAGGGTTTTCATTCCAACTTCCAATAAAAGGAGGAGGCTGATATGGCATCATAATTCCATGATTTCCACCATCTTTTTTAGTGGTTGTTGATGTCTTAGGAACATATACAGGTATTGATCTCCGTGGTCGACTTTTCTCTACATGTAAACCTCTGCCAGTGAGAGCATTCATTAGAAGAGGAACCCCAATACTTGCCAACAGCGTCCCCAAGAAACCTCCAGACTGTTTTGGTGTTGGTTTGATAACCAATTCTCCACCTGTCTGTAAGTTATTGATAATGTCTTCTTTTTGTTTCTTTGTCAATAGACTTTTATATTTTATTAATTGTTGAATCTTGCTTTGAGGCACAAGAAAACCTCCAGTCTGTCCTTTTCCAAATATTTTGTTAATACCAAGACTTCCAAGTGCTGATAATGCCCCTGTGGCTAGTGCTGGAGCTGCTTTTGATATAGCTGTGGTTGCATATGGTAACAGTCTCGATCCAAGAGAGAATAAACTTAACCAAAGAGAACCTCCATATACTACAGCCTTTCTGATCTGTGTTTTGGAAATCTTAATGTCTGATCCTTTGTTCATCTTTTTGGCTTTAATCAGTTTGTTGATTTGTGTATTTGTCAGCATAAGCTGATCATTTCCAGATAGTTCTCTATTGGATAATCTGATTGTTATTGCTGAATTCTCTCTATACGCTTTTGCTAGTTTTTTCCTCTGTCCTTCTGACAATGTTACTCCATATGGTTGATAAGTAGTCATATATATATTGTTATATAAATATGACCATAAATTAAATATGATTAATGATACTAATCCTTTTACATAGACCTAAGAATCAATTTCCCATCAGTTTTCCTCATTTCAACCTCCTGTTCATAAAGGACAAAGGCATAAACCGAGTATGGATCAGCTGTACCACCGCTTAGCGTGTATTTAAAAGTCAGTTTGGTCATACCATCTTTAATATCTGTTGGTTGTTTTGTTAGATCAAAGTAAATGAATGGGAAGATAGTACTAAAATTTGGCCTATTAAGGAGAGTATCACCAGCATAATCACTGTTAACATGAACATATTTTAAAACAACTCTGAAAACTCGGGCGGGGTCTTCACTCGGTCTGTAATGAACCTCTGGGTATTCTTTTCCATTACCTACTTCGAGATGACAGCTGATTAATGCTCTATTATCACCAGTAACGTTGAAAGTATTATATAAGAATTTATTAGCTGTCTGTAATTCAAGACTTACATCATTGATTATAAAAACAAACACATGTCTAGGTTTGTTAATTCCTGTTGATATACGGAAGTTAGCCGTCTGCTGTTGAGTTGAATTACCTCTCTCAACCAATTCACGAAGATAGGTCCACTTCCTTGTATCGAGGTATTTGCTTATGTATAATGACTTACCTTCTGAATTAAAAACAATCCGAGGGATTATCAGCTGAAATTTAGAAAGGACCACATGGCAATTGTCTGCGGCCTGCCATACAAGGTCAGCATCACTCTCAAGAGTGATTTTCAACTCAATTTTTGAATTCGGAAGGAGTTCACCATGAAGACTCTCAAAAAACCCATACCGATTGAGTGGGATTTCTACATTCGCTGTTGCACCTGCATTGAGAAGTAATTTTCGTGCAGCAAAACCTGAATTGTAATCAACTTGAGCAGGTCTTTCTTCAGCATGTCTATTTGTGTCAATATAAAATAATTCATTAGTACCCTGACTTTTTGAATAACCCCGAGAATATTCTAGAAGATTTTTGATATTTGTTGCATGGTTAGCTTCCGAACATTCATAAACATCAATTCCATTCATCTTAATATTTAACTTTTTGATAAGAGCAAATGCTGAATTGACTATCCCATTATGATCATCAGCAGCGACATCAGCTCCATCTGCCAACTTCTCTAAATTGATGCCAACATTGAATCTTGCGTGATACCAATCAAAAGGAGTTGATTCTCCACTATTGTCGACAACAAAACGATGATTAGTTTTTGTTTGAGAAGCACCGTTTGCTGGATTCACATTTAATGCTGTTTCCAATTCAAAAACAACATCTTCATACCTTTCTATGAGATTCGAGTTTCTATAATTTGTCATATATTATTGGTTTAGATTAAATTCCTTCTTCTAAGTTTTCCGCTTGAAAGTATCTGATTTACTCTTTCATTTACCTCCTGAGCAGTTAATTCTTTTGGCTCTATTTTGACTGATGGTGTTTTTGTTTTCTTACGTAGAAGCTCAACTATCTTATCACCAGCCTTCTTCCCAACATATTCACCAGTTGTTGTAGCAGCTGTCTTTGCAATACTTTTAGCTGTTTTTCCAACTGTTCTTAAATCATCAGTTATACCTTCACCATAAATATGATTTGTAACATACATATCCATGTTTGGATCATACCATCTTTTGAATTCACACTGTCTCATATATCATATCATTATACTAAATATCAGTTTATCGTAGAAACAGTTCAATATACCAATCTATCCCATTTAAATCAATTGGAGTCCCAGATGAATCAGTAACATAAAACCGCATTGAAGATATCAAATGACTTGATACCGGACTATATGCAAGAAAACGAGGTTTGTAAGTAAATGGAAGGGATCTAACAAGATTTTCAACGGGAATGACAGCTACAGTGCTTGAAGATTGCCCATCCGTTATACTGTCTGTGACTTTATCACAGTTAATATGTATTTCATCAACTCCTCTTGTGATATCAGGTAGAATTGTTCCATACTCTGTACTGACAACTATTTTGGATTCAAATCCAATCAGTTTCCTAAAATCAAAGTTTCTAAGATCTAATCGATAATTCTCGTCTAATTCAACAAGTACTCGATAAGTTGATAATATAAAATACAGATTGATACCATACTCTTTTTTATCATCATCATCATCATCCTTGACAAGATGGCCTTTGTCTTTCATGTATTTTTTAATATACTCATCAATATCATCATAACTATACATACCATCAACAAATGTGATTGTTTCCCAACTTGTTCCTCTATCATGACTGTATTTTATTTGATTGTTTTCATATGATTGTCTGATATTATACCAACTGTAAGTCATAGATATTGTTCTAACAGCTAGTTCATGCTTCATATTATAAGACAGTTTAATTGGGTTGTTAAATCTTGTAGTGAAATCATGACTCAAACTTACACCTACCTTTTGTCTGTTTTTTGATGAAAATCGTAATAATAATTCGCCCATATATTACTAGATTAGATATTCCTTCATGAGATCACTCATTTGTTTGTTGTCAATGATATTCAATTTATTCAATTGATGTACAATTTTCACAAACTCTTCTCTGACATCATTACTGTTGTTTCCAGTAGACATTGAACCACTAAGAAGCTCCAATCGTGAAAGCAAATCCTGTGGATTATTATAGTATATTACACCACTACCAATTTTTGAATACTTTTTAGATGTTCTATGTATTGGTATTCCACTCAGTCTATTAAGGTCATTGAATACAGTTCTTGCCAGTTCTGAGTAATTCTTTTTGTTGTTAAATCGTTTTGTCAGAAGATCAAGTGTGTCAAAATCAGCTTGTTTGTCGTATACCTTTTGACCATTTTTATGAGCGATGACTTTCAATTGTCCATATAGTTTTGGAAGATCAATGACTAGACCACCATACTGACCTCTTTGTGATACCTTATAAGCGTCTCTCTTTTTCTGTGTATAGATGCCATGACCACTTTGATCGCTTTGACCACTTTTGTATTTTAAAGATGCTAGTACATCACCAATTGTTTCTCTGTATTTTCTTAAAGTTTGTAATTCTATGTCATAAGATCTCATATCATCTTCTGATGCATTTTTTCGTCTCTTAAAACCTCCAAGTTTTTGAGAAATAGCAATACTTTTCTGTCTTTCTTCTTGCAGTCTATTTGGAGTCACTTGTGTGAAATCTTTTGGTTTCAATAGATTGTGATTATTTATTATAATTCTGTCAGTTTTATCAAAATTGTTATCAATGTTAAGTATTGTAGTTTCTATCTTTGATTTTTCAGTTTCAGGAAATTCAATTTGGGGAAATTCTCTGTCATATAATAACATTTTCTGATTAGCTTCCAGGTTCTCTGTTAGAGCTTTTTGGTTTTCCTGTAATTGTTCAATAATCTCATCCTGTTTTTTATCAATTGTTTCCTTGACTTTTTTCTGAGCATCAATAGAAGGTTTTAGCTAGGTGTCCCCAATTAGTGGTTGTAACTGCTATCTTTATTGACACTGAAATAAAGTTGTTATTATTATTATTATTATTATTATTATTAATATTTCTGCTGTATCATCATACATATCCTGTTTTTGTGTAGTATAAGTCTTGACGACTTCACGGACTTCTTTTACCTTATTTCCAGCTTCTATTCCACTCTTCAGAAGCTTTTTCATTCGTTCAACATCCATATATATATTATTAGATAAAAAAACTTATCTCAACTTATCTAAATTTATCTAACTAATTGTATATGGATATACCGAACTATGATCACAGTAAGAAATCAAATAATGGTTTCAAACGATTATATAACTACATGCCAAAAAACACATTTAGAATGCTTATAGCCGGCGGCTCTGGATCTGGGAAAACGAACCTCTTGAGTCATATTTTACAATATCCATTGATCTATTATGATCAGATCCATCTGTATGCTAAGAATCTGGATCAGGATAAGTATATTCATTTAATTGATAAAATGAATGGAATAAGTGAACAGGTGGGATATCCAGTTTTGATAGCAAGCAATGATGAAATCATACCTGTCGACAAACTTCAAGATACTGATATGCAAAGAGTTATTATATTTGATGATTATGTTTGTGAAAAGGTACAGAAGCCTCTTATTGACTATTTCATTCAAGGACGGCATAAAAACTGCTCTGTGATATATCTCACCCAGTCATTTTATGATTGCCCTAAATCAATCAGACTGAATTGTAGTCATTTTTGTCTTTATGATTTTCCATCTTCAAAAGAACGAAATCTGATATCTCAAGAACTAGGAATCAATAAAGAACAGTATATTAAAGCAACCAGTAAGCCATACTCTTTCTGTTATGGTGACAAACCAATGAAAACAGTTAAGAGAAACTTTTATGGAAATATCTAAACCATTAATATATACATGGGTTTTATGAATGATGTAAAAAATTATTCTAATCATATTGGTCATATTAATGTTTCTAAAGATGGTAAAAGAGGCCCTGCTGGAATCGGTTTTAAACTGACAGATAATGGAAATTACGATATGAATCAGAAATTGATTAGGAATCTTGAATGCCCTCCAGATGTCGCTGAGGATGATAGTTATGATCACTACGTAACAGATCTGAAGTCAGGTGTTAATAAAGAATATCTCAATAGTAAATTCCTCAAAAAAGGTAAAGATGGTAATTATTTTGATTTAAATCAATATGTTATTAGAAACACAGAACCATATCATGATGGGCTTTTTGAAGATAATGATTTGGTGAGCAAAAAATATGTCGACCTGACCAGTAATAGTTTATTACCTATTGATGGATCAAAACAAATGACTGGCGATCTTGACATGAACAACAAACATATAAACAACGTCAGTAGTCTTTCCACAAATTTACAAGTAGCAAATAAAGCGTATGTTGATTTGATCTCATTGTCAGTTCTTGGTGAGAATAAGATGTTTGCAGATCTTGATATGAACCAAAAAAAGATAATAAACCTAAAAGATCCCATTGATGATCAAGACGCTGCTACTAAACAATGGATAAACACTCAACTAAATACAAAGGTAAGCAAATCAGGTGATTCCATCAATGGCACTCTTGATATTTTTGGGGTATTAGACATGAACAATAATAAAGTTGTTGGAATGGCTAATCCTTCTGCTGCACGTCATGGTGCTAATAAAGCGTATGTTGATAATCAAGTTGCAGTAAAACTCAACATATCAGGTGGAAATATGACTGGTAATATAAACTTTAATAATACTCACAAAATAATCAATTCAGCAAATCCAACAAATGATAATGATTTAACCACTAAAAAGTATATGGAAGAGCATGTGGGTCAATCACATGTAACCGCTTCCAACAGATTAAATGTTTTCAAATATATTATGGATAATCCTGGTGGACAATTAACTGAAGAAGATGATGTTGAATTTGGAGATGTGGTGACTGTGCAATCAAGTCCTCATTCAATAAATAAAAATGCTGTTGACGCAAAACTACTTTTGGACTTGAATAAAGGATATTATAGTTCGAGAATAGCGGTTAATCTATATGTTTTACCAAACAATGATTACACAATGGCTTTTGAACTTATTTGGACTGATAACAGTATCGATCGTGATACTATATCTATCAATGGTGTTAGTACCATTGAAACGATTCATAATGTTTTTAAAAAAGTCTTTAATAATTATGTCAGATTGATTGTTCAGTTCACTAAAACACAAAATATTGGAAACAACTATTTATATATTGATGTTATTATGAAAATGAAAACTGGGATATCATATACTACAAAACTTCAGACATACATACTATTTTATGGTGTTAAAGGTATTCAATCAAATGTGGCACCAAGTATTTATGATACTTTATGGACTGTTGGTGATGGTAAGATTGTAATGAATGAAGTCATTGATATGGAAAGTAAAGAAATTATTGGGATAAAAGAAGATACTGTTGATTCTGGAGCTGTTAATTATAAACAACTTGCTGCATACTGTTTGAGTCTTGAAACAAAATTGCATGATTTAATCAATAAAAAACAGAATCAAAACTATTATGAAGAGTTATTTGATGATTGGTTTGATTGTCTTGACCCAAATATGTTTAATATCAATAAAACAGCAAATGGCGCTGTTGTTAATAAAATTAATGATCGATTGATGATTAACCCTACACAGGATCTAGATGATTTTGATATGTCTCAAGGTCTTGTGTTAGGAGCGTATTTTGACCTATATGATAATATAGACATAAATGGTGATATGACGTTGATGGTCACTTTTAAGCATCGTGGAGGTATCCAATATATTCAATTGTATGGGAAAGATGCTAAATCGGATAATCCCGCTTTTATCTATATTTATAAATCTTCATTAAAATTTAGAATTGGTAGAAATAACTTTATCAGATCAATATCATCAAATTATGAAAATAAACAAATAATGATTTGGTTTGCAAAAAGAGGCGATCTTTGGCAGCTTTGTCTATGTGATAACGCTGTTTTCATCAATGAAACATTGAATAAAAATGTCAACTTTGAAAGAATCAACAACAAGGTTTATTTGAACTGCATTAATTGACAATAAATGATTGAACAATAAATAAATTAAAAATACATACAGCTGCTGGACACCCAAAATAACTAAAAAGCTAAACTAGTTGGGTGACCACCATTTATTACTTTATAATAAATAGAAGGTCAGAAAAGAGGCATTTTACATTTACATTTTTACAATTAATTAATGAAATAAATAACAGTACAAATAATTCATAGACATATATATACAATAGGAAAGTAAATAATAACAGTAAGAAGGAAAAAAAAAAAAATTACAGAAATACCAGAATATAACAATTAGTAAAAAAAAAAAAAAAAAAAAAAAAAAAAAAAAAAAAAAACTTAGTAGAAATTAATGAAATGCAGGGATAATTCTCTTTTAAACGAATAGGAAGTTAGAATCTTAAGTCTCTCATCTATTTCGTTCCATAATATAGGTCCATTGTATCGGATATTAAACTTGCCATAGTTTGTTCTAATTTTTGGAACATAAAAAGTTGACCTAGTAGCAAAGCGAGTGTTAACATTATGCTTGTCTGAAGTTTTAATGAAAAAAGAGTCGAAAATCTTTGGTAATTTGCCGGTAAGGAATTGGTGCATGAAGTAAAGAGTTTGAAGTTTGATATGATCCTGAAGTTTTAGAAGTTTGAGTTGAGAAAACAAAGGACTAGTGTGGGCATCAAAAGCAGAAAAGGTAATTAGACGGATCGCTTTCTTTTGCATTATTTGAAGTGGTTTAATATTATGATCATAGGTGTTACCCCAGACTATACAACAGTAGGAAAAGAAAGGAAGAATAATGGCATGGTATAACTGAACTAAGATCTTGACATCAACATAGTGCCTAATTTTACAAAGAATGCCAATACCTCTAGATATTTTTTTGGAAATTTGTTGGATATGTTCTTTCCAAGTAAGATGACAGTCTATAAGAATTCCCAGATACTTAACACTTTTATACTGATTTATTGTCTTGCCATTTATTTCAATTTTCATAGAGTAATTTAATTTCTTTTGATAAGGATGAAAAATTACAAAATGTGTTTTGTCAATATTAATAGATAGTTTGTTTGCACAAAGCCATGTATTTATTTCACCGAGTTCCCGATTGACAGTTTCCTCAAGATGTTTTAAATCTTTATCAGAATAAAACAGATTAGAGTCATCTGCAAACAGATGAAAATTGAAAATAGATGAAGAATTTATAAAATCATTGATATATCTTATAAACAATAGAGGGCCAAGTACAGAGCCTTGCGGTACCCCACAAGTTATATGCAATGTGTTTGAGTCTGAATTATTTATAGAGACAAATTGCTGCCTGTTAGTTAAATATGACTGGAACCAATCATTTGCTATGCCACGAATTCCATAATGTTCAAGTTTAGCTAAGAGAATGCTGTGATCTACTGTATCGAAGGCTTTACTTAGGTCCAAAAATATACCACAAGAGTATAATTTTTTTTCAATGGCACTTTGTATTTTATCTGTTATGAGCAATGTAGCCTGGGTAGTGGAGCGCCCACTGCGGAAGCCAAACTGATTCTCAGTTAGTATATTGTGTTTATCAAGGAATTCAATTAATCTCTTATACATTAATTTTTCCATTATCTTATGGAAGACAGATAACAAAGTGATAGGCCTGTAGTTTGAAACAAGAGTTTGACTACCACTCTTGTATAAAGGGATAATTCTACCAACTTTTAGTTTATCTGGGACTAAGCCTAACGAAAAAGAACAATTGAATAAATAAGATAGTGGATAACTCAAAGCTGTTTTAAGTAATTTAAGCATTTTGACTGGAATGCTGTAAGGGCCCAGTGCTTTGCTTGTGTTCAAACTAGAAATGACATTTTCAACTTCTATAGGTATCACTGGTGTTACAAAGAAGCTGTTGCATTGTGAAGTAGTCAAGAATTCTGCAAAAGATCTATTTCCTGGTTGTATAGCATTGGCTAGAGTTGGGCCAATTGATGAAAAATACTTGTTAAAGGCATTTGCAATACTTTTGGCATCAGTTAAGGTATCATCACCAACTATTAGTCTGCTTGGAGAAGACAGCTTACCACCCTTTGGGCTAATGAATTGCTTAATACCCCTCCATGTAGCCTTTACATTACTGACATGGTATGAAAAGTATTCATTATAATAACGTTTCTTACTAACATTTAGAATATGCTTTAGTTTGTTCCTATAAATTTTATATCTAGAGTGATTAACTTGAGATTTACTTCTTAGATAACGATTAAATAACTTATTTTTTGTTTTAATAGATTTCCGAATACCTTGTGAAATCCAAGGTTTAGACTGAAATTTGGCTTCCTTTTTACCTAATTTTTTCAGGGGAGCATGTTTATCTATTGTAGTATTAATTGCTGAATAGAAAGAATCAAATATCTGATTGATATCATTCTCCTTAAACATATTTTCCCATTCAATAGCCTGAACATCAAGTAAGAGGTCTTCCTGTACGAGAGTAGAGTAGTCACGTGTGTATCTGGTTCTATCGTTTGAGGTCCAAGAAAGTGTGTGAAGGAATAAAAAATTTGGTAAGTGATCTGTCAGATCACAGACCAAATTACCACTAATAGAAAAGAATTCATTAGAATTAAAGAAAATATTATCTATTAAAGTTGCTGTATGATCAGTAATTCTTGTAGGCTGAAGAATATGTGGTAGGAAATCATAAGAAACTATTGTATTTATAAATTCCTCAGTTATCTGACAGTCTTCAAAGTTTAAGAGATTAATGTTGAAATCACCCATAAATAAACATAGCTTTTTTTCTTTTGAAATTTTGTCTAATGTTGAATAAAGATACTTGGTAAAATCCTCAGGTTTTCCACTTGGGTGTCTATATAAGATAGCACATACTAAATTTTTATATGGGTAACGATTAATCTCAATCCAAAGTGATTCAAATTCTTTAGTAATTAAACAAAGGTCTTCTCGAACAATAAATGGTATCCCTTGTTTGACATAGAATCCCACACCACCAGCATTAGTTAAGGTTGGCTTTGAAACAAAGTCATATCCATTGATAGTGATATTGCTGGTTGGATCACAACTATCTTTTATCTTTGTCTCAGAGAGTCCAATAACATCAAAAGCATGCTGAAGTTCTGATAGTAGCATAGTCATACCATCATGGTTAGCAGAAAGACTTCTTATATTAAAGTGAATGGTAGAAAAAGATAGCGCCTGCTTGCTCCGATTAAGATCCTCATTATTAAGAAAGTCTTCTAAAGTGTAGTAATTGAAGTCAGTTTGTTGCATAAAATTATTTTCCGCATCATGATGGTTGAGACTGGATATCTTGTCAAGTTTAGATAACAGTTCAAAACGTGGTAAGTTATCCATATGTGTATAAGTCATAGTATGTAATAAAGAAGTATAACATAAATAGGTAACTTAGCCATTTGGGTTAGCTGAATGAACTCCACCATCTTGCTTCAGGATATCCAGGTCAGACTTCTTCAGTATGGCAACAACAGGACTTTCTGAATCTTTCCGAAGATAAGTACGGCCATAAAAAGTCCAGATAACTTATACTTTAGATCCTTCTTGACTTTCAGACTTTCCTTGAATAGTTCCTTATTGGCTTGGGAAAGATTTTCCGATATGTAGATTTTGTTTTCCGAATATCTAGCAAGATCCAAGATCCAAGATCCAAGAATCAGATTAATATTCACACAACCTTTTCTATGTATTGGATTCAGCCCCAAATTTTATGCTGTAAATAACCCAGAATTCCATAAAATATTATTTCTCGAGAAATTGAGAGGAACATACTTTATATAATCAATTGATATATGAAAACTGAAAAGATAAGAATTTGGTTGAAGAAAGTAAAAGATTTCATTCTTTGCTGTAAAAAAACAATGGATGAAGTTGAGGATGTTATTGAACAAATAGATGGAAGTATAGATAATATATAATATGATGGAAGAAAATATAATATATTATATATGAAAGATCAACATAAAAGCATATTTAACTGGAATCACATATCAAACAAACTGACAGAAGATCAGATAAAGGAATTAAAATCATACTACCACACATATCATAGAAAGTGTTGGGTATATAAACAAGCTGTAAAACACTTTAAAAAATGGAAATTGTTGGGTAACTCACTGTCTATCATCTTTGCTTCTGGAGGTATAGCCTCTTCTTTAGCAACAGGTGGTGTTAGTTTGATTGCTATTAGTACGACAGCACTTCTAATTCAAGGTTGGATGAAGCATAAAGACCTTGATTTGAAAATACAAAATTCAATATATGCTTATCAAAGTTATAATCATCTATTAATTATGATAAAATATGCAATGAGATTAGGTGAATTTGACAGAGAATGTTTAATTAATTCAATGAATAATATTGATAGTTATGTTATTGATATTGGACCTGTTGTTGATAAATTTTTTATAAAATATGATCAGATATTTTGTCCTGAAGAATAGATTTAATTTTATCACCAATCAGATTCATTATGTCATTCCAATATTTATTATAAGATGCTAGTGTCTTTTTTGATTTTGTTGAAGTGATATCTTTATAATGAATATTCATCATCTTAAACAGTTCTATGATTATAAATTTAATATTGATAATTCGTTTACGATTATTATCAACTAAATTTATAACATTATCAATCTCATTGAATACTTTATAAATCAGTTCCCTTTGATTATAAGTTAATTGAACATTATTATTAAAATCTAATTTATTAATCACATTCTCAATATGGTATTTGCGATGATATATAGATTTCCTTTTCATTTTAGACATATCTTCATAGAAATCAAACTTATTTGTTTTGAAGTTATAACCAGCAACTAAACCACAACTTATACATGTATTTATTCCATTTAAATCAATAACATTTTGATTATCACAACATTTTTCATTTTCTATATTATTACTATAATGCGTCAACTGTTTATCACAAAAAGGACACATAACTTCAGTTTTGCTTAGTTCATTATGAATTATAGAGTTACAATACATCTTATTATTATAATAACATACTAAATCTTTATATCCTTTAAAGGGACTTAAAGATTTGATGTGTTATTATAATATAGAATGGAAAAAACTGTTGAATATTGGACATGTGAAATTTGTAATAAAGATTATAAATTAAATAGTAAAAAAAGTCATTTAAATACACATAAACATATAGATAATGAAATAAAAAAAGATGAATTATGGAAAGACCTTTTAGATACATTTATTCGTGATAGAATTTCAAAGATACATAAATATAATGATTATTATGGCATAGATGAAAGTGATGATGACATCAGAAATAGATCAATAAAAGATGTACAAAGAGAAGTAAGACAATCTTATCTAAGATATAATAAGACATTCAATCTTATGTTAGAACAAATGATATAAACATATAATACTTAAATTTAATACATATATATAATACTGAAATTTAATACATATATATAATACTGAAATTTAATACTGGATTTCAGTATTATATATGTAACACCATGTAATGGAACATTATCTACACTTCGTATAGATAATATCATTCAATTCCCCAGTTTTAACAACAGGACTAATATTCAATACTGAATTATCTAGCTAATATCAAATACTGAGATACAATACTGAAATTCAATACTGAGATTCAATAATGAGATTCAATAATGAGATTCAATACTGAGATTCAATAATGAGATTCAATACTGAGATTCAATAATGAGATTCAATACTAAAAATGAGGACAAAATCAGCTGATGGTCAAAATGGCCTTACTCCCCCATCTTCTATACTACTAATTTGGTGTTGCACAACATTAGCTTAGTTAGTTTATAAGAAATCAAACTTAAAGAAAGCATACTAATGTGATACAAAGTGAAGTATTTCAGCTAGAACCTTGTGTTTAACCTTAATTTGATTTGAAAAAGTGAATTGATGCATAGTTCTTTTGTTCCAGTAGCGGGACGGTATCACGCTATTGATGTATTTGCATAATAAACCGTTCCCGAGTTAAATCAAGAGCGACAGTTTTTTCCAGCAGCTCAAACAAGGAATAAAAACAACCCAATTCAAATAAACTGGAAAGAGCGTCTTTCAGCTCAGAGCTGATAGCCAAACCACGCCCGTTATTGACATTAAAGTTGGGCTGCGTTCTTTCCATTTGAAGGTTAATAAGTTACGAGATCCAACGGTAAACAAGGAATAAAATTAGAACAAAACTTGCTTTTTTAATATCACAAACTTATGTTCAGACATATTGTTTATTAATGTTTTCTCAAAGGGTTACAAATCTCACTTGCATTTGGATTAATTTTGATTTTAGTGTAGAAATAAAACTTTTGATACAATTAAAACATTTTTGGCAGCCGAATAAAGAAAAGGCTTGCAGCTTTTAATATTCTTCTGCAGCTTTTTATTATAAATTATTGTGTTAATATCGACAACTTTTGATCGAAATGGCATTGCTGATCATTCCCCACGATAGATTTCAGTGAATATTCACTAAAAATGAAAAAAAAATTGAAAGATATGCATCCAAACCTCAAGTACAGTCGATATGTATTAATGTCAAGTACAGTCGATAAGTATTAATGTCAAGTACAGTCGATAAGTATTGATGTCAAGTACAGTCGATAAGTATTAATGTCAAGTACAGTCGATAAGTATTAATGTCAAGTACAGTCGATAAGTATTAATGTCAAGTACAGTCGATAAGTATTAATGTCAAGTACAGTGGATAAGTATTAATGTTAAGTACAGTCGATAAGTATTAATTTAGAAAGGTGCGTAACGAAAATAACTTTCTGATTGCTCAGGATGAGCGCAAATATTATGCATTTATCATCTACTGCTAGATTGTGGAAGTAAATCAGTCCGTTCAGAAACCAAAATTCCAAAATACAGGGTAACTTTAGCTTGCTTTGCAAACTCTTGCTCATATCGGACGCAATTAAAATATTGCTAGTATTCGACAAGGTGGAATTGAATTTAATTTTAATTCCGGCTGAGAGCTAGTGATGAATAATGTTGTTTTTGCCTTGGTGAGCGAGATAAGCCAACCCTTGGCTGTGGGGGCTGAGCGAGAAATTATATATATACTTTTGGTAGTTTTATTAATGATGATCATTAACGATATCAAAACAGTGCTCTGCAATTAATTGGCTAAACTACTTTATTACTACAGTACAAACCTAGACTAGGTTTACACTACGGGATATTTTCGCGGATTCATAATTGTTACCGGATTCATCGTATTTAGAGTATTCGGATTCAAAGGCGTTTACACTAGAGGAGTATTCGGATTCCCAACCGTTTACACACATTCATAATCCAGTGACATTATCAGGAACGGTTTCCAAGCGCCAAGCATGTTACAGCAATATGTTTTAGGTCCGCCATCTTGGTTTATCGCAAACCCGTAAGATCGCAGGCGGATAAATATCCGGATTCACTGAAATACCTGTTTACACGACAAAACATCGCGGATTCAACAGTATTCGGACGCAATTAAAAAAAACTGATGCAAATATTGCTAGTATTCGACAAGGTGGAATTCAAATTATAAACGCAACGTACGTTTTAATTTAATTTTAATTCCGGCTGAGCGCTAGCGATGAACAATGTTGTCATTAATGATATCAAAACAGTGCCCTTCAATTAATTGACTAAACTACTTTATTATTTCTGTGGGACTGCAGAATAGATCAGTACAACCTAAAATTCAGGCATCATGCGGTTTATGACGTACGGGAAATCGACTATCTGACTGAATTATGAGTAGGCATTTGGATTAAAGACTCTTATCACGAAATGGTCCATAAACCTTGGAATCTTCATCCGCTCCTTTTTACAAAAGCGTTGTTACGCTTACTGATCACTAATTATTTTGTTATTGTTATTAGTATTTTGCTATTTTGCGATCTGGGCAGCAACAGGTAAAACATGGGTACAGGGTCTGCTCAGTTTTGCAGCCAATTGTTCAATCTTGTATGATAGCAACTATGAAGGCATCAAGAGGTTTTAGAGATTTTTTTCCATTTTGTTTTTGAGGGTCACTAAAATACCTGGGCTTCGGGCTCTAATAAGAAATGGTTCATATACCGTGGAATTTGCATCCGCTCGCAAGCAACAAAAGGTTTGTTACGCTGAACATTGATCAGTACTCGTCTTGTTGTTATTCCGGTGACTGTTTAGCGTGGTGCATCCTGTTTATTCATCTTTGATGTTGGGAAAGTTTGTTACTTAGAAGCGCTCGTGTCTTAATTAAGAAGCATGTTCTATCTGCTATCATGTTCCACTCAACTGGGGCAAACAGTGATGATGCCCGCTTGAGGTCTAGAAAAGCTGCTAGTGGA
This sequence comes from Blastomussa wellsi, assembly GCA_947652115.1. NCBI lineage: Eukaryota > Metazoa > Cnidaria > Anthozoa > Scleractinia > Plerogyridae > Blastomussa > Blastomussa wellsi. The sequence continues at coordinate 17,091,932 of OX393564.1, forward strand.
TGCCCGAGCCGTTAGGCGAGGGTATTCAGCTGCTTTCTTAGACCTCAAAATGGCATTATTTTCTTATGGGACATTGGGAAACCCATCTTCTAGCTGGTTTAGAATATAGCGTTAAAATCCTAAAAAATCACCGAATTTACGCGCGCGGGCGGCCTCCTTGTTCGTATTTCTGGCACTCGCTGCTCAATGTCTCGTCCACTTTTTCGTCTCCCCAGTCACCTGAACGTATTTCATTAATATTCGCTTTTGCAGCCATAATAGAGGAAATAAAAAAAAAAAACAACTTTAAAAGATTGTCGCCGCCCGCCATTTTTTTCAATTCGCAGCGCAACATAAACTACATCCGGGGTACCGGGCTTCTATAGTTTTTGCCCATGTTCTATTAAAAATAAAGTCCGCTGAGATTCCATGGCGAGCATACATGGCTATATTCTAAATTCTTATGGTTGTCTTTGTTTGATGAATTTTTAAACGCGCTTTGTCGTGGATGATATGACAAATCGTTTAACGTTAAACACTGTCAGACAATCAAAGCATAAAACTGGCTTTGGGGCATTTTAATCATAAATGGTAAATTTTATAACATGAATCTACATATGCTGCATTAAAATCGTATATAAATTTATTTCAGGGTCTAATTTTACAGCATCTTTAAGAGCAACGTTTTTTGTTATGTTCCTTGTGTGTCTCCGGATTTTGCCTGCGTATGCAAGGTCTGTGTACACAAGTTGTATAGGTGATATCAGAAATGTACATGTATATGCTGAAAAGGCTGCTAGGATTACCCGGCGTAAAGGAAAGTGCCATTTTGAACTTGATCGAGAATGATTTTTTGTCAAGAAATGCCGAAAATAACATTTCAGAACTTTCAAAATTTTCTGGGAGGGAGGGGGGTATGCCACCAGACCCCTAGTCTGCGTGATTTTGTCTGCGGCCCTGCGTTTAGCCAGCTACGGGTGCCGCCAGGTTTACTGTGGCAAAAATAATCTGCCTCTATCATGCGTTTGAAGTGAAAACCGTCATAATATTGTATGCTCATTAAAGGAGCTACGATATTTTGAGTCAAAGAAGTGATACTAAACGAAAAACTAAAAAGATGGTTCAGGGTAGAGAAGAATGAGATGGACTGCAAATGACGAATGGAAAAATGTAGGCTAAAAGTTCCCAAACAATGACGAAGCTCCTTTAAAGGGGCAATATCATTTATCATTTTGGCTCCTGACTCTATAGGATAGCTCAGACACGAAATGCCCCTAGAGCAATAACAGAAAGCTATCAAGTAAATTGTTGAAGAGATAGCAAAATTGTAATGAGTTTTTAGCGAATTTTTCAAAAAGCAGGGACATAATTTGAAAACGTCTGCCACACTTTTACAAAAAGAAATCGCAAATTTCTATGGAATGCTCATAATAGCACCCCTTACACTAGTTTTGGTGATTATTATCAATATACGCGGCCAAATTGAAATCGGGCCTCGTCAAAACAGCGCTCTGCTGATTGGTTCATGCTCCATCATCCGATGAATTTAAACCAATCAGATTACGTTTAGCCTTTTTACGCGGGAAAACATCGAGGTAGCAAACTTCGAAGTAAAAGCTTCACGCTAAACAAATAGTTTTGAGAAAGAAAAATCAGTCTTGGTTTTAAATGGAAAAATGCAGACAAAAACGTTGGATTTAAATTTGAAGATGGGCTAGAAGCAAAAGTACAAGACGAAGAAACAGAGAGCAACTTCTTGTCGTCTTGTCTTCTCGAGAAGCGAGACATCGTTCACTTGATTCCTACGAAGGTGCAAAATTTAATAGCTCGGCTGAAGTGCTGCGGATAAGTTCGACTGGAAAATGTAAGTTCGTTAAATTATTATGATGATTTCGATGCTGAAAATGGACAGTCGTCTGGAAAGACCTGTCCCAGTTGCATCAGATTCTTATCACAAAAGTCCGCTGACATGCAAACTGATGACGTCACAAGCGGTGAAAGGAGAATGATCATTAACCACGCTTATATGCGTGCTTAGTACTCAAAGGATTAATGTTTAATCGTATGTCCTGTTATTTTTAATGAATTTAATCATCGCATTGTCAAAGTAGCTGTGTGTTAACGCAGTAGTGAAGCAACTCTCGTAAGCTTGTAATTCTACTGGTAGCAGTTGCTATTGTTTAGGGGCTAGGGACATTCGCTTTCGCAATCTCGCCAGGGAACGACTCATACAGGTTGGAATGGCAACAAACACCACGCTTGACTCAGTTAACATTTTCTTGAACCTTTATTAAAACGTAAAGGTAGAAGTCTTTAATATCTCCACTAGCGGAACAAAATTTCAACCAATCGTGTCTCAAGTTCCAAACAGCATTTACATCACGCAAGAAGAGTGTGGTCTTCCTGTATCGCGTCATGCAAATCATTGTTACTTATCAAATTAATCAGTGTAAGCCAATAAACCACTCTTGTTTTAGTTTACAAGATCTTGGCTGATGTAAGAAAATTCCTTTTTTGACATTTAAATTGTGTTGTTCGTAATACCGTCAGCAAAAATCTCGTTGTCCCTAACGAAATCTCCATGATCATCCCGAACTATCAGAATCATTTTAAATACACTGTTAGTTTTTGTATTTGCCCTGTGTGCGTGTGCATCAATGTACTTGAGGTTTGTTGACGACACTTTCGAAGACTGGAGTTTCTGGTATTAAAAATTCTCCTTCTTGTTGATTTACTGGTCTGATTGCCTCTGTGCTATTTTGATATCCATAAACGAAGTACAGGATAAAACCTGGGGAAAATGAAATACTTTTCAATGACAGTAATTAATTTCAAGTGGCTCTGGGCACTTTCGATGCATTTTGTTTAAAAACTGGACAGAATGTTTTATTGGAGTATAAGGCAAAAATATATATCAAGATGCCCAACCTCTCTTTAGTGTGAAGTTATAACTAATGATGCGTTGGGTCTCTTATAGTTGCTACAGCAACGCGTTTTGACGTCATGTAAACACTTAATTTTGTTCATTGATAAATGCCCCACAGGTTTTTGTGCACAATGCCAAAGATATGATGGTCGGATTAAAGTTTTGCGAGCCACCTTTTTTACCAGAGAAAATCTCATCTAAGGATACTGTCTTGCCAATAAAAACACGCTCAGAGAAAAACACGAATATTTCAAGCTTAAAATGAAAGTGTCACGAGGGCAAAGATAGACAGACAACTAGAGAACCAGATCTTTACCATGTGCCGCGAAAGGACCAAAAGAAAGAATGCAGGTTTTTTGAAACTATAAAAGTCTGAAAACGACAAAAAGGTCTCAACATTACCTAAGGTCATCCAAACGCCGAACCGAACATAGGTCATCCACTGAAGGTTTGCCATCAACACAGCATTAATGAAAATGGTTATTGCTGGAATGTAGGGAATTCCAGGGACCATGAATGGAAACGTGGCACAATTTCTGGGCTGAAGCTGGATGGCAAGCAATGATACAATAATTGTTCCTGAAGACAAACAAACCAGGAAAATCGCCCACCACACTCCGTCAGAGATACTTTCAAAAGAGTATGTGAGAACGATGGCCAGGCCAGCGTTACCAGCTACTAGACCAAGCACCGACAAATTGACACAGAATGCTGTGCTATCATTTGCTTCTCGTTTGGAATCTTTGTGGCTATCATACGAAGGTTCCTCGTTGTCAGTGATTGGTTGGTAGGCCGCTATCCGGGAAACGTCTACTGCTGAATCATGTTCTGGCTCGTCTGATTTGGAACAGAGGTTTAGAAGCCATTTCCCAGCTCTGGCTCTTGCTTCTTCAGCGGTGTTTTCGTAAACGCTTTGCACTCCGGGCTGATAGCGACTCACAAGGACTGAGATTGTGACCATTGTGTAAGCCAGCAAGGTTCCGATGGAAAGTAGTTCTACCTACGTGAGTAAATTTTCCTGTAAGTAAAGCCATTTAAATCATTTAAGCCCGGCCCTTAACTCCGGTTTCTGTAGCATGAAGCAGCTAGGAGTATTTTTTCTTCCCCCGGATGGGATTCCAGTTAATCGCAGTTTATTCCACAGCATTCTGTCAGGAATTGGCCGTTATCCATTTTTAAGGCACTGTGCATGAGTGTACACACAACACGGTGGCCACGTCGGGGCCCAAACTTTGGACAGTTCGATTTGGAGACCAGGCCCCGGTTGTTCAAAGGGTGGATACCGCAACCCAATGGATAAATCACTATTCAGTGGATAAGTGTTGGTAAAACAAACTAGACTATCCACTGGATAACAATTTACCACTGGATAGCATTATCCATCCTTTGAACAACCGGGACCAGCGCGCTAACTATCAGGCCACCGCGTCTCCAACAAAGCGTTAGAGGTTATAACTCCAAGCTAAATGATGGCTTATTACTAATATTAGGGCATTTTCCTGTCATGACCATTGATGTAAAAAGAAGAAAATAGTTTAATAGAATGACATGAAATATACACAGTCGCCTTTTATAAAAAAAATACATTAAAATGAAAGGAAAAATAAAAATAGTTACTTTCATGAGGTAGAAAAATACCAGCGGTGAGGAAATATTTTTTTCTCAATATTAAAGGGATACTGTCACGAACATTTTCGATTTTTTTAGTAAAATGGCTGCAAAACAATGACTAAGTTCTTTCACCCATACAGGAAATGCTCCTAGAACATAAAGAGATGGATATCATCCAAATTGTTTAAGGAAGAGGGTGACCGTAAATAGCTTTCATTAATTTTTCCAAATCACATTGACAGAACTTGAAAAAGTCACCCTGACTTTTTCAAGTTGAGATATAAAGTTCCTGATGATATCACAATGCTTTCACTCCATATTTCTCTCCAATGCACTGGCATAGTAATTTTAACAAAACTTAACCACTGCTTGAAGGTTTCCATTGCTATAAACACGTTTTTGGGCTGTTGAATTTTTGAAGTTATACTCGTGACAGAGACCCTTTAAAACAAACTTTTATTACTTTTATTTACTACATAGCCTAAAACATGACTATCAAACCTACTAAAGGAAGTGATACAAAAAAAGTAATAAAAAATGGACAATTTTAAAGAAATAATTGCTAAATAACGGTAAGATGTGGGAGAACGAAAACGGATTTTAAAACGCGCCAAAGAACTCAAAGGCTATGGAAGAAACTAAAATCATGACGCACGAAAACTTACCAGTTGATTGATATCGAATATCATTGCCAATACCGCAGTAACACATCCTGCAACGATTGTCGATCTTATTGGTGCGTGGGTCGTGTCGCTAACATGGGAAAACCATCTAAACAACAGGCCGTCTACAGACATCGAGTAGACAATTCTGGATGGAGAAAATACGGCACAAACCAAAGCGCTGAGGGTTGCACATACCCCACCAACAGCTATGATGTATTTGGCTGCTGGAAAGTTGTCTCGTGCAAATGCTTGAGCTAACGGTGCGAAGGGGTCGAGCTGGTGATACGGCAACATAAGGGTCAGGACTGTTGCCACTCCGAAGTACGCCATCGTGCTGATCGCTACTATGAGGATTAACGACAGAGGGATGCTCGTTTGTGGATTTATGGACTCTTCAGCGGCAGTTGTGATGACATCAAATCCAGCAAACGCGTAAAAAGCACTCGCTGCCCCTTGCAGGACTCCTCGAATGCCATGTGGAGCAAAATCTTTTGTCCAGTTTTCAAAACTGGCAAAGAAAAGTCCGTAGATGATCATGAAAAAGATGACGAGAAAGTTCCCAACTGTGACCACTTTCTGGACACTAGCGGATAAACGCGTTCCCTGGCATACAAGTATAACCACAGCTACAACTAAACCGAACGCAAGAAAGTCTGGGAATGGGCCAATTCCAGGGTGATTCCAAGAGGCAACATTCATGAAGAAATGGTAAATTTCACCCCCAAAGACTGCATCGATGTACTCACTGCACGCCCGGGCCAAACTGGCACCAGCAATTATATACTCCAAAATAACATTCCAGCCAACAACAAAAGCCCATAATTCACCCAGGGCCACGTACGTGTAAATGTATGCTGATCCGGCCTTTGGAATACGACATCCAAATTCGGCGTAAAACAAGGCGCAAAGCAATCCCGAGAGAGCCGCTAGGAGGAAAGACAGAACGACAGCAGGGCCTGCGATGTCACGTGCCAACTCCCCAGTTACCACGTACAACCCTGCGCCAACGATTGTTCCTACCCCTAGGGAGGTTAGGTCTACGGTTGTCAGACATCTTCTCAGGAGAGAATCGGCCAGGCAGACTTCATTTGACTTCTTACGAGTTAGGTTGTCACACAATCTTTGACAGGCCATTGGTGGATGAACAGAAATCCGTTACTGTAGTAGCTCTGCAAAAAAGGATTATTAAAATTTCAAAATACTTCTTTTTGTAAAAATGCTTTTTGAAAGTATCTAATGAGACTCACTGGTAGAATTCCACTAAAATAATTTACAATTAAGACGTCAATAAAAGTCGTAAATGACAGTCACTTGAGGCCTAGGAGGCCCCTAGAATTTCGCTTAGCCAATTGGATTGCAAAATTTTTTCTGCATGGTCCCAGACACATGAGTGGAAAGCAGGCTATACTGAGGTTTTCACTTCATAGCTACATAACCCCGTGCCATAAAAAGTATTGAAATGTACGTACGCATTCAGGTGATAAAGATATAATTTCGTAGGGTGAATTTATAATTCGATGTTAGGACCCCTTTGGGTAGTTGCAGTAAGAGTTATCGATCTGAATGCCTTTCTAACTCAGGCGGAAGGCCGACAAAAGGCCTGTTCTTACATTGTCAAGGATTCCTCAGCGAATACAATGATGACCAATCGATTGAGTTTTGTTTTGTATGGCGCTATTGGTGTCAATGAGGCACCTACTTGTTGGAGTGATTTCGGATAACGTGAGTAAGGCTTGTGTAGTTATTTGTAAGGGAAGTTGCAGAAGCAATGCCAAGCGATTCCGAAGCCGAGATATTTTTACCCAAACCAGTTTTAAAGGACTATTGCTGTAGCGGGCCTTGTTATCCGCATTCATGTTAGCGATGTCTGAGACAATGAAATTAAAATAGAAACAAATCAAGAATTCAGGAAAACACAACTGAAGACGTCAACGCCCTGGAGTTGATTAGGCGAGAGAACATAACCGTAAGCATTATGTTTAATATTACTAACTAGTGGTAATCAAAGATTAGGAGTGCGTTCGACGACTTCGAGTACAGTGTAGTTGATGAACATAATTTTTCCGATTTATTCATACAAATACAATGTTTGGAGTTTCTTTGCATTGCGTGAGACACGGCCATATAATAATTGTGTTCGATAGAACGCATTTCTAATCCTGTATTGGAAGGAAAACGAGTTTTCCTGTGAATCTGTGGACACCAATTCGCCCCCCCCCCAACAAAATTTATTAGGGGCTAATAACGTCATTCCCATGCTTGTCGCGTCGCGTCGCGTCTCTTTTCTTTTTGTTTTCGAGTCCCTTCGAGTTCCTTCGACTGTTTTTCGATTTTGTCAAACTTTTTTTGTAGTTGTATTGGTTTATTTGGGCTATCACTGGCAAAGATCATTGAAGCTACTTATCACACCAGAAGCCTGCCTACTGCTGAAACATGCTGCAATTCGCCCAACAACACATCTCATTATAAAACTCAGCTGCTAGTTTTCATTGGAGATTCAACTTCTGTCCGCGTACAGAGATGTGACGCTATAATGTTCAAATCAGCCTTATTGTTATCCAAGAAGAACCTTGTAGCGAAGATTGTACAACTCCTGGTGCGAATATATAACAGCAGATCTCAATCGATGCCTGCATGTGCGTTTGCTGCGTTAATTTGTTATACATTTGTTGGGCGACAAAGAAATGATATTTGTCATTGGGTTTGTTATTATTTGGCTACTGCTACTACTTGCCGATGTTTTAATGTTTTGGCTGACAATTGATCAGTGCAGTCCACATTCTGCGGTTTTCTAAATACTGACTGCAACTTTGTTATTAGTGAATAGCGGTGTCACGCAATGCAAAAAACTCCCAACATTGTATTTGTATGAATAAATCGGAAAAATCATGTTCATTAGCTCACTGTTATGTTAACAGTTTCATACTGATATTTAAAAATATTGATTTCAGCATTAAAAAAGCTTGAATTTTGGAAAACCAAGTCAAAATGAAGCCAAGTGAATCGAAGTCGTCGAACGCACTCCAAATCTTTGATTACCACTAGTAATAGTACTGACGAAATAGTTCGGAGGAGGCCGAGAATTAGCGTACGATTATGACGTAGTTGGTTAACCGGTACACGACGAGACTACCGGATTATGAATGTGTGTAAATAGTTGGGAATCCGAATACTCCTCTAGTGTAAATGCCTTTGAACTCGAATACTCTAAATACGATGAATCCGGTAACATTTATAAATCGGGGAAAATATCCTCTAGTGTAAACCTAGTCTGAGTTGACCTGCGACTTTCTAATTTCGACCAGCGAAGCACCAGCGCAGTTCGCTGAGAGCATCTCTAATCGTGGTTCAGAAAGATGTCCGGGACGCTGACTAGTTATTGTCCCTTATACCTCCAAAATTCGTGGGCGCATGTATTGTTGTGGAGTTTGGAATAAGGATGTGGGTGCGAGATTATCGATAAACCATATTTGGCAATGAGCATGTATAGAAATGTTCCTGCTCATGTGATATTGGTGCAGTGTTCGCACGTGTCTGTGTTGTTCTAGTCAGTAAACAGTTCATGCGTCTGTTTCAAGAAAACGTAGAAGGAAAGGATTCTGCTCATAAATAAACTCAGATAGGTTATCCACTGAGAAATGTTCTCTAAACTGCGGATGCGATGGATTAGTACATGTACGATTCAACATAAGCCTTGGATTGCTTATCAAAAGCGGATCTCAACGAGCAACGAAGTCATGCAAGTTTCGAATTGGCTGAGTTTCATATTTCAATCTATTCGCAAAAGAATATAATAAACAAGACTGGGTTGCGTTTTAACAGTAGAACCCGGTTAATCCGGTCAGCAACGGGCTAAAAATATCAGAGAAAATGTCTGTAGAAAACAAGAGGGAGTGGGTGAGGTGGGGCCGCGGCAAGTCGTAGTGTCAAAATGTTATAGTAGATGTTATGTTGTGTTAGATGTTATTGATCATATTGATTACCGTCTTTGAATATTCATCTCATCGCCGAAGAATAAATCTTTAAAGTAATAAAGCAATTGCCACTGATTAAAGAAAACGTGCGCCTAGCATGCGGTGAAAGCGTTTTTAATAGTGAAAGGCAAAATGAAGTAAAATTTATTGCTGCCCAAAGAAAAAGCAACTGCCAACAGCAGCGGTATGTACGATGGCTCATGAAGGCATAAATATATAGTTTTGACATGTACAGCGGTAGCATTTAGTATTTCATTTGTTTTGAATAATAATTCAGCGCCCAAGAATACAGACGGGTGGTTCGTTTTAGATTGTTGGCTCCACATTCTCTGTAATAAAATAAATACATCGAAACAAATGCACGGGTGAATGAGTAGCCCGTCGTAAGGTGACGATAAATATTTGAACGGCTTGAAATCGGGGAGTCTTGTGCAGTTTCCTATGCTGGTACTGCTTTCTTTAGTTTGCGACTTACAGCAAACTCAAAAGTTCAGTTATTTTCACTGGTACCCAGAACTAAATCCAGCATCCCTAGAATTTTGAATCTTTTTTTCAATTTCCAACAGCGCTTTATAGCAGTTATGCGTATAAATTATGTGCACGACGAATTGCTTACCTTTTGAATCACTGATAACAATATGTGACACTGGAGTCGCAGCCAAAACAACGTTGCCGATGTGGGAGAAAATTAAAACACGATTTTGACGTTTTAAGGTCGTTAAGAACCTAAGAACGTTCCATAACGTGCTATTTCTGACACGTTCCTCAAGAGTGAACATGCACAACGATATTTGCGCGCTTCTCAACTGAGTCATTATGCAAATTAATTATATACGATGCTTTTGGCGGGTAAAGAGCGTTCTTTCAACGTTTGACCGATTGCCATAGCGAAATAAAAATAGTGTTGATACAAAACTAACGTGTTACTTACACAACACCAATTTTAGGGCCATAGCACGAATTTCTTTTTTTTAAGAGTGCACAAATGAGTACTGGCTGTTTTATTTTGTAAGTATTTCTTGTGCCTGAGTACGGGGCGAATTTGAAAGCTAGTTCAATGGGGTGTGAATTGAAATTGCGTGGGTTAAAATTATGGGCCTGATTACATGACAACCGGGCCAGCCGGTTAGCCGACAAAGCAAACCATCCCGGCAAACCGGGCCAGCCCGGCTCATGTAATCAGGCCCTATGAGCAGCCAGACTCAAGACACTCAACAGACGGTTTGATTACATGAACCGGGCCAGCCCGGTTAGCCGGGCTGGTTTGCTTTGTCGGCTAACCGGGCTGGCCCGGTCGTCATGTAATCGCAAAGTCGATTTTTGTTGCTTTTAACGGACGTGCCGAGATCTCGGCAAACTAGAACAGGGCGCCCTTATGGGGCTTTCATTTATTAGCGCATGGGGGGGGGGGGGGGGGGTCGGCAAAATTACATGAAAAGTCTTTCCCACATTACCCAACCCCCCTCTATAGCAATGGATACAATTTCTTAACCCCCCTTCTCAAACTGGCATTATTTCTTGACCCCCCCCTCTTCCCGTCCCCCCAAATCCAATGCATTCATAATGTTGTATTCAGGTGTTATAAACCATTTTCACCTCAACAATAATTATCTTTATTCAATACTATTCTTGGAAAATTTAAATTGAAACTCATCTTGCAAATCATCACACAAAGCACAGTATACTGTATCTGTCACTTAAATTGTGTGTATTTATAAAGCAATGATTTAATATCATACAAGAAACATAGGAAAACCCAAGGATAGGACTCATTTATGAGAAGAGAATTGATGAAGTATCTTCCTTTGCTAAAATATTTGAATAGTTCTCATATTTTTTCAAAGATATGTGGACTTCAAATTACCCTGCAGTGGGAAATATTTTAATTTTCAGTGCAGTGGTTCTTCCATGGGAAATACATGAATGGGACCTATCCTTTCTACAAATAACTTTTCCTTTGTTTATGGTTTGTATAAATTTAAATATTTAACATGAAACAACTCAACTGCCAAGTGCCCAGGCCACCACAGCTATAGAGCCTGCCGAAGGCTTTTTCTGGAACAAGGAATATCTGGAGACGTTTTACAAAACACAAAGCTTGGCAGCAAAACAGAAGGTCCCTGGATACTTTTATATCTGTAAAATTACAGACTTCGTTGAGCTTCATACACAGAGCGGTGAGCTCTACAGAGAGTTTCTTAAAGGAGACTGCAAAACCAAAACGGGTGAGCTTTGCGACTGGTGTAAAATTCACAGTTTTCGAGGGCCACCCTGTGGTCGAATTCCACGACCATACCCTTATAATGCTTATAATGAAGAGGGCAAATCGCACTATCTAGAGGTATTTCAGACACCGGTGTGTGATACCAGTGGCCAACCGCGTGCCCCAGATGACTTTCAACCAAGAGCTAATATAAAGAAGCTAGTCAAGGAAGGAAAGCTTAATATTAAGGACGATCAGAGCATTACATCATTTGCTAAGAAGTACATAGTTGCCAAGGAATATGTCGTCAATGCTGTAAGGCACATCTATGAAAATACGGTTTCTGCTAATTTACGCAAGGAAGAAAGAGCAAGTCAAACTCGGCAAAGAAAACTCAAGAAGTTTGGAGACTATGACTGGCAGAAACTTGTTGAAGAACGAAAGCTGAACACTCTTTATGTGTACGAGCTTGACAAATACTTAAAGGCATACAACCTCTCTTCTACTAAGCGGAGTAAGCAGGACAAGATCAAACTCATAATTGCTCACCACGAAGAGGGTAGGGGTAGACCAAGACATACTTCAGGTGAAAGTAGCAGTGATGATTCGTGCGAGTCTACTGACTCAGACTATACTGACATAGATGAACTACACCCTCAAGAATCATCCTCTTGCAGCTCTATTTACTTAGAATAGGTAATATATAATCATTCAACTGTAAACTAGACAAAAACACATCAAGTGTGCTTTAATAGAGATTTAGATACTGAAACGTAACCCCCCCCCTGTAATTTTGCCACCCCCCCTTGCGCTAATAACTGAAAGCCCCCTTACTAAAACAAGCCCGGATAGCTGGGCCAACCTCCATTGACATTTTGTAAAACATTCGCTCCACTTGTGGCGCTATTGAAAAAAGAAATAAACAATAATAATCAGGGCGCAAGCAAAACCGTGTCGTACGTGAGAACATTGGTCCTCTCCCTGTATTATTGAAGTATCAAAATTAGAAAAACTAATTCAACTTGCAAGGATTCCACTGCGACACCAATATCCCGGCTAATACATCCAAATACAACTAGTCTTCTTTAGAGGCTAGTAGCCTGTAGAAGACTAGTAGTGTTTCTCTGCACTTTAAAGTTTCAGTTATCAATGTATGTTTGGTCAGGATTTAGAGCTCAAAGGGTATGGGTTTTGAGCCGTCATGGTCTGAAGCGGGTATAGATTTTGGCTTTTATGGTCTGTAATTGGGTATGGTTTTTGGGGGAACATTTAAGAAAGCTTATAAACATATTTTTCTTTTCAGTAACTGTGACGAATAACTGATGAGAGAGAAAGATAGATAGATAAAATACATCATTCCAGCTAAATTTTACCTAGCGGGTGTAAAACGGGTGTATACTTTCAGGTCAGGTCTGAAAGCGGGTATGGATTTTTGAGTCCAGGTCTGAAAATGGGTGTGGATCCGGGTGGCACACCGCCACACCCCCACCAAAAATTACAAGGAGTACCCCCCCGGGACTGGAGGAGGGCAAGGGGGCCGTGACTTACCCCTGTGATTGACTGTAACCCGGAGAAAGTTTTGTGAGGTTGCTTTCTCGCCGAAATTTTCGGTCTCCTCTTTCTGAATTTTTCGGCCATTTCAGCAACCGCCACCTCGAAGGGCCCTTTGGCTCGAAATTTACTGGGAACAAGTTTGGTTAGCTAAATTGGAGAACAAAATCACCCTGATTAGCCTACTATAGCACTGCGGTTAGCCTACAAAGCAATCCGGTTAGCCTACTGAGCACTGCGGTTAGTCTATTAAGCAATCCGTTAGCCTACTGAGCACTGCGGTCATCCTATTAAGCAATCCGGTTAGCCTACTGGGCACTGCGGTCATCCTATTAAGCAATCCGGTTAGCCTACTAAGCACTGCGGTTATACGGTTAGCTCTCGAGAATGGTAAGGGTAACACGATAAATTCTTAAAATTTTCGGTGTTTGGCAACCGGGTCTCGGTAGTATAGTGGTTAGTGGGAATAGCTCGTGAGTAACCCGGGATCGATTCCTCCTCGATGCTTTTATGATTGACTTCGTTTTTTCTCTTTATTGGACAAAAAATCAATATCTAAACAATCTAAGTGTTGGGGGCCATTCAAGAGATGTTATCGAGTGCCGACCGCCCCAGTATGCTAGATAACAATTTATTAAATCTTCGATGACTTTGTTCTTATATTGCCCAACACTGGTTCTTTGTTTGAAAAATACAAAACGATCGTTTGCAAAAGTATTTCCATATTAGTGTCTTCTGGTGCATGAAGAAATCAAAAAAACAAAAGTGAATTAGCTCATTGTCTGCAGCAGGAAATATTGAAGCAGACTCAACAAGGCACATGCTCCGAGCTATTTTGCACTTTTTGAGCTATTTTTTGAGCTCCGAAGTGTTACATCAAGCAGCTAGTCGTGAAAGAATGAAACATTGTACTTGGTAAATTCTGGCAAAACTTTCACCATCTTTTACCTAACGAACACGCACCGATAAACCTAAAATCGCATATGTTATGGTATCGCATATGTATATGTTGTGGTTCCAAAACGGTTGTTTAACATGCATGTACGACCTGGTCTTTAATTGGTGCCAGTGCAGTGAAAAAATTGTACGTTAGTACGCTGACAGCCCGTAATATGAAAGACAGATTTTCGCTTGAAGTACTCACAACAGAATATATTTCGATAAACCAATTTGAAGATTTTAGGGTTTACCTCGGTGTAAAAACCTATGACTTTTTTCTTTGTTTTTTGAGCTATTGTTTTTCTGTTCTATATTGTTTGGAGGTTCTTTGTTGTCTTGTTCGTTCTTTGTTGTACGTCACTGGTGAGGATGAGCCAGATTTCAACTCTGTGTAGGAAAGACCGTTTCATTTAGCTTTTACACAGTTTGCATACTGTAACTGAAGCAATTCTTTCGCACCGCGGGACAAAGACTTTCTGGATTAGCTTCAGGTAGAATTCGGACTTGTTTGAAGTCGAAATAAAACACAATTTCTGGAAGTAAAACTATGCAGACGAGACTATGTTGCATCACAAATAATGATTTGCTGACACGCTCAGATGCCTTTGGCCACAAATATTTTCTCAAAGATGCCAGTCAGTTATGTCTGTTTATGTGTGACCGTTCATTCCTTAGACCAATACAAGTCAAAGGAGGCCAGATTGAAACTGAGACTAGCAAAAGGTGACTTAGAAAAAACAGTGTGTCCGAAATCCTGATTCCTTTCGGAGAAAGCGCGTTTCAGTAAAATGGTTTTTAATTCGTCCGGCCGTGGAGAAAACATCTTGAATAGAGCGGTTACCAGAAGCAAGCGAAGATTCGCCACAAATAGTAAATTACCTTACCTTAAAGCTTACGGCCAAGTCTAGGTGACCCTGGGTGACCGGCATCAGCGAGAGAAAGATTTTTCTTGGGGAAAGACCGATTAAAACTGTAAGTCAACTTATTTAGTTCCCAAAGCAAATAGCACGATTAATCCAACGTCTACTAAACAAAAAGGCGTTGGTTTATCATGGTCCATTGGTTTTGACGAAAATCCAAATGCATCCATTGTGTCTGGCAAATGATGCGCTAACGAATACACGCATTTTGCATTTAAATGCATACTTATGGTTGAAAGTTAAATTAATGATGCTGTTAGAAATTTTGATTTGCAAATATCTATGGGAGTCTTTTAATTGTTGGCCGAAGATTCTTTGAACAAAAAGGTAATTTTAATGGTTTTGCCTCTGTTTAAAACTTTTGATAAATAAAAAAAAAACAAGTTAGATTTCCATGAAGTGCATTAAGCACATTTTCACATGAAGACTCTTTCTGACACAGAGGCGAAAGACAGCTCGAAAGTGACCTATTTAGCAACTGACCTCTTCGAGTGGTTTAGTGAAATTGTCTTGAAATCCGGAGGTCCCCGGTTCCAGCCCTGCCCCCTTCCTTTTGCTGGAATTTATCTAGGTTGATGCGAGTATAATACAATATACAAATACAGTAACCTTTATTTCACCTCGAATTTAAAATAGCAAGATTGCTAATATCTTCGAGAAAATGAATAGATGAATAAATAAAATAACTCGTCGACCCTCTTTTTTTTGTGACCATGGTATGTTTATTTGAAATATTTGAAACTTTTTATTATCACGTATGATGATTTTAACGCAAGTATCGAATAGGCTTTTTGCAACAAAGGATCACAAGGCACAACAACCGCCATTCTGGAGGGTAAAAGCGACTTCAGAGCGACTTCAACCAGTCAAGCTTGACTTTTCTTCGTTTCTTCTTTTGTTGCAAAAAGGCCTCGTCATCAGATACCAGCTAAGATATTTACAGAATATTTAGCATATTTACCATGGATTTCTTTTTTCATTTTCACCTGCGTGGCTTCCCAATTTTAGCATTTGATTCTTTAGAAACTGATTTAAAACAATTGTCGTCCAAAACAATCTCATATTAGTTATATTTGTAAGACGATGTCTAAATATGTGGGTATAATATACAGATATTACAAAGAAAGAAAGAAACAAACAAACAAACAAACAAACAAATAAAAAATAAACAAACAAATAAAGAAATAAATAGATAAATAACAAATAAATAAATAAATAAATAAATAACATTTTTTATAAAAATAACGACACATTTGAAACTACGTTTGCAAGACATGTTTCGGTCGTTCAACGACCATCTTGAACGACCGAAACATGTCTTGCAAACGTAGTTTCAAATGTGTCGTTATTTTTATAAAAATTGTTGCTAGTCTGCTCCTTTCCAGATCTTTTATAAATAACATTGTTTTAATGAGGGTAACACTTAAAACTCTACAACTGACAAACGTGTGGCCCTCGAATTCCCGATCGAATTAGAATTTAGAAGTGTTGGTTTTTGTGGAGGGAGAAAGGAGCAAGGACGCAGGTGTGTCAGTTTGCTTGCCGTATAACTTGATTTATATCGGAGACTCTTTTCCATTAGAAAAGAAATATCTGTGATAAAAGATGAAAGCATGAAGTCTGAAAGAATGAAGTCCAAGCAAAAGAATTTGGTAATTCCTCATGCCTAACTGAGGGTCACTGTAACTGAGGCTGGTTGACACTGTGTTGGATCTCTGGAGTCTTTTGTGACACTATTGTATCTCCTTCGTCCTGATTCGTCGATTTAATTGCTTCTGTGCTGTGTTTGTATCCATATAATAAGTAGATAACTAACCCTGAGAAGAGAAAACCAAGAAATAGTGAAGACTGGCACTTCTGCAACAGTACCCTGAAGACACGCCTCTGAGTTTCGCTATTATATTTTATGTGAAACAAGTCGAAACAAAAGAGATCACTGTGAAACTGCTAAAAGTAGCATTTCTTTCAACACTCAACTGAAAACCGCTCTATATATTTGAGGGGTATGGTGATCTGAACTTGCAAATGTCTCACCTAATGCCATCCAAACGATCAAGCGCATGTACGTCTTCCATTGCAAATTTGCCATCAACGCAGCATTGATGAAGATGGTTAGTGCCGGGATGTAAGGGACACACGGGACCATAAATGGAAACGTGGCAGAGTTCCTGGGCTGAAGTTGGATGATAAAAAGTGATACAATAATTGCTCCCAAGAATGAGGTGACCAAGAAAATTGCCCACCACTTTCCTTTGTAGATATCGTCAAACAAGTAGGTCAAAGTTACAGCCAGCACAACAAGACTTGTTACCAGGAAGAACACAGCTAATTCTGCCCGACTGGCTGTTCTCTCAGTGACTTCTGCTAAATGATGATTGGACGAATCTTCCTCGTCTGTGATTGGTCGATATTTTATGCGTGAATGTTTGCTGGGTTTGCCGTTAACGCTGGAGAGAATATTCTGAAGCCACTGAGTCATGTTTGCTTTGTTTTTTTCATTTTCAGGCACGCTTTGTACTCCAAGCTGAAAGCGACTCACAAGAACAGAAATGGTAACCTTTGTATAAGCCACTAAAGTTCCAATGGCAAGAAGCTCCACCTATTGGCAGAAAACCAAATATTAACATTGACTACCTCAAAGCAATAGTATGATATCTTATGATATTTTACATTGTTATCAATATACGCGGCCAAATTAAAATACAGCCTCGTCAAAACACACGGTTTGCGGGCCACAACGGCCCTGAAGCCGATTGGTTCACGCGTTGAATTTAAACCAATCAGATTACGTTCAGACCGTTTGACGCGGGAAAACCATCGAGGTGCGTATGAGCGAACAGCAAGCTTTGAAGTTCAGTTTCACACAGAACGAATAGTTTTTAGAGAGAAAAATCAGTCTACTTGTTATAAATGGGAAGAATGCAGACAACAAAATTAGACTTGACGTTTGGCTAGAAGCAAAAGCACAGTCCAGAAGAAACAAAGTAAGCAAGTTCTTGTCGTCTTTACAAGAAGCGAAGCGTCGTTCGCTTGATTCCTACGGTCAAGCAAAATTAGCTCGGCTGAAGTACTGCGGGAATTTTACACCGACGATAAGCTGTAAAATGTAATTTCGTTAAATATTATGATTATCCGTGAGTTCTTAACTCATTGGCAATTATTTTCAGAGACATCTTAGCTATATCCGCTAAGTTCTACACCTGTTCGAAACATATCGGTGCGGCTTTTTACAGTTATAACATTTTCAGCGCGAAGTAAGTTCTTACTTGTATTCTTGAAAACTGTACTAAATTTGTTAGTTATCAGGATGTTATTTGGTCTTGTATATTGATAATAATGATAATAAAATGACTTTTATCGGGGATATTGTTTATTTGCGCCCGTGTAGTGTCATTTGCGTCCCTTGTGCTTCGCGTTCGGGCCGCAAATGACACTACTCGGGCAGAAATAAACAATATTCCCTAAAAAAAGTCATGTTATTTCCTTATTACATAAAATATATTGTAAGATGCAAAATGTCAAATGATGTCATGTACGATATCATGATACATAATATTATATCATGGCATGTTGTATCATTTTCTAACAATTTGTCATTGTAGTTTAGTTGTAATTTAGTTTTCTACGTATTTCGCGAACGTTTTAGGGATGTGAAGTTCATAATTCCAGATTGATGTTAGAGCTCTGTAAGAATTTCGTTTTGTTCAAAGATCGTATCGTTACGAAATAAACTTAAAATATGAACAAGAAGTTATTATTTTGTGGGGAGCAACTGCATGTTTGTCGTAATCAGACATTCAAATTGGAGTACGAGTACGAGATTGAGTACGTGTAGGACTTTTCAAACCTGGTGATCGTGGTTATGCTTATCATATTTCAGACCGGCCAATCTTGTACCGGTAGGCTCCTTTCTACCTGATTAGCAACCATAGGTGTACGGACACCTTCGGACTTGGGGGACTGCGACCTCCCTGCCCGAAAAAAATACACAATGCCCGGATATGTGAGCATTAAACCGGTAGGCAAACTCCCCCATTTAAAAACAAGACGTTCGCAATTCACACTCTTATTCAAACTTTTACACTATAGAAAATAGTTTACCGACTAAAACTTGTTGGTTATCGTACATACACGAGGAGCACGTGATGAAAAATTTCATCTGAACACCAACTTGATACAGACCGTCTGCTGTTGCCCGAATCATAAGCGTTTTGCCCGAAAAATGTCGACAATTTTCGAAACTGCGGGGCTGAAGCCTCCCTTAACCCTGCGGGGCTGAAGCCTCCCTTAACCCTGCGGGGCTGAAGCCTCCCTTAACCCTGCGGGGCTGAAGCCTCCCTTACCTTCTAGTATAGTACTTTACTGGTTTAGAAGTATACCAATTAAAGATTAACCCCCCCCCCCGGCTCGTACGCCCATGTCAGCAACAGACAGGAGTGAGGGCCATGAGAACGTAACTGGATTGAAATTTGAAAGTCGTGCTCGTATTCCGATATTAAGGTCCTCATTAAATATTAAATGATGTGCATGCCACAAAGATAACATGGGGAGGGTCTCAATGGGGTAGTGGCTTTTACGGTTAACGGTTAACTTTTGGCTTTTTTACCGCTAACGCACAACACATCAGACTCAAAAAATGTTCTCGAGGCCTTTACTTTTGTATTTAGATTTTTTACGGTTAACATTTTTTACGGCTAACGGTTAACCCCATTGAGACCCTCATGGGGTTGATGTTGAAGATGACTGCGTGTATGATTCACGATCCTGTTTCGTCTTAAATTATAAACTATTGAAGTTAATATAAAATGCATTTTGTCTTACCAACTGGTTTACGTCAAAAACCAGTGCTAACAATGCTGTGATAATTCCGGAGACGGTAGCCGCCCTGTGAGGTACCTGCGTTTTGGTGTTCACCTTGGAAATCCATCTAAACAGCAGCCCGTCAAGAGACATGGAGTAAACAATTCTTGAAGTGGAATAAACAGAACAAAATAAAGCACTGATGGTAGCACATATACCGCCGCATACAACGATATATTGTACACCTGGAATTGTCGTTTTTCGAAAGGCTTCTGGTAATGGATACTGATCAAGTCTTTCATAAGGTGCCATAAGGGACAGTACTGCTGCCACGCCTATATAGGCCAGAGTGCTGACGGTTATGGTGACTAAAAATGACTTAGGTATGCTCTTTTCGGGGTTTATTGCCTCCTCAGCAGCCTCTGCGACGACGTCGAATCCAGTAAAAGCAAAGAATGCTTGCGCGGCACCACTGAGCACACCAGAGACTCCGTGAGGCGTAAAATCATTTTCCCAGTAATTAAAGTTTGCGAAGAAGAATCCAAAAACTATCATAAAGAGTATGAATGCCAAGTTTACTACTGTTACTACATTGTGGAAATTTGCGGAGCTGCGAATTCCCAGACATAAAATTATCGTCACTGCAATCACCAACACAGCCGCGAGCAGGTCAGGGAAAGGTTCCTCTCCAGGGACAATCCAGTATTTTGAGAAGTGTTGTGAAAAGAAAGCGAACAATTTCCCATGTGTGGCGTAATTTATGAACCCGCTGCACGTTCGGGCAAGACTTGCACCAGAGAGTAAGAACTCCAAAACAATATTCCAGCCAACTACAAAAGCCGATATTTCACCCAGTGTCGTGTAGGTGTACATGTATGAAGATCCACCTTCGGGAAAACGGCTACCGTACTCGGCAAATGAAAGCCCACTTAAGAACGCGGCGCTGGACGCTAGGAGGATTGAAAGAACGACCGATGGACCCGTGGTATCACGCACCAGTTGACCAATAACTACGTATAAACCGGCACCGACGGTTGTCCCCACCCCGAGGGAGATAAGGTCCACTGCAGTCAGACATCTTCTGAGTGGAACATCTGGTAACAACGCTTCGTGTGGTTTCTTGCGGACCAAGTTGTCAAGTAATCTCTTGCAGATCATCTATGGGAAAATTTAGATTATGACGGAAAATATACACATATATTGATATAATACATAATATAACAGTATCAGGGGTAGTATAAAGGCCTGTAACCTGTATTTATTTATTTTTTAATTCACTCTCGTATTGTAAATTTTTTGTTCCGATTATCCTCTATTTTTTCTGTGCGATGCAATTTTGTTCTCTGTGAATAAATAAATAAAAAAAAAACATTACTACAAGTTGCAGGAATTGGTTGGGCCAAAGGCCGTCTTCACAGTATATACACCCAGTAAACAAGGCCGACTGGAGCAGTTTCCGAGAAACGTGAAAAACACTCTAATTTAACTATTTTAGCTCTCGACTAAAACAGGTACAAAATTAATGACGTTCGGGGGTAAAATGTGGTTCCAAAATTGTTCTTAAGTAAACTTAAAATCTACAAGAACATAAAGAGTTCAAATTTTCGCGAATTTTTGCGGTCTAAAATAGGAAATTCAGGGGGCAAATTTATATTTTAAATAGCGCACTGCGGAAACAAGCAAAATAAACAAACGCCGACTCGCACTGCCGCTTGTGCTCTCTTTGATTGCTTTTCTAAATGCCCTCTGCGTTGTAATAGTGATAAAGTTGATATTCTTAGACGTAAGTATGCTTTTGGTCCTTCCCGGAGCTTATTTGCTGGGGTAAAATGAGCTTGAGTCACGCCACAAAACTTCAACTCTATTGTTATAATATAGTAAAGACGTCCAGCATTCAGTTACTAACTTTCTAATGTGATGAAGAAATTCCCTGCTTAATTGAATGATGTAGTTAGCAATAAATTCTCAAAAACAATGTCAAATGAAAGGATCTGAACGGAAGGTATTGCTATATATGAGCCAGACTTTTCCCATGATTTAATTGCTATGGAAGGCTGTTTTGAAAATCTGTCTGAAAGCAGGATGTCTTTATTTCCGTCCGCAGGGGCGTACGGTAGCCAGGGCGTACAGTAGTCAGGGGGGGGTCACACTGTGTCACTAACCAGATTGTCACTACGCCTTTGATCCGGTGAAGCAAGAAGGAAGAACGGTCTTCCTGCTCCGAAACCAACTCTCAAAGTGTTAAATGTCTTACAGTGCAACTGACTGAACCGGAGCCACCCAACGTTCTTCAGCTAATCACAAGACGAGCTCAGAACAAAAGAATCAGAGTTTGTTCATCAGCGGATCACTTTTGATTGGTTACTTTCGGTCCTAAATTTTGAGCAACATCTGTAGCAGTCTGAGAGGCTGTTCATTCACAAAATTTATAAATGGAGCCTTGTTGCCGCTTGTCCATTCGCCACCATGGTTTGATCGTATTGTATTAGAAACGAACTTAATTTTCGAATAAAAAGGATCGTTCCCAGCCGTTATTTGATAAATTGTATGTTTACGTTGAGTCCGTTTCGCTTTCCACATTCCACGCCGTGAATGCAGTAAATTTATTTATGTTGAACTCTGTTTCGTCATTTCATCCTGTCGGAAATGAGAGTGATGGCAAATTTTTTTTTTGTGGAAAGCGAAACGGACTCAACGTTTCATTTTTTTCGCCTATACTAATTTGTGACTGTTAAACAATGATGATCACTGAAAGAGATGTTCTTCTAAAGTAACCAATCAAAACAAAAAAAACATACATGTTTCCTGAGAGGTCCGCAGCATCCTTCAACGATGCCTCATTGCGATTTGTCATCTGTTAAAAAAATGCCGATTTTTTTTGTTCTGAACGCGTCTTCTGATTGGCTAAAAAACGTTGGGTGTGGGCCTTGACACATATCACGTAAAATCGCCTAAATATCTTTCCGGAATTTCTCAAAAAAATGTCTAAATATCCCAAAAGTTTTTCTAAATATCTCGACAAATCCTCTAAATATGTCGAAATATCTCGTACTTTTGTTTTAAAAATAAGCCAATTTTGAATCCCTCAAGCCAAAATTTTCCCCAGCGGGAGCTGAAAAGTTTGTCAGAGATTGTCTATACTAGTAGTATGGAAATAAAGCAACTTTCAAAACAACATGGATGCAACGTTTAATGTTTCAGCATCCGCCATTTTGATCCGCCATTTTGATAAATGGCTGCTAGTGATATGGAACATATTATTCAAGTGGGAAACCGCTGAACTGGATTCAGAAAATAGCGAGGAAAAGCTGGAAAACAGCCAAAAAGCTATAAATTTTTATAAATATCCCAAAATTTTCTATATATCGTCAGATTTTCTAAAATTTTCTAAATATCTCTGAAACTTCTAGATATCTCAAAAAATATCCGGATATTTGTGTCAAGGCCAAGTTGGGTGGCCCCGGTTGAATTCGTTGCACTGTAAATAATACACTAATACAACTTCCTAATATATAGATTTAGGCAAGCCTAAAAGTGGAGCTCCACATTTGTTTCTAGTTTGTTTCCACATTTGTTTCCGTTTGTCGCTGCGCTGTCGGTCGTACCCGCCCGCGAGTCATAGCCGTTTTGACCATGAAAAATGAACTGCACGGGTCTCCCTGAGTATGACGCTCTTGTGGTGTCATTTTCCATTGCCTTTCCAAGACGCTGGAATATTTTAACTTCAATCAAATGATCATATTTTTATCGTAATTTTTACTTTGTTTGCTTTTTGTTTCCACCATGACTGCATATCATGCTGCTTGAATTGCATAATTAGTAGGTTCCAAATAAACTTTTTACAAATTCATGCATGGAATTAAATCGCTAAATCGACAACGTTAATTATTTTTAGAATCAGTTATGAGATATTCTTAGAAAAGAAATCATAAAAAGACTGTAAAACTCGAATAAACCATGAATGTGTTCTTTCCAGTAGACAACGATGGCTCTGCTTGTTAGTTTGATCACCTGTAGGCATCGTTTAATTCCGATTTACGAATTCATAGGAGCACTTGTATTTTAAAGTCACTTCAGGAAATTAAAGTTTGTATATTTCTACTGCAATTTATTTCTCTAATGGTAATAATCTGGTGAAAGATGAGAAGAAAGTGTGGCCTACCTCGAGATCATGAGCATATCGACTAAGAATTGTAGTATACATGCTTAGCCAACCTTAACAGGAAGATTCAAAAGTGTCATTAAACTTCTTACCGCGTCTGTACTGTCAATAATTTCAATAAATCCAACTTCCGCACTGTATACAAGTCCAAGTGTCCAGCTTCTATCTTTTAACTTAAACAAATACTTTTTTCAAAGTACCTTTGCTACACATGCGATAAACAGCTTTCATACATACTAAAGTAGACAAGCGCAATGACAAAACATTGTTTCCACAGACAGAAGCATTGAAATTATTTTGGCGCACACGATTTAATTATGCTAATGTAACATGAGCAATCATTCAGAATTTTCCCGGAGGAGTTGTGTTGCCAAGTTTCGTATACTCAAGAAAGTACATTTTAACACCCCAGGGGACGGGGTATACACCTTGGCCATGAATATAATTATTCATAAGGCAAAATAGTGGTAGGTGTGTTACTTTTAAAAACTTATACCAGGAACGTTTGAAAACCGATTACACTTAAATTTAACAGAGATACTGGAGAATAATGGAAGTGCATAAGGATTGTTTTTAATTCTATTGAATGGATCGCGTTTTGAGGAAAGCCACTGACGCTAACTTTGTCTAAAACGCGGTTTTGTATCCACGTTTTCTCCTCGAGAAGCAAAGAATTTAAAGAAACTTGATTTCACTGCTCAGTGATTAGTCATAACCTCTTTTGTGTCCTACCTGACTTAGAGTTTCTATTTTCAGCTTTCATTGAAAGTTATCAATCTTTCCTTCTAAAGGGTATTTAAAAATTTGGCGTCAGATATGACAATCTACGATACATATATTTACCTCCCTGCTGTTTCAGCTCATGAAATTCTTGGACACAAAATTGCTTGATTTTATGCTTCCGAAGGCTTCCTTTACGAACAGGAGTGAACTGATTAAGCAAGAACTGCAATTATATATGGTAATTTGGATCAGCACGGGCCATCTATATGACACCACGCTAAAGAAAAACAATACGGCAACGCTTTGTACCTCTGTGGATATGTGTCTTGCACAAAATGAGCAGCAATAAATTTTCTTCGTTTCTCTTTTTTTCACCTACTACATTGAAATTCTTCATGTCGGTTTTTGATACTGCATCATCTGGTCGAACTTGGCAATCATGTTTCGCGAGAAAAAAGCATGTCTGTTTATTTTTTCTTTATGGATTTGCATTTCGTATTTTCGTTGCAAAACAAAGATTGAAGGTTGTTTCGTTAGAATGATATACTTTTAAAGATAAAAGATTCTGCTTTGTTTCAAACAAATAAATACAGAATATGCAGATTATACACATTGACAATCGAAATGCGCAAGACGTTTGGGACACAGGATTTAATTTCAATCACGATTAATTATGAGAACTTATTAATTAATATTTCGCGAGGTAGCATGGTGAATAATTCATTCTACGTTTAGTATTTTTAGAACAAGGAATATACATGTGTTTATTTCTTCTTCCTTCAGGTAGCATCCTTTCGTCGGAGCGACAGCGCTCTTGTCTGATCGTCAGGTAGCATGGTGAATAATTCATTCTACGTTTGGTGTTTTTAGAACCAGGAATATACATGTGTTTATTTCTTCCTCCTTCAGGTAGCATCCTTTCGTCGGAGCGACAGCGCTCTTGTCTGATCGTCAGGTATAGGTAGCATGGTGAATAATTCATTCTACGTTTGGTGTTTTTAGAACGAGGAATATACATGTGTTTATTTCTTCTTGAATATTTTTTACATAAATACAAACTCTTTAAATAAAGTGTGTTTTTATCATTTATTATTGTTATTATACTGATGAGTATTCTGTCACCCGCGACCACGGCAGGCGGCCCAAGCTCACGTTGTGATCAGGATCATATTGCATAATAGCTGTCATGGCAAAAATATAAGAGTTTGTGTGGCAATATTTTACAACACCTTTTAGCAAACTGAAATACTGTCAAATCTAAAATAAAATTGCCTTACCTTACTTTCACTGTATTTTTATTCTTGTTTGAACGCTTATTTTGCCGATTTTTGGCCATTTAGGCGAGTTATCGCTTCCTGACTCGCCTAAATGGCCAAGAATCGGCAAAATAAGCGTTCAGACAAGAATAAAAATACAGTGAAAGTAAGGTAAGGCAATTTTATTTAAGGCTAAAAGGTGTTGTAAAATATTCCCATACAAACTGTTATATTTTTGCCATGACATGATACTAATCACAACGTGAGCTTGGGCTGCCTGTGCCGCGACTTAACACAGATGTGACCTATTGATTCAGAGATGGCGGCCGAGCAGACGTTGTGGCGTTGTGGCGATTGCTACGAAATGCAGTTTGATGTTTGTAAGCCACGATGCCACATCTGAAACAAAAGATGGTATTTTCATAACAATAGAGTTCAATTCCTGGAGGATTGCTTTGGGACACCAATATGGCCGCCGTTTCTTTGTTTTGGGACACCAATATAACCGCCGTGACGTCATGTGAAAACTCTCTATACAAAGATGCCGCCAAATCAAAAGCATGGAAACTGCACTTTAAGTCATGCGTACTCTTCTTCTTTTTAACACCCCGGTTACGATAATCATCAATTCCGAGCGTTTAAATTTTAACTTGGTTGCAAGGCTATTTAGAAGACAAGAAAGGAGTCCTGTTTTCTTTTGTTTTGTTCTCCTGTAAGCCTCGAGTCCAAGTCAGAATTTTGGCTTATGGAAACCTCCTAGCTAGCAAACAGGATGCCTAGCTCCCGTAATAACCAATTAGGCCACAACGGCCAAACAATCAAAATTAAATTCGTTTTTCTTCTTTTTGTCTAAGGTTTAAAGTGTCTTTTAAACCACCATTTTTGAACGATGGCGGCTGTACATTTTACCACAGCACCTTGTGAACCTGTAGCTCACAGAGCTTTTCTTTGCGTTTTTATAAGTGTTTTATAGGCAAAATATACCAAGTCGTCATCTTTTTCCGTAAGTGGATTAAAAATACTATTAATAAATTAAAATACATATAATAATACTCGTACTCATTTTTCTTGGAAAAGTCCGTCCAAGGGGGAAAAACAACACCGGGAACCTCATAGAAGCCGGCTGTTTGACGCTTGTAACTACTCTCGAAATTGTCTGACTGTGAGATATGATATTGTGTATATCCTGTTAGCTGCAATAGTATGGTGACATACATAAAACCGCGGGAGGTGGTAACTATCTACAGCTGTCTAATGATACTTTTTGGTTGCTTTTTGTTATGCTTATTTAGTATTTTCAAACTTAGGTCGTTTTTCTCGCATTTATTTGCATATATTTTTTTATCTTAAAAGAGGACCCTTGTGTAAACCACTTTGTTACTGTACTTACTAGGCTTCTTCAGTGAAGATTGTTATTAGTTATCATCGTTATTGCCATTAACATTGTCATTTCTAAAAGTACTACAGTCCAAACAGACATCAGCGTTTCTATTCCTATCAGCCGTAAGACGTCCTCTTAACAGGCATAAGACGCTCAGTAGCGATCTTTTTTCGGAAACCATCAAGGAAATGAGACCATCTTTAAATACCCTGGTGGACCCTATTCGATAAAGACAATTTAACGAGCATAATAGAAGCTACTAAAAAGTTAAAAAACGGTAATCTGATCACGTATTAATTTTCACGAGGGTGGAGACATTTGAACGGCTTTTTGACCCGGGTAGAGGGGAATTTAAACCCAAATATTCCAAAAATTTACATGCCCAGGCGGTTGCCCGGGGGAAGTTTGAAGCTTCCATTTGACTGGTACATATATTTTCCCTGTGTTTCTGTAAAAACATTTGAGATAATACTAGAGTCATCGACTTGAGCACCGGATCAAAACAACAAAATTCTGAGGCCCAAAAAGACTATACCCTGTCTCCTCGTGGGGGCCCCGAAAAATTTTCGACCCTTCGAGCCTTAAAAGTTTCGCCCATTTTCGCCACTGTCTTGTTAACACAGAAAATCTTTTCCTCTATTGCATGATTTTCTCCGATTCTGATCGGCCTAACTTGATCACGTGACGCGATAGTGGTGTCCATCCACTAAGAACCCATAATGACTGTCTGAGAAAAATACCCGGATGGATAGTTGTCGTCCGTGAAAATTTTTGGGCAATAAGTGGCCTTACATTTCGGCTAAAAAGTTAAAAATAATTTGAGATGCGCGGTTTTGAATGGGCTCGCTGAAGAAAATTTAGTGGTGAACAATAGAGTGTTCTTGTCTCGGAAAAATAGGTCTGATAGTTGCAGCCCCTCCAATTTTTGGGAAACTCAGAATGTTTGGGCAACAAGAGAAAATTTGTGGCAAGGCAACTTGGGATAATTTTTTGGGCAAATGGTTCACCATCTCCCCATCATGGCAAAAAATTGCCTGTATGCTTATGTAGCGTAGCCAATCAGAGAACAGCATTCGGCGTGATGGAATGCTATCCGATTTATAATAAGTTAGCAATAGTTTGCGTAGCAACCTTCCTCTTGGGTTTATCTCTTTCACCATAGCTGAACTGCCTGTCTGTCTGTCTGTCTGTCTATTTCCTGTGTGAGTAGAAGTGAAAGAACCTCAGGATCATGATGTTTTGTGGTTTAGTTCGTCTCCGACGCAGGCTACCAATTGACAAACGTTAAAAATAACGCGGCCACCGTAATAAACGATTCCAGAGTTCAACTTTCCTCAAAGATATCCTGGTAATGCTCTGGTGTGGGTTGGATGTGTTTGATGCGCGCACCTACGTCAGGATTGTCGTACATTATGAAATCGTGTTCTGATGACTGTTGTGGTTTAAGTGCTTCGTTGCTTCGTCTGTAGCCATAGAAAACATAGATTGACAATCCTAAAAACACAGAACGAAAAAAAAATTGGTGCCGTACGTGTTGACGAAGGCCGATCCCAAGGAAAATCCCCTATTTAGCCTTAATCACAAGCATTTTAATGCTTCCATAGTGGAGATAAAATATCACTTATTGATAACAACTGCCAGACGTTTTCAATTTGCGACCAGACTCTCGTGTCCGTATAACTTATGATAACACCTCTTTGTTGGTTCAGAGAACTATTATCAGTTATCTGAATAAAGCAAAACCAGTTTTGGTGGTATCCATCATAAGCGTACGGGCGAGGTTGTGAACCATTTGCCCAGCATATTCTCCCACGTTTCCTTGTCCAAATTTCTCTTGCTGCCCAAAAAGTCTTAGATGAGCAAAATTTGGGGGAGCTGCAGCCCCCCGGTCACCCCCTCCCACCCCGGCCCGTACGCTTATGCATTTTAAGCATTTTGGTTTTGGACTTCTCGAAGAGATACTCATGATAGTGTCATCGAGACGCGATGCTTTCTAGCGTATGGTTTACTGGGTACAGTCTTTGTGTCTATACGGCCAAAAGCGATTGTTTTAAATTTGGTATCTCTAGAATGCGTAGAAAACTATTCTGAATTTTTTTTTCGATTCCGTCACTTTTGACCCCCAAATCAAGCTTTAAATTTCTCGCCACGCCGAATGAAGTTGACCGCGTGATCGAAGATTGGTGATGAATGACGTCACTTCGGGCAATTCCTTTCTTTGAGTCAAAAGAATTTGAACACCTCACAACAACACAGCTATTAGACATATTATTCGGATAAAATCACTTTCAATTAATTATATTTCTGAATTAACAGTGAAATGAACTGACAGGAAGATTTGACGCTTCCTGACTTGACGTCACGACCCGTTCTAGAGTTTTTAGTAGCAACTCGCGTTCATTTTTATTGGGCGTGGCCGACGCGGGAACTTTAAAGCTCTATTTTGTGGCAAAATAGTTGCGGAATCCAAAAAATAAAATTGGAATACTTGCTTATGCAATATAAAGATACCAAAAGCATAAAAACCCTGCAGGCCATAAAGACCCTTTAAGTTTAATACTGATCCGGATACAAGACGACATTTATTAATTCATATTGACTTTGACATCTTCACAAAGGAAATTAAAGCTTCTGCGAAACAGTGCAACCGGAACAATGTGGGGTAAGCCTGCAAAGAGCCCAGTGGCTCATCAGGCCGTAGCTATAGCTTACCTAGTTTCTTTGGGATGAAGCGACTAGGAGTATTTCTATTCCCCCTGGATGGGATGCTAGTCTATTGCAGGGTTAACGCCCAGCATTACTTCGCCGGTACCCATTCATACACGTGGGTGGAGATGCACTGCGAGAGTGAAGTGTCTTGTCCAAGAACACAACGCAGTACCCCACGGCCAGGGCTCGAACTCGGCTTGTTCGATCCAGAGTACAGCGCGCTAACCGTTAGGTGACCACGCCTCCCACTACCATAAATAGGATAGAAAAATGAGGGATTGGTGTATTAAATAGGGCCAGGGTTTGAATACTCATTCAGCACCCTCTTCGCCCAAGAATCTGCAAAGAACCCCTACCCCAAGTTATATCGAACAGAGAGCCAGAAAGATGGAAAGCTCAAGCAGAATTTTCGCCAGTGACTCACCTGGTACAAGCCACACACCAAATCGTACAAATGTCCAGAAATTCAACTCGGCAATCAACAAAATATTGACAAAAATGACCACAATTGGAAGCCAGGGAAAACATGGAACCATGATAGAAAAAACTGGGTAGTTCCTAGGTTGTCTTGTTAGAAACACCACAGCAGCCAATGCAAAAACGCCACTTATACCACTGCAAAGAAATGCCCAACTAGCGTCCTTCAGGGTAGCATTTAGTACGGTGGCGAGAATAACGGCCAGGCATGATAGGCTAATAACCAATAAAAACACAGCAAAGCTGGCATTATGCCCAGATATTTTGCTCGGTTCTTTCCGTATGCTTGTTTTCTTTCTGTTAAGTTTACGTTTCGGTGGGAATGGAATGTCTCCGAAGGTATATGGGTACATTTCCGGTTCCAGTGCGGAGATGGACTGCAGCCATTGGTCTGTTCGTTCAAGTTTAGCTGCTTTGCCGTACACTGCATCTTCTACTCCTGGCTGATAGCGTGTCAACAAGACCGAGACGGCGACCATGCTGTAAGCGAAGAGTGGGCCAATAGAGAGGAGCTCCACCTGTAGAGAATGAATACAAAATGTAGCCAATCAACCGAACAAGCAAGGCTAACAACCCACCGAAACAACCAGCCCTCGAACTCACGTATCCACGTTCACTTTATAAAGAATGTATGGGCTTATTAGCACTTTTGCCAGAAATTTTGCTGATTTTTAAAGCTGATATCTCGTGCAATATTACATGCAAAGAGCTTAAAGTTTCACCAATTGTTAATTTCCATAAATTCTACAATTATCTGGAGTCAATTTGTATATAGCATGATGCCTTCACGAAGCAATGAGACAAAATGTAAATAATGATGTCAGCATAAATCACCCAATAAGAGTCAAAAAACGATTAAGCAAATCCATTAATCTAGGTCGAGTGTTCATTGAAACACGTTGGAAATGAATAAGGTAAAACAAGGCAAAACAAGTACATGAATAAATAAATTATTATGAAACTATCCGGAGGGAACTCAGTGGAGGGACATGAAGTGGAGCGGAAAAAGCAAAGAATCGAAAAAATTCAAATAATTATGCAGTAGAGTAAAAACCCGCGAGTAAGAACCTGCATTTTTCCAGGTTAGCATAACAGGTTCTTACATAAACAGATTCTTATTTTCTAAAGGAAAAATAGCATTGTTACTGATAAAGTTTTTGGTGGTATTCAGCCTTAAATGAAATTTGAAATTTACCTATGTGATTGTAACAATGATATTTTATGATTTTCAACATTGGCATTTACATTGCAACTAGAGTAATAATGCTTCTAGGTGAATCCAAAGAGGATTCAGGGTGTGAACATATCTTATTTCCCTACAAGAAAACATTTTAAGTCAAGATTTTAGAAAATAAGAAACTGCTTTCAAAGTTTAAGCTAAAGTAAAAGGGGTAGACTTTCTCAAAGTCGTTCGCTTCTCGTTTCCGGTTTGAAAGTAGCTTGACAGATCGGCACCCTTGAGTCTGGAGATAGTTCGCGCCAAAATGACGTCATCTGATTTGTTTTCCAGCAGGAGAACTGAACAAGTCCAGCTCTCGCGTCTCGCGCTCCCTTTCGCGCTGTGGGAGCTCGACTTGTAAGCAAGTCTAATAAAGGGGGTATACCTGGCAAATTTTAGTCTAACTAGTTCTTAAAAAACAGATTCTTACTCGCGGGTTTTTACTGTACTAGTTATACAAACCAAATGTCCTGTGGAAAACAATGCTGCCAAGCATCCACTCAGGAAACCACCGACTAATGTCATGATCATGATGGCAAGGGACGCTTCATCGACACATCCAAAACAAGTGAAGAGAAGGCCGTCATTAGCCATGTTAAATACAACACGGGGCCCCGCAAGTGAACAAGAAATCAAGGCATTTAGAGTGGCCGAAACAGCTCCAATGGCAGCTACGTACTGGGCTCCAGGAATAGCTTGGAAGATCTTTGCCAGAGGTGCCAAGTCACTTAGTTGATCATATGGTGCTATAAGGTTGAAGACAGTTGCAAGCCCACAATATATTACTGTTGCTATAGTAACAGTCGCGATAATTGACAAAGGAACAGAGGATTGTGGGCGTTTAACCTCTCCGCTTACAGCAGAAATAGCGTCTAAGCCAATGAAAGTAAAGTAACCAGCTGCGGCGGCTCTTAAAACGCCTTGGACACCGAATGGTGCAAAATTACGCGCCCAATTGTGTGGTTTGACGAGAAATAAGCTTATCACGAATAGCAGGATTAGAGCGATGATACTTAACACAGACATAGCTCGGTTGAAGATCATGGCCCACCGCATTCCAACAGCAATAATAACAGCCACTGCTATGGCTAAAAACAAGGCTAAAAAATCCGGAAATGCTGCCAGTAGAGGATTGTTCCAAGTTATTACTTTTTCTTTGAACAAGGTGTAAATCTCCCCTCCAAATATAAAATCGATGTACTCGCTGCAAGTTCGCGCCAAGACGGCCATTGCGATAAGGTATTCAACAATCATTGTCCAGCCCACGACAAAAGCCCAAATCTCACCAAGAGCGGCATAACAATAGACGTACGCCGAGCCACACTTTGGGACTCGTGAACTGAACTCCGCGTAGCAAATCCCGGACAGTATCGCAGACACGGAAGCCACCACGATGGAAAGAATGACGGCCGGGCCCGCGGTGTCGCGTGATAGCTTAGCGGTCATGGCGTATATACCAATGCCAACTGCTGTGCCCACCCCCAAAAGTGTGAGATCCACAGTGGATAAAGTTCTCCTCAGGGTACCTTCTGATAGTAGCGTGAGATACGGCTTGGTTCGAGTTATTTTTTTGAGCATACTCGGGCAGTTTGGATCTGAAAAAAAAAATGCAATGACTTGTTTGCTCTGGATCGATCTGCTTTAGATCATCCCTTTTTTTCTCAGTTTAGCGTCGTCCGACAGACCCAAAGTAAATAATTTGACCCAGTCAAACATATTTTCACTTTTAACCTGAAGTATAGCCATGTTTTCGCCCATACGGACTTTAAGTTTTAACCTTAACGTCAGAGCAAACTTGTCACTCTCCGATAAGAAACGCTTGCCCCTCGTGTGGGACGAAAATGTGTAAAGACGATCACTTTTCTTGTTGCTGCTTCCTGCCACTCTTTTAGAAACTTTCCGACCGGCCGACATAAAATAAGGAAACGTATTCGACGACAAACGAAAAAAAAATGGGAGATGGCCTAATAAATCTCACAGGGCGTACACAATCTCCAAAATAAAATGCGGGGCGTCTCCACTATTAACAGACCATTAGTGTTAGTTGCACTGCAAGCAGTCGAACCTATTTGATGAGGATACAAAAAGGACTGAGATGACTCTTTTGATGGTGGAGGTGGCCGGCATTATAGAGCAAGGTGGGCATGGATTCTTTGGGAACAAGTACTGTCCGTAATATAGACGCCTGCGCAATGTAAAGGTTTCCGTCATATAGAGGTGTCCGATCCGGATTATGGAGTGGTTCGACTGCCTAAAAATATTTTGAGTTGTTGTATTAAGTATACTTTGTTAGTGCCGTGCTAGGGAGAGGACAAATTGTCAGAAAATGTGCCATGGCTTATGACGGACATGAAATTCTCTGTATATGTGCAGGAGATTGGTTCCTGATTGAGCTTTGAATATTGTGTGTCTCTTAGATAGAACTTTCTCATGTATAATTTCCCGCATTTTGATCTGTAGCGAAATGCCCGGGTCCTGGACCACGAACAGTCCAGGTAGTGGCAAGAGCAGAATGCTTGAACCTCAGGATTGCAAGGTTATAATTTGAAGTGCATTTTACTTCAGTGATTTAATCTGAATCTTTATTTGCCCTATGGGATCCAAGTTCTAATTTACCTTAAGACAGGGCTCTCAGCAAACCGTATGGGTTTTTCGAGGACAGCCGGTCCTATTAATTAGTTTAAGGGGAAAGACCCCTAACTACAAAACGGTTGCTATAGATGACTTCTAATAACCATATCTTGGGTTCACTTTCAATCATAGGATTTGCTTTATGTAATACTTGTTCTAATGGAAGCTGCTTTAACTTCTGGCAGCTTTGACCATATTTGGAAAGTCACGTGACCAGAACACATAAACGCTTCAATCTTGCACAGCTTACATCTTTCTCGTATGAAACTAAAGCCAATGGATAAAGTGCATTCAGATGCAAAATCTTTAGTATGGATTTGTGGAGGTTCTCATTAGTTAAAAAGCTACGACGCCATCAAATTTTGTGACGCGATAACTTTTACAGTATTTCTAATTTCAACAAATCCATACTACAGATTTTGCATCTGAACGCACTCTATCCATTGGTTTTGGTTTCATTCGAGAAAAGTGTAAGCTGCGAGAGTTTTTAGCGTTTTTATTTTCTGGTCACCTGACTTTCCAAATATGGTCAAAGCCGCCAAAAGTGAAAACAGCCTTTGATAGAACAAGCATGTCAAAAAACTAATCCCAGGATTGAAAGGGAACCCAAGATATAATGGTTAGAAGTCATTTATAGCAACGGTTTTGTAGTTAGGGTTCTCCCCAATACAATTAAGTATGTTCTATGTAACTTAATTACATGCATACCGCTGTGCTCTTGATCGCTGTGCTCATGGTTCTCTGTTTTTCGCAGTGGATACATTGCATCCTGTAATGTCAAGTGTACATATTTTCAGCGAACTTATGCCTGTTTTGCAGACAATTTTATCGTTTCTATTGTAAAACATGATAAAAGCCTCACGGCCTGTAGAATAAACAAGCGAGAGGATTTTATTTTTAAACGAACACACAGAGTAACATGCTAAATTATTCGGACGATTCAAGCTCTTTTAAATAATTCCAAGTTCCTGTAACGGTCTTGAACTGGAATTTCCAATGTAAAATTTAAAGCAGAGCTTTTTTAGTTTCATTGTCATGCCCTCTTATTTAATTATTTAACTTCAGCTTGTTTAGTTAAAATTGCAGCTTTTTCCTTCTGTTCCTAAACAAATCACGGACTGTAAACGTCATTTTACCGTGGGTAATATAATTTGTTTGTACTTGGTGATTATTACGTATTTATTTTAATATTAGCACGGTTTATACACAAATATCCTATTTTGATATTGAAATTAGGCAGTAGCCTCTGCTTAATTACTGTTTTATTTCTCGTTTTGTGTCTGTTGGCATATTTTTGATATTACAAGGATAACCTTTCGTGGGAATTTGTACACTATTTAATTATAAACGATAGACTAGGGAAGAGTGAAATTAACGTTCGCGGGCGACATCAGTCGCACCACTGAGCAGTTAGAAGTCGAGGATGATTGTTTGTTATTTTACTCACCATGATGCCGGAATAGCGGCCGTTTCTTCAACGATTCCTTGTAGTAAATGGTAATTCTTTTGCTAGATAGAGAAAGCAATAAGGTACAGCAATTTATGATCTAAATGTAACGTTTGCCGTGTGTGTGTCGGAAACAAAAGATTGCCAAGTATAAATTGGCGATAAACCTAATACGATTGCGACCCTTCCATTCGGTGCCAGCTCCGGGGTGACGATGTAACGTTCAGAGAACTTTTTTAAAAATTAGCATTTGTGTTTTCATGACTGGCCTAGAACTAACCAATCAAATTGAACTGGATTGACCAATGTGTTATTGTAACGTTTACTTATGATTGGATATGTTTTGAAATCATTTATTCTACTGCTATCGGCATTAAAATACAAACTACTTGCCGCTCACTAAAGAGCGTGGCAAACGTTATAGGACAGTTAGAACTGCGGGGATAAGATGACTTTTTGAGGGAATATTGTTTATTTTCGCCCGCGTAGTGTCATTTGCGGCCCGAGCGCAAGTTTCAAGAATACAATTAAGAACTTACTTGGCGCTGAAAATATATAACTGTAAAAGCCGTACCGATATGTTTTGAACAGATGTAGAACTTAGCGGATATAGAGCCTTTCTATGGGTAATTCCGAATAAATCGAAGCCGCGAAGATCACCGCGGAAAAAACGAAGATCTCAAGATTGAAGCGAATATCTGAAAATTGACCAAAGTGCGTGATGAAATTGAACACTCAGAGATAAAGCTGTCAAAACTCGTTGTAAACACTACAGAAAATTTCTGTTATTTCTGAATTTTGGCATTTGTCGACCACATTTCAATGCGATTTTGACAACCGTGTCAACAGTGGTTTACAGTCGCTGCCGCGAAACCACATTATGCCATACAAGGCTGAAAACGACAAAAATAGTCCACTAAGTAATTTAAACAGTGAAATATGCAATTTGCTATTGAAGTGAAATATTTATCAACTGTGAATAACACTGAATAAACGTTTAAACCATTTCAATCCGAGAAACGAAGATCTTCCTAAAAGAACGAAGATTTGCAAAAAAATTGCGAAGAAAACGAAGACCCTGGGTACCCATAGTGAGGCTCCATATGGCTACGATGTCTCTGAAAATAATCGCCAGTGAGTTTTAAGAACTCATGGATAATTATAATATTTAACGAACAAAATCAAATCCCTGAAGAGTTCGGGCCGTGCCTGACGAAATATTGGAAATATAAATAAACTGGTTATTCCCAACCGTACGGTCAGCCTTTCTGTATTCAGTCCTCATAATTCGTTACCTTTGCATGATCACATCCAACAAGGATCTGGTTCATTTGTATTGTCCGTTGGCCATTTCCAAAAAAGACAGTACGTATTTTGCACGTGCCCGCGAGTCATGCCGCGTGTCATTTTGACCATGAGAAATGAACGGGCATGGTTCTCCTGTTTGTACTTTGTATGCGTGCTTGGTTCCCCTATTTCTGTAGGTATGGGGCTCCGCTCTGCGGCCCTTCGGGCCGCAGCACAGGGAACAGAGGAGTTATGCTTGAAACATCAATAAAAGAAACGTCTTACCTTCGTTGTTGTATTTATTCTCTTAGTTAAAACCTCATTTGCGAACCAAACATACGTATATTCATTTGCGATCGATGGTTTGGAACCGCCATCATTCTGAATAGTGTCGACCGCTGTGCATTCAGTTGGACGAAGGCCAACGAATGATTTTCGGAAAGCGAAGCTTTCCGAACGAGGCAGGAAGTGCCGAGAAGAAAAATGACAAGGGATGAAACATAGTACCACGTGACTCGTCGAATATGAACCGCGACATACTGGTGGCGGAAGTCTCATTCATATACCATATATGGGAATACTGAAATAAATTGTTGTTGTTGTTGTTAGCTTCCGGTCAAGCACATGACACCTCATATTACGTACTTCCACCACCAGTATGTTGCGGTGCACATCGTGCGAAAAGCCAACTGTCAACACGAAACACGAATCAACACGAATCCTTTCATCGTAATGGTTTAGGTATAGGTAGCTTAAAGCTGACGTAAATACTATGCCTAATCCAAAAACTGGGGCTCGTTTGTTGAATATGTAGCGAGTTATTGGGGTACGAAAATTCGACCGAAATCTGTTTCATCCCTTGTCTCTATTCTTAATGCTGTTGCGTCTATGGCGCCCACAGTTCGTCCAACTGAATGCACAGCGGTCGACACTATTCAGAATGATGGCGGTTCGAAACGATCGATCGCAAATGAATATGCGTATGTTTGGCTCGCAAATGAGGTTTTAACTAAGAGAATAAATACAACAATGAAGGTAAGACGTTTCTGCTCCCTGTGGCCGCAGGAGCTCCGCTTATATAAGTAAAATTGATTAAGAAAGTCATGTTTTATAATTAAAATTTGCGGGAATTTGGCGGATCAGCCTGGTAGTGTAGTGGTGAGATAGGGATGTTGGCATGTCAGAGGTTCCGGGTTCCATTCTGAGTTATTCGGAAAAGTTCAGTGAAGTTCAAGTTTATTGCACACTGTTTACAGAAAACTAAACATAAACAGTTATTACAGAAAAATAAAAGTACACTCATAGAAATAAACGAGTCGAGACAATGATTAATAGTGTACAGTGACCAGCCAATGAGCTTTCGAGTTGGTCACTGCCATGTGGACATAAACTGGCGTTGCCCGTATGTTAAGTATAGTTTAAATCATAATGACATAAATCAGAGTAAGAAATGCGAGATAGAAAAAAATGTCCTTCATATTGTACAGCATTATTTAACTATCCAACTAGTAAACTTGACTGGTCAATGGCAAACTTTTATAACGCTTAAGGTTATAAACGGTCCCTGAGCTTTTAGGAAAACGTCCGGCAAAATAATTGTTTCGCCAAGGTATTATGGAAAAGATTAAAAGAGTGGATATTGTGTCAAACTAATTTCGTATTGTGACAGCAATCGTTTTTGGTACCGAAATGTGGGGAGCTGCGCGCGCCCCCCTGCCCTGCTCCGCCGCATGTGAAAGGGAAAAACAATTCAATCCATTATAAAGAGTTTACCCCCAATAACGCATAGCGATGTGTACTGTATGAAGTTGTTGATCCTTCTTAAAACGGTGTAATGCCATGTACAACACACCTCTAGCACCAGGTTTTGTATTTCTAAGAGGACTAGGCAATTATACACACTGGTTATTATCGCACCAACAATTAAAAAGGCTAAAAATCTTTAGTTTTCGACTATTTTCAGCAGTCTCTCTCACTTTATATTTAACAATTAGATTATGAGCTCGAGATTTCTATCGCGTGATAGTTGACGAGGGCGCAGCCCGAGTCGACTATCACGCATAGAAATCGAGAGCGAATAATCTAATTGTTTTAGTATAAATCTACTAGTCGTGGAAACTTTTGCTTTCTGGAAGAGCCTCGACAAGTAAACTGTCTAAATCTTCTTCACGGACATTTCGAAAACGTGAAGAAGCGGCCGCCATTTTGTTGACAACCGCACTGCTACGCTACTCGCCAATCAGAGAACGGCATAAGTAAAAGAATGCTAGTAGATTTATAATATATAGATTTAGCCAAGCCTAAAAGCGGAGCTCTTTTTTTTTTGCTGGTTCGTAATAATTTCTCTGAAATAAATAATAATTGAAAACGTCAACTCGAATTGCAGAATTTCTACTAAGAATGACCATAAAAAGTTAAAAAATGCTGCCAGAAGAAAAAAAATCAATCAATGAATCGATCAATCGATCAATGAAGAAAACCAATGCCTGGTCAGCGATCAATTAAAAAAAAACACACGCTACCTCGATGAGTTATAACCTGAGCCCGCGATCTGGTTATGCGATACTGGTCAGCTGATACCTTCTTTTGACAGCTGTCAATTTCCTATAACATGGCAACGATGTAAGCTTATGGTAACCTTTTAAAATGCTAACCAAGTCGAACTTTCTGAACTGTGGCCACTAGGCATGAATAGATTGTGCTAGTAAATTCAGGAAAAGTTGCTTCACAATATACCCAAAAGTTGTTCTAAAGTTGCTCAAATATCAAAAAGTTGCCACCAAAATTTAGAAAATTTGCTTGCTCTCTAGAGTCGTTTTGTTTTAGATAAATACTCAAAACGTGTTTGTTTGTTTGTTGCCATTTAAACATTTTCATTAAATATTCTTACAATCATTAAAAGAGGCCAAAAGCCATTGCTATATGACAAATATAAATACTATGTTGTAATCAGCGTCTATGGCAACCTCGATGGGGTCAATGTCTGAATTATTTCCATTTTCCTCGTCTGAAATTTCATCTGATTCGATGCCATGATAATGACTCTCGGCAAATACCAAGATGGCCAGCGGCAGGCTCTATGAGTCTATGTTGCAGCGAATAACCGCTGGATTTAAGCGCCCGTTAGATAGATAGCTGCTGTCCAGATTTCGAGGGCGTAATGCAAGTGTTATTTTATTTTATTATATGGCTACAATAGTACGTGCGCTCTGATTGGCTGCTGAGCGGGCAAGATTTTCTTGTAATGACCGGGCATTATGAAAATTTTTCTCGGCTCTACGGCTCTGTTAAGTTGTGAGTAAAAGCTACGAGCGCGTGGGCGAAAACAACAAAAAATATGGACAAAGTACAACTACATTTTCAATAACTGAAAGAAAAACTAGCATACAGACACTTCTTTAGTATGAGCGACGAAGAGAGCCATAGCGGTAGCGAATTTTATTATCCAAAGGACGAAGAACAGGCCAAAACTGAGCCAAACAACATGAGCAAAGTTATCACTCACGAAGACGAAAATTTCGGTAACAGTCAAGAGGAATTACAAAAGTTGTTCAAGAACAGAAAAGTGAAAACACTGTGAAAAAACGTCAAGTGACATGAAGTGTTTTTACCGTTTTTTTGGCGACATAAACGAGACAAAGAACGAGACAGATTTTGGACTTACCACCGGAAGAACTTGACCACCTCCTGCGGGGAAAGTTCTTTAAAGACGTAAGGAAAATCAATGGCAAGGAATACGAGCCAAGTACTTTGACGGAACTGCAGAGAAGTATCCAGAGGTTTCTGTCTGATTCCGGGTCCAAGATGAACATTCTGAAGGACGATGAGTTTGCGTTTTCACGAAAAGTGCTGGAAGCCAAGCGTAAATCCTCGTTGTGCAAGGCAAAGGCAACCGTCCAAACGCGACTCGGCTCGCTGACTGAAGAAGAAAAGCTTTTTCAGGGTGGCGCATTCGGTGCAGAAAATCCCGTAGCCCTTCAAAGAACCATGTGGTGGATTTTGTCCCTGCATTTCGTGTTTAGAGCCCGTGACGAGAGCCGTAAATTGTGCTGAGGAGACATTTCCTTGCAGACGGATCCAATTCGAGATGGCCGCGAAATGCTTGTTTGGCTGAATGAGCTGTAAATAATGCGAGCGTTCCAGCAGCTTCAAATGGTATTTTTCCTGGAGCGAATATCAGCAGTATCTCTGGATGTTACTTCCAGATCCTCAGTGGCTCAGTGAAATTGATCCAACAAGGAAAAAGCGACGTTATGTTATTGAGAGCGACGACGAAGATTAATATTCATCGCAAGCGTCAGTGAAATCACTGCAAGTTCTTCCCACGTGTTCAAAATTCAATCACAAACTGGGCCCATCTTTGCCTTAGCTTTTAAAATTTTTAACGGTCAAACACTTGTAAACACAGGTCAGTGTGTTTTTTTGGAATTTAAGTGGTTAAATTTGCCCTAGATATTGACGTAAATACAAAAATTGTCTCGTCACAGAAACTGTGTCTTGTGGTTTTGATCGCATTGCCAGGTTCGTTTCGGTTCAGTGAACACGACCTCGAATGACCTCTTGCGCCCAAACGGATGTGAAAAATTACTTCCGGTGTTAAAAGGCCATATAATAAATAACTTATTAACCTCGTCCGTTCGGTCATTTCAGGGAAATCTCAGACCTCGGCCTTGAATCAAGGCCTCGGTCTGAGATTTCCCTGTAATGACCTCACTCTCGGTTAATAAGTGGTATGTCATTTTATTGTATATCCTTAGTTGTAATAAAATCAGTTTTGATAAAAACAGTCTTAATAAAATCCTTTGAAATGAAACGACCTTTTATGGTTTGGATCGGTTTTATATCAATTTGTTGCTCAAAAGTTGCTAAGGAAGGCAAAAGTTGCCCTAGGTTGCTGGTACTGCAAAGAGTTGCTCAAAACGCTAAAAGTTGCTCAAAAGTTGCCTAGCACAATCTATTTATGCCTAGTGGCCACCATATTGAGATTTGGGGCGACGTCGTACGGACGTACGTATTTTGCCATTTTGACCATGAAAAATGAAAGGCATAGTTATCCTGTTTGTACTTCGTATGCGTGCTTGGTTCTCCTATTTCTATGGGTATGGGGCTCCGCACTGCGGCCCTTCTGGCTGCCGGAGCTCCGCTACTAAAAGCTGATAATGCATATTCGACTAATCCTGATATATTAAAATGCTAACATAGCGCCGAGGCTTGGGGGACTAAATCAAAAGAAATTATTT
The DNA here is from genome assembly GCA_947652115.1 of Blastomussa wellsi. Classification (NCBI taxonomy): domain Eukaryota; kingdom Metazoa; phylum Cnidaria; class Anthozoa; order Scleractinia; family Plerogyridae; genus Blastomussa; species Blastomussa wellsi. The sequence continues at coordinate 17,134,032 of OX393564.1, forward strand.
ATTCATCCCTAAGCCTATATGTAAAATCTTTTGTTTTATTCCCATATCAGATTCGGTCTATTCACTTTACTTTACTGCATTACACGTCGAATGGAGTTGAAAGGTCGTACGGCTCACTTCCGCCTTCAGACAATTAACAATCACAGCCTATCGCTACTCCGCCTACATTCCTACCGATACTTCGTTCTCAGAATTATTCCCAGGTGCCCCTTACCCGGATATTTGGCGAACACGAGGAGGCATACTTGTTTTCCACAGCCTCATCGTCTATTTTCTGTATGTAGCATTCTACCTACCTTTTACGAGTTTTAATGCTTAGTTTTAATGCTGTTTTTTGTTTACTGTTCGTCTGAAAAGGCCGAGCGGGCCTGGACTGGCGACCATAGTCTTGTTACAGTAGGGTTCTCATTGGTAGTGTAGCAGCTCTCGTAAGCTTGTAATTCTACTGGTAGCAGTTGCTATTGTTTTAGAGGCTAGGGGCATTGTTCCTTTTGTCTGTTTTATTGTTTTCACGCAGGGTATCGAGCCATTCATCTGAGATCTTACGAGAGCTGCAGGTCCTGCAGGTCCATTTTATCTGCATTATTGTCAGGTTCACAGAGAAGACAGTGTTATTTGTATATGCATATTTTATCTCCATTTTTGTCAGATGAGATGAAAGTGTTTTGCTTGTTCTTATTGAATATTTAATTAATTGTAGGAATCGAAGTTCACAATATGTTTTGAATTACTTCTCCAATTCACGGTACATCGGCGTGTCATTTCTTCACAACAAAACTTTTCGATATTGCTGTCCTTAGAATCTGTTTCAGCCGTTTTCTTAATGGTTTATTGACATTTAGAGTATAGCACTGTATGCTCGCCATGGAATCTTAGCGGGCTTTATCTTTAATAGCACATGTGCGAAAACTGTAGAAACCCGGTACCCCGGATGTAGTTTATGTTGCGTTGCGAATTGAAAAAAAAGAAAAAGCGGCCACAATCTTTTTAAGTTCTCTTCTTGTTTCCTTTATTATGACTGCTAAAACAAATATTAATGAAATATGAAATGCGTTTAGGTGATTGGGGAGACGAAAAAGTCGACGAGCTATTGATCAGCGAGTGATCGCGCGTAAATTCGGTGATTTTTTTAGGATTTTTAATGTTATATTCTAAACCAGCTAGAAGGTGGGTTTCCCGATGTTCTATAAGAAAATAATTCCCTTTTGAATTGCAGAAAAGCAGCTGAATGCCCTCACTAACTAGACCTCAAGCAGGCATTATTTTCTTAAGGAACATGGATACCCATCTTCAAGTAGCTAACTGTTATTTGTGCGTTTTCGTTACACATATGCGATAAAATGCATACAAGCATATCAAGGGTTTTGAAGGCAACCAGCCATTCGAATCACGGAGTGAGTATTAGGCAATCCTCACTTGCCAGAGGGATGATGTCGGACAATAGAATCGACGAGACCCAGACAGACCAGAAAAGCCAGGCCACTGCACCGGGAACTACATGCCCTACTCTTTGCGAACAGTGTGTGGGTTCTTTAACGTCCCACAGGGTTATTAGGAACAAGGATTGTGAGACGGCACCGACAGTTTACCTTCCTTATCCTAGAAAGTCTAAACATTTGCAGATGACGTTACAAAGGCAGAACTTTCTTCTCACTTATTTAAAGACCCTGAGTGTTGGCCCGGCCGGCCGAGGTTTGAACCCGCGTCTATAAGAAAGCGTACATGCATACTAGTTATACAATGTTTTGGAATCGCACCGTGAAAATGGTGCATGATTGACTTGATCAGTTTTCAGTTTACACGCGAGCCTTCAGGTGACTATGTATACAAAGAAAAATTAAGTCATGAGTGATGTACATGAGCCCAGTGCTTTTGCTTCTTACAGTTTTTGGACATGACTATACAACGTTATTAGCTTCAGTTTGCACAAAGGCTTTCAGTGAAAATGTCCAAAATTTTATTTAGGGACACTGTCATGGACATTCTTCAGCGTTTTTAGCAACATGACTACAAAATTATGGCTAAGTTCTTTCATCCATACCTGTCCCTTGAGCATAGAGTGATTGATATCAAGAAAATTGTTTAAGGAAGGGAGCGACCATAAATAACTTCTAAATAGTTTTCATCAATTTTTCCAAAGCACAAAGACAGAACTTTAAAACGTCAGCCTGATATTTTCAAGTTGAGACATAAAACTCCTGATCATAGTGATAATATGTAGATTTAGCCAAGCCTAAAAGGGAGCTCCAATATTATTTTTTTGGTGTTAAGGTTCTTTCAAAATAGTTTGTGAAAATACCGTCATAAAAATTGTTGTCAATGAAGTTACTGCCTTATATTAATACATGAGGGATTCCATAGGTGAACCTTCTATTCCAATAACAGAATTCTGTTGAGGATGAAAAACATAGTACTATAAAATATGCAGCAGACTGAAAAAGGCTACAACTTGAGCCTGAGATATATTTAAAAACCACTACAAGGTCAGCGATCACCTTAAAAAACCATATGACCTGGATGTAGTCTACACCTGAGTAAGCGATATACATGCAATACCGAAGGGAAATTTTCGTTTCCTTCTCTGTATTTCCGCTGTTTATAGTGTACTAGACAGTACAAGTTATCCCACAAGTCTGGAAAACAAGCTGACATTTTTCTTGGAATCGAATAAAACCACGCATGAGCAGGTTTTTATTTGTACCTAAATCACTGTTGGATGCTAATGCACATGAGCAGACCATTATTGATAAGCAGTTATTTGTAGGTCATTTGTGTTACATAAAGTAGTTCTTAGGGCTTTCCCAGAATCCTTGGGAGCAGGCATTAAAAGCATGACTTCGTCTAGTGTGATTTGTGTTACTCGTTTCCTCGAATATTGCCACTTCTCATAGCGATAAACATGGTGTCAGAAGTGAACAAATTAAAGAAATACATTCATTAACAGTAGAAGACTGAAAGGTGAGCGATTTCATTTCAAGCCAGTCCGCTGTTGCAGTATTGCAGCGTTCTTCACACTGAACACGTGGAAGTTTATCAGCCGCCATCTTGGATCTCTGTTTTCGTAAGCACCAGAACTGTGAGAACAAAGCTTTTTTTCATCATGTCAGTCTATACCATACCGCCACCGTAGCCTATGAATGAAAAGGACGATGTTTCAACGAATTGGAAATTGTTCCGACAAGCATGGCAATATTACATTACCACCACAGAGTTAAACAAGAAATGTAAGGAAGTTCAGGCAGGTGCACTATGTAGTGTGATGGGTTTGGAGTGTGTGAAAGTAATGAATAGTCTTACTACTTGAGCTGTTGAGGATAAGAGTGATCCTGAGAAGATTCTGACCGCTTTAGGCGACCATTTCATGTCTCAAAAACATTTGTTGTTTGAAAGAGTCAAGTTTGAATTTGCCAAACAAACTGAGCATGAAACTGTTGACCAGTATGTTGTGAGATTGCGCCAGCTGGCAAAATCTTGTGAATTTGAGGGTCTCTGTGAAAGTTTAATTCGTGATAGATTAGTTATTGGCACCCGAGATTCAGCTACTCGTGACAGGCTACTAAGGGAACGCCCATTCCCTGGGTTAACAAGATGCATAGAGGCCCTGAGAGCCAGTGAATTGTCTAGAAAACACAAGGAGCAGCTTAAAGATGCAGTGAGTGACCCACAGAATACTGTACGTGCAGCAGACAAACAGAGGCCTGTACATAGAAAGCAAAGTCAACATACTCGTGGATCTGAATCAAAGCAAAGTAAAGAAGAAAAATGAAGTAAAAATAAATGCAAGTTCTGTGGCACCAATCACCCTTGCCCTTTTGGCATGACTTGTCTTAAGTGTGGCAAACTTGGACACTTAAGTGTTTCAAGCGCGCCAGCCAACAAGGTACATCACATAAGTGTAACGCCGGGATGTGCAGTACCAGCATGAGATCTTCCAACTCAGCCAGGAGCAAGAGATTGCTGACATCAATCAAGCTGACTACATGCGCTTATCATCAGCAGATCAAACAGTGCACTATCGCAGATGCTGCATTGCAAAGTCTCATGAACATGATTATGGCAGGTTGGCCACTTACCAAAGAGGAAGTTCCATTTTGCATCCGCGAGTATTGGAACTACAAAGAAGAGCTTACAGTTCAAGACGGAGTCTTGTACAAAGGAATGAAAGTTATTGTCCCTGCTTCTATGAGACTTCAGATGATTGCAAGAGCCCACTCCAGCCATCTTGGGCCTGATGCTTGTGTACGTCGAGCACGCGATGTGCTATTTTGGCCAGGCATGGCAGACCAAATCAAAGATCAAGTGCAGAACTGTTAAGTTTGCAACGACTTCCTAGCTAGACAACAAAAAGAACCATTGATGAACCACAAGATTCCTGAAACGCCTTGGTCAAAGGTTGGACAAGATCTCTTCACTCTTGGTAATGAGAACTATGACTATGACTGAATTGTGACTGTTGATTACTACAGCGATTATTTTGAGGTTGATCTCCTGTCACATACTACGGCAGAATCAGTGGTAAATGCAACTAAACGCCACTTTGCATGTCACAGCATTGCTGACATGGTTACAGATAATGGTCCACAGTATTTCAGTTAACATTTTGCCAAGTTCTCTCATGAATGGGAGTTTCAGCACACTACCAGTTCACCATACATAGCCAGCGTTTACATAGCCAAAGCAATGGAAAAGCTGAGTCGGCGGTCAAAATTGCCAAGAATCTAGTGAAGAAGGCCAAGCGAGGTAACAAAGATCTTCAAATGTCCCTGCTCGAGTGGCGTAACACACCTGACAGCAACGGTCTAAGCCCAGTCCAAAAACTGGTGTCACGAAGGACTAGGACCACCATTGCAACAACTGAAACATTACTGAAGACAGAGGCTATAGATGGAGTGCACGACAACATCAAAAGGAAGAGACAGCAGGCCAAAGCAGCATAATTTATGACAAGCACGCAAAACCATTGCCTGAGCTCCAAGTGGGAGAACCAGTAAGGCTTCAGCCCGTAAATTCCAAAACAGCTTGGGAGAAAGGTTCATGTGTGGCAAAAGTTGGACCACGTTCCTATCTTATTGAAACAGAGAGTGGAAATCTGTACAGACGGAATCGCAAGTTTATTCGTCAAGATCCTAGCCAAGAGCGGGCTTCATCAGACATCAGTGGCACAAATCCGCCAAGTGAGACCTCACCTGATGCGAGGTCACCAACCAAGCCATTACCAGATGCCAAGGCAGATTCTTCTGTGAAACAGGCAACAGCAATGAGAGAGACGCATGAAAAGTACACTGCAGTAGAAGAGATTGTGACCTTGCAACCACAAGAGACTGTTGTTACTCGAAGTGGCAGAACCAGTGTGCGCCCTTCCAGATTTGAGGATTTTGTGACTAAGAGACAATGAACTCTGAACTTTGAGCATTTATTGAGTTACAGCACGAAAGAAAACAAGATGTCGAACTATGAACGTTTTTAAGAAGTGGACCTTTGAACATTGGTTGAGTTGCTGTTAAAGAACAATTAAAAAAAGCGTGACACTTTAATTTTCTTGTTTAAGTCAGCTTTGTGTGATTTTAATTTAACATTTTATTTCTGTTGTTCGCTCCTCACCTTTTATTGTTACCGAAAAAGGGAGATGTTACATAAAGTAGTTTTTAGGGCTTTACCAGAATCCTTGGGAGCAGGCATTAAAAGCATGGCTTCGTTTAGTGTGATTTGTGTTACTAATTTCCTCAAGCATTGCCACTTCTCATAGCGATAAACAATATTGCAGGATCTGGGCCAATGAAAAGGAGGGAAAAAAATTAATGAATTGAATGATAGTTATATTTTCCAGTCACACAGTACTCTGAATTAAGTTACTGATCAACCAAATCAAAACGTGACAGAAATTATCCTGCAATACTACACACTGAACTTTCCACGATAAGCTGTCAAAAGAGGTGGGCTGAAATTAAGATAGCTCAGTAACTTGAAGACAATACAAAATAAACAAGGATAAGGATAAAATGGATTTCGATGTGACAGAAAATTTCCTTTATAAGTGAGCCTGATATATCATTCTGCAACAAGACAGATATTTAACATATCACTAAACCCTTGAATTAATTAAAATGACCCTCAAAATATTTCTCCAAAGACCTTTCATGACAAGATGGAATAAATTAATGAAAGAAAATAACATAACATAAAAATCTAACACTAACCAAACATACCAACTTCGGCAAAAAAGCCAAATAATCTATAATTCCAATGTTGCTGACTAAGGAGCCATCTATTTGCTTTTCACAAATTTAAACAGTATTTATGTGTTGATAGAACAAGACAACTTTTCAGCTGTTTATTACATGTACACTGACTAAACTTTCAGATAATGATTTCAATCCAATAAACAAAGATCTACTGAAAAAATATTTGCAAAAAATGCAACAAAAGCAAAGTCTGGGGTAGCCTTAGACATACGGGCACTTGCTGACTTGGGAGGGGGGGGGAGGGGCTGTGATTTCCGACCCGAAACAATTATATACAGTGCCTGAAATATGTGAGTGTAAAACCGGTATGAAAATGCCCAAAAATTACAATAAAAACTAGACTTTTTCACTTTGCACGCTTATTAAAACTCTCACATATTATTCAAAAATTATTGGCTGAAAAAACTTGTAAGCGCTAGTAGGTTGCCGTGGTGGCACACAAGAAGCACAAAATGAAAAATCTGTCTGAACACTTGCTTGACACAGACAGTCAGGGTTGTTCTGGTTAGTTTTCTTCCAACTTCTGTTCTCTGAACTGGGAGCATTTTGAACGAAAAATGTCATCAATTTTCTAAACTGGGGGGACTGCAGCCCCCTTGACCCCCAGCTTGTACGCCTGTGACTAGATGCACTATTCAGTGTTTCTAAATTGGTCAAAACTTTCCGCTTTGGAGAAAATGTAACTCCATCGTTCAAGTCTGAAAAATTCACCAAATAAATGTACTGGACATAAAAATTATGATCACCATATTCTCATCAGCAAATCTTTATTTTCCTTTGCAAACCTTTGCAAAAATAATGTTTTCCTGGTTTAAAGACACAACTTCCTCAACACAGAACTAATCTACAGGTATGGAATTTATGTTTAAAATAAACGTAGTCGAGTTGCAAGGTACATAACCACACTGAAATTAAGATATACCAATAAAATCACCAAATTGACATTGTGTCACGACGTATACGGGTTTACATTGTGTACAACCAGCCTTTTCTACGACTTGTGTTTGACAGCACTGGTACAAACAACAGAAGCCGTGAGCACAAGCAGTACAATTATTCACGATGAGTATACTAATGTGCAGTCCATTTGGTAGAGTGTTTTAGTGACTCGCGTATGGAATTCCCCAAGTCTCTGCTATACTCAAGAGTTGGTGCATGAAGGATGTTTGAAATGGCGCCCTGCGTGAGGCGACCTTTGCTGTTCTTGATACACGAGCAATACTCATGAAAAATTTTTGACCAATCCCCTTCTGTACGGCAATTTGTTTTATATCGGCGAAGGACATAACGTGGCTTTTAAAGTCGTGTAAATCTTGATGGCGTCCTTCCCTAATTGGTACACTAAATTTTTCTTTGTGCAGTGACTCACTGCAAACGCTACCATCCTCTCGGGAGGCATAAAATGAAACCAAAACTCTAATGTCTCTTACTGTTTGGGTCGACATGTCATTCAGATAGAACGTTTAGGCGACACAGTACCACGCGGTCAACAAAAATAGCACTGAGAAGGTCATTTTCCGATCTTGTTTAAATTGTAACTACATCGATCAGACCGCTGATCAGGCCTATTTGTGTCACGATTTTTGGACCTACCACGATCTGGTCACGAATGTTGCAAAATTCCTTCGCCGCGTTCAACTGAAAGCCTTTTTCCATGACAAAGAGGATGATTCTAACACCTCGGGCAAAGATACTTTCGAGACGCTTCAGACTCGAAAATCGAAGTGGACTCCCCCAGAGGGCCAGTTTGCCTCTTTAGATTTTACATTAAAAAATGCCGTCACGACATCAATAAACTTAATTTCAATCGTAACACCAAATTTTACAACCTTTCTTCGGAAGAGAGGACGGCGCTAAAAAACCTTAGTAAGCGCAAAGACATAATTATCAAAGCGGCCGACAAAGGCTGCGCTTTAGTTGTTTGGCGGGCCGACCTCTACCAAAAAGAAGCTTTGCGGCAACTTTCTGACACCTCTTTTTATGCTTAAGTCGATAAAGATCTCACCTCCACTAACCAACAAATTGTCAAGAGCACTATTGACGACCTCATAGTCAAACAAGAATTGCCGGCTACTGCTACCAATCTCATCATTACCACTCCCAGAATCTCGTGTATTTACTTTTTACCTAAAATTCACAAACCTAACAACCCAGGTCGACCTATCGTCTCTGCCTGTAGTTGCCCTACCGAACTCATTTCCAGCTATTTAGACAAAATTATGGCACCTATTGTCAGATCTTTACCGTCATACGTTAAAGACAGTCAACACGCACTTCAAATTGTTCGCGATTTCAATTTCCTGGGCGAAGACAAACTTATTTTCACTATGGATATTACATCTCTTTACACCGTCATCCCAAATGGCGAAGGTCTTCTAGCCCTCAAACATTTTTTGATTTAAGCACTGTTAAGGAACCAAGCTCGGAAACACTACTCCGCCTGGCTGAGTTAGTGTTAACACTCAACTGTTTTTCATTGGCGAACAATTATTACAAACAAATCAATGGCGTGGCCATGGGTACCAAAATGGGACCCAGCTACGCCAATCTACCAGAGAGGATCTCAATCAATTCATAACCGCTGTTAATTCGTTTCATCCTGCCGATACTTCCTTAGCATTCCTGGATATCAAAGTTTTTATCGAAGGCAACGTTTTATGCACCAGTGTGCACTACAAACCCACAGATTCTCATAGCTATTTGTTGTATTCATCTTCACATCCATCACATGTCAAGAATTCCATCCCTTGTTCTCAGTTTCTTAGACTTCGCCGTCTTTGTAGTGACGACTCTGATTTTTCCTTAAAATCAGAGGAAATGTGCAATTTCTTCGACAAACGCGGCTATCCTGCTTCTGTTGTTCAAGCGGGCCATCATCGCGCCCAGCAAATTGATCGACAGTCAGCACTACAAACGTCGCAGAGAGAAAACAACGATAGAATTCCATTCACCCTCACGTTTCACCCTCACACCCACGCAGTAAAATCCATCATTCTCAAAAACTTTAAATTACTTTAAATTACGACACTGGTAGAATCTTTTCCTTTAATTTCATTCAAACTCGACAATAACATAGGTAACTTTTTAGTCAGAAGTGCATTCCAAACAAGTGATCAACCCGGAACTTTTAAATGTGCTCGCGCACGATGCAAAACATGCCCTTTCATTCACAACGTTGACAAAATATCGGGACCCGAGCGATCTATCAAGATCACTGATCATTTCACCTGTACCTCAGCCAATGCCATCTACTGCATAACTTGCAGTCTTTGCAAAAAGTTATACATCGGCGAAACAGGCAGACGACTAGGCGAGCGATTCCGAGAACACCTTCGCGACGTAGAGAAAGACGACAAAACTGCATCGAAACCGGTCGCGAGACACTTCAATCTCCCAAATCATTCTAAGCAGCATATGGCAGTCTGCGGCCTTTCCATTCACCAAGGAAACACGGAAAGCCGCAAAACTCTAGAACAAAAAATTATTTTTCAAATCGGCCCTCTTAATCCTCACGGTATCAACGAACGCTTTTCATTCAACTAATTTATTCCGTTGTTTTCACGTTACCAGGCACCAACCAATAGCGAAGCTTCATCTTTCTGTATATAAACAACACACGACCCTCAATTCCTTGATTCGCTCCGACGAAGGGCTAACGCTCGAAACGTCAGCTCTTGAATCTCTTTACGGTGGCCAATTCACATTATCAACCCAGTTGATGAAACCAAATTATCTTGTTAACAAAGCCCGAGAGCAAAGGAAAAACAAAATATTACAGAAGTTGATGTTAGTTTGCAGGCGGCCCGGAATATGGTTATCACAGAAGATGTCGGAAGGAACATTTGAGGAAACTGACAGCCAAGGAACTGAACTGACTGTTTGCATTGGTAAAATCAATGTTATTTCCACACCGAAAGATTGCTCTTTATAAAGGTATCACAAGTTGATTACATGTATAATTATGTTTTCAGCTCTTACTTAGACAGTCTGTTTAAACTTCTGGTGACATTAGGTTAAATTTTAGATTTTCAGAGTGCGTTCGATTGGTTCAAATTTTGAATTCAATCGAATGCAATCGAACTCTCTCACGCAAATTTTTTGGTTCGATTGTGTTCGTTTTCCGAACCAATTTAACTCAATCGTTCAATTAAGATCGATTACCGAACAGTTCGATGGGTTACGTCGGGAATGTTTCAAGATGCACTAAGTACAAAGTTGCTGTCACAACCGATGTTTAAATTCTTGGCAGTTGGTCTCCACCCTTTGACCATGAGTACAATAAGCATGGAAGTCTACAGAAAGATAATTTCAAGGTTTCCCAGGAATTTGAAATAACTGTCACGGTGATACATAGCCCTGCAAGTTTAGACAGAGTTCGCCCTTGCGAAGTATTCTATTCGTCAAGTTCCAATATTTACCAAATCGCTTACGCTTCCGCTTTTAAAGCGTTTATCGTTACATAACCAACTGCCGCTAAATTCTACTACGCGAAATCTTTTTCTCACACTGATGGGTATCAAATTTGCAAACTCTCAGGAGAAAGCAAAGAATTCAGCAAGAAAAGAACCATACCTAACAAAGTGTTTCCAGTGCACTATGATTTCGTTTAATGCAAAGGTATTTTTACTGTGGTCCGCCGGGAAGCAACTATCAGAATAACAATCAAAGAGAGGGCGGTATTATTTCGAGCACAGGGATGAATATGACTCTTTGTATTCTTTGTTCTGTGTTGTTCACTATTGGATCCCGTGATTCATTATTCATTATTCAATATCAAATTGCAAGAATTTTTGGTAATTTGTTTAAGTTGAAAGAAACTCTTCTAAAAAATGTATCTGGAGCGTGAGCCATGGTTCCTACCCAGATTTCTTGCTTTTTTTTCCCGAGCGGTTTTTTTATGGCAGGTTTTTGCTGGCCTCCGTTCTAATCGCACGTCTTTTGTAAGCGGTTGCTCAGCTCCTGTATTATTATCATCTTCTTTTGTATTAGCGATCCTCGCTTTTACGATATTTTTTGTATTTAATGCTCAACTCAGCCTGTCTGACATAATGTGCTCGTCTATGGGGTTTTGTCCAACATAGTGGCCACCCTAGCCTAACTGACGTGTTGTGTTTTTGTACGGGGATTTTCGTCCGAAGTTGTGGACTCTCCAACCAAACTGGCATGTCATGGGAGGGTTTCGCCCAAAGCAGCGGATACCCTAGCCTAACTGGCTCGATATGCTTATGTACGGGTATTTTCGTCCAAAGTTGTTGACATCCCAGCCTCACTGGCCTGATATGTTTTTGTACGGGGATTTATGTCCAAAGTTGTGAACACCCCAGCCTAACTGGCTTGATATGCTTGTGTACGGGGATTTTCGTCCAAAGTAGTGGATGTTCCAGGCTAAATAGCACAATGCGTTTGCATATAGGGCATGGGGATTGGTCCAATGTTGCGGACTCACCAGACTATATGCTAGTTGCATGCTTATTTCTTTGTCCTGTAACACGTTGTATTTGTATACGTGAGAGCTTTTGGTCCAGAGTAGTGTACTCCCTAGCCCGGATGGCAGTCAGATCTTACGCTTTTACGTTTCGTTCGCGTATGGTCTACGTGTATATGTAAAACACTCGTCAAATACCTATTGTATTATATTCACATCTACTTTGAAGACGGACTTTTCACAAGACTCCTCATGGACAGATGGCACAAGTAGTCGGCGATAGGAGTTTATACCCATCAACAAACAGTTTTTGAGCGTGTTATGTAGTTGCTTATTCATGTAGTGTTTGGGTTGGTTCTTGCCAGGCCCTCCCCAAATAAACTTATTTGCCTATCAGCTGTGTTTTCATTCGTTGTGAAGTGGAGACAAAATTTACCTTTCCTTTAACATCTGATGCTCCACTTAAGACGCTAAGCCACTTAAGACGCTAAGGGCCACCCGCGTGCGTTCAAAAATTCATCAAATAGAGACAAAATATAATAAGGAGGTATTACACTGGAATCACCACTGTTTGCCCCAGTTGGGTATATGGAATTTCGCAAAAAGTAGATGCGGACATGTTTCTTGATTAAGACAGGAGCAGGATGTTCCACGCTTGAACAGCCACCAGAATAAAAAGCAAGACGAGTACTGATCAACAAAGTAACAAACCTTTTGTTTCTTGCGAGCGGATGCAAATTCCACGCTATGTGAACCAAATGTTGGACCAGGGCACGAAACCCAGATATTTCAGTGAGCCTCAATGATGTTACTGACCGGCTGTTCAAATATACCCCTGTACCCTGTATGTTTGGTGGAAGAAAGTAATGGAAATGTTGTACGAGATGGTATGCCAGTAGCACAATGTGGTAACAAGTCTTGAAAAATTGCAAGAGATAACCGTTGTCTTTTATTATGTTAGTCGAAGTAGTTTCGAAGAAAAATGGTATTATACATTTGTTTCTGTCCATTGAACTGTTTTAGAGGTTCATATATCAACGATCAAATTCGTCAATTTGTTCGCTGATTCATTGATCAGCCAACACAATAAAGCTAAAAATTCTTTAGGAGATCGTTTTCGTTTTGCTTTGTTTTGGCGTGAAGTTGCAAATTGATCTGACGCAGAAATCACAGGAAAAAGACAGAATTCACAACGGTTAATTTAACTACAACGCGATATCGATTGGAGCGGCTTTCTGTTATGCACGGGCTTTGTGCAATATAGCACAGATCGATGTCTTAACCAGTTCCACCCGAACGTTCTTATTCTTTATTGAAATGGAGAATCCGAGTTGAGTACAGCTGAAGCCCCATTCGTGAGAACAATCAACCATTCATTTGAGATAAATTGTTATCACACGGTCTTCTATGTTATCACTTTTATTGTTTCCTTATTACACGAGTGAGCTTGAATAATGCGTCTATTTTCCCTTTAAAACTTACGCGAAAACATTTGCGCTACAGGCTACATGTATATGCTATCTCGAAATACTTATTACAAACAGTACGAGCAGCCACAGTTGATGCTTTTGCAATAAACTAAACTTAATATCACTAGCTAGGTATTAGTAACGTTTACAAGTTTTAAGGCTATTCAAAGGGTTTAACCCTTCCGTTTGTTGGCGGAAAGTTAGCGCTATATAATCAAGTTTAATTTAACCGGTGAAAGTAATTCTTACAGGAGGTAAACTATTATGCGTAGAAGATGCCACCTGACTGAAAATAAAAGGGAAAACGAATGAGATTTTAAGAAGGGAACATTATTAAAGATTTAGTCAGCTGTTACACTTAGCAATGTTTCTGTCTTCATTTTAAATGGATAAAAACACACAAACAGCTTTAAAAATAAAGATATCCCCATTATTTGGATGAAAAAACTCTTATGAATTGAAAACTGACGAAGGCCTTAATCCTTCTTTTTAGCTGTTATTTTGTCAGCATCGACTCCTTCAGGAAATTTGATATCCAGGTCATCATGGTAGCAAAGAACTACGTTTTTCTTTACTGGCTTGACCCTCAAGTGTGCGTTCTCCTCTGAACGCCAGCATCTCAGCCAGGTGCCTGGTCCTATAATGCAATACGAATGTTTAGGCTTGTGTTTGATAAACTCTACAGCTTCTTCATAAGCGGCAAGTACCCCTTGTGACTCGAAGTTCTCTTCCCTCAGTGGCTTTTCGCAATGTTCTGGCTCGAAACCTGGCGTGAATTTACTCTCAGAATCACCCATGTTCGTGGTCTTCAACTGCAGATACAAATGAAATGCGTACGTTTCTCTATAATTAACAATTAGGGTATGAGCTCTAGATTTCTATGAAGTGATAGTTGACGAGGACGAAGGCCGAATCAACTATCGCCTCATATAAATCGAGAGCGGATAAGAATTCTTAATATATTTACTTCAAATAATGATTTCCAATTATCTCTATACATATATCAAAAGCAGCCTTGTACGGGCGCTCATCAATTTATTTGTTAAGCTGCATAGCTACATCATAATGTATTATCGTCAACAGATGCATTTCTTATTAATTTTTGCCAACTGTCCAATTTTAAAATAAATTGGACAGTTTTGCTCAAACTGGAATAAAGATTTCCTGAGTTTAAGTTTTAAAGGTCCTTTTCTAAACTTTTTATGCCTGTCTGGCCATATTAGCCAAAAGCGTCTGTTAACGAAGCATATCAATGAATCCATCTCACAAAGGTCATTCTTATTTGACCTATTTTGTTCTGATAACTTGGAATTTTTATTTATTTTGCAGTCCCACAAAAAAATTAAGAAAATAAAGTAGTTACCATTACTGTAGTACACTCAACAAGATTATTTTATTCTGATTGGACGAGAGCAGTACAATTAATCCCAACTTGTACTCCGCAGAGTACGCATTACGTTTCTATAGCAACGCGGGCAAGCGAGGCAAATTTGAAATGGTGGGATAAAATGGTCGACATGCAGTCGTGTTTCTTTCTCTTACGAGAACGAGCTTCAAAAACTTAAAGAAAAAGCAACCAACGAAAATACAAAGAAAAGCACAAAAACCTGGATACATTTATGAAGCAGCTGGACTCGGAAGAGCACAAATTTAACCCTAATCTTGAAGAATATTTGGCGGAAGAACTCTATAAAATTCCGGCAGCGGAATAACAAACAGATGCGGTCTGTTTACTTTTAATTTTGTTCAATGTACTATAAACAAAAATTCGCACGACCTTCTCGCACAATTCGTGCGAGGGAAGACGGACTACTTGTCAGATAGAGGGGGTAAGTTTCTAAAGAAACTGTGGTGCTGCGTCGGTGGGAAGTATAACAATATAATTTGGTTTTATCAACTGGGTTGATAATGTCAATTGTCATACTTGTCAGATACTTGCTTTATTTGTATTTAATGATCAGTACACGTGGAAACTGCAAAAATCATAACATGATCGTACCTTTATGCTAGCTGTAGGTACAGTATTGCGGTTCCAAGCTCGATTAGTTTGGGTTCCTTGAATTTACTTTCACACTCTAGCAGTTCGATAAATGCATACTATCAGTGTAATTACGAGGCGACTTGTGTCATGTATATTGTACACACCCTGAACAATCAACAAGGCTGGTTTAATATGCAGTTTTCTAAATTAATACTTTGTCTGAGTTTCTGACTTATCGACTGCACTTTTCTCAAGTTTTGGCCATTTCTTGGCGTGAGTAATAGGAGTAATTCATGATCAGCAATCACATTTTGATCACAACAAGTTGCAACTAGGGGTAATGGGATATTATGAGGGTGCGTTCGACTCCTTCGGTTAGCTTTAATTTGATTGACTTCGTTTATCGAAGTTCAAATCCTGGTTGTGGCTAAAATATAAATGAGGTTGCGTAGACTAAATAATCGTCCTCGCAGCTTGGAATCCACTGGTTGAGCAGGTTGACTATTGTTCTTGTGACATTTACTTACAGTTGAGAAAAACGTATAGGTCTGTCATGACGCTTATTAGTATTCCCAGTGGCCTAGAAAGAAGCTTTTTCATTGGTTGCTATGGACGCGCGGCACTGCTCATTAGCCTGACGGAGGCGGCAAATGTGAACAATAGACCCAGTGCTCTTTTGTTACTCCCTTTGTTTCAATTACCACAAACCGTTTTTGCTCCTAACAAAATTTGAATAAACTCAGCGCACTTTAGTTAAAGTGTTTGTTTTGCCAAAGTCGCACACCGATGTATTTCGCTTAGGTTTTTTAATTGTTTAGGGAGGTTTCGCGAAAGCCGCCAACCGAAACTGAACTCGTAATTTTAACACTTTTAAAAACAAAGCGCATCAGTATAGTTGCTGCGCGAGCAAAGCCAAATTGTGCCGTAAATAATATTAATGTTTTGCTGTATGCAGTTTGAGCGTGGAAGTGACAAAGAAATATAAAGACTTCTTTCAGTTCTGTTTTCGGACAACTTTTTGTGTTGTCAAAGGTAAAGCTGCCGGTAATTGAACGATTGCTGCATGCCACGTGCATGTACTCACCGAAAACAGAAGTGAAGATCGAAAAAAAGCGATCGCACTAGTAGTATATCCAAACTGGCCATTGTTTCACGGATCGCTGATTAAGAATTGGGAAATAATAGGACCCATTGTTCTATGTATGAACAATGAGGTGGATCCGGAGCGCAGGCCAGGATGGATATAAGGAAAAAGATGGGTGGGTGGGTGGGCACATGAACAGAAATATCAACCAGTCCTTCTAACACCCCACCCAACCCAAACACCCTATCACTTTTTCTCACAAGAACAAGCTTCGAACTGGCGGCCGTGAGTTTACGGGAAAACAGGAGGACACGAGGTGGAACAACGCATATTTATACTCTTGAATATATTAACCAGAGCGAGTCACATACTTTCCGTTACATTCCAGCGCTTAATCAGCTCCCGTTGGGAACATTGGCCAGTCTGAATAGTAGTATATCCAAACTGGCCATTGTTTCACGGATCGCTGATTAAGAATTGGGAAATAATAGGACCCATTGTTCTATGTATGAACAATGAGGTGGATCACTCCGCGAGGCAGTGGAACAGTCGTCCCATAGCGAAAAGAGCCCCCTCCCACACAAACATCCCATATTCCCATACCTCACAAACCTATCCCAAAACTTAATCCCAAACCTAATATCGCCTAAAGAGTTTGATCAGTAACCTTCCCAGCCGCCCTAAGGTGCATTCTCAGAGGGGGATTTGCGCGTCAAAGTGTCATCTTTAGGGAATGCCTGTACAAAGTTCTTCACGGAGTTCATGTCCTGATATAATCGAGTTAGATCAGAAGTAGGATTGTGCTCATCCACAGCCTCTGTCAACAGGGCATTTGGGCTGTCATGGCGAAGCACCTTCTCAAGTTGAATGTAGTAACTAGCTGTATGTGTGCTGTAGGCGGTTTCTGGGTAAGCATGCATTCATGGCCTGGGACTGATGCCCTAGCAACGGTCCCTGGGAGAGTTGTCCAGCGAACTACCCGTTCCCGAAATGATGCAGCTGCCGCCATTGGGTCAAAATCGGGCGAAATCTCCCAATCAGGTACCTGGAATTGCTGAATACATTGTCTTTTGGATGGCGGCTAAAGGGAAAACATAGAAAACAAAAAAAAAGAAGAAACGAAGAAAAACGGGTGAGAACCAGAGTCCCCCAGGGACCAGCGAAGGGCAACAGTCCCGGCGCAACTGCAAGAGTCGGGCACAAAGGGCTTTAGAGAGCCCTGGGACAATTGACCCCACTGGACTTAAGGGACGAGAGGCATCTAAGCGTAAAAATGCACAGAAAAAGGGGTACAACAGATAATTAATTTGGACACATTTTATTTCAGCTCAAATAGCATACGAGGAGAAAAGGTGTACACGAAAAAAATACTTCAAATTAAGTCAAAGTCAATTAGAGGTCTGACGGCAGTTTCGGGCCATGTGCCCAAAACGGTGACACTTGTAACACCTGACATTTCTTGCCGTTGACCTCTGGGTACCCCCAGCCCCGGGGTATGGCCATTCCTGAGGGGGCCTGGGGTATGTTGGAGCACCATTTCCGGATTGCTGATGGGATACCACGGGCTTGTACATTTTGGCGACAGTCTTGGCGACTTCCTTCTCGATGTCGCTTCCCAAGATGTGTGTCACGAGATCACCCAGTCTAGGGCCGGGAGGCAGCTTCTTGCAATTAGTAAGAACCGCAGTATACGTTCTGAGATCAGGGTGTGCTGAACGGCGACCAACATCCTCCAGATGCTCCAAGGCCCCAATTAACGCGTAGGGGTCAAAAGCTTTGGGTGGACGGGATGCTAGCTGACGGACCATCAGCAGGGCCTGATCGACCATTGATGTCTGAGCTGCCTGCACTACTTGATCGCGGAGCTGTCTAACTTGATCCTAAGCAAAATACAAAGATTGGCGTTTAGTCGGTTATAAACAGAATTCACGTCTCTATTACTCATATCAAACACTCAAGTCAGCCAATCCCGACAGCAAGGTTTATATTTAGTATAAACAACCCCTATTGGATTACACAACACAACATCAAAATCCCTAGTGAGGAAATATGGTAACTCGGAAACTGAGCGAGGCTATAAATTTACCCACCCCTCAAAAATGATGAGTTAACCTCAAGCACATAACGAACAGGACCGCGAGCAGCATTCATGCTAAGGCAGAGTAATCACAAGCCCAAATAAACAATAGGCGAAGCACCCGAATCTCAATTATCGGGATCTGCAAAAAATTTGACGAAGAAACAAATTCAGTATTTAGGACTGGAGTAAGTGGATTCAATAAACAGGCTCCAAGTAGTTTAACAAGACTGATTAACAACAATGAGCGTGTCCAGTCATAGAGTAAAATCAATCGAGTACAGAGTTCAGATACCAGTAAAATAATCTTGCCTAGACGGCACCAGAGATAAATTAAAATGCATTCCCAGCCCGAGAGGCCTAATGATACGTTTCAATTTACCGACTACGAAGCTCAGTTGGCACCAGCCCCACCTAACTGGGACATAATATAACTTCACTTAACGCATGTCCAGCCCGAGAGGCCCAAAACAAATAAATTTCCCTGAACACGAAGTCCAGTAAAACGCCAAACATACCGAGATGGCACCTGAAACACATTCAGTAAACGTGCCCAGCCCGAGAGGCCCACACTAGAATTAATTTCCCTGAACACGAAGTTCAGTAAAGGCCAAACACACCTAAATGGCACCTGAAAGACATTCAGTAAACGTGCCCGGCCCGAGAGGCCTAAAACTAGAATAAATTTCCCTGAACGCAAAGTTCAGCAAACGCCAAACAGACCTAAATGGCACCTGAAACACATTCAGTAAACGTGCCCAGCCCGAGAGGCCCAAAACTAAGATAAATTCCCCTGAACACGAAGTTCAGTAAACGTCAAACACACCTAAATGGCACCTGAAACACATTCAGTAAACGTGCCCGGCCCGAGAGGCCCAAACTAGAATAAATTTTCCTGAACACGAAGTCCAGTAAACGCCAAACATACCTAAAAGGCACCTGAAACACATTCAGTAAACGTGCCCGGCCCGAGAGGCCCAAAGAAACATTCTTCGCCGAACACCGAGTTCAGCAGTGACCAAAACAAGCATACAGATATAGCGAAGCGGTGAACCGAAATATAGTAAAGCAACTAACATGACCCAAGACCAAACTGCGACTATAAACAAGATGAATAAGGGATATTTACCTCTAAATTCATAGCTTGCTGCGGTTGCGCTTGCTGAGCTGGTTGTTGTGGCCGTTGAGGTTGTGCCGGAGCCGGAGCCAGTGGAGCCGGTGGAGCTGGTGGGGCCGGCGGACGTGGAACTTGAGCCACAAACGAGAGAACAGTAAACGAACAAGCTTCGAACTGGCGGCCGTGAGTTTACGGGAAAACAGGAGGACACGAGGTGGAACAACGCATATTTATACTCTTGAATATATTAACCAGAGCGAGTCACATACTTTCCGTTACATTCCAGCGCTTAATCAGCTCCCGTTGGGAACATTGGCCAGTCTGAATAGTCGGCGATTTAATCCTAGCGAATCCAATCGGCAATCGAGCCCAAGCGAATATTTATTGTTCGGGTACCGACGGCAGTCGATTATCGAACTCTATCGGACGATTACGACCTCTGTATAGTAAATCAGATATTTAATCGTGTTCGATAAGACAAGCCGAATTTGATAGGCCTTACTTTATTTTATTTTTCTTTACTTTACTTTACTAAATGCTGTGCGTGGGTAATGGTAAACTTCTCGCCATTTGAACGCGACTTCCCCGTTCAGCTGAATGTAGTACATCGGGTCATTTTGGTTGACAAATGGAGGTACCATGTGAAGAAGTGATGGATCGATCGGGTTGTCGAAGAGCTCTGAAAAGAGCTCCCGATCACAAACGTTTTCCATTTGTTTTTTAGCTGGTAAAACCAGGTTTCAAACTTCGTGGTAGTATGCAAATGTTTTTACAACTGAATGGTTTTTATGAATGGTCTATTGTTTAGTCTTGGCAACCATTGTTATTCAATCGAAGGCTTTAAACAATAGCTCCCTTGCTCGAGACGCGCCATTTTCAAACGCGAATCCAACCAGCAGTTTTCAAACCAAAAAGAATAGTGCTTCCCGTTCATCAATTTGTAAAATTTTTACGGATTCTTTTCAAGGGAAGATCAATTTTTCATTAACCGTGCGAAGGTTTTTTATAATCAGTATACATTTTGAGAAATTTGCTTTTCTTGCCGGCTTCCATACTAAAAAAGCCAATTTTCCTGCATTTTCAAATTCAAAAGAACAGTCCTTCCACTTGTTCAATCTTCTTTATTTTAGTCTTAAAATGTAGATACAACATTCATCTTCAAAAAGCCGCGCGAAGGTTTTTTGATTTCTAGTTTTTGAAAACAGGAAAGCGAGTTTTATCACCGCTACTGAGCCAATTTTGACCCTTTCTTCTCTTATTTTGGGCTATTCAAAGCCGGTAATTGTGCTTCGCTGGTTATAAATAATTAATGAATGTCACAGCATTCTGCCCATTCTGCGCAGCTCGTGAAATTCATTTGTTCTCACGACATTTTAACCTCTCACAAGCGAAAGCGCTAGCGTTTCGAATTTCTCAACTTCGCTTACGATACCCAAAGACAAGTTTTGTTGAACGAAGGGAGGGCATCATCATGCAAGTAAGCGTGCCAGATTGAGGCCAATAATAAAAGCGAGGCAAATGTGCGACAATAAAAGAGAGACCGAATTCTAGGCAACAAAAGCAGAGAAGAGTGCAGAAAAGCACCGAGAATTTCTTATTTAGGCTGGCAATTTTATTTTCTGTATCAAAAGGTTCATTTCTGCCTAAACTATACATTTACGAAGAAAAAAAAATCCAACTTACTTGAATGGAACAGTACTTACAGGTTATATAGTTCCAATGCAAGTGAGATTGTAATCCTTTGAAAAAGTTAACGAACAATATGTTAACATGGTGTCATCAAGTTTCTGACATATTAAAATAAAGCAAAGAATTCAACAAGACAACAACCGCACCTCCAATGTACGATGATGATTTTTTGGACTGCACAGCTCTTGGTGCCTTTAAGTCCTGTCCGAAAGGAACCAAATGTCAAAAGGCCAATCAAAGAGAGGGCGGGATTATTTGGACTACAGGGATGAACATGCATCTTTGTATTCTTTGTTTTAGGTTGTTTTTATTCCTCGTTCACTGTTGGATCTCGTGACTTATTAACCTTCACACAATAGCGCTTTTTGAACTGAGGTATGTGGAATCAAATGGAAAGAATGCAGCCCCACTTTAATGTAATTGCCGGGCGTATTTTCGCAATGGGCTCCGAGCAAGTCAGAAGACGCTCGTTTGACGTCGTCGAAGTGGGTTGTTAACTTCGCATCACATTAGAATGCCTATTTAAAACTATAGCTTGTTAAGTTTGATTGCTTATAAACGATATAGATATAAGCTAATGTTCTGCAACACCAAATTTACTGAGGGTCTAAGTAAACGAGTATGAGTTTCATTTGTTTAATTGGCTAGTTTCGTCAAGTTGGATAACATTAGATTTTCCAATGTGGGTGGTCTTATTGCTCGTCGTTTATCTTTCAAATAACAAGACAGTAGTTGGTGGTCAACGTGTTTAACGAACTTTAGCCTCTGACTAGCGGATGGAAATTCCACAGAAACGTTTGCTGGTTATTACTCCGACGAGCCGGTGAGCTGATATCAATAATTACCTTTCCTAACATCTGAGATGAATAAACAGGATGCTCCACGCTTAAACAGTCACTGTGATAAAACACAATAAACGAGGATGATCAACAGCGTACCAAACCTTTTGTTAGCTTGCAAGCGGATATAAATTTCACAATAAACAAGTCGCTTCTCAATGTTCGTTAAGTCCACGAAACCTGTCTTCCATTTCCAATAATGTTTGGCGGGAGTGCATAAGAAAATGACAAAAAGCTGGACAACTGAGTGAAGAAAGATGAATAATGGGTGATAAATTTTCTATTAACGTCAAAAAAAACTCAAAGGCCGATATAGTATGCATTGATTAAAGAGTTTCATCGTTTAAAGGAGCTAAGTCATCGTTCCTGCACTTTGAAAACTTTAGTCTAAATTTTTCAAAATCGTAATTTCCAATCCGTTTCAATCTTGTCCATTCTCGGCTATCCTTGTTCCTTTTTGGTTTAGTATCACTCCTTTGGTGTTTTTCGTCCTATTTAGTTTCCTAAATTTTAAGGGTGATTTATAGGTTGTCACATATCGATCACAACAAGTTGCAACTAGGAGCAATTAAATATTACGTGAGTGCGTTCAACTCCTTCGGTTAGCTAATTTGATTGATTTCGTTTGTCGAAGTTCAAATCCTGGTTATTGCTAAAATATAACTGACGTCGCGCAGACTGAATAATCGTCTCAGCAGCTTGGAATCCACTGACAGATTGAGCAGCTAGTAAAATTCATCTGTTCTCAAGACATTTCAACCTCCCACAAGCGAAAGCACTAGCGTTTCAAAATCGCTGCGAAATAATTGTCCAAGTTTTCTCAACTTCGCTTTAAACAATGCGCAAAGAAACAAGCTTTGTTGAACGAAGGGAGGGCATCGTCATGCGAGAAAGCGCGTCAAATTGAGGCCAATAATGAAAGCGAGAAAAATGTGCGTGCATAACAGAGAAACAGAATTCTAGGCAACAAAAGCAGACTGAAGAGTTAGAAGACGCTCATTTGACGTTTTTGAAGTGGGTTGTTAACTTCGTATCACATTAGAATGCCTATTTAAATTTAAGTTTGATTGCTTATAAACGATATGAGCTAATGTTCTGCAACACCAAATTTGCTGACGGTCTAAGTACACGAGTATGAGTCTCATTTGTTTAATTGGCTAGTTTAATCAAGTTGGATAACATTAGATTTTCCAATGTGCGTGGTCTTATTGCTCGTCGTTTATCTTTCAAATAACAAGACAGTAGTTGGTGGTCAACGCGTTTAACGAACTTTAGCCTCTGACTAGCGGATGGAAATTCCACAGAAACGTTTGCTGGTTATTATAATACGGCGAACGGATATCAATAATTACCTTTCCTAACATCTCAGATGAATAAACAGGATGCTCCACGCTTAAGCAGTCACTGTGCTAAAACACAATCAATTAGGATGATCAACAGCGAAACCTTTTGCTAGCTTACAAGCGGATGGAAATTTCACAATAAACAAGTCGCTTCCCAATGTTCGTTAAGTCCACGAAACCCGTCTGCTCCTAAGACATTTCCAATAATTTTTGGCGGGAATGCAGAAAGACCCGATAACTCAAGAGAATAAAAAAACGTTGTTCAGGTGCACTGACCACTGTAAACAACATCTAGATTTTCATGTTTTACATTTTACAGTGAAACCTTACATGTGGGACCTTACGAGAGCTGCTACATTGGGTGATAAAAGAGCTGATGTTGTAGGGCGATGCAAACTCTGCAAACCTGTCTTTTATGAATGAATTATGGTATCCTGATTCCATCAAGTGCATGTAGCTTAGACCAGTTTAAGTCGCCAGCTTGTTTTATACCACAAATCACTGACACATACAAAGTACAAAATGATAAATTGAGGGCGACGAGATTCCGTTTGCTCCCTTAATGTTGCATTGCGCGCCCAATTCAGTATTAAGTTACAAGGAAACATCGATCAGAAGGCGGCAACAATGAGTCCAAACGGATTTTAATTTGGTTGTAGTATTTCATTTATGCTTTATATTAATAAAACGTTCGGTATTGCAGTTGATATAATCGTCATCAAATACTGTCAACATTTAATTTATAAAACTTTTGATTAACAAGTAGAGATAACATACCACGTTGTAACACAGTAGGACCAGTATTCGCTCTGTAGTTATATGTTCAATACAAGTTCATAGCGACCCCTGTACATACAATCGACAATAAAAAGCGCTTTAAAAATTGAAGCGTTAAACCGCCTTAGGAACAACGTCCACTGGAGGGTTGGAGTTAAGCTTGGGTATAACAATGGGTCTCTTTGCCATCTTTGGCTTGAGTTGTTTTTATTAACTTTTCATGGTTTGATTTTACGGATTACTTGATTTTGAGATAATGGGATGTTTTCAAATGATATAATGAACCTGCATGGTTTAATCATTGGGTTTTAAATTGAAAGGCATCCTTGTATTGTGATGCTTTTATTTCTTGATAAAACGCATTTGTTAGGAATAACCAAATTTCCCCCATATTTGGAATGCTTTAATTGTTGAGCCTCAATGATTTTCCCAACTGACTGTTCATACATTTGTCAGTATTTGTTTGGTGGAATAAAACAATGGAAATGTTGTATGAGATGGTATGCCAGAAGCACAGTGTGATAAATGTCAATAATTACCTTTCCTGACATCTGAGATGAATAAACTCAAGAAACAGCACGACCAGGATTGCACAAGTTTAAACATTCACCGGAATAAAAACAAGACGAGTTCTCGTTAACAGCTGAACAAAGCTTTTGTTCCTCACGAGCGGATGCAACTTTCACTTTTAGCAAACCAGTGCTCAGGTGTTCGACCAGATCACGAAACCGAGAGTTTTTGGTGAGCCTCAAACTTCTCTTGACTTCTATTCAAACATTTGTATATTTTTGGTGGGAGAAGTTAAGAAAAACAACAATTGAATGTTGTGTGAGCTGGTATGCCAGTAGCACTAGAAAATGTTCCTTGGAAAACTTGCTCGATCCGAATAAAGTTAAAAATTCATTAGAAAATCATTTTTATTATTTGCTCCACTTCGGCTGCGACCCTTCAAGGTTTAAACCTTTCGTTTATATTTTTACAGAAAGTTAGCGCTATAATCCAGCTTGATTTCTTCATCAGTTGATGTTACAATTATAATTTCAAACAAATGCAAAATCATCGGCGAACAAGCTTTGATTATTTCTGTGACATTACTGGTTGCCATAGTAACAGTATAACCTGTTATAAATACCCTTATTTTAGCTTTAAGTGCTTATAACTCAAAAACGAACTCGGTGACCCTCACATTTTATTACTGAATTTGCAAATCAGTTTGCAAAGATTAAAAAGATTGCTAGGAATGGTTTCAAAGCTACCTTAATAAATGTTTGAAACTGCTCATAGGAATTTTCTTAACTTTGCAAACGTTGTATATTGGAAACTGTTGTGAGCCACCTTAACCGGCAAAAAAATAATTAAGGTAGCTAGAGACACCGCGGAGAAACACACAACGCATGTTCAGGAAGCCACGAGCCATGGATAACATGATTTTCAACCAAACTTGCTGATTTACGATGCTTGTAGCAAAAATTTAAAGCAAAGTTATGACGGTAGAAATTGAGAGGGAATAAAACATAAAACAACTTACCTCCAGTATAATTCTTAGGCCTTAGATATTGAGAGGTTTCCTTAAAAATTGCCGAAATGTTCACATTTTCCGTCATTCTCTGGTTTTTCCGCGGTGTCAAGCTAGGATGCGTGGAAGGAAAACGAATGCGATTTTAAGAAGGGAACATTACTATAGATTTAGTCAGCAGTTGCATCTGGCAGTGTCACAGTCTACATTTCATTGGATGACAACACACAAACAGCTTTAAAAATAAAGGTATCCCCAGTTGTAGTCTTGGTAAAGCAGTTCCACTCGATCATCTTTTTCTACGTTGAGCTTGCCCTCATTAAAGTGCAGAAGTACGTTTCCGTCGACTCTCTTGAATTTTGCTTTAAATCCTTTATCTACTTGCCAGCACTTTAGCCAACTTTGTGGTCCAATGGTGCAGAAGGCACAATTAGGGTTTTCCTCGACATACTTTTTGGCTTTTCTGTAGGCAGCTTGGATTCCTTTTGGATCATCTTTGTAGTCTTTTTCTACTTTAGGTGTGCCACAGTGATCCGGCGCGTAGCCTGGCACCCACACAAGACTGTTGCCCATGCTCGTCGCCTTCAAATGTTTTACCGCTGATCATTAACAAAAAAAAAACATGTAATTCGCATTCTATTACGAAGCAGAAAACGAGCTTTAAAAATGAAACACCGCTACATTACTAAAGGTTTTGTCTGCAGTTACACAGTTTTTATAGAGAACTGAGAGCGTTTTCTCAATGGCACAGAATTTAAAACTTGCAACAACCTTTGGATACTGTCGATCAATAACCGATGAAATTGCCGCTTGTATGTATCGTTTAATTTGGTATCAATATTTGTTTCGGATTCAAGGGACGGCCATCTTTATTTTCGTATAAACTTGGCCTTATTGGGCGGTGCTGGCATGATGTCCCTATTTCCAGCACTCGGTGTTTATGTAGCTCTGGTGTACAACGTTGTGTGTGGGTTTTAAGCGGAAAACTGTTCGGAAATTTTCATGGTGGTGAAGAAGGTAAGAGGATGTGAAATTTTACATGCTGCGAGCAGTCTGTTTTGGCGGCTTTGGGTTGAGGGATTGTTTTTAGATTGCGGTTAGTTGTGAATAAGAGCCGTGTTGAATTTTAAAATGTTTCTGACTGAAGTAACGATAGCTTTAATTTTGGTTAAATTTGAAGTTGCGGATGTACGCAGCTTCCTATTTCTCGGAGATGTCGCAGAGTTGTTTGAAATCAGTAGAGCTGAGTGATGATCAGAGACTTTGCTTCCGGACATACGGCATTTAAGAATTTGAAGGTAGGAAGGCCACATACTCAAGAACGCAGGGTTCAGTAATTCCGGAGAAACAGCTTTCATTGCAGACGTACCAGCTCTGGTAAATATTTCACGAACCCTTCGTAATTAAATATGCAAAATCTTTCACCAGGATTTTCGGCACAAATTTCGTAACAACCAGAGAACAATGTGCTAACTGTACTACGTTTTAAAAACCCTTTAGAAAGATATATTTTTCCCATTTGATCCGTTTATTGTCTTTAGATAAAATGCGTGTTTAATAAATCACAAAATATGACGCTTTGTGTTGAAAATCAGCGATACAGAAAACAAGGTATCATGTTTCAACATTTCGAAGAAAAACAAAAGTATCATATTACAAATAAACAAAAGTATCGTGTTATCGCTGTCAAGAATCACGTTTGGTGTTGCATTCTGCACTGTCCTTTGAGTCTCTGAGTTTTTCATTTTCAGGTAGAAATAGCTTTTTTACAGCGGTTACCGATCACACGCGCCCTCCAACGATTTTTTTTCTTGTTTGAAAATTAAGTTTTCCTGCACGTCAATCATCCGTGTTTATGTCTTGAATAATTGCATGCGCCAGTTTCGATTTTCTCTTTTATCGCCAAACACAACAACAAGACGACAATATTCTAACCTTTTGTGAACTATTTCCATGATTTGATGAGTATTTCAAAACAGTGTCTCTGAACATTTAAGCAATAGGCCGTAACTCGAATTCCACAGAGCAAGCAAATATGAACAAATACAAAATTTCTTTCAAGCTAGAGCGTAATATTGTGACAAAACAAAAAGCCGGCCGCTAAAAAGCGACTGCTCTCGCCAAAGCATCACGCCAAATACTTATGGAAACCAAATATTTTCAAAGTGGTTAGTTCGAAGTATGAAAGTATCTATCTTTCCTATTGCAGCTATATAACACGACTGTGTTGACAACGAATTACCTGAATATCGACTCGTTTCATGAAATTCGTGCGTTACGTGTCTTCACAACATTGTAATGCCGTGTAGTTATGAGTAGTGTTAAAGAAGAATGTTTCAAAGCATTGATATTTTCTAAAGATTTGTGGTATGGAATCCCTCAAATATTGCTGCAGACTTTGTGGCGGCAAGTGTAACCGCAAAGTAATCAAATTAGACTTTTAGGCGTCACACCCAAGTTTTTACAGATATATTATTCATGGTCGACAGGAAAGTTTCGTCGTGAATGAATTCGCTAGTCAAACGTATTTTGGGTTGCACTTATTTACTTAAAATGCACACGCCGTCAGCAAAAGGCCCAACACTAAATTGGTCATTGTCCGTTCTTTTTTATCGGGCTAGTTTTGCTGACCAAAAAAAATACCCAATACGGCCATACGAAAACTGGAAAAAATAACTCTCGCACGCATTGCGTGCCTATGTTTTTTAACACGTAAACAGTGCGTACATTACTAAATTGACTCATTTTAGTGAAAGCTTTGGCTGAAGGTTTTTGTGACACTTACCTTTTCAAGGATTTTAAAATACAACTGAACTGATGTGATCGGTTGTGCAGCCGTGCAGTGAATCACAAGTTAAATGAGGGTTGAAATAGAGGAATAATTGGCGGCTGTTCAAATGAAAGCCATTAATATTTGTCAAGAAAAGTTCTGCCTCAATTATTATGTGTTACTTGACCCCATTATTCCATTCACCTTGACTTGTTCAATAACTAAACAGAATTTTCCTATTTCTACCAGCGGATGAACATTCCAAGATGAATGGGCCTTCTACTGAATATAAATTGCATTGTACATTGTATTTTGTCACAAATATAAATTTCACAAATATGTTTTGGTAAGCATCTCTTTTGCAAAGGAAAAACGTCTGACAACGATTCAACCAAATACATCACTTGAGATTGGACTATCACTTTGCAGAGGTTTCTTTGCCTGTTGCTGCCCAGATCGCAAAATGCTATTCACAATAACAAAATAATTAGTGATCAGTAAGTGTAACAAAGCTTTTGTAAATAGGAGCGGATGAAGATTCCAAGGTTTATGGACCATTTGTGATAAGAGTCTTTCATTCAATTGCCTATTCAGTCAGATAGTCGATTTCCCGTACGTCATTAAAACAGCATAATAAATCTTGTTTTTAAAAAGATGCGCTTAAAGGTTGTCAAAACGTTATTCAAAGCATTCTTTTACTTTGCTACACACCCATAGAGAATTTATTCCTCGTTGCGATTATTTAAACGCTCAAACTTTATTCATTCAATCTTTCAGAAAACGTTGCAGTATTGAAAGGTAAGCACGCTTGTTTTGTGAAATTTTATTTACTGAGTTGCTTGATTTTCAATTTACTCTCAAAAGAAGAATTATCTAAATTTGTGTATTTTATATTTTTATAGGAGGCAACTACAAAATCAATATTGCATTTGACAACTGAAAACAGGTGCCTTTCTTTCTTTTCGTTTATAACTATCTGAAGTGCAAACTTTTAAGAGATTTATATTTTACAAAATGATTTTTTTGAAATTAAAATCTCGATACGTTAGTTGGCAGTCTTATGTAGATTTCTTGATTTTTCAAACAACAAATGCCTTTAATTTATTATGAAGAATCCCAGGACAGGATCTAAACTTTCATTTTCTTTTATTTGTTCAAAAATATTTACAAAAATGTTGTTTAAAAGTCGCAGAGCGTTGTTATTATTAATCAAATTAGGTAATCAAATTATTAATCAAATTAGGCAAAAATCCCCGTGATATACACTATATACACTAAAACTGCCCCGCTGCTTAGAACTTGGCAATATTTGTCTGCTATTTTGTCTGCTAACCGCAAGCTAGCCTCAAGTAAACCAGTGTGAAATTGAACAATTAAGCATTTGGTATTAAAGTGTGTATTAGTCTATCGCCAAATTATAACCAGTTTCGACCTACTCCAGGCCTACAGACTAGAGCAGATATAGCATCGTCCATTCCGAAAAGCTTGGTTACCAATATTGGCATCGACCGTTTACTAAACGGAAATCAGCCGAGGCGCCATGGACGAATGAGCGTTGTCATGTTCACAGAATTTGTCCTGAAATGTTGAAGTTAAGTAACCCTAAAATTAAAATTACCCATAATGTTATGCGTGATTGTTAATAGTACTTTTCACTGAAAACCTTTTTTTCGCAGTAAGACATGGTGTATTTTATGAAATAGTCGTACAGATAACTAGAAGTGGAGAGGAAAATAATTTGTTTTCCTGTTCTTAACTTCTCGGTTTTTAAGAATTATATATATTTTTATTCCTACAACAGTGCAAGGTAGAGAAGAGTGGCTAACAAAATTGTCACATTTCAAATTTTGTTTTTGCGCAAAATGTTTACCCTATTCCCAGCTAAGTGTAACCCAATGTCCAATTAAGATCCTATGAAACAGTTGTAACTGTAACCAATTATTTGTCTTACTAAAAAATGCGACTGCATTGAAGTGAACAAGTGACTTCTACTTACTACAAAGTACACAATATGCTTTCAGTACATAGAAAGAGTTATCATTTTCAATTTTCTCATACAAAATCAAACCTTCAATTATATTCCATTAAATTATTATTATATTATATATTATTATATTCCATTAAATTCTTGAACTAACTGTAGATGTCATCTTTTAAAAAGTCGACTTGTTGGAGATTTGCAGTCTTTACAAATTAACCTTCCAGGTTCCATACTATTATCGCTTGTTAAACAGTGGTCGTATTCATCCTTTAAAGTGCAGCTGTTATAAAAGTGCTGGATACTGTTGCCAACCTCCTTAAACCTCACTTCAACTGTTGTTTTGAGCCTCGAATTAGCCTGCGTGCAGCCGTCTCCTATTTCCTAAAGCGGAAAAGTGACGTCTGCGAAACGGAGTCGCTAATCGTGTTCCAGTATCTTGCAGTTCGAGATTAAATTTAGCATAAATTATAGCTTTAATTCAGGAATTTCGCTCAATCAAATAGAATCAATTTAGAGAGCTTAAGAAATAGAAATAAAACAGAAAAACAGTACTAGCAAAGACAGTGAGTAGCAAAACATATGGCAAATTACAGCTCACGATCTGCCAAGTGAAAGAAAAAAAAATTCACAGGGTTAAAGAAATGGTGAAGACCTGTGACCTCAGCAAAATATTTGCTAAATTACTCAGTCGGACGGGACTGTTTGAGTTGAAGTTCCCCTAATTATACAGAATATAACAAGCATTAAAAAAAACACAAAGCGAAATAGCTCGAAAACGAGTTTAATCTGAGACAAATGTCAGGAACCGCAAGAGTTATATACGGCAGCCTGTCAACTCCTTTAGTAACTTTTAGTACACGATCACGAAAGCGATTCATCCAAAAGTACTCGCCCTCCGAGGATTCCACACTGTTTATTCCAAGAGTTTGGAACTCCTTATTCACCAGCAGCCCAGCCTTGAAAGATTATGACCGCTTTCATGTAAGATTTCGTCTTCGATCTTTCATAATAATCCCCGCGGGTCACTTCCGTAGCTTTCCAACGCATCGATTGCTTGATACACAGGGATCTTGATTATTCAGCAAACTGTACAGAGCGGCCTTTGTCACTTTGAAATTCACCTCTACCTTGAACCAGACTTCTGTAGTTGTGATTCACAACAAGCGAAATAAACTGCACAAAATGTATGTTGAGTATTTTACGATGACAGCCAATCAGGGTTGATTCTAACAATGCCTACTGTCAAAGCAACCAATGAGAGAGCGGTCCCCAGATTCTGGAGAAACTGCAGGATACCGGAACACGATTAGCGACGCCGTTTCGCAGACGTCACTTTTCCGCTTTAGGAAATAGGAGACGGCTGCACGCAGGCTACCTCGAATGAGCCTCGATCGATCGCCGTTGACTGAGTCTGTCAGTCACTGGAAGTGACAAGTCGTTGTTGGAACTGATTTGTGTCTGAAAAATCGGAGTTTTTGAACAGGTGTTTGCTCAAAATCTTAGCTTAATTGTAGACTGGAACTGAGTCTTTCAATCGCTGTAAATGATGGTGTGACTGGAATTCGAGTGACTGCGAGTTCAGTTACTGCAAATAAGATTCGTGCGATTGTAGCTTGGGATCGGTTGTCCCAAACTTCCAAAGCCTCTTGCATTAATTGGGCACTATACATTCCTTATAGATTTTAACGAGTGATAATGTTAACAAAAGCCTCCTAATAAAAGATTATTATTATTATAATGATATGCAGTAAACATAAATTTCTCGGGTGCCAATAAAGCAAATTGCCGTGAAAAGAAATATCAGGACCAGCAAGTCCTCCTTGAAAACTCTAGTATCCCTTTATTTTTTTTCTTAGGTTTCCCTTGTTGTATGTTATGCAACCACGAAACACCTTTCAAGAGCCCCATTGAATTCATATTAAGCTACTGTGAAGGGGAGGCTGGTAAATGAGAAAACAGGGCTTACTGACAACCTTTTTTCTTTATTTGTGAATTTGTGGGCGCCTCCAAAGTAAATTTATAGTTTACGCGACGTTTTAAACATTATTGTTAGTAGCAGCTAGTTCCATCAGACTGTAGCGCTTAACCGCAAGTATAGCAAAAGATAAGACGAATGTCAGTTCAGTAAGTAACTGGAGTAAAAGAGGGTAAGAGATAAATTATAGATGTAGGTTGACGTATTCTCTAGCAGCAAGAAATATTTAGGTTTCGGTTGATTCGATTTTATCATCGATTTATATAGGATGTCTATAGCGATGGAAAAATCTTGACCGCCAGCGTAACACACAAAAGGCCCACCATAACATTCAAATGCATAACACCGGTTAGCTCCGGAGTATTTGGGGTCGACGTTCTCCGAACGCAATACAAACTACAACCAGAGGGACTCCGAGAACAAACTTGATGTTCGATTACCACGCACAACTAGCCTCAAAAATGGTTTTAATTATAGTGGCGCCACACTTTAGAATAGCCTTTCTTACGAAGCTAGGTGTGCGGAATCCCTCAAGTCGTTCAAATGCGCAATCGGCAAAGCTCTTTAAAGCACGGCGTTCACGGAAAGCAACTTTTTAATAATAGTGTAGTTAGATAGTTTAGTTGTTCTAGTTTTTATCCTTTTATAGCTGATGAATTGGCCATGTTGAAATAAAGTTTTACCTACTCGCTTGCTTACCTACTTACCTTTCTTACTTACTTGAAGATGGCTAGAAGACAGACACGGAGAGACATTGCCTTGGCTGATGAGGAAGACAAGCGCACAGAAGAGCTGAAAAAAGAATTAGAAAACGCAATAAATGAATTGCCACAAGACAACCCTACTAGATGCGAAGGACTAATTCGAGAGTTACACAAAAAGATTTCGGCTGTTGAAAAAGTCGATGTAAAAGAACATCTGCTAACTGAAATTAATAATGTTTCCTGCCGTGGTTTAGAAAAAGATCTAATGGAGATGATGGAGAAGAACGGGTTAGGGTTAGACGGACTTCAACTCGTGCTAAAGTATCTCACAACCATTAAAGAACTTTCCCAATATTTGTTCACGACCCCCGAAGAAGCTGTTGACAAAGAGGGCCTGGGTGTTATAAGAAGAAGGCTAGGACCGAATCTTGAAGTACTTGGTGGCCTGCACTCCAAAGGAATTGATGTAACACAAGATTGGGCTAAGGACCTGATCAAGACGGCTCCATCGCTTCAGTCGCTTGGTCGTATGTCTGTTGGTGAACTAGAAGAACACTACAAAACAGCTAATCATGGAGAACAGCAAGATGTTCTTCGCCTGGTAAAAGTTGCCGAGTCACGTAACAGACAGCTTTCTACAGAAACTCTAGATGGCTCAGAGGTTGGCGAAAAAGGCGAAAATAACAATGCGATTGACGAAGAGAAGCTGGAGAAAGCTAGAACTTTGATGAACGAGGCAAAAAAGATGGACACAGAACAATCAGAAGCAGCAAAGAAGGCAGTCAACGAGAAAATGGCTGAAATCGCTAAAGTACTTGAGCTGCCACCTGATTGGAATAAACAAGAAATTGGCAAAAAGCCAGATGAATTGCTCGAACAGTTAAATGAAATAATTGACGAGTTCGACAATGCTGTTGAAGTGAGCGAATCCTATAAAAGTGACCTTGAAGTGGTGGAGAAAGCTAGCGGAGGCCGCGCACTTTGTGGAATCTATTACTCCGAATATGTGCCGCCGCTAACATCTGAGCGAGCCCTCATCTCGATGCCAGCAAAAGTAGCCCTCGCCAGCCCAAATAATTCTCAGCAGATAAGGTATTTGAAATTCTCCGAAAGTAGAGCTGCCTCAGACTATGTTCATGCAGTAAAATCCTCAAGCACTAATGTTGGCTTTAGTGTGGGTGGATTTTATGGACTTTTCGTTGGAAACGTTCACGGAAGCTACGCCTCTAGCCACGAGGAAGACAGTGTTACGTCGAAAAAAGAAAACACTAACAGTGCCTCTGTGTTACAGTACATTTGGATTGCCACAAAAACATTTAAGATAGAGCAGGAACAAATGAAGTTGTCTACAAGTGCAAGGAGAATGGCAAGGTCCATCGTCAAGGGTAAAGACTCTGAAAAGCGTAAAGAAGCTGCTCGCCATTTCATGGAACGCTACGGAAGTCACCTGCCAGCTGGTCTCCACACACTTGGTGGTGTGCTCTTCCGCATTGTAGATGCCGAAAGCCATAGCACAAAAGAAACAACCAAATTAACAGAGAAAGCAGCACAGAAACTCCAAAGCCAAATATCAGTTGGCTTCCTGAGCGGCGCATTTGGAATTGGGGCTAGCATCAGTGCTGAGCACAGTAGCAGTAGCGGCAAAGTGACCGCCAGTGCGGTAGAGGCTGAAGATACTTCATATACCTACTCTTTTCAATCCATGGGTCCGGCGGCAACAAACCCTGCCACGTTCAGCAAGTTGCTGGCTAATAACTCCACTTGGGCTATAATTGATCGTGGTAGCCCTTATGCTTACATACCAGTTTGGGAACTGATAAGAGATCTTGGCAGTGATTTTGAAGAAGCAGCCGTTGTTCTGGAAAAAACTTGGAAAGACGACGAAGAACAAAATAGGCTAAGAAGCCTCAGAGTAGGATACAAAATAACAAAGATCATCAAGGAAGATTTGGATAGACTGCGTAATCAATACGTAAAGAAGGTATGTGACTTTTCCCTTTTAGATATCCTTTTGAAAACAGAAATTCTTGTAGAATCTGCAGCATCAGCAATCTGGGCATTACTTTCTGAAAGTGAATGGCAAGCATTCCTCCTCTGAATGGCGCATTTCGTGTTCCCAAGCAGACTTAATATCATGGTCTTGCCTCTTGTGATGAAGCATTGACGTACATCATCATTATGATGGTCATGCTTCCCATTGGCCTAGCCCATAAAGATAATTTTACTTTTATGATATAGGTTTCTTGAGTCCATAACCCCCAGCTATGCGAAATTGATAAATTTACATAAAATAAATAAACATATAATGTAGAATAATTTTGTCTTGTTATAGAAACCCGATGAAGCTGACTACGGGTACTGGCCAAAAAACGGTGCACAGCTAACATTCAAGTTCAAAACGATCAACTTGGAACGCCAAGAAGCTTACGACAAAGCCGTAGAGATCATCATGGCAGACCCAAGATACCGCATTTGCGAAATTGCTTTGTGTGCTGGGGAGAAATACACATTGCGGTGTTGGGAGGCGTCAGAAGTTGCTGAAATGACCTTTGAAAGTGTCAGTGGTGAGCATGTCCTGTTCTACAGTGAATTAATCTTCAAGTGGAAGGACAAAGTTCCCGTCAAAGAATAAACTGGTAATATTGCCGATTGGAAGAGTGTGAGCAATTATATACACATGATAAAATATAGGCGAAAATGACAAAATTTTGGAATCCCTTTGCGCGAGTGACCATAAGGTTTTCCTTAAGCCAGAAAGTGTCATATTGCTAATTTCATAGGTAAGTCTGCTGTCGGGCCTAGTGGCCCATCAGGCCGGAGCTTATCCCCGGTTTCATAGCATGAAGCGACAGAGAGTATTTCTACTCCCCCCTGGATGGGATGCTAGTCCATCGCAGGGTTACCCCCAGCAGTAAATTCGCCGGTACCCATTTGTACACCTGGGTAAAGAGAGGCACTGTGAGAGTGTAGTTAATTTATAAGACCAAATGCCGTAAATTGTCAGAAAAGGGGATATATTGTGCCTAATTCAAAACTTTAGTTAGTTCAAGTGGATACTAAGTAATAGATTAGTTTTTAAGCAAACAGCCTTGTTATTGACGGCTTTTTAGAGCGAGTTTTAATTGAGTGTTGTACAACCAAAAAAAATTACGGAGACAATCCAGTGATCCAATCAAAACTCGAAGACATTACACGTAGTGGACACAACGTGCGGGGAAACGTGCAAGCGCGAGTCACGATTGGTTTTGGTTTTACTCCTGATTGGTGTAAAAAGCAGCGCGAGAGTTTTAAACCAATGACCAATCGAAGTAATACACAAGCAAAGTAAACGCATAATTACTTTCGATAATGAAGTGAAAACCGCTCGAAAGAAGCGGACATTTTTAACGTGACAATATAAAGTGACTTTCTAGCTTATCGATTCAGAAAAGAGAGGCTCGAGAATGGCATTTTTACCATTAATTAGTATGTTAAACGTGACCTACATATCGTTTATTTGAGTGTTATGCTTGCCAAGAAGAAACAATTTTTATTGCTTAATTTCAAAATTTTTGAGTTTCTAGTCTTTTATTTTGTGAAAATAAAAGAGTATCGTGTATAGCGAAATCCATTTGCAAAGAGTGTTGAGACGCTTTGGTATTAAGATGATACTTTGTGTCATCCTTCATGCAATGTCCCTTATCGGCATTATATGAATTTTGGGATTACATTTAAACCCTAAGTTACAATCTTGAAAAAGGGTTGGGGACATTTTTGCTGATTTCGGTGAGCATAATTTTGTTTAGGAACATTTTCCTGCTAAATATTCTCCTATTAAATATCTTGGTGCTCGAGTTACTGGTTTGCAGCTGGAGCAACCAGAATCGGCCTTTTCAACTTATACCTGTAGACTTACTGCTTGAGAAGAGTTGCTACCTGAGTCGTATATTACTTAAAGTCTTTCCCGTAAAACCGTGAACACCAGAAAAAATCTCTGGAATGTTTATTGTGTAGTGACCACTCGCAGCAAAGTTCAGGACACGCGAACAAACCTCAAAATCACAAACTAATGACCGTTACTGTTTGCGGTTTAGTTTTCTCACACCTGATTGGCTTTTTCTTTGTCACACAATAACATTCCATAAACATTTCTGGTGTTCACGGTTTTACGGGAAAGACTGTAAAAATCAGTGGAGACTAGATTAGTGTGGCGTGGTGGCTTGTAAAACCACAGGACAGTTTCCACTATTAAAGTATTTGTAAATAAGGCCTAAGTATACTCTCATTCTAGATCTCTAACCGCGAATACAAGCACTTGAAATACGTCATAAACATTCATTTTAAGGGAAATTTCCCAGCTTACGTTGAAGCATATAAGTCATATAAGAATTCCGCTTAGAGCTCTAATTGGTTAGTGGAATGGGGGAAGAAGGTGGGGAATGTGGCTAGTTGCCTTATTGTTACTAGTTTCCTGAGGACCATTTCTCAAAATTAGAAGAGATATTATTGCAAAACTTAAGGTGCGTTTCTTAAACAAAATCCAAGATTGGCTTCTTAAATCCGAAAACGGATTTTGCGTTTCTTTACTAAACAGATTAATCCAACATCACTCGGATCATGGTGCATCAAAGGAACAGAAGAATCCTTGCCCAGAGTGGTTCCTTTGATGCACCATGATCCGAGTGATCTTGGATTAATCTGTTCAGTAAAGAAACGCAAAATCAATAATCCAATCTTGGATTTTCGTAAATCGTGAAGAAAAATCGTATTGAAAGCAGCTTAATTTTTGAAAAATTTCCAAATGACGATACGCGCTAACAATGGCAATCCCTAGAAAAGGCTCTTCATCAAAAGCAACACAGATACCATGTTCGTTTCCTGCAAAGCTCGACTGGGTTATACTATACAGGTTAAAATTGATGGTATGTGTTTTCTCTGAGGTATGTCATTCGGAGAAAAAGGAGGTTGTTCATTGAAACCTCGCTACATGTACTTCCTGACAAAATGAGTAACCATAAGGTAAATCAACGAATTTTCTTTGAACGTTTGCTCGTCTCTCGAGTGCTGTGTCCCTTGGTGAAAGTCAGAATGAAAATTGAATTATTTTTTTATATACATACTTTGTGTTAGCTTTAATATTTTAAAATTTTAGACAAGCTTGGAGTAGATTGGTGTCCCCAGGTTAACTTATTGTGTAGCTAAATACATCGATACGGCATTACCTTATCTTATCTTATATATATATATATATATTCAAGTGGTTTTCACCGTTGATCCCAGAAAAGTGCTCTACAGTTAAGGAGCGGTAATATCAGCATGTGGACTACTCAATATGAGTACATATGGATTTTAATACAGTTCTGTTTCGTAGACCAACAAACATTGGTCCACTCATCAGTTAATCTCCATACACACTGAAGCATCGTTAAGGCTTACATCACTAATCAACATAAGCACGCGACATTGTTTGTCCGTTAACATGAGAGTAACGCGTTTGAAAATAAATTCAAAAAATACATGCGCGCGCTTACGATTGGTCGATCGGTTTACAATTCAATTGTGTTTTAGAACGTACTTTCTTCGATGTCTGCAAGTTGAAACAAGTTCGTTGCGCTT
The DNA here is from genome assembly GCA_947652115.1 of Blastomussa wellsi. Classification (NCBI taxonomy): domain Eukaryota; kingdom Metazoa; phylum Cnidaria; class Anthozoa; order Scleractinia; family Plerogyridae; genus Blastomussa; species Blastomussa wellsi. The sequence goes on from OX393564.1 coordinate 17,172,616, forward strand.
GTTAAGCGTGGCCATACGGGGATTCGATATAATAAAGTATTTCTCTTCGATACACAAATTGCATCGCTTGTTAAAGTTTGAATACGCTCTAGCTTTTGCGAGGATCTTCCACGACATTGTAAACTGTTCCTTCTTATCTTTCAGTTCCCACAGGTACTTGCTTAGCTCAGTGTCATTACGCTTTTTTTCATGCTTGAATGACATTTGGTGGTTGCGCCATCTTGTTTTGAACTCTGTTGCTGTAAGACCCACATATGTCTCCTTCTTCTCATTTGTGGTGATTGTGGCCTGGTATACAATTTCTTTCTGCAAACATTCGCCTTCTAATGGACAGTCATTTTTGTTTCTGCAGTTGCACGCCTTTACGGTTTGATCTTGTTCAGGTTGCTTGGCTTTCCTTATGGTGGCTTTATTGTGTCCGTCGATGACTTGCTTCATGCTAGGTGTGCAACTGTAGCTCAATTTGACAGTGTTCCTATTGAAGATTTTTCTTAATTTGTGGCCAGTTGGGAAACATTTGTCGCTCTTCCTATGTTTGTTTGAACGTTTCTGTTGAATGGCGGATTAAACCATATTGTATTTCTCCGCCTTCTATCTTGTTTAGGTGGTCTTTGTGGTGCTGGATTGAATTTGAGGTTGTACGCATACCCGCTCTTGCGCAATGCTTCCTGGTATGGGGGTGCAGCTTCGTTAAATGCATTTTCGTCAGGGAAATTTCAGATAGTCTTTTGTTGATTGCTTCTGGGATGTTTTTTAATATGTTAGGCGG
>OX393564.1:17178384-17212801 GCA_947652115.1 Blastomussa wellsi
AGGGATTTTTTTAGATAATAAAATGACCGAGTGAACTATATTGTTTGTTTGTGAGTGTTCTATCTATATCATAATGATGCTGGCTCTTGTCAGTCGTAGCTGTTACTTCCAGGCCAAACTAAAATTGCAGTTGTCGAGTGTGAAACTCGTCATGAAGGTGGCTCATCTCAGTTTTTCAGAACCACAACAACCCAACTTTAAAAAGCTAATACTTCACTGTCTTGGGTCGGTCGGGCAAGATTTCTGGCACATTTACTAGAGATTGAATAATGTTTCCAAAAATGTAGATTCCATTGGCATCGGCGTTACCATAGCAACGAAACGATGACGTCATGGTTTCTGAAATCGACATTTTTCTCGAGATAGAGACCTAAACTTTCAAAACGAATCAACGTCCCTTGTAGTATGCATGTAGGTCTTCAACACTGCAAAGTTTGGAAAAATTCTATGAGAAATTCTCTGAAAAAAAGCGAGTTGAATATTTTGCAGTCAAAATTTAAAAGTTCGCCTCAGTATCTGTTAGTTCGTTGATTCCAGATGCTCCCATATCAAAGACGTTCCTTCTATGAGAAAAATGTGAATATTAAGGACATTGCTTTTGAGTTCATAGAGAGAAATCTAGTGAAGCAAACTGTATGAAGCCTTTCAGGAAAGTTGTTCTATGCCAAAGGTATAAAACATGGAAAGGACATTGTTTCAATCTGCAGGAAGTCGCTGGAATCAACGAACTAAAAAATACTAAGGGGAACTTTTATTGAAAAACTATTTACATATAAAATTTATGACTTTAAAAATTGATTTAAAAAAAGGCTTTCATTTTACGTTTAAAATTGATAAGAGATTCACATAATTTAAAATGGGGTTTTAAGGCATTCCACAAAGTTACAGTTCTGTAATAAAAAGATATCTGTCCCGACTTGGTTTTAAAAAGCGGTCACCCGACCGCTGATGTTCCCTCTAGAGATAAAATTTGAACTGAGGTAATTTGAGTCATGTCATGGATTTAAAGGCCAAGATGGCGTCTCTTAAATACAGGTGGGACTTAACTGGTAACCATCTCAGGTTTTTCAGCGCTGGAGTTACATGATCAAACTTCCTTGCCCCAGAAACTGTACTCCTGTAAAAGCAGAGACCGATACAAGGTAGAATGAAACGCAAAAATAATTTGATTGAGAACAAAAAATACAGATAAAATACACTAAAATAATAACAGTCCGTGCGAGGACAAAAACTCTAGATCTCGTGCCTGAGACCCACCTGTCGGCAGCTCCCATAGTCATTTGGCCCGAGCTATAACTAAGGGTTGATTGACTCGCCCCTGAGTGTCACGTAAGTTTCTATAAACAATTCCTATCGTGTCCTGGGCTTGAACCGCGTGTGCAATAACTTATGCAATAGCTATACAACAGCTTTCCATTCATCTAGCCCTCTCTCCGCATCTTTCCGACGGTCCACTCCTTTTGTTCGTTCGTTACTTGGTTCATTCAATTGCATCAACCAAGATCAGAATGCCTAAACTATTTTCATATCTGGATTAGTTAGTAAGGTCTTATAATAATGATAACCAGGTTGTGGAGCCGTTTTGAAGCTTTCTATTGATTTTATTGTTCATGTTATCCCGAACTGTGCAGCAGTTCAGTGCAGACATGGTTGCGTTTTTGCCATGCGTAAGGATATAAATAGTCTAAGCCGACGTCTATGTCAGAGTTTATGTGAGATTAGATGTTTAACTGGCATGCTTTTTCCAAGTCAACTTGAATTCAATAAAAAAAATCAAGTACGACTAAAGTCCACTAAACGTGTGTCTTTTATCTTTTATCACAAGTCTGTGATCCTCATTTTTTTCTAACATTTGAAACTCATTGTCTTCCAGTGGTGAAAGTCTCAGAAAAACGAAATTTCTCGGGAACTTCCTTAACACTCCAAAAAAGTGAAGTCAGGGAAATTATGCCTGGCATCTAACACTAATAGCGGCTAGGGAGCCTCGCCACACATTTCGCACATGCAAAATCGAGGTGAGGTTTTTAATTTGCATTTTGATCTTTGGCTCCTCATGGTTTGAACTCAGTGCTTGACTCCTTCGATTAGTGCTGACAAATCTTTTGGAAAATAATCAAATTTTACACTTGAAGAACTGGACCAAGAATTCGCTTGTGACGGATAGAGTAGCCGCGAAAAATGGGAAGAGTCTGAAGTGAACTGAAGTGTCCGGTAGGCGGTCCAACATGAATTGACGTTTCATAGCACAATTATTGAACCGAACACAAAAATTATTTTCCGGATATACATTGAATATATATAAAAGCCCATCAGGCTGAGAGCTCCAGTCCCTAGGTCTACTTTAGCGCAAGAAATGTCGCTATGATAATGTGCCAAACAGAAAACTATTGCCTGGTGAAACAATTAGAGCTCTTTTGTTTAACTTGTTGGCAATTTAAATAACAAAAACAATGTTTGTAAACAAATATCTTCCCAATTGTTGTTGCTAGTGATCCGAAATTTTGGGTCACCTCGGTATAAGAACCTGTGACTTTTTTCTTTGTTTTTGAGCTGTTGTTTTGTCGTTCTGTATTGTTTCGAAGTTCTTTATTTTCTTGTTTCTTCTTTGTTTAACTGTCCTGGTGAGTTTCAGAGGTTCTTACACCGGGATGAGCCGAAATCTTCGTTATTGGGAAGCGTACTTTATCATTCATTGTCTTATTCAACGGGGGAAGCTATTCTGCGAGCCGCGAGCCTCTTTTGCGAGCCTCGAAAGTTTTCAGCCAAAAAATCCAAAAAAGGGACACAATGCCCGTTCATGTCTATCCCGGTGCTGTACAACACGAACCGAAAATGAAGGACCGAAATCTTTTGGCCTCCGAGATTTTCTTATCTGTCTGTTGATCTACAAGCATGCCCATGTGTAAACAAAGTCGCGATGGTGTAAGGAGTTCGTTTCTACAAAACTCTTTCTGTATAATTAAGTAACAGAAAAAATCTTTCCACTTTTAGTCGCCGAAGCGGTTGATGTGAAATTTTTTTAGTTGATGTGAAATACAAATAGCTGTATTGATTGGGAGAGGACAAAACACCGACCCCCTCTATGGACTGGGTCCATGGACCACCTATTTTTCCTACCGGCAAAATAAGTACCGGTAACGTGAAAAGTACTTTATAGAAAAAATCGGGTTGGCAGGCCTGCGGCTCCCATGTTGGTGACATTTGTTCATTTGTCATTCTGTATATTCATTCGGTCTTCCGTCCTATTTTAATCGTTTATGGAGAGCGAGTTTCAAGTTCGAGTCACAAGTCAAGTTCGAGTCAACACTTTTTTTTCGCCTTTTCTAATATCCTTTCTAATATCCTTTCCCTGTATTAAATTGTTATTGCCCAACAAAATGTCGAAGAAGTAACAAGAAACGATCTGGACGAAACTGGACGATCGTTAATTTGATTACGGGTTTTGGGAAGATTACACAAAAAAGTGTAAATTAAGAAGCCCTAAGGACAAAGGAAGGACTTCAAATTTCACTGTACTGATATATTCACTGAAAATTACGACGACAAAAAGGAAAAAGAGCCAACAACAGGGTTTAATATTCCTGTCTGCCACCCATCCCAATACTAACCCTGCCCAACAGGGCTTAACTTCAGTGATGGGACGTGAACTTGTGCTTCCTTGTGGTATCTTCAGTGACAAAGGGCCGAGTTCATGCAAACAAAAAACAGCATGGTTTATATGGATCTTCGTTTAATTTGGCACTTTGTTCTTTTCTAGACTAGCTTTCATTTCCTAATTTACTTGCCTCTTAGTCTCTTAGTCTTTTGTCTCGTCTGAAACCGATACCACAAGGAAGCACCAGTTCCATTCTGATCGACGAACTTAAGCCCCGTTGAATGCGGCGATTATTTGGTTTTTCCTTTTTCTTCTTCGTTCCCCAACAATAAGTCAGTGAAATTAATTAAGGAACCCCTGCAGAATGGTTACACAAGAAGCTAAAACAAGAGTTCGTTTCTTTCCCACCTGATGAAGTGTCTTGTCACGCGATCTATGAGCGAAACTAGAGGTGCAATACTTGTAGGCAGATCACTTTCTTTTCCTTAACATGATCGCTTGTCGGTAATTTTACATCTAAATTTCAACAAAAAGCTAAAATTATGGCGAAAGACGGAGGCTCGCAAAAAGAGGCTCGCGGCTCGTGGCTCGAGGCTCCGGCTCGCAGGCTCGCACATTAGTTACAACACGGACTTGATAGTTCAATGAATTTTTTATCACTTAGGTCTGACTAAATTATACCGTGTCTGACTTTGATCTTAGGTCCTAAACTAATACTAAAATCACAATATTATTCTTTTAATTAACTTTTACTGATGCAACTTGATTACTGTATGCTATATTAACTGCATATCCATAATCTTTATTATTTCATTTTTTTATTTGAGATAAAGCTTTTGCAACACTGTATGTATTTATGGTCATGCAAATAAAGCCAGTTGTTGTTGTTGCAGGTCCGAGTCCATCTTTTTTGCATATTCAGGTCAAATAAATATCACTTTTAAAAAGCACTTGGCAATTTCAATAAGAAAGAAACCAGCCATGTAACTGAGAATTGCGCAGACGTGGTAAGTACCATAATAGCGGAGTGATAACGGGAAATAAACTTGTTAAAACACAAAAAGGTTCAATGCAATACCAACCTGTACTTGCATTTGATTGAATATCTGCGTGAGATTGGAATTTGGAGTACAGAAAGCAGCTTATATTTGAACTACAAAGCAAGCAACTTCAGCCGACCTCTTTCGCCTCTCAAGATTCGGAACAGTTTATATATAGTTAGCGATCAGTACATTTACCGAGCCACGATTTTATCTCTAATGCTTTTTAGTTCTTATTAAAAAGCATTAAAAGAAATCAGTGATAAAAACATGCAGTTTATACCTGCCAGTCATTAAAAAAACTACATATCAAATAATCCAAGAAAACATGAACTGTTCTCTTGTCGAATACCATATTATTAAGTCCTGGGTACCCGTGAGAAGGGATGTAAATAAGAACAAATTTTTTGGAACGCCACGAGACAAGCGACACCACCCCCCCCCCCCCCCCCACACACACACACACACTAATATAGAAGAGCACCCCAGGCTGATAGGGGACTGTTTTGGTGTCCATCTACTTGTTTTTAACTTTGAATTCCAATTTTATTACACAATGTGAGGCTTAGGATGTACAAATATTGTTATTCAAATACAGCCGCCATTTATGCAAGGTGTCTATTGGTGCTAAGTCCATGTTAAGCGACGTAAAAGCAGCTTTCAGGTGTATCCCCCGCCTTAAACCCAATTTTTAGAGTATAACTAATCTGAAAATCCCCGTAAACCGAATATCAAACACCTCATGGTCGCCCTTTACACCGTTCTCTTTTTCTGACATCTTTCAGACACAAAGGTGCAGAATATGAAAGAGCAAAGAAGAAGGTCCTGAAGGGGTGTACCAATTCCATTTCTCAACCCAATTTTTTTCCAAATCCCACTTCCCATTGTTCAACAAAGGCACAACAAAGCTGAACACGCAAAAATTCATGAGGATTTGTGAAGATGCTCTGAAGACTGTACTGACTTAGACTGTACTGATACCGTTACGGCACAATAAAATTATTATTGGATGAGGTTTTTGTCATATCCGGCTTCGTTTTTTATGATAACACTTGTCAAGATCTTGATTATTCCCGATACTACACAACACGAATGATCTATTAAATAATGGTTTTATTATACATTAATACTGTCAAGAAATAACGAGATTTCGCGCTTCCACATAAAATATTTTAACACATATGCAAATTCTTTTTTATCCTCCGGCTCTTGAATGTTTTCCTCCTCAACTCCTTCGCAACTTTGTCTCTCGAGATTGATGATATTGTGCGCGCATTCTACATATTGTTTAATGAATAATCTGTTTGTTGGTTGTGGAAGACAGATAGTTTTACGTTGGGTTACAAGTTCCGGCCATTTCACATTCCAGCCTGTAGGAAGTCTGTTATCCGACCAAGAGAATATGAACTATAGCGTATTTTCTTGATATGACTTATGAGTGTTCTTATTCGGACGGATCATGCTCAATGTTGTTTTAAGAGCGCTTTCTACCTCTTCCTCAGAGTCACTGTCACCAGGCGCTAGAGGTCGTGGGAGTCTGGCACGAGAACTAGGCTTCCGCCATTTGTTTTTTATCATAAAGTCAGAAGTGGCTTTCCAGGAAACTTTTCTGCTCTCTGTTATTCAGCCTGCCGTCTGTTGTGATAGCTTACATAGAGTACTATCTTGTGTATATCTTGTGTAGCTTACATGAAGTATTAAATCAGACTAGAGTGAAAACACGTGTTGTCCGAGTAATTCAACATGGTGGCAGTCGGGAGTTCCTAGTTGTCCATAAAAAAACGTTTAAACTGAACAGAATTCAGACAAAACGACAAAATGGGAGACCCAGCACCGAATGAAGGCGAAATTCCCCCGGTTCAAGCAGCTCCAATGCCTGCAGCCGACGAGGAAAATCACGCACCAGCGATCGTTGCTCAACCAGCGATCGTCGCTCAACCAGCAGTTCAAGCGGTTTCAGTTGCGAACTACCAAGTTCCTCCGCCTGAAAAATTCAGCTTCAAATCCGAAGAATGGACACGTTGGATTCGGCGCTTCGAAAGGTTTCGTAAAGCTACTGGCCTCGATCGAAAAAGCGGCGAAAACCAAGTGAACACCTTAGTTTACTCCATGGGCGAAGAAGCAGATGACATAATGGTTTCGTTTGGACTTACTGCAGACGATGCGGAGCAGTACGATCTAGTCAAGAACAGGTTTGAGAGTCATTTTATTGTTAAGAGGAACATCATATTCGAGAGAGCTAAGTTTAACCTCAGATGTCAACAAGAGGGTGAGTCAGTTGAAACTTTCATTACTGATTTACATTGCCTCGCCGAACATTGTGAATTTGGCGTACTTAAGGACGAACTTATCCGAGATAAGATAGTCGTGGGGTTAAAAGACAAGAAACTGTCTGAAAAACTTCAGCTAGATTCTAAGTTGACCCTTGAGAAGGCAGTAACCCAAGCCAGGCAATCGGAGGCAGTTAAGAAACAGCAAGACATCCTAAAAGGCACCCAACCAGACCCTCCCCCAGTTAATGTGGATCAGATTTCCAAAACAAGGGGCAAAGGAGGAAGAGGGAGGGATCAGAAGGATAAGCCACCCAGAAATCCTAAGTTAGGAGGCAAGACACCTGAAACAAAATGCACCAAATGCCTGGGCACACCCCATTCTAAACATGAATGCCCTGCTAAGGACTCAAAGTGTAACAAATGTTTGAAAAAGGGACACTGGGCAAAAGCATGTAAATCCCTGATTAAAAAGAAAGTTGATGAAGTTAGCTGTTCACAGACCGAGTTCCAAGGAGACTTCTTTCTTGGCCAACTCACTGAAGTAGGCATGGTTGGAGGAAACTCAAAGGAGTCATGGAAGGCCGAGGTCGAGTTCAATGATCATGCAGTCAAATTTAAAGTGGACACTGGTGCAGATGTCACAGTAATACCACCAAGTGTGTACCACAGTCTAGTGCCCAAGCCCTCTCTCAGCAAATGTACCAAGACACTCATGGGCCCCTGCAAACATAAGCTGTGTTGTTTGGGAAAATTCACAGCTGTGCATGAGAAAGCCACTAGAGAGCTCATCTATGTTGTTAAAGATCTCGAGAGACCTCTACTAGGAAGAAATGCAGCAGAAGTATTAAAGTTGATTAACAGAGTTGACTTTGTCAGCAGTGATGATTACAAGACAAGTATGGAAAGCAAATACCCACAACTATTCACTGGTCTCGGCGAAATGAAAAATCCGTACACCATCACACTAAAGGAAGATGCCAAGCCATTTGCAATATCTGTTCCAAGAAAGGTACCTCTTCCACTGTACCAGAAAACAAAAGATGAACTGGACAGGATGCTAGAGACAGGAGTAATTTCCCCAGTGGACAAACCTACTGACTGGTGTGCTCCTATGGTCGTGACGCCGAAGAGCAATGGCAAAGTGAGAGTGTGTGTCGATTTAAGTAAGCTAAATGAATTTGTCAAGCGGGAGAATCATCCTCTTCCAGCAGTTGACACCACGTTAGGAAGGTTGGCAGGCTCCACAGTCTTCACCAAACTTGACGCAAACTCAGGTTTCTGGCAGATCAAATTGGCCTGGGAGTCAAGACCCTTGACAACATTCATCACACCATGGGGACGGTTCTGTTTCAATGTGTTACCTTTTGGAATCAGCTCCGGTTCAGAGAAGTTCCAGAAGACCATGAACCAAATCCTGTTGGGTTTAGAGGGCGTGGAGTGCAACATCGACGACGTGCTAGTCCATGGTAAAGACCAACAGCAGCATGACATGAGGTTAGAAGCAGTTCTAAAGCGTCTGTTGGAAGCTGGCGTAACGCTCAACCTTGACAAGTGTGTCTTCAGCACCAAACAAGTCAAGTTCCTGGGGCATGTCATTAGCTCGAATGGAATTGAAGTCGACCCGGACAAAGTCAAAGCAATTGCAGACCTTCCACCACCCACAAACGTCCAGGAAGTGAGAACCTTCCTAGGCATGGTAAACCAGCTCAGTAAGTTTTCAGATCACCTTGCAGACAAGACAAAGAGTATCAGAGAACTGATCCAAAAAAGGAACCAGTGGACGTGGGGAAGCGCTCAGCAGCAGGCCTTCGAGCAAATCAAAGCAGATCTCATGAGAGCTCCAGTACTAGCACTGTATGATCCCAACAAGGAAACAAAGATAGCTGCGGATGCTTCTTCCTACGGACTAGGAGGAGTAGTACTTCAGCTCCAACCAGACAAGTCGTGGAGACCAGTCTCGTTTCTGTCAAGAGCAATGACACCCACAGAATCCAGGTACGCGCAAATAGAAAAAGAAGCTCTGGCGCTAACTTGGGCCTGTGAAAGATCATGGGAGTACATCATTGGAAAGTCAATCTATGTGGAAACAGACCACAAGCCTTTGGTACCACTGTTGAGCACCCACTCCCTGGACCAGAGATTTAGAATGAGGCTGATGAGATTCAACTTCAAGCAGATCAGTCACATCCCTGGAAAGAAAATGTGCATCGCTGATGCACTGTCAAGGCTCCAACCTCAGAATGCAGATCCTCAGCCTACCATCGCTGACGATGACATGACAGCACACGTTGCAAGTGTGATCACAGGACTTCCAGCCTCAGATACCCGATTGCAGCAAATTATAGAAGCTCAGGAGGAAGATCCAGTGTGCAGACAGATTAAAACCTATTGTTCTGAAGGATGGCCTGACAAGTTCTCAGTGAATGATGCTATGAAACCCTACTGGTCAAGCAGGGGTGAACTTACTTTTGTACAGAACATTTTTATGAAAGCATCTAGAATCGTTGTCCCATCGTCCATGCGATTAGAGATCCTGGACAAGATACATGAAGGGCATCAAGGGATTGCTAAGTGTCGAGAGCGAGCCAAAAGTTCTGTCTGGTAGCCAGGACTGAGCAGAGAAATCCAAGATTTAGTGCAGCAGTGCAGAACTTGTGCACTACACAAGGAAAACAAGCCTGAGCCACTCATTGCAACACCCTTGCCTGATCGTCCTTGGCAAGTCGTAGCCACAGACCTCTTTGAATTGAAGGGGGTGGATTACCTAATTGTCATTGACTACTTCTCTCGATACGTGGAAGTAGCGGCCCTGAGAAAGTCCACAAAGTCAGGAGAAGTCATCAGAGCCCTGAAGTCAATCTTTGCTCGTCATGGAATACCAGAGCAATTGAGGTCCGACAATGGTCCACAGTTTGACAGCGCAGAGTTCTCACACTTTACAAAAGATTGGGGATTCAAACATGTAACCAGTAGTCCAAGATTTCCGCAGTCTAATGGGGAAGTCGAGCGCGGAGTTCGAACGGTCAAGAATCTCCTGCAGAAATCTAAAGACCCTGCCAAAGGTCTGCTTGCCTACCGATCAACACCACTGGCCTGTAAATTCTCTCCAGCCCAGCTGTTGATGGGACGAAAGTTAAGGAACCCGCACTGGCCAGACCCGCACTGGCCAGACCTAGAGAAGCTACATGCACGAGAAAGCGAAAGCAAGTTGAAGCAACAGTCAAACTTCAACTTAAGGCACAAGGCCACACCTCTGACACCACTGGAACCTGGCACCGAAGTGCACGTCAAAGACCTTGACCGACCGGGAGTAGTAGTTAAAGCAGCAGAAACACCACGCTCTTATGAGGTTAAGACACCTATTAGCACCGTGAGGAGGAATCGCGTGCACCTCACACCAATGCCAGATCCGAGAGAAGCTCAACCAGTACCAGCTGATAAGAAGATCACAATGCCTGTACAAACTGATCAGCCCAACCACAAAGTGAACTTACCGGCAGCACCAACCACACCATTGCTAGCAAATAGGCCTAAGAGACTGTTAAAACCATCTCTTAAAGTTTTAGAAAACCTAGGATTGATTTGACATTTTTCTGTTAGACTTGACAATTTGCCTTGTTACCTTGTCAAAGTTGTAACAGTTCGTTTATACGTTTCGTTACTAAAAAGGGGAGATGTTGTGATAGCTTACATAGAGTACTATCTTGTGTATATCTTGTGTAGCTTACATGAAGTATTAAATCAGACTAGAGTGAAAACACGTGTTGTCCGAGTAATTCAACACCGTCCTTTAAAATTAAAGCTGCCAACATTTTCTTAGAGTCGAAAAGTATTTTTGGTTCAGATTTATACAATTCAAGAAATTCATCTTGTACACCAAACCAGCATGCATGTACCAGTGGTGGATCTAGGGGAGGTGTCCCCGGGGGCCCTTTTAGGTAATGGTCCACGTATTTGGTGTCACACATGACTCCTCCCTCCCCTCTCCCCCACTTAGCTCAAGGTCTGGACCCGCCACTGTATACATTTCCATGGTCTCTGTTAAGACTGGTAAGTTCACTGAATTCTCTGTACCCGCTATTAGAGAAATTGTGGTAAAGGCTTTCGTCTTTGAATTGAATGTAAGTGACCATTATATAGTAGAACGCACAGTCAGAGGCCGATTTTGTTTCCAGCTGATCGCTTTCTCGATCTAGTTGATTGTGTCATCGTCTGGTTGTATCTCGTCTTTTTTTGTATATCCCTCTTTTGTAGGGTTCTCTACGACATATGCTCGGTTTTCATGAGTGTTGTTTACACTCAACTTGGTGCTGTAGCAAATCATCGGCAAAACGGACTGGGTATGATAGCGTAGGTAGAAGACGTGAGTTTAAGCTACGGCAATTTTCAACCAAAGTACTGTAACCACCCAACCTCCTAAAATCTTGAGGTTTTGTAACATCAAACAGCGACATTTAGGAACGATGGTGGGAAAAAAACACCTCAAAGACCAACCCGCGATAAGAGAGGAGGCCTCGTCCAGGAAGCTCTACGAGCGACGAAACCCGATATGGCGCCGACGGCGAACTATTCCTCGAACTCTTAGATAGAATTAGAGCATTGGAAGACGAAGAAAAAGTAAAAATAGGAGAATGAAGAATCATGGATAAGATTATGCAACAAAACAAAAGAAAAAATGGTAAAATATAAAATCATAGCTAAAAGGGTTAAGATAAGTAAAATTATAGACTGTCTGATAAACATTTTTACAGGCAAACAACTAAAGCTATCTATTTACAGCGTCGTCACGGGAAATTCTGCGTACTTTACTACAATGGATGAATTATGGAGTGCTTGAGCTGCGGCTTTCGCGTGGGGCATTACAAAAATTAGTTACCTTGCCCATTTCAGACCATTATTCAGTAAGTATTTATCTCTTTGCAACGATCCTGATTCCAGGCTTCCTGTCCCAAATTCATGAATATATGTATATTTTATTTCAGGAAACACATCTGCGAGGATTATCACATTTCGTTACTCATATCCGAATTAAGCTTTCTACTTCACTGGCCACAGAAAATTTTCGTTGATAAACAATTTCAATTTTCTTGTTTCAACAATTGTACGTTCACCAGCCCGTGTAAAATTAACTTTTCTAGTCAAATATTTTACCAAATTAAAACGAATGGCTTAAATACCAGGGCGGCGATAAACTCTGATTTTTCAATTGTAGGTTCTTATATTTAACAATTATTCCAAGAGCGTGCATTAGATATGAGGTGATAAATAACCAACGAGCGCGGAACGCGAGTTGGAAAGAAAATATTCCCCTTCGTGCCTGATAGAAGGTGAATTGGGTAAAGACTAGCTCGTATGTTATCGAATGTGAAGTTATGGTTTTGTCTGTATTGCTTCAACAAGAAAGCAGGCGGTCAGAAGTACCCGAAGATAATTGTGCAAAACCAAGACAAGTTAAGTTATCGAATGATAAAACAATTACTGAACTCGGTTTTCGCAAAAATCTCTTAGATCAGATTAGATAATTGATCTGCTTGCCACTGAAAGCTAGAAATGCAATAACCGGAGTTGAGAATTTACTAATAACTGATATAACTCATAAATTTCAATTTAAAGTTAGTGAAAATCTAGTTCACATAGTACTTTAGTATGATCGAGTGAGTTCAGTTGAGGTTATGTGTGGTTTGTACTGGTAATGCACAGCCTCTTCACAGTAAATGAGTAAGCAAAATAACAAAATTCGAATTCGATATAAACATGATGATATTGATTCATGAGTGCTGTTATGACAAATACCACGAGGAATGGGCATGTAAATCAACAGACTGTTGTTCTATTATTATCACCATGCCGACATGAAAAACACCACAATAAGTGCGCCACAAAGATACCAGGCTGATGTCACGAAACTAGAAACGCTGATATAATCAAAAGAAAAGTGACAAACATTCAAGATTCGAATTAGTTGGTTTAAGGATCTCCGATGAGGAGTGAATGTCATCCAAAATAAAACAAGGTTAAACAAATTCATAAACAAGATAATTAGCCAGTATGAGCAACAGAAAAAGACGTGTCTCTCTTATCAAGGTATACAAGGGGCCCTGCTTTAAACTATCCGCCGGAATAGACCAATTCGGCTAATGTGTTTGCATCCCTGTTGCTACCCAATTCGGATCACGTGGTGATTCATTTGGGGTGCAATTTGTCACACGCAACTGATTGCATGCGAGTATCTGCGAACAGAACAATTGTAACCTTCCAAATGAATCATCACAGGATCTAACTTGGGTAGCAACAAGCTTAAGAATGTAAACATGTTAGCCGAATAGGTATATTACGAAAAACCGTGGTTAGAGATGAAAGCAAGGCTAAAAAACATCATAAACATGATAATTGTTTATGAGCTATTATCAAATGATGAAATGGGCCACTTGAACTGTATGCACACATGAAAACACCGTGAACGAATTGTCTATTTTTCTTCCAGTTAAGATGCACAGTTCTTCATTTTCACCCACGTTTGGACAAATCGAGTTTTTTCTAGAAAATAACAATAAAAAGTGATTACCCTAGTTTTACAGTATTATAGATTTTCCTGCAGTCTGTTTACATGTAAAACCCTTGTTCTTAACATAAACTGGACAAAATGATATTCTGGCAAAGTGGTGCCAAGTGTCGTTCCCGTGTGAATTTCATGATGCAGTAAGTGGCTTTTCGTACTGAATATTCACAGCATCAAAGCATTTACGTAAGGCAACTGAAATCAGGCTTAAACTCAAAGGAACCGCTGCTATAAATGGTTACAAAATCTTAAGAAAACAAAAACATGAAATACAATTGTCGCTAAAAATAGTAGCTTTAAGGTATAAATTCTGCGAAAGCCTAGGAATGAAAAGATCGTCTGAAGGATCTAATATAAGCTGTGAAGGAGTCAGAGGTATTACCAATAGAAACTATGGAAAAAATATTTAAAGGACTTGGTAAGTTGAATTTAAAAATGTGATAAATATTTCGAATTATATTTGAAACCATTTTTAAAAAAAATATTTTGTATAACCAGGCGAGATCAAGGCATTGCTTCTCGCACGATAGCAGCTATAGTGAGTGCAACTTCGGCTACTGTGATTCAAAGGTCGCGTTTGGACCTAGGGTTTAGCCTGCGTAGCCTGAGGATTTGAGGGTGCGAGCTACTCACTCAGCATAGCGGCGAAGCCGCGCGAGTGGGATTTCAACTCGACTCTTCACCAATCTCTCCACGGCTTTGCCGCTCCGACGACGGCCTCCCCAAAAACAAAAGCACTTCGCCGCGAATCCTGCCAGCTACACAGGCTACCTAGGGTTAGGATGAGGGATCGCTTCGGTTTCCGAAGCACTAGGCGTCTAGGAGTATTTAAAATCGTCCCTGGATGCTAGTAAGAAGTAAAATGACAATACAATTTCTTCGTATACATGTAACACATATAATTTGGTTTTATCAACTGGGTTGATAATGCGAATTGGCCATCGTAAAGAGATTCAAGAGCTGACGTTTCGAGCGTTAGCCCTTCGTCGGATCGAAGGGCTAACGCTCGAAACGTGAGCTCTTGAATCTCTTTACGGTGGCCAATTCACATTATCAACCCAGTTGATAAAACCAAATTATATTGTTATACTTCCCACCGACGCAGCACCACAGTTTCTTTAGAAACTTACCCCCTCTATTCATGTAAAACATAGGTACTGTAACCGGAAAGTTCTACAACACACACCAGGATTGGCAACAGGCCCCGGACTGGGTCAAGCAGCATTACAGACAAGAGGAAGAACAACGTTGCGGAGATATTTGTGAGTATATTCCGGTGTGATTACTAAGACCACTTTTAAGACTTGAAACTGCCCACTGAATATTCATTTATAGGTTAAAAGTCTTAAAATATCAGATATGATATTCTGGGGCTCCGTCCAAACGTATCCGTTTTGGTTTGAAAACGCAACTTTTTTTCTCCGTTTTCAAAAATATTCGCGTCCACACGTAGCGTTTTCATATCGTTTTCACCCGTCCACACGAAAACGCTGAAACGATTCGAAATCGCAAATACCGCTGACGGTGCATGCGTATAATGGCGTTTTCAAAAAATTCCACTCTGGAGAGTGTTTTCAAAAAGTTGCGTTTTCGGTGACCGTTTTCATCGGATACGTGTGGACGGAATTAGCCGTATCCGCAAAAAATGTTTCGTTTTCAAATGAAAACGGATACGTGTGGACGGGGCCTGAGAGGAAACTATCTGAGGCTGTTACGAACATGAAGTAATAATCCATTAAAAAAAATTAAAATTTGAAAGGCTGTTCTTTTTTCGGGCTTGTTTAAGGTCTTTTCCAATACCAATCTATTGCCAGACGAGTTTGAGAAACTGTGGCTGATTCTATAGGTTTAGATTGCATATCTTTGCTGACTGTGTGCATAATTTCACGCATGATCGGCGCACGCACATTGATAACCTGGCGGGAAGCTCGCCAAAAGTAAATCGTCATTTTCTAATAAACGAGTATGCTGTAAATGGTCTGTCTATTTAGGTTGATATTTTAATGACATGTACGGTCGGGTTAAAAAGTGCCCATTTTAGTAAATTTCCGATAAAGCACTCAATTCAAGAGGTTCCGACCTTCTCGAGGTCCTCAAGGACAACGAAAATAAAACACTGTTTTTTTAGCAACATGGATAATGAAACTGCGTACTCAGTTTTTTGTCCTCGGTTAACAACTTAACACTTATTTCATTAACGGATAACATGCCGCACTTTCTGTGCAGTATCTTGCTTTGAATTGAGCAATAACCTTCTTCGATCCTGTAAAATAGATGTAGATCAATCAGTCCCAGTGTTGAAAGAGAAACAATGATCGGGAACGTGAATTTTGCGTGTAATCGTGAATAAAATCATTGCGATTTCATAGGGAATTCCAACGTATGAACAAGGTGCTGTCGCTCCTAAACGGGCATGGGCTCTTTAGAAGACCACTTTTTAGTGATAAGGATCCCGTGGATAAATAAAGTTATTGATTGATTGATTGATTTTCAATTCAAAATTTAATTTCTAATAACACCAACAATCGATAGGCAAAGTTTGACACAATTCGCAGCGTATAGGTTCTTTTTCTGTGGAATGAAGAGGGAACAACTTTTTAGATTGCCATATCACTGAGAGATTAAAAAGTAGCTTGCGAACAGGCGCTATTTTCCGACCTTTTCCGGCCCGAAGCCCCGAGCATGACCCCACTACCCGAGTGTTCGGGAAACCTGTCCGCAGGCTCATTTAAAAGAGGGCATTGTGGTCGATTGGTTTCAGGCGCTGGTGTTGTATTCTGGGTGGGTTCAAGCCCTCCAACCTGCCACTAGCAGGATTTGTTTCTCGGTAATTTCGAATTCAAGTGCTCGGTCACGCTTTGCAAATATATAGCCAACTGGTCTGCCTCCTGCAAGTTGGGATTTGTATTCATAAATTATATTTTGAAAAATATGGTGCTTGACCACCATAACATTTACATTTTTTACGACAAACTTTTTGGTGAGACGTGTTGGAGTTGAACGGTCCAAAAAGAACACGCTATTTCAGGGATATTGAAGGTGTGATTTGATTGCTAATTTTTTCCTTTCTTCTGCCGTTGAATTCAGCCGGTGTTGCAGGTGGCGCCGTGAATGGGGTGGTCAGCGCAGTCGGTGATTTTGCGAAACAGAATCCACAAGATGCAGCAGCGTTGGGCCTGCAGCTTGCCCAAAGCGTAGGAATTAAAAAGGAATATGGAACGGCATTCGCCACTGGTTTTCTGAACACAGCTCAGTTGAAATGAACATGTGCAAGAAGCTTTTCTATAAGTTGTAGTTCACCTGAGAACACAATAAAGAGTATTATTGTTGAATCTCTTGACTTTATTTCTTGAAATGATATAAATTTTAGCTCGTTATCACAACTGGTAATTAAGGGAAAGTCTACATACGAACCCAGTGGCTCATCATCGGTCCGAGCTTATCCCAGTTTCCTTGAAGGAAGCCTAAAACTAATAGTTTACTAAGGAAGAAAAACACCAAAGGGATGATAATAAATCAAAAGGAACAAGAATTGTTAAGGATTGAGAAGATTGAGACGCAGTACAAACGAGGATTTTGACACACCGTGACGCACAGGCCGTGACGCACACCGTGACGCAGCTCCTTTAATTTAACATCAATTTCTTTCCTCTTACAAAATGAATTGAATGCATAAACTGCAAGTTTCACTTATTAACACATTAGCTTACTGTTTCACAAGCCGCAAGAGCCTCGTTGCAATTTTAATATAAATTACTGTGCCGATATGAGAGTAATGTCTACTTTTTTCCATAAATGTAAATAGTAAAGTCGAAGCCCCTGTTTAGTTGTGACGCAACCTTGACAATAACGCGGTTTTTGCCGACCCCGCCTCTGATGATTTCTGCTTCGCCGCCTGTGTCATCGCTCCAGTTGTCTCTGGCCACTACAGAAGTTATAACGTTGTCTCCACTGTATTCAAACACGTGGGTTACACGACTCAGCATTTTATAGCCAGGACGTTTTCGCTCTTCGTGTAACAGGATGTCTCCTGGCTTGGCTTTGCCTTTCATTAGGTTATGTCGTCCATGGCCAGAGTGCAGTAAATCGTTCACAGCTCCCCACGCTTTACCAGCATGGTCAACAAGCATCACCGCCAATTACTGCAACCGCTTGGGCCATGTTACGATCTGAAAAGAAAACATAAATCAAGTTAACAATAAACCCAATATTCTTGGTTTGCAAGTGATGTCCTGAACGCCATGTTGGATGACACAACATATGGATGACATAATGTGGATTACATAACACTCTTCCTCGGGTTACCCTCCAACAAAATGATGTTACGATGTTATCTCGCTTCTGTAAGCGAAGATCTCGAAGAGATATCGAGTTGGTGTTGTAGAAATTCGTTGCTCATATCAACCCCCATGAAACAAAACTCCTGTATGTGGGCGTCCCCCAACTCATGAGGACTTTACTTGCCACTTTACCAAGTGCCACAATATTGGGAACCGAAATAAAGCCTGTGAATGAGTATATCATTAAAACTGCCTCTGGCGGCATGTTTCAACTAACGAGAATCAATAGGATAAAGCACCTCCTGGATCAAGAAGCTCTGACGGATTTTATAAATGCGTTCGTCTTTTGCAAATGAAACTATTCTACTATTCAGAACTACGCTTGCAGGATCGTAAATGGTTTAAAAAAGTACGATCATATTTCCAGAAGTCCTGAAGTAACGTAAAGGAAGAACTGCTTTTAACGATCTAGTCATGGCTTATAAATTCTTCTCAAACTCATTAATAATTCATCACATTAAAACAAAGGAAATCAGAACCGTAACCGTGGTTTGGAAATGTGATCTTAATTAGCATAGATTGTTGCGATTTTAGTTTTTCGTTTTCTCCGTAGTTTTAGTTTCGATTAAGAAGATAAAGATGTATCAAACACTCGAGAAAGTGTTTCATCACATTTCCAAACACCTCGAAGTTCGTTAAAAATACTCCGCTGCGCGTCGTACTCGGTGTTTGGAAATGTGATGAAACACTGCCTCTCGTGTTTGATATATTACATGAACAACTTGAATCCTGACTCTTCGCGTTCAGAAATCCACCAAAGAGACACCAGGCAAACAGAGAACGATCTCGGGTTGCCCAAGTGTAGGCTCGCGACTAGGCAAAGGGCTTTTGCATTTCGTGGGGCAAAAACTTTTAGCAATTTACCAAGATCAGAGAGACGGATGGACGGATTTGGATTTGTATAGCGCATTTTCCATATACGTGTTCCAATTGGTTTTAACATTTTTAGCCAGGGGTGAGATCGGACGTCAGCACGGAAAGTCTAAGCGTTTTTAAATAGAGAATTTTTACAAATAGGTTTAACTCATAGATATTATTTTACTGTTCAAATGCAAGTATTGCTTAATCTATATTTTTATCTGTAAATAGTTTTATCATAGTTTTGTAATTTTTTATCTATTTTAATATTGATGTATGGTGGAAGAGCCCCCAAGGAGAAACCGAGGTTGACCATAATTCAAACCTTAATAAGTGGAAAAGGGAAAGCCAAGAAGAAAGCCTTTTAAGCGTTTGAAAATAGGCTAAATTTTTGTCTCTCTTCAGGCATCAGTTTTCAAATTTCTGTGAAATATTTTCGTTCTAATCAGATCCCTTTGAGCTCTGTGAAATGAATGGGTAGGCCATAAGGGGTTTACACTTTCCCCACAACTTGAAGACATAAGGCCATATGAATATCCCCTGGTGGGCTAAAGCTGACTATGTAACAAGCCAAGAACAAATTCACTAGTCATACGTTCCCGACATTCCTGATCTTAGCAGTATGCTGGACGAGTGTCACAAATGAACCAAGTTGTCTTCATAGCTCAATGGATGAAGCTCCCCTGACCCTTGGTGTTTGGTAGGGCATGGCTTCGCCATGACTCCGGTCGGAGTCTCAGATGTTTGTGTTTTCCACGCACAAGAAATGACGAACTTTTCATACTTCTTACATTATTATCTTCTGTCATTTTTCCTATCTGGCACAATCTTTGCTAATGATCACTTTACCGTTTGCTTTGTAACCACTAATATAACTTCACCATCATTTTCATTTTTTTAAAAGGACCTTATTTGACGATCGAAGAACATTAAAAGGAGTAAACATCCTCGGAGACCCAGGGGAGAACGTTTACAAGAAGTCGCAAGAGTGCCCCTGGGACGCTACACTTAAACGACAAGTTCCACGAGCCATTCCCATGAGCACTCTTGCGACGTTTTGTAAACCTTTGCCCCTGGATCTCCGAGGATGAGGATTAAAAGGCCAACAGGGAAAGAAAACAGTATAAAAACACTGGTGACAAAGAGCACGATTATTCCCTGTTCAGTAACTCGAGAACCAGTTAATCGAATCCCACCCAACGGACCTTTATTTGACCATAATTAAAGAAACAAATTCCAGTCATGGCCAGAATCAACAATCAAACGGGAGAAACATCTTACAACAAAAGTGACAAAGCATTATTCACCCTTTCACAAAAATCCAAACCCACCCTTCCTTTCATTTACGTCAACGGACCTTAATTGGAAGATCACTGAAGGGTCAAATTACAATCGTGAGAACAAACAGTTAAACACAAAAAAAGAAGCGCCTTAAAGCAAAAGTCAAAGCAAATGCTCTTCATCCCTGCACGAAAAACTCGGACCTCGTCCTTCATTCATTCGGATCTTTGAAGGTCAAGGGTCATGGGAACAAACAGACAAACGATAATAAAAACATCTAAAACAAAAGAAATAATGAGCATTCTTAATTACTGTACACAAAAATTGAACCCCACCATTTACTCACGTACGTCAATGGACTTTTGAAAGAAAACTGAGGAGCAAATCCCAATCATGGGAACAAGCACCATGAGGGGGCCACATAGAAAGCTATTCATTCCCGTAATAATGTCAACCCACCTATCGTTTCATTTGCGTCAACCTGCCATTATTTGAATCTCCAGCAGCAAATCCCAACAATGGGGCCAAACTTCGAAAATAAAAACTTTTCGAACAAAGACAGCAAAACGAGCTATTCAATTCTGCACTCTAACTAGCCCCGCCTTTACTTTGATTGGTTTCTTCTTGGGATTATTTAATACCAACGCCGCTCCACGAGTCATTCTGCACAAGGACCTCTCAAGGAATGACACTGATCATTTTTAACCTTCGTTAATTTGATAATATCATTTTCGCCTTTAATATTCTTGCAATCTGTTGCTGACGTTGCAACATTGTTTTCTCTATTTTCTTTCAGGAAAGTTTCGCAAACTATCGTAAGAGTTTTGACCCATAAACTTGTAAGTTCCTTTTATTGTTAATTTAAACTTACATTTATTTTTTGCATTAAAAGCGTATACTTTTAGCTAAAGTCGCCTTTTTTTTAAACAACTGCATTTTTAAGATGTTTCTTTTATTTAAGATAAATTTAGATATATTGTTCCCCTCACAGGTGATTTGTATTCGTTCACAAGTTTGTAAAATCTCAATCTGTCTCAATTCAACGAAAAAATACCGGGGGTTGGCCGGTCGTTTCTCTTAGTTACTGTAGCTTTCATTTAAATAACTTTTTGTGCCTGTTGGTCTGTTTGATACTGGTAATTGAAAGACGTTTTTTGGTCGTGAAATAATTAAAGAACCTCTTTGTTCTTGAGAACGGATTGCAACATGTTTTTGATTTTACTACAACCTGTCCAACGATTGAAAATTTAACAGAAGCTAGTAAATTACAAATGGGAATGGAATAAAGACAACGAGAACAAGAACCAAGCATGGAAGAAATTACTTGAAGAGCCCAACAAGCGTGTAAATAGAAGGCTACTTTGTTAAAAGTTATTTCCATTAATTTTCTTGTGGCTGGTGTATTTTTGTTTTAAGGAGTGTTAAAGCCATCACTATAAACAAAATGAATCGTGATGGGGTTTCACTTTACCTTTTGCAGCACGACCTTTAATTGATTACACTGAGCTATAGCGATTTCAATGAGAGCAACGGAAAGACACAATTAATTAGCTATCAGTTTTATTATCTTATTATCTTTCCTATACGATGTTTTCAAAAATACAAATATTCATTTACACCAATTACTCCCTTTTTAATGTAATAGATGTACGGAACGTTCAAGTTCCCTCAGTGTCCCAGCAAATTAACTGCCCCGCAACCAGCAGGATGCTATGACGTACCCTGATAGATCTGTGCACATTTTTGGACTGTTGCGACTTAGCCACAAAAGCAAAATAAAATTGAGTTAAAAAACGCAAAATACATTTTCTTAGTATAAAGAGTGATCAAGTCAAAGAAACACAAGTCTGCTTTCGGCACTAGCATAGTCAATCGAAAGAGTGGCAATGAAGTCCTGCAATATTTTGTAATCATATGTGTTTGTTCGCATTTTTGGTGTTGACTGTGCACAAAATACAACAGGTTTTGGTATGTTTCCAATGGAGACGTGGTGGTCAAACGTAATTCGACCGACGTCTGTAATGACAAGACAAACGATGGTACACGATCGTGGACCTTCCATCATTGATCAGCCATCAGTGGTTGCCGGCTTGTACTACAGATTAACAGCTATTCAGCAAGAGGGTTGTTGCAAAGTAAACCCGATATTGAAAGTTATTGAAGTACAGGAACACGAACTCTTGAAAAAATGACATTTTATTGTCTAAAAACAAAACTAGAACAGAATGAATTGTGCCCCAAAAATCATGCTTGAAGGTTCGTTTAATGCTAATGTTTTAAACGAATTTGCACAATATATTTAAATGACTTTGATCTTAAAAATTTAAATGGAATAAATAAACTTCAAAGAATGGCCACACAGTGCCAATCAATCACGATCATGCTTAATCTCATAAATACGTCGATGTAATTAGACGTTTCATCCTTTTAACACCAATATAATCTCGTTTTGCATTTATTTTATTTATTAATTTATTTATTTCATTGTAGTGTTTATCTCAATGGAGGCTAATGCTATTTACGTAGACGAAAACTCCAACTGCGAAAGAAATTATGATGATTGCAGCTGATAACAATGATCAAATGAGGAAAAAGAAATAACCCAAACAACGACAACAAAGTACTATATATTGAAACCACATCCATTCGTAATCTTATAAATCCCAACTACGACGGAATAGGTTTCTATGTGATCCAAGCAAGCGAAAAAGTCAGATTACATTCGCAAACATGGAAGGAAAGAAGGACCCATAGAAATGGTACAGATGGTTTGGTAGGTTCAGAAGGTGTTTTTTTTTCAATTCAAACTTTTTTCCTAGCATAAATTCTCTATATGAAGGACTTAACTAGTTGAGACTACGTTAAGAATAGAATATATTGTTGCGCTTTTGAACTTCAAAACACGGGTTATGCCTGCGGTGATCTCTACAACACTCGCAGAGAATGGGAAAGGTCCACGGAGTGGTTGAAAGCATCGTACAGACTTAAAATGGAACATCCTGGTGGAGATGTTGGTAAGAATTTTTTCCATATAATTGCTACACTGAATAATCTAAACGTACATATCATTTTTTATAACAGGAGATGAAACAGTTTGCAAGGCAGAGATATTGGAAAAAATGTTCTTATATATACCGTAAAATTCTGGGTATAAGCCCTGGGCTTATACAGCTTTCGCATAGAGGGGTCTTGGGTGGGATTATAAACGGAGGGGCTTATATCCAGGGGGACGTATAGGCGGAATAGGAAAAAAAAGTTCGAAATTAGCCACAGCAGTGTTGATGGAAATGGGAGGCACAGAGTGTATTGCACGGACCATCTCGGTCCATAAATCATGTACACTAACAGAGCTCTTTAATCCTGCGTTATGTTGATGCCTTAGATGACATGCTATGCACAGTAACGCTATCTGCTGTAAAACAGTGAAATGACGTTCGACACTCAATGTTAAGAAAACAAGGAAAACTTGAGGGGGCTTATATCCGGGGGGGCTTATAACTGGATGTATTTGTTTGGTTTCCAAGTAAATGGGCCTATAACAGGGGGGGGGGGGGGGGCTTAAAACCGGAATTTTACGGTATACATATGACTGCTACTTTCTAGACTACTCTGTGTATACCGGTTTGGGTAGTGTAGCAGCTATCCAAAACTACTTTTGTTTGTTATTGTTAGCAGCTTCTATTGTTTTCAAGACGAAGTCATTGTTTCAATTGTTGAATCTTTTGTTTAGGGCTAGGGTATCAAACCAATCACATTATATGTTAGGAAAGCTGCTACATCGCCCTTTTTTTCTTTAACAGTTACAGAGGCTAGTTCATGCGATTTTCAGACCCTGTAGATTTGAACAAAATAGTTTCAAATGTTCATCTAAGTTATCAAAAACAAAATAAAAAGATTTGTAAGCATTTTAGAGCAGTTATTCGACAAACTGGTCGATCGAGGTTGAGTTCTTGATCTGTTGCCGTAGTCCCATTTTGATCATTATTTCGTATTTGGCATTTTGTATTCATAAACAGATATTACAAGGTTTTCTTCCATTTGAAAGTAGTTGCTCGAAATAAATGACGAAAATTCTACCTAATAACATTTTTTGTATCTGTATATAAACACATGGAAGGAGATAACAACCCCTATATATAAATATATATGTTTCTGATTGCAGACACTCCTTTCAGTGGCGCCGTTAAAGGTCTGGTCGAAGGCGGCAAAGTGTATTTGAAAAAGCACCCCGACGATGCCGTCAAGATGGGAAATTCTATTGCAAAATCTGCAGGAATTATTATATTACTTCATATAATTTATTTGACAGCATTATGTGTGTTTTAGTAAACTTTTATCACTGAGAACACTTTGTGATGCTTATCACAGGCAGCTTGCATATCATAAATTCATGATAGCCGCGTTACTGCTGCGATGGTCTTCCAACTGACCCAGTTTTCTACCAGAAAAAGACCGAAATAATATACAAATATAATTCCCTGCCCCGCGTATTCTAACAAAGTCTTACAAGTTAAGTTCAAAAAGCAGTGACGAATAGGCCATTTCCGAGTTCTCCTTTGCCTCAGTGTCAAAACGAGTCTAAGTGCGAAAATGTGCTTTACCTGTATCTGCACATTTCCTTATGAATAGTTTCGCACTTAGACTCGTTTTGAAACAGAGGGAAAAGGGAACTCGGAAATGGCCTATTAAAAATGATTGATTAAAATCACGCGGAACGTTAGTTAAGATTTGTCCAGTTTTGAGCGACCACAGTTCTTTACAGTTCTTTTCCAGGTTCTCGGTGCTTAAAGAGGCTATCATTTCTGCTTCTTTTGGCATTGTTCCTTTTGTGATCCTTAGATAGGGCACCTAACTTTTGTATCTGTTTTGCAGCACGATAAACGAAAAAGAAACGGCCTGTCAAAGTGAAAACGTTACGAAACGACAAAAAGTTTACCCAATAGGTCATTTTTGGGTTTGGTGGATCTCCAATACCCTTTCCGTTTCCGTTGGGGTCAGGGTTTAAAAACCTTCGCGGCACACACCTATCCGAAATTTAAGGGAGTACACCTCCCCGGGACTCAATAGAGGTGTTCGTCTTACAAGATATGAGAGATCAACGTCGGGATGCCACGTTTAAGTTCAAGTTTTCAATTCTCAAAGAGGATATGTGTTAATATGATAATGTATTGATTCTGGAAGACCAGTCGTCATGAACTGGAAGAATGATCTGAAGCTGCAATTAAAAACATATATGCGTTAAAGCAAGCTAAAAGTAATGAAGTAATAAGATATCGGTTTAAGGTTAAAGCTGCAGTTCTCGCCTCGGAGCAAAAACCTCAAAATAATAGTGTAGCATTGTAATTGTAGTGTTTGGGAAAAGAAATAAATAAATAAATTAATTAAAAAATCACTCCCCTTACTATCTACCATACTTCTAAGAACAAGTAGTACAGTCCCTTCAGAAATTCGGAAATTCGACGACCGTTGTCAAAGTGAAGGGCAGTTTTACCTTTTCACATTCACTAAAATGACGCGCTCAACGATACATAACCCTTTGCAGGAACCGCTACCACCAAGGACACAGCGGCTCAGAATGGAATGAGAAAGCACGCTTCATAAACGCAATTTGCCTTTTTTTGTCATGTTGGTTTGTGAACGTATCCCAGGTAAGTTAATTAATTTTGGAATTATTTACGTCTGCGCCAGCCACAGTCGCGTTCACGGTACTGCATTTAAAATGACCCGGCTGCCTTGTAGGGAAAAAGCCGAAACAATCGCTTTTGGGCTCATTTAACGGTGTAGAAACCTGTGTGAAACTCACCAGTGACGTAAAACAAAGAACGAACAAGATAACAAAGAACCTCGAAACAATATAGAACAGAAAAACAATAGCTCAAAAACAAAGAAAAAAAGTCACAGGTTTTACACCGAGGTAAACCCTGCATTTGTAAACGTATACAAATACACCGTCGCTCAGAGAAAGGCGAATGTATTTATCGCGAAAGAAAACTTATTGAGGATTGAAAAACCACAGCATCAAAAATAAGGAAAAGCAATCTTATTGTTATCTCAAGTTGTGACTTTTATGAGCTTTTATTTTCTAACTGGGAGAATAAAAGACTCAAGGATTACCCGCAAAAATATAAGCGAGGCTGTTCGCGCCGAAGTGAATATAAAACGATAAAAGCCATTTTGTGGCCAGTCGCACGCTCAGAAAAGAAACTGTTCCAATTTTCTGTGGTAGGCTTTTTAATTTATGATTCGGGCTGTTTGGAGAAAAAAACATACATCCACAGAAAGTAAATCTTGTTTCATATAAATTCGACGTGAAGAGTTTATGGGCAAAATATTTTATATAAATATACAAATTTGGAGGCAGGTGCTTTGAAAAACAGTATAAAATTAACTGATTTTTTCGAAGCTTGTTGGCTAGTATCTTGGGTCGTCGTAATTTGTTGCTGACGATAACACTTTTGATGCCTAGAATTCACACAGAGCGAACTGATAATCAGCTTTTCCGAAACGATCCATAAACCGATCTAATGTATTATTTGATCATTTAGGTCAGAGCTGCATAATTTTGACTCCATCTAGATTTTGCATTTAAATAATTCAATTAACTGCGAGAAAGACCGTATGAGAATATAACAATTCTGAGAACCCAAGAGTAATTTAGGCATTTTAGGAGGCGATGTAGCTGCTCTCGTAAGGTCTCGCATGAATGGATCGATACCCAACGTGAAAACAATAGAACGAACAACAGGAGCAATGTCCCTAGCCCCTAAAACAAGTGCAACTGCACGCAAAGGATATCTTCCTCAACAAACGATGATATATTGTAGCTGAAAAATTTCTTAGATTACTTTACGAAAGCAGATCGTATTTCCCTTGCGAGCTCGCAAGCGCTAACTTTATTTTCGCTTTCGACGAATTGTGAATTTGTTAATTTTTTTCGAGTTCTTAATCCAACCTGCAATAGAATCTTGTTTATGTTGGCGAAAAGCGAGAAGAGCGCGTACTAATTGATGTTCTTTCTAATATTTTCAGCAGTTTGAGAAAAAGTCTTCATTTTCAATATTCCCCAGGCCAGATGGACGGCTAATACACCGCGTAGAACTGCGTGCTAAAGTTTCATCGCATCTTAAATGGATTTCACAGCGAAAATCGGTGGCTTTTTTCGAAGTATTATTAACCCAGAGGGTTAGGCTCAAAACACGAACAAATCATTGGAGGAAAATAGGTAGGAAATCTCAATGTATGGTATTAAGTTATTTCTTTATTGTAGCTTATTTTCAAATCCAATATGACCCTCCCATGCATGCTCTGGTTCGCAGTCGTTTCTATTCTCGCTGAATAATTAATTAGCGCATCGATCGTGAAGTGACCAGTAAATACTCCGCGGTCCTTTGGGACGCATTGCTGCATTGCGGGCTCCCCTTATAAACAGACTAGTCCGCGTGGCCTTGATTTTCCTGTGTCACAGCGACGGCGGCCGAAACGACTGGTCAAGGTTTGCTTGTATTCGACTGCAGAACCAACACCAGCCCGACTTCCGCGCATTTTCAGATAGTTCCAAACCGTTTTTTTCCTCTACTACATGGCGGAACCAGCAGGAGAATTGCCACCACCTATGGCGGTGGAACCGCCCGCCAACCCAGAACCTGTGGTGGAACCTATTTGCAGAAGCGACGGCACAACCCGCGGCTCCGAATCGGGTAATTTCTAGTTTCTGGTGCATTTCTTCAACTTCGTTGGCGATATATTTTTCTTCGCACCACATTTTCCACACATTCAGACAAACCGAGGTGCGTGTAATATGTCATTTCCGACTCTTGGTGCACTGCCTTTCATATGGAAATAAGTTTTACTCGCATATCTCTTGTCAAACCAGTGCCAGGGTGGGGTGCTGAATCCCGTGAGCCAAGTTTGGGGAGGGGAGAGGGGGTGGGGAGCTGGGTGTCTTTGCCTTTCCTTTCCACATGAAAATAATTAACCAAAAAAAATCCCAAGATACAAATTAACAGATTAGTGTAAACGCTTGACGCTTCAAACGCAACTGACGATTGTTGGCGCTTATAAACGAAATGCCCGTAGGCAGACTTTTCGGGAGGGTGCGATACAATTAGGAGACGCACGGAAGGAGCGTCAGAGGCGGCCGGAGCCTCTAGGGGGACCGAGGGCATGTCCCCCGGGAAATTTTGAAAATTAGGTTGTCTGTTACTCAAACTTTTTAACTTCAAAATGTTTTTTTTTGGCGTAGACTACTTTACTTATGCATTTTACAGTTTTAGAGGATAATATGACTATCTAAAAAGAGCAAAATAAAAATAATGTTTATTATCACTGTTAATACTTTTTGTGTTTCGCCGATTTGAACACTCGAAATTCTACAAAGAACATACGGGGTCATTAGCACTTTTGCTTCAAGAAACTTTGCAGTTTTTGAAAGCAAATATCACCTTTATTAGTATAAGCAAATAGTTAAAAATTCCTCGGACTCTTCGTTATTGAACAATCTCGGCTGTTATACTAGGAATTGCTCTGAGCTTCGTATCGTTATATTTGGAGTTTTGCCAGCTGATAATATTTTTGTGTACACCTTATTCTAAAATGGCCGCTGATTTATGCACATACAAATTGGCCCCAGCTTGTTGCTTCGTTCTAGATAAAATATTCTTTTGATTTTGGAGCTAAAGGCGGGGGTACATATGAAAATTCTGTATATGATCGAATTTTTGTTTTTACCGGAATTTCTGTAACTTCAAAGCTCGTTTTCTGAAAACGAGTTATTTTTGCCTTTGGGAAAAGATATTTTGAGAAGGATTTGTCCAATTGAGCTGAAATTTCAGCATTTGTTGTTCTAAATAAGTTTTTTGTTTTAAGCATAGAACTTTTCCATTCAGTGCATTTTGTCGAAGTTATGCATTGAAACGCATGCCATTCTATGCTGGATTTTTGTGTATCAGATTTGACTGGTCACCATTTCATGTGTTTTTAACTTTTCAAAAATCTTTATGCTTAAAACACTAAGCTATTCATCTTCTTTTTATCAAATGTAAAAATTATCATTTTGATCAGTTCTTGTAGGAGTTATATTTTCTTAAGTAAGCCTTAGCATTCCCCAACAGGTAGCAGATTTAATCAGCCGGTGTCAGGTTACAATTCAGTTTTAAAGAACAAAAAAGAACAAAAATCATAATCTTTGGCCTTTAAGCTTTTTAAAACTGTATACTTTTCCCAGGTTTGGAATTAAATATAAACCGTGAAAATAGTTTGGAAAAATGGTGTGTTTTCATGTGTACCCCCGCCTTAAAAACGAGACAAGAATGGCTAATTTGAATAGGAACAAAAGAATATTAAGATGGTAGCCATGGAATAAGGTGTATGCACCAATACCTTTCCAGACACAGTATTTTGCCCATCTCAGATTTTTGAAACGCAGATTTTCATCTGAAGGTAAGCCCCCTCGTATAAAGTCCGTCTGAGTTATGATGTCACTCGCGCGCTTCGCCATTCGCCACTTTCAAAACGAGTAGAAAACTGGGGAGAGTCTTATCTTGCAGTCACTTGTGGGATCGTTACATTCTCGTCCCCAGAGCCACTTGCCCCTCTTAGCCGGCTGGGCCTGTGCGTGAGGAACAAGTTGCTCTGGGGACACGTGATTTGATTGGCTCAAATCTAACAAAGGGAGTCCAATCACATCTACCGTTTTAAAAGTGCTAACGCAAAGGTATTTTAAAACGGCTGATGTGATTGGACTCCCTTTGTTTGATTTCAGTGAATCAAATCATGTGTCCCCAGAGCCACTTGTCCCTCGTGCGCAGTCTCAGCCGGCGAAGAGGGACAAGTGGCTCTGGGGACGAGAATGGGATCGTTACTGTACGCGGGAAGAAGCCATTTTGTCCCCAGGAACGGTCCAATGAGATTCGTCCCATATTCCTTCAGTTTTTTTTAGGCGAAATGCAAAAACAGCAATAATCAGTTCTTTGGAATTCCGGGCAAAGAGTAACACATTTAAGTGACCTACACGCCAAGTGTTTTGTCTCGACACGCAAAGGGTTGGGGTTAGCTGCAGAGTGACAATCGAAATATTGGCACCAAAGGGTGGCGGTTGGGTGAAGAGACAGAAAGGAGGGAAAACGTTCTTGGAATATCGTTATTTCGTGTGACGTTTAAAAACAAACTTAGAAAAAAAATGAGTTATTTAATTTTTAACGAAATATAGAAGGGAAAGACTGCATGTTAAAAAGTTAGTTAATTGCATGAATAACGTTTAATTCCATAGATAATTCACTAGGTCGCCATTTTTATACATTTAGTAATTAAATTAGAAGAATTTGTATTGCATTAATTATTCAATACTCGATTGTTCTTGTGTGATTATGTTAAAATTTTTTCCAGATATATGCATTGAGTAAAATTTGTTTTGCATACTTGAAAACAAAATAAATTAAATGTTAAAATATAATGGCTTTGAAACGTATACAGTCAACACAATGTTGTGCTGTTACACGTTCTTCTGTAGAAGAAACACCAGAAGCTGCAAAACCGTACGCGCGACCTATGCAGTTGTCTGCTGTTTATAATTCTAATGCTGCTAACCTGCTCCGAAGTCTTTATGAGACGCTTTCCACCAAAGCTGTTATGACTTTGAAACTTTTACATGGAGAGACGTCTATTATTCTACACTGATCTTTTGGGTACAACTAACACAGATTGTGAAATAGCCAAACCAAAGTGGCCATTCCACAATCTCTCACGGAATGACGGAGTTTCTTTTATATATCTGCTTTGTGGAGTAGCCTTCCTATTAATATCACATTATCAATTTAAGACTGGTATTAACGTTACTACAGTATTGTGTGAAACACGCAATTCCTGAAAGAAGTAGAATTTTTTGGCTTTTTGTTTGAATACCGGGTAGTTCGTTTAGATAACGATTTTATATTTTGTAATTACACCGTATAATTATTTTTAATTCTTATATATGTAGATGAAATAATTTGTATGTAACTGAGAGGAAATTCCGTAAATAACATCATTTATCTATCTTATCAACGGTGGGGGAAGGGAGGGGAATTGATTCTCTTGTTGACTTGAACACTGCGGATACCTACAGAGACATTTAAGAATCATGTAGCGGAGCAAGTGAGAATACGTAAATTCATACCGATGGACATCACGGCCCGCTTATTTAAAGCGTATATTTTACCGCATTTTGAGTATCGCGCGCCCTTGTAGGGAAGATATTTGTTTACAAACATTGTTTTTGCTATTTAAATAGCCAACAAGTTAAACAAGAGAACCCTTTGTTTCACTAGCCAATAGTTTTCTGTATGGCACATTAATGACAATGGGAGACGTCACTGATATCTTCCCTATTGCTTGGTGTGGGTAAAACCCAGATTAACAGGGGCCCACGGTAAAACGAGAACGCTATTTGAACATTTGAGTTCAGGTTTTTGTAACCATTTTGCGATTATTCCGACTTGTCGAGCTGGTACAATGTACGCGAACTGTACGGGAACTAAATTTGTAGAAATGGCGATGAAATTAAAAAGGCGAATGAAAAACGCACTCACGTTCTCCACAAAATCTTGAATTAGGCAGGTACAAAAGACGGACCGAATCAACTCGGATCACTGATTTGAATAAGAATAGAAGCTAGGCATACAACAATAGATGCTATTCTTATTCAAATCAGTGATCCGAGTTTATCCGGTCTGCTCCGGTCCGACTTTTGTACACTTTACGAAACCACGACGGCGACGCCAACGAGAACGTCCACAAAAAAAATGCATTTAAATTTTGCGTAAGAACCTCGCAACTATCAGAATTTGTTTAGTGTGATTATCAGTATCAGCTCTAATTTCTACTTGGATTTTTCAGCGCTTATTTAATTCAAACGAGAAACATGAAAAACTCGCCGTTGCGGTTCACGTTCTCAACACAACTCAGAATTTAGTCATTTCACGTCGTTGTTTTGCAGAGGACGACACAGAAATGAACGAAGATGGATAACGCACGTGCAGGACTATTGTTCTGCTCATAAAGGTCCCTAACGAACTGCTATATTATCAGGTCTATTTTAGGCGGAACACACCTTACGGGTTGTTTTGCAGACTATAGGCATTATTTCGCTAGCACAGCATAGGAAATTTCACGCTCTGGTCCTTGTGTATAAATGTTTAAATAATTAAGCTTCAACTTATATTAGTTTTTTTTAAAGCATGTAGTTATTATCAGGGGATCTGGTACTATTTTGATTATAGTTGTATAGATGTAATTTGGAACGGCGAAACAGGTCTTCTTCTTTTATCGCCAACAAGATGTGAAACTCGTTACAAGCTTTTGTAAGGGACGCAAATGATCTGTAAAACTTTTAAACGTTTACAAAGGAACTAACTGAAGTGTAAATTATTAATAAATATTTCATATAATTTTAAATGATGTATATTCATTTTAAGGCATTTTGTGTCAGAATTTATATATAGTTGATATAATATATTTAAGTATATTTTCTCCTAATTTATTTTTAATTGTTCTTATGCACGCACATGTTTTTGCCTGCCCCCTCCCCCCTCCTAGTGGAAGGGGAAGGGGGATAGGCGACGAAAAGAGTATCTTGGAATTTCAACGTAATCTCAGGGCCAATCTTAGTCATTAAGTTCACGGTGAAACGATGTTCTGGAGGAGCTTGGCGAAGACAAGATGGAGAGAGAAACGAGCTCGTCTGCAAGTTTAGGAAAACGTTTCACAGAAAGCAGTTGAAACTGCTGCTTTGCGCGTCAGATAATGTAGAGGACTACATTCCACCTTTTGCGTTACTTGTGCCGAGGGGAATTAATCGCCACTTTTACATTGTTAGAACTGCTATTTTGGGAAATTTCTACCGCATGTGATTATGGTCTCTTCGTCTTCTCACCGCCATGACACCAATAACGAACAACCCAGTCTTCCCTAAAATGAGAAACAACGTGGTAGGCGAAAACCCGCCGCGCCTGACACCAGGAGGACTAATTACAAGTCGGGGTAAGTCATAACTTACTTTTTCACAGGAATAGATACCGTAATTATTCGAATAAACGCCGCCCTCTAATAAACGCCGCAATCTTTCTCGACATTGCGGCGTTTATTCGAAGAATTTATTTATAACCAGTGCAAGCAATTCAAGTACCTATCTTTAGACTAGCCGTCCTGAATAATTTGTGCATTGGTTTATTCACACCTTGGTGACTTCGACATGCTTTCGGGTATCAGTAAATGAACAACGATCACTACATCAGATCTATACAATCGTTCTCCAATTTCCAAAGTACGAATAATTACGGTAAGCTAAATTAGAATACACATAATTGTGTTAGAACGAGTTTCAATTGAGTGTCATAAAACCAAAACTAAAGTTAATCACAAAGGACGAAGACAATCCAGCGAACCAATCAAATCTCGAAGCAATTACACTTACCCGGTTTTAATTTTTTCCTGATTGGTTGAAAAAGTGGCGCGAGATATTTGAACCAATCACTAAGCGAAGAGGCGCAAAACCAAAACAAACGCAGAATTACTACACTCAACTTAAAACCGCTCTACATTACACTAAAATATTCCACTGAATGATGACTTTCTGGTTTACATCCCGCTGTTAGTTTGAGCCTTCTGCCGTCCAGTAAAAGTATCCATTGCCTTATGTGCTCCGAGGAAATTCAGTAACAGGTCTATGGCCTTTTCTGGTAGAAGGCTTCAAAGATAAAGGAAAATGAACCTTGTTACAATGAGTAATAACGGATCTCCCTCGGTCCGATGGGCCGTAGAGCGAAGCCCCATAACCATATAGGTTGGAGAACCAACCCATGCAGCTCATCTTTCATGGTTAAAATTGCTAGTGGCATGGCTCGAGGGTGCGTGCGCCGCACGTACGTACGTACAGATGAGAACGTCGCTCAACATGGCGGCCACACCCCAGAAACAGGACGACCTGGTATTGGACATCAATGTTATGGTTACAACAATATAACATCGAGCTGCTGACCAGTATCACCTAAACATATCGCGGGCTCAGGTTTAGGGCACACTGAGGTCACGCGCTTTTAGGAAATTGACCGCTTGACCAAGTTAATGGTTTTCCAGGCTTATGGTACTTTGCGAAACGAAACGAAACGAAACGAAATGGTACTTTGCGAAATGGTACTTTGCGAAATGGTACTTTGCGAAATGGTACTTTGCGAAATGGTACTTTGCGAAATGGTACTTTGCGAAATGGTACTTTGCGAAATGGTACTTTGCGAAACGGTACTTTGCGAAACGGTACTTTGCGAATAATAACTTCTGCTAACCCGTTGGCGTGTTCTCTCATCCTTCACTCGTGTTGTCACCGGCAGCATGGCTTCGATCGATCGTTCATGGCGCTCTCTCCTTCCGATTTCGATCGCGAAGGCCTCGGATATTTCCGCGAAATTTGACCTCTCAGCGGTGGCCCGCTTCTCATAGGT
>OX393564.1:17213001-17225501 GCA_947652115.1 Blastomussa wellsi
ACCGTTTCGCAAAGTACCATTTCGCAAAGTACCATTTCGCAAAGTACCATTTCGCAAAGTACCATTTCGCAAAGTACCATTTCGCAAAGTACCATTTCGTTTCGTTTCGTTTCGTTTCGCAAAGTACCATAAGCCGGTTTTCCATTGCATTGCGGGCTAAGTCCGATTTTTTATTTTGTCAGCAAAAAATGGAGCTCCGCTTTTAGGTTAGGCAAAATCTATATAGAGCGTTTTCACTCACGTGACCAAAAAAAATAAATCGAAAACCATTCAGTGGACAGAGTCAAGAAACTACGAGGTTATAGAATATAAATAATGGAAATTGAACTGAGTGGAGTGCAATTTGGTCTGAAATCATACGCGTGATTTCAAAATCGAACGAGCGCGCAGCGCGAGTTCGATTTGAAATCACAAGTATGATTTCAGACCAAAATTGCACGACCCGAAGTTCAATTACCACTTTATTAAATCCATTTTGAAATCGCACAATTTGATTTTGATTTTGATTTTTTTTTTGATTTTTTTTTTTTTTTTTGATTTTGATTTTGATTTTTGATTTTTTTTTTGATTTTTTTTCTGATTGGTTGTTTTGTTTTACTGTTTCATTCTCATTGGTTGAGAAAAAGATGCGATTTAGAGCAAAAGATAGTGCGATTTGGGAATAAATCGCACTGCTGAGAGCCAATCACATTGCAAGGATAACCAGTGATTTCAAAATGGAGTTAATAAATAAAGAAAACACTTCACCAGGTTTCAGGCGTGTGCGTTATTCCAAACTTCAGATATTGGTCGAAATGTCTCGCACAAATTTACAGAGCCCAGTATGGAGCCGCCATATTGGTGTACCTCAGTGGAACACCAACATGGCCGCCGGAGATAGTGTAAACATCTGGAGTTTACTTTGGTTATCTAGGCGACTGGTTACCTGTTTTGAACAAACAAATGTTCTTTTAAACAATTTTACTAATACTTAAACTTCTAAAATGGCTAAATCTCGCGAGATAAGTATGTGCTTTTCGACATACATGATCGTAACTGTAAGTCACATACCGCCATAACACTGAAATTCAAATTGCGCTAGTTTCCAAACGAAGGACGCTGTTTAGCTGAAAAGTTGTGCATAGATATAAATTTAGCACCTCTTATTCCTGATGAGTATAAAAAGTCTGGTGTCTCTTTGGTTTTGGATTTTAGAATTTTATGACGTCACGTGAAAACGCTCTATATACATACATTACACGTCGATTTGACAATAACTTTAACTTCTTCCCCACCTCCCGGCAATGGTAACCGGTATACATTCTGGTCATTTAGATCACCCTACACCTGTTACAGAGCTATTTTGGAGAATTTGATTAAATATCAAGACGTTAGCGATCATTCCTTCAGTTATCCTCACCTTCATCTTTTAATAGTTGAATGCTCCTGTGTGACTAACTGTCATAAGTGACCACTCTTCGAAATATAAACTTTTTCCACAAAAATCAATGTATTCAGAAACCTTGACAGCCACCACCCCTTGTTGCAAATGGGGGCACTTAGAAAGGTTTACTTTAGGAGCTGAAATTTTTTCACTATGGGGCCCCATTGGGTAACAAGATGCCACACAACCCTTAAAAGGTTGTGTCGATGAATTTTGTTCTTTCACTAGAACAATCATGTTACATGTATTAGTCATGCAGTCAACTCTCTTGAAGACACCATCACGACTGGCACCAACAGGCTGTCTTAGAGAGATGCCTGGGTTATAGAATGACTGGGTTATAAAATGACTGAAAAGTGGTGCTCAGGGACAAAACAACATACCAGTTGTCCATCTTATAGACTCAAAGAGTATTCAACAATAGAGAGTTGTGAGTAAACTATTGGTTCATTGCGACACTGCTAACTGGAATTACAAAATGCGACTATGTTTGAGTGCATCATGCAACTTTCTGGGATCTGTTGCTGGATAATTAAGACTTTTTGGGTTTATGGAAATTTTTGAGCATGTACCAACCCCCTAAAATGACAACAGCTTGTGATTCAAAATGTAGACCCCATATGACCCTACCAGTATCTTACTAACTTTCTTGAGCATTTTAGTGACCACATAGGCAGGAAATGTTTGGTATTTCAAAGCATTTGTCAAAACAGATTTACACATTAAATCACTGAACTTACTGTTGCAAAGCTGTTGCCAAATATGCCCCCCTGGGCATCATGAGGACAGTTTGATTCTTCTCGATAGCATCAACAATCTTTGATGCAGCATACTGTGGTGTGAGGACACTAAATCCTAGCAAATACGGAAACCTGCAGAATACAAATAATTGAAAATTTAACAAGCAAAATGTGTATTTGACAGTAGGAAACAGTTATCATTTAGTTTATCCCCAAACTTAAATCCTCATCCTCCCAATAATTCTCGTTTTCATACTTAGTTTTCTGCCTTCTCCTTTTCCTAATCCCTCTTGCCCTTCTCCTCGTCCTCCATCTCCCATCCCTCTACTCCTCCCATCTTTCTCTTCTGCTTTCATCTTGCTACCTTTTCCTTCTGTTGATTCCTTTCCTCCTGCTTTTCTTCTCCCACCACCATCACCTTCCCTCTTCTTTCTCCTAACTTCCTCTTGCTCTTCCACCACAACCCTTCTTCATTTTCCCACAACGTCCCTCCTTCTCCCAACCTCCTCCCCTCTTACAATACTTCACCTCAGTCACCCAATTTATCATTTCTAATATTTTTGTTGAAAAGCATAAAAGTGTCTTTCCTTCTCTGAAATCTGGTAAAATGATGTTAAATTTGCTCAGAAAAAACTCCATCATAGATTATCACATGACAGCCCTTGATTACTTCTTCAAGGCTGTGCTCTACGAAAAAATTGCAAGGAGCCTGAAGGTTCTAAACCATGTGATCCAGGGTGCCCAATTAACACTAAGGCTGAATCTGGTAGCCCAAAGTCACCTGTGGCACCTGCGCCCCCTTAGAGCTTGCTGGCATGCTATTGCTACATTATTTCCCCTGAAAATGCTATATAACTTCCCATTTCTTTCTGCAGCCTATTAGCTAGAGGCCTTAAATAAGGAAAACATTACCTGAACTTGACACCATCAAACATCCCAGTAGTTATTAGTGAGGGACAAACTGTTGTGAACTGAATACCATGTTTTCCTTGGCTTGCCAACTCCTGACGTAATGACTCCATCAGACCAACAGCTGCAAACTTTGACGAGCAATAGTCAACTGCACCAGCAAGACCAACACAGCCAGCAATGGAAGCTATGCTTACTATGTGGCCATGGTTGTGCTGCAACATGCTTGGAAGAAACTCTTTGATGGTCTTCGGGGAAAATGAAAAAAAAGGCATAAACTGCCAGGATGTCGTTACCTGGAGCATTGCCATTAGCATAAATACCATGGTTTCACAATGCGTGCACAGGGTAAAAACCATCAGGGCTGGAATGCAACATACACTATGCAAAACCAGGAAAAGTGATTTTAATTATCTACACATACATGTACAAACATACATACAGAAATATTTTTGTCAGAAAATGAGTAACCAACATATATATGTTATCTAAGATTTCATGATAGAATATTTACTCAACAGAGGGTGTACCTTAATTTATCATACTGAAAAAACAGCATATAAAGTATTTTCCCAAAAAGAACATGTACATGCAAGAGCCCTTCTTTTCTAACCCTTGCAAGGTCACTGACTGGTGGAACACAAAACCTTACCCAGAAATGTGCTAGGGAGTTCACATCAAAAGTGGCCAAAA
Organism: Blastomussa wellsi; assembly: GCA_947652115.1. Lineage (NCBI taxonomy): Eukaryota > Metazoa > Cnidaria > Anthozoa > Scleractinia > Plerogyridae > Blastomussa > Blastomussa wellsi. The sequence continues at coordinate 17,216,767 of OX393564.1, forward strand.
TTTCTTCATCATTGCTATCCAGTAGTTTCTTTCCTGTTACAATACCGGCATTGTTCACGAGGAGGGTAACTTCACGGACTTCTTCTCTCACTTTCGTTGCTGTTTTGTAAATTTCACTCCTATCTCGCAGGTTACACTTGTAAAGATGCGCCACACCACCGGCAGCTTCAATCTCCTTAGCAACGACTTCAAGCCCATCCATATTGATATCCCATAGCACCATTCTACAACCTGTAGAACAGCACTGTGATGATCACAATGATGTATTTTGACCCATTGACTCCTGGAGATTTTTGCAAAAAACTTGTTTTTTAGACATTTTGAACATTTCTAGCTAGTCAGTTATAGGCTAAGTCTGCTTCAAATCTCTCCAAAATGCATTTGCAAAATAATTATAAAGATGCCAAGTTTTTCACTAGCATCACATTCAACAACAAAGGAACAAAGGTCAATGTCGGTCACGGCCGGTTACGGCAGGTTTAGGAGTCAATGGGTTAAGGACATTAATTTTGCACTAATTATTTATGCATATCCTTATTAAGTACTGCATGATAGACGTGAACTTATATGACTTAGATTGTTTGTCTCCATCGACTCGTCTGTTAACTCTGTAGACCATGCTGAAAATATGTACACCAATTTCCACATGTTTTATATCTGAACCGAAGTCGGTTTGCACTAGAAAATCATTATATGATAGCAGCAAAAATTTTTACAAAATCTGACAGCTAGGAATTTTTGCACAAAACATCCTTAATATAAAACCAGACAGTTGGACAGCTGTGTTAAAGAATAAATTAATCTAAGTCTTATGGGCGGCAGATGTTCCTTCATAAAATGTGTCTCACAGAACTTTTACTTAGTAAAATTTCATGAGTCTTGCAGTCTCCTTCCTTCATAAAACTAAGAACATCTTGGGCTAGACTTGCTAGATAGATAGATAGATAGATAGTTAGATAGATAGATAGTTTATTGAAATTACCCTTGCAGCCCGAGGGCTGAATTACGATAATTTTTACAAATGTAAAACGTAAATTAAATTATAACTATAAATAATACTAACTTTTGCTATCTTGCAAAGTCTCAACTGAGCTTGCACTTGCAGTAGTATTACAGTAGAAAAGAGTTTATAGCGGTTACCAATAACATACATCCTCCAAGGGCTTTTTTTTTCTTGTTTGGAAAATGAGGTGAATGTTAGTCATCAGCTTCCTTGGCAATAGTCTTCTCCACCATTGCATGGCCATAGCCAGGAGTTTTCAGGGGGTGGGGTCACACCCATTGTGCTCACCAGTTTGTCGTGTCAACATCAGAGCTCTTAAGTCTCACCAATTGAGCGCGAGACTCACGCAAATGAATTCAATCTTATGCTCTCATGCTGAAGCTACTAGTTCTCACGCATTCAAGGTTCCTTGCTGCTTTAGTTAAGTAATGACATAATAAAATATCTTTTTGGATATAATAATTACTTTGTTCGCGCTTCGAAGACTTTATTCTTGTCCAGAGCCAACGTTTCTCTGGTCAGTGGGATCTAAAAAGTTGCCTGTAAAGCATCACATTTCTGCTCAGAATGAAGGAAAACACATCTTAGCTACTTCAATTTTTCAAAATTTTCTGGGGAAGCATGCCCCCACACCCACCTAGGAAGGTGACAGCTGTGGTGCCAGAAAATGATGGCTATGCCGTTGAAAATCTCACTCTTTGCCAACAAATCAATTTGAGAGCTCTGAGACATCCACACTGTGTTTTACTTGTTTAGTTTAAAAAAAAGGGGGGGGGGGCACCGACACCCCATGATCCCCCTTGGCTACTCCCTTGTCCATGGTAGCTCTGAAGAAATGTTTGTGTTGTAGATAACTGCTGTAAAATGTATGTTGATCAAAAAATTTTCAGCTTTTCAGCTTAACTTCAGTCAATTTTTCATGCAGCCATTGCTACTAATCTAAGTTTTAGGTTAATTAAAATCCTACAACAACAGTCTAACATTCCAATTGGCTCAGAAATCCAATAGCTTTAACACTATGATATATTTGTTACCCCCAGGGGTTACTTGTAGCATACATGACAGGGGAAATCCTTGCCCAGAGTGAATTCTTCGGTTCCTTTGGTGCACCATGATCTTGGATTAATCTTTTTAATAAAGAAACGCAAAATCCGTTTTCGGATTTATGAATCCAATCTCGGATTTTTTTAAAGAAACGCACCCTTTAAGCCTCGGCACAAGATGGTGCTTTTCTTTTATTATTAACCGCCATTATCATATTATATCGGTCTATATCAACATAACCAAAGTTCAGTTCTATGGAAAGTAACAAATACCGCCACCAAGATATAAAAATATACTTACTTCAGGTTCACAAAATCAAGTTTGTTTTGTTTTTATAGAAGAAAATAATTTTTATATTAAAATAATATAAAGCATGCTGATCCGGCTTACACCTGCCGGTATAGGTTGTTTCCTGCATATGACATTTATCAGCGTGATTTTTAATTATCAAAAATGAAACAAGTAGCGATTTAAATCAACCCCACGCATACGCTCGAACTTCTGTATTTTTTCCATCTATGTACCCCCAAGGAAATGATTCAAGCCTTGAAGCGCGATCAACACTTTTTTCAGCTGACTAAGTAAACATTTACCCTGCAAAAAGAAACAACTTTAATAGGCAAACCACACGTACCTTTGGCTGCTAAATTGAGAGCGATCAATCTTCCGATTCCGCTCGCTGCCCCAGTTACCAGCGCGGTGTCTTTTCGAAGGCTCTTTCTTTGTGATGGCAAAATCCACCTCAGTGTTGACATGAATACATGTAGCAATACGCGAAAAGTTATGCAGGCGAGTTCCAATAACATCGACATGACGTACCCTCTTCCCGTGAAATACAGGAGAAAAAGAATGGCTTGGAAGATCACCAGAGCGTACACGACATAAACAAGCACCATGTTTCAATAAAGACAGCAAATGTATGGCAATCAATCTTTCCTATCGCCGACAGAAGCACCGGCGGCGATACCGGCAGCTGGTACCATGAGCGGTTCCATGGACTTCCGGAGGACTGGGATGAGGAAGTTGAAGTTGATTTTCAGAACGGGATGGGGGGGGGGGGGGGACTTCATGGAGTTCGACGAAAACTATATGTTTGTATGTGTTTTTTTAATGGTATTCCTTGAAAAACCCTTATCATGATTCCTTGTCATACGTACTGCTACACATTAATCTACAATTTGCCTCATGTGTCTTTGTAGATCCGATTTTTTAAACTCGAATTGACATAAAAAATAACCATGTACTCGTGAATTAAGAGCAATTTTCGTCTACCCAAACACTTCTTTGGGAAGTTGGTCAAAAAAGCGAAATAAAAATAACTAACTCGTCCTCCATCTTGGATTCTACCCATAAGTCTTTGCAAGCCCTTTTGTGAACCCGCGATATTTTGGTGTCAGATTGAATCATCGTAAAAGATGAAGTAATTTTAAAAAACGTAGAGAGTCGAGTTTAATGCCCTTTTTCTCGGCTAAATCTCGAAGAATTCTACAAACCGATGTGACATCTTAGAAGTAATATTATAAACCTTACAAATGAGTGGGTACAGCGTTGTTGTGCAACGTGTATTTCGAAGAACATCACGGTTTAAATATTCATTAAGGGACTTGTAAAGTCATGTTAGAGAGTTTGGCTGCATGGGTTCTGAGGACGTATGTTGGCGAATACGTTGAAAACCTGAACACAGACCAACTTTCCATTGGCTATGGTAAGTTAGAAAAGAATAAACGTCCTAGCTTAAATTGCTAGCCTAATACATTGTACTTGCGTTATACAATTACATGCAATCTTTAATACCTTAATTATAGCTTCTCATGTACCCTGCAAGATCGTGCAAAATTTTAGTGGATAATGTCTGCTGAAACTAATGCCATTCGTTTTGCCAATATTTTCCTATATTTTTGAAAGCAAATGGCATCATTTCAGCGGATGCCATTAAGCTTATCTACTTAATTTGCATGTAAAGGTCTGACTGATTTGTGTACTTTTGCTTTTGTTGGAGTTAGCGGAAGCAGAATGAAAATAGTTGTGGTGCATGTATGAAACTCGAAAACACGAAAGCGCTCTAATCTTGACTTTTTGTGCTAATGCGACATAATAAAATAAAATATAAAATATAGAATAATAAAGAATAATATACTTTAGTTTAGTGAATAAATAATTTTATTCATCTTTTATAATTATTAAATAATTAAAATAAAATAATTTTTACAGAGCTAGTGGTTTAATATATGGATGTTAAGTTAGCTTAAATGTTATTTCTGTGAGACTTTTTGTTGCCAGTTTAAGGTAGAATTCAATTGCCATATCACTGCTGTCAAATTTTTTGTTTACTGTGAAAAATTAACATAAGAAAGTGGCCATGTTCCATCCTCTTTTAAATTTAATAATGAAATATGCTGAGGGAAATATTAGTATTGTATTAAAAAAGAATGCCAAAAAGTTGGCTGCATGTACAACTCATGAATATTTTAAATAAGGTTTATTCAATCTGAAAACAAGTATTATAATGGTCTGGAAAATGTATAACCACAGTCCCCCCATGGAAGGTTTGTTAGTTGCCCCCCCCCCCCCCCACTCCCACCCTACTGAGAATTCAATTTAAGGTTGTGTTCCTTTAAAGAGGCTTTGGCTTTTGAATCTCCCTCCCCTTTGGAATCTTTAATGATCTCCCTGGGATGGGTATGGATGTTTCAAGAACTTCATATTGTTACCCACAATTTTTATTTTACCCATAAATATAGATTACTTCATAGAAAGTGCGACATACGGATTTTTATTCACGTGTTGCAAAACTTTGGAAAACAAACGGGTAAGCGCAGCGAACGAGTGAGTTTTCCAAAGTTTTGCGACGAGTGAATAAAAATCCGTACAAAGCACTTTCTATGCTGTAATTTGTTTATTATATATAACGAGTACTCAACCATTGTAAACTTGAAGCGATTTTTCTAGTCTATAATTAAAGAGTTAAACGTAGCGCGAGGAAAACAAAGCTGCAAATGCATTCTGATGGCTTTCCAAGCGAGATATTTTTTTAAATAGAAAAGAAAAATTAAGGCGACGAGAAGCTATCGTAAACAAGAACTTTATTTAAGTAGCGGTATAAAACACACTGTGTTAATACTTTTTAAAAGAAAAGCTTTTGCCATCGCATCGAGAAACGTCGCCATTAGTGAATCAACTACTGTGCGCAAATCAACTGGCGAATTTTTGAAGAAAAGTTGTGATAACGCAAGGAGTCGGTTCATTAAACAATTATTACGATGTAAATCCAAGAGTACTTGAATTTTCTTAGAACGTCCATGGCTGCGTTGCATCAAAGCTACAATGAAAGTCTTTCATTTCTTGGCTTTCCCTTATTGACATTTAGTTTGTCTTCGCTCTGCCTGTAGAATGATTTTAGCATTTCCATAACATAACTGTGTTCTCAAGGTTTTGCTTGGCGTGTTTCTGATATAGCCAAAACATAAAGTGTCTTCGAGAGCTTGCAAACTTGCAGCCTGTTGTTTTCACAACCTCATTGGAAACCATTTGAATTCCTGCGCTCTGATTGGTTAGGTCATTCTACTTTTGATGCTGATTGGTTATATTTTTCACATGTGAAGAAAGCTATACGCGAAGCTGATTGGACGTATCGCATTTCTCACATGTGAAAATATAGCAGATATAGAATTCTATCTGCAAGGTTTCTTACCTAAAATTGTCGCTATATATATAATAAAAATATATCCATACCTCCCCCATAGAGGGTATTTTCTTTCAAGACCCCCCTCCACCCCTCTAGAAATTCCAATCAAACTTCATACATTTTTTTGGTCTTAGAAAAACCCTCCTACTCCAGGAATTTCCAATTACTTTTATGTGAGTCGTATGAAGATTTTCTGGAACAACACAATCTATATATGTGTTTTAGAGGTTCTCATTTAGAAGGCAGGGGCTGGGTACCAGTACCAGGGTACACAATTTTTTTCTTTGCTTCTGGCAGGATAGTTTAATTTTTCATGGTCATTCTCAGCAGAAATTCGGCAATTGGAGTTGACATTTTTCATTATTCTTATTTATCTTGGCTGTGGAATCTTTCTTGAGTAGTTGCACACGCTAGTACTTTTAATGAATGCAGTTTAACAAATTATTAGGAACCGGCCAGCAAAAACACCGAGCTCTGCTTTAAGGCTTGGCTGAATCTATATATTAATTATTTTGAATAATGCATTATTCTTGCCAAATAAAATATAATTCATACTGCCCAAACTGGGCCATTGATCCATGATTTGCACTCGCCCGATGGTTTTGAAACTCGCCTGGGCGAGTGGGCGAGTCTTACAGTAATTCATAACCCTGCTAGTTGTGCACACAAAGACATTAACATGGCTTGATTTCTGTAGGAAATGAATCTTGCTCAGTCATGTTGCCTGACAGTTGTTCTTGAATACAACACTGTGACTCCTGCCAGGTCTAAAGCTGACTGCTTGATCCAGAGTCAGCAAGCAAACCATTAGGCTACCTCCTCTCCCAGTACATTATAATTCATTCAATTACATTCAACTGAATTCTTACAGTAAATCTCAATTTTTATTTGAAAATTATCTGAATAAAAACTAATTAGAACTAATAAGAGATTGCACACTTTCTTGGCGAGATTGTTGATGTTTGTTGTCCTAGGTACTGTTGATCTTCATAACCTGCCTTTAAAGAAGACAGCTTTAAAAGGCCTTGAGTTACCATTGGAGGTAAAATCAGGATTTATTGGCCACCTACACCTCTCTATACCCTTGCGACGACCGAAGTCTGAGCCGTGGATTGTTCATATCAACAAGCTATATCTTGTTGCTGGACCTCTTAAACATTCAGAGGTAATAAGAATTTAAATCAATTATTGTTATGTACATGTAGCTGAAATGTTTCTCTAATAGCATGCACTTCCATTAGCTACTTCAAGTTCACATGAAGGCTAACATTAAAACTCTTTCCCTCCCAGTGGGCAAATTTACAAAATCCAAAACAGAGGGATGACAATGACCTAATGAGTTGTCCTTCAGGAACCAGTTTACAAATATCCTCCATTGAGCCACCTGGCGGCTTACAGGGAGGGGGGGAGGCAACATTCTACAACACAGTTACACTTGAATCATTCACCCAATCCATGGTAGGTATGTATTTATGCTACAAACTGAATCCCTTGGATGTAAAAAAAAGCCGTAGGACTTTTGCGAAATGGCATGCCTTTTTTGTCTGTAGGGGGAGGGGTGGTGGTGGCATAAAAGATTGAGGGGGTGGCTGAAAGAGTCCTAGTCCTAGTCACTATTTTTGATGCCAGTGAAATTATGGAAATTGTATGGTGAAGCAAAATCGTAAATGTATTGCTCTAAGTTATGTTTCTGGAAGTGTTTACAAGTTTTCAGAGTGATCGTTTTCATTATGACAGGCTCCGCATAAAATATATTAATACTGAAACTCTCCTACATGTACATGTATGTAAAGAAGAACAAAGATGTGGTTGACTTGGGCCCTTCAATAGAGGATTTATGGTAATTTTGTTTCCCTCAAATTTCAATGCTAATGCCTTGGCTCCATCTCAGGAAACATTGAGATTCTCGGGAAACAAAGTTAACTGTTTGCCTTGAGATCAGCCATGAAGTGTTAATTGTTTGTTGCAATGATGTTGTGTACAGTGTAACATCGAGAAAGCGAACCTTGCTATTGATGGCCATTCACCAGCCTTTTGTAGCCCAGTAGTTGAGCGTCAGTCCAGTGTTTGGTTCCTGCTTTAGTAACTGACATGGCAAGGTTTGAAATTCCTAGTCATGTACCATGTACTAGGTAGAAACTGTTATAATTTGGTGAGAGACTAAAAAACACTCTCCAATTGCTTAATTCCTGCCTTTCACACTGGTTTGCTTGCAGTTACACCTCTAGCTTTTATTTGTTGGCTGGGACAAGAAGCAGAGGGACACATAGAAGGATTTGTGGGGGGGGGGGAGTGGGACAGGGAATCAGAAGTCTACTTTTAGACTACACACAATGTCATGATAACTCCTGCAAAGAAATAATTTCTCAAGCCAGCCTGTCTGATTGATCAGATTATTTCTTTCTTTAGTATAATGAAGAAGAAGAAAAAGACCGGGAAAAGGCACGCAAGAAAAAACGCCTGGATGCTTTGGAGGCTCAATGGATTGTGAGTTTACTATGTACATTTGCACTCTCAGTCTCAGTTTTCAGTTTCAGTAAACTTCAGTTTTTATTTAATCAGAACATTATTTACTTTACATAATTACACACTACCCACAAATAGCAGAGCTAGTCTTGGTGGGGAATTTTGGGTTTCGGGTTTTGGGAATAGCGTTATTTGACTGAAAATCTGACAACTGTCTTGGCCTAATTTAAGGAAAAATGATATTATTCTGTCAGAGAAGGTGCAATATAACATTAACATCCATTATTATGTGGCAATGCTAGTGAGAATCTTGAAAAACTTGACAGAAAAGGTTCATATCTCCCCATGGAGGATGTAAAGTTCAGGGGTTTAAGAACAAGCCAACAGCTGCTCTAGTTTTGCCGGTTTAACTTAATTGACCATTTGTTGCTGGCTACTTTGGTCATAGAAATCAGCGCATGACAAAAACATTGCTTAAAACAGTTGCCTAAGTTTGAATTTCTGGGTGTGGGCAGGGGTGGGTTGGTCAAACCAAAA
>OX393564.1:17230501-17323001 GCA_947652115.1 Blastomussa wellsi
AATGTATGTGTAGGGCTGTTGTGAAAATGTTCAGGTCCACTATTTGATAAGGATATAGTAAAATCCAACAGGAGTGGTTTCACTTCAGTGGAGAAAGTAATAATTGCTTTGGTTTTGCATTACTACACTCAGTGAAGTGTTTAAAATGTTTCTCGGCTGCTTTATTGTCTGATATGGAATGTTTTCTCAGTTGGCCTATCGAGAAATTTAAAATTCTTTACCACGGACCTAGGGTCTGGAACTGTCTTCCTGCCTCTATTACCAATTGATTTGTCAAGCTTCTCTACCTTTGTGAGTTTAAGAACAAAGTGCTAGAGTTTTTGTTGAAACAGTTTCTGTGTTAGTTTCTGCCACACTCCCTCGCAGCCCTTAACTCGTTTAATATTGTGATGTCGAGGTGGCCTCTCCTGTTTCCTGAGGTCTCCTAGACTGTTCACAGTCTGCTATTTTTTCGTACTTTTCCTCCATCGCCGAACGCGGTGAATGAATCGCGAGAGAACTGGACTCCGGCGCAAAACGTGAGGCATGAAGGGGTAGGGGGTGGGGAGAAAAAAATAGACAGACTGTGGATATCTTTGAGAAAAAGTGGATTCCCCGTTTCTCCAGAAATGGAAAATTCCTATTGGTTGAAAGGCGACAAAAGTGTCATTTCCTAGACAACGGCTGATCATGATTGATTCCTGGCGCGTCTTGCGGTTTGAAGCAGTTGTCATTACTCGAAAGCCATTGTGAAATCATGATGGACCGGCTTATAGATACAAATAATTTCAACGCTGAAATACACCTTCCTTATTCAAATTGGTTTTATCATCTCTTTTTTTTTGCCATTTAAGCAGTTTATTTCAAGTCAACCTTTCTTCCAGTCGAAGTCTTTGAAAATTCGATAGCGTGCCGACGTGCTAAATACGATAATTGAATTCAATCACAAGCAGGAATAAATACAAATGTTGAGTCAAAAGCGGGCTATTTTTGTTAAAACTTGAGATACATTGTATGATTCGAAGAAAAGTTAAATTGACATATGACCAAAATACTAACCGGTTTTTGGGAAACCTAAAAATAGCTTAACTGGAGAGAATGCGAAAGGTTTCGTGTTACAGAAAGACAAGAAGAAATCCGATATCTGCAACAAAACAAAACACAAAATGGTAATACGTGTGTCTGAGGTTTGCGTTTCGGCCGTTTACAATCTACTATCAATGTATTTTATTCTTTCACATGCTCTTTAAGAACTACAAAATATTGGCAATGAAAAAGAAAACTATAGTTTCATTCATGAGAAAGCTACAACAAGATATACAGTCGCTACATGCATTCAGTTTCTGGTCAATCATAATGAGAGCTTTTGTAAACTGAGCTTTCGTAAATTAAATTAACTCCCTATTCTTTTCCTACAACATACCGCTAATTGTATTGTGAAAACGAATGTTATTTCTTTTGAAATAGTAGTATAGCCGGGATTTAACAAATACCACCTGATCATTCAGCGTTTTAGTTTCCTGTTTTAAAGCTCCCAACAGCAAAATAAGCAGTTTGCACATTGCTTCCTCATCGCTGAAGTTGAGATTTCGAAATGTCTGGAAGACTCAGCTCCGACTTGTCGGAGAAGAGTCGTCCACGGGTCAAGCGAAATCTCGACTTCAGCAAATGAGGAAGCAAATGCGCAAACAAAACTTCGCCATTGGGAGCTTTAAAACAGGAAACTAAAACGCTGAATGATCAGGTGGTATTTGTTAAATCCCGGCTATACTAGTTAAGGAAGGACAACCCCCTGGCCTGGCGTTGGCTGTTCGGGTAATTAGAAAGAAGCGGCACCATGTTATTCCAACAGCACAATGGTACGCGGAGCAAACAACTGCATGTGGTTAATGCGTAATCAGAAAGAGAATTGTGGTAAAAAGTGTGTCGGAGCATATCAACTCAAAAAGGGAACGAAAAGGCCCGCACCATGTCGCAGCTGTGGCGTTGGAGTTTTGTGCGATTACCTTTCTTGCGGCGGGAGCACACTTAAACAGCGTCTAATTCGCAAACAAAAAAAGGCAAAGAAAAATTTTGAACGTGTTTTGCACAAGCTGATGTCAACCAATTAGAGATTGATACCTGTCATTATATCAAAGGCACGCAATTAGAGATTTGCATACTTGTTATTAAAAGCAACTCAATTATTTTCTTGCACATTATACAAAGTTGTCAATGGCTGCAAAGGAAATTGGACCAGAAACGTGGCAGAATTTAGAACAAGAACTAGCGGAACTAGCGGAAATTGATCAAGAAACATTTGAAAAAATGATAGAACAAATACAAGCAGAAATTCGGAATGCGTTTGATAAGCGCATACCCCCGGAAGACCAAGAGCGTCAAATCAAACCTCTACTTCCAAAACCATACCAACCAAGAGCGCCCCCAAGGCAAAAAAGGGGGGCAAGAAAAATGGATAGCATCCTGAAGATGTTTGATCCAATCCCTGCCCAGAAAGTCAAATCGAGGGAGAACTACTGACAAACCCTTGAAAGATTCTTTAATATAGAACCAGAGGTTGAGGGAAGAACGGAAGAAGGGTGACGTTTCTTAAGATGTACGGTTAACCAAGGACAGGGAAAAAACCTCACAGAGTATTTTATGGAAAAGATTCGAGAGAGAGTTAACACATCCTTGTATCTGAGGCACAACTATTCTTATTGGTTGCAAAATGTCGGGGATGGAACCCTCATCTTGTTTTATAAAAACTCCGGGAGGTCGCCTTGGATAAGCGAACTGTCTGAAGCGGAAAACTGGTTGAATGAAAAGGAGGAGGCGCGTCTGCAAATTGATGACATCGAAAGACCGGACACAAAGTGGGTGTTCGGAGGCTATTCTGATGTCTTTGTGAAGGTTGTGCTTGACTGCCAGCCTTTGTTGGGCACAGGCCCCTTACCAGACTGGCTGCGCAACCTTGCACATGGCAGGGCAATGGTGGCGCTGGACACCTACCACAATAATTTGTGCCTCTGGCACTGCATTGCTGTGCACAGAGGAGCCCGGCTTGATCGAAGTACAGTAGCAGCTCGTGAGCTTGCCAAGAGTTTCTTTAAACTCAAAAATGTACCAAACGACTGTCCAAAAACATCTCTTGATGAATTAGATAAGGTTGAAAGGCATTTTAGGAGAGCGCATTTTTTTTTTCGCAACCAAATTTTCGGCAACTTTTTTCTTGCCACAAGCCAGACAAATACCACTTTTGCATTGCCACAAACCAGACAAATACCACTTTTGGATTTCCACAAGCCAGACAAATACCACTTTTTGATTTCCACAAGCCAGACAAATACCACTTTTCCATTGCCCGGTACTTCTGCCGCCAACAGACAAGATCGTGTGGGAATGGTGAACCAAAAAATGCCACTCCATCGGCAACGATTCTTCGAAATACGAACTACAAGAAGTGCCAGAAATCGCCCAACAGCGACAAATATCTGCGCTTTCGACAAGAAACTGAGAGAAACTTCTCGAGGAGCTTTGGTACGCCCGCACAGCCAAGGAGTGGAAACGAGCCCACTGGGAAAGAGAAGAAAATCGGCGCAAAAAAGAGGAAGAAGAAACAAAGATTCGCCAAGCAGAAATAGAAGCCGTTCGTTTGTGCGCCGAGGCAATGAAAAAATTGAAACCAAAAGCCGGGAGACCCCCGCAAAAAAATCTTCGGCGCTCTTGCGAAGGACACAGAAAAAGTCTCGGAGCTGGCCACAAACAAAAAATGGAAAGTTCTTGGTTTTCGCGCGAAAGAAGAGCAATATCGGGTTGTCCTGGAGGAGTATCCTCTTCGCAATGAAGAAGCAGCCGAGGCAAACCCCGAACCCACCACCAATGGGGAAGAACCTCGCAACGACGAAGACGAAAACGCACTTGCAGAAGTAGCAGAAGCATTCGGGGAACCAAGTTCTTCGGGCTGTGTTTCTGTTTGGGCGACAAAAGGTCTGCGAAAAATCCTCCACAAATGCGCGGCCTTCTTCCGCAAGGAGGAAGACAAATTTGGTCGGAAACTTTTCTGGCTTGTGGCTTTCGACAGTGTCAACAAGCTTGGAGGGTTGGTGTTGCAAATCGAACCCCCGAAAACCTTCCAGTCCAACGAGGGCACAAAAATCGTGTGGAACCCAATACAAGTTCTCGAAGTATCTACAAGAAGTGCCAGAAATCGCCCAACAGCGACAAATATCTGCACTTTCGACAAGAAACTGAGAGAAACTTTTCGAGGAGCTTTGGTACGCCCGCACAGCCAAGGAGTGGAAACGAGCCCACTGGGAAAGAGAAGAAAATCGGCGCAAAAAAGAGGAAGAAGAAACAAAGATTCGCCAAGCAGAAATAGAAGCCGTTCGTTTGTGCGCCGAGGCAATGAAAAAATTGAAACCAAAAGCCGGGAGACCCGCAAAAAAATCTTCGGCGCTCTTGCGAAGGACACAGAAAAAGTCTCGGAGCTGGCCACAAACAAAAAATGGAAAGTTCTTGGTTTTCGCGCGAAAGAAGAGCAATATCGGGTTGTCCTGGAGGAGTATCCTCTTCGCAATGAAGAAGCAGCCGAGGCAAACCCCGAACCCACCACCAATGGGGAAGAACCTCGCAACGACGAAGACGAAAACGCACTTGCAGAAGTAGCAGAAGCATTCGGGGAACCAAGTTCTTCGGGCTGTGTTTCTGTTTGGGCGACAAAAGGTCTGCGAAAAATCCTCCACAAATGCGCGGCCTTCTTCCGCAAGGAGGAAGACAAATTTGGTCGGAAACTTTTCTGGCTTGTGGCTTTCGACAGTGTCGACAAGCTTGGAGGGTTGGTGTTGCAAATCGAACCCCCGAAAACCTTCCAGTCCAACGAGGGCACAAAAATCGTGTGGAACCCAATACAAGTTCTCGAAGCCCCAGACCCTGGTCGACTCCCAATCTTGCAGGCTCTTGGGGCGAAATGCGAAGAATATGACAAACTTCGCGCAGATCTCGCCAAAACCAATTTCCGAAAAGTTTCTGCGCCAGCAAACAAAGATTGTTGAGTATTGTGGAGAACTTGCTGAGAATTGTTGAGAAATTGCTAGGGAATATACAGCAATGCACAGATACACCAGGGATACCATAGACACCAATTTGGAGGCGGTGCCCAAGTACAAAACTGCCAAAAAAATATCTGCAATGCCGCCAGCACAAGCGCTTTCCCCCGAAGAAATTCGAGAAATTGTCGCTGCAAGAGGAAAACTAGCACCCAAGGAGGTACAAAACAAATTCAGTATTGGCACAACAAGGCTCCACAGAATATGGAGAGACGCAGGCGTTTTCGATGGAAAAACCTCCAAACCAACCGAAACAGCAGAAATATCGGCTGCAAGGCCTGCAAAGCCTGCAGAAACAGCAGAAACAGCGGCTGCATGGCCTGCAAAGCCCGCAGAAACCGCAGAAAAAAAGTGGCAGGATGTTCTTCTGCCGCAGATCCTGGCCGGCGTGCAAGACCTGCAGAAAAATATGGATTTGTTACTGGAGACCCAAGAAATCCACTACAAAGATGTGGAGGACATTGGGGAAGGTTTGCAGGGGTTGGAAGAGGAAGTGGAAGAAAAAAGCGAAGGAATCCTGGAGAGCATAGAAAAAAACATCAATGCTGTTTGAGAGCAAATAGACAGAATAGTGGGCGCCGCCAATGCCGCGATGTCTGCTGCTTGGAGTGTTGTGCAGGTTGTTGGGATTGTTGGTGGGATTGGTTCTGCCCTCCTTCTTCTGTACACAACACTGTGACCGAAATATCTTGGGTGGCAGGCTACAAGCACTGCACAGAGCATTGCAAGCCCTGCAGAAAACACTGCAGCACCACCACATGTAGAGCAGCAGCAGCAGATCTTGCAAAGACCCAAGCAGAGGTCTGGGAAGAAAGTTTTGCGGCCAATGGACTAGAAAGTGCTCGCAATTGGAAACATGCAATATGCAAAGAACAATGGATCTTGTGGTTCTACCACCTGGATGTGTGCCACATTTTCCTTTCCACCAATTCCATGCCTGAAAGATAGAGTATGAGCAGCAGCAAGAAGACAAAGTCTGCTGGAAGGATTGGAGAGCTCTTCGCAAGTTCTGCACCTCGATGGAAGACAATCCGGCCAACATTGTCGGACATATCGATGCAGAGACTGCAGAAAAATGGTTGGACTGGGGACTGTGAGAGCTTTTTGTTGTTGCTTGCCGGGGGAGTTTTGTTTTCTGCATCAAAGGTGGATTGGTTGTTGTGATATAGAATGGTTTGTCCGGTCTACGCCAGGGCAACACGGCGGCCTTTTTTCTTGCTCGGTGTCGTTTTCTCCTCCCCAAGCCGGCAATGCAATGGGGGTTTTCTTTTTTCTAGCGCTTGGAGGCCTCCCATTGCCTCAATCTCTCTTTCCAGGAAGTACCCGTGCATTGGGGTTTCTTCGTCTGTTTTCGGTTCCTCGTCTTCCCCGAGCGGGAGCAGGAATAGAACAGTCCGGAGATTTTCGGAAGGTTGTCGCTGCAAAACGTTTGGCTATGTACTCTCCTGCCAGCAAGTCTGTTCTTTTTTTTGTGTCTTTGTTTGCTGGCGCAGAAACTTTTTGGAAATTGGTTTTGGCGAGATCTGCGCGAAGTTTGTCGTATTCTTTGCATTTCGCCCCAAGAGCCTGCAAGATTGGGAGTCGACCAGGGTCTGGGGCTTTGAGAACTTGTATTGGGTTCCACACGATTTTTGTGCCCTTGTTGGACTTTAAGGTTTTCGGGGGTTCGATTTGCAACACCAACCCTCCAAGCTTGTCGACACTGTCGAAAGCCACAAGCCAGAAAAGTTTTCGACCAAATTTGTCTTCCTCCTTGCGGAAGAAGGCCGCGCATTCGTGGAGGATTTTTCGCAGACCTTTTGTCGCCCAAACAGAAACAGCCCGAAGAACTTGGTTCCCCGAATGCTTCTGCTACTTCTGCAAGTGCGTTTTCGTCTTCGTCGTTGCGAGGTTCTTCCCCATTGGTGGTGGGTTCGGGGTTTGCCCCGGCTGCTTCTTCACTGCGAAGAGGATACTCCTCCAGGACAACCCCATATTGCTCTTCTTTCGCGCGAAAACCAAGAACTTTCCATTTTTTGTTTGCGGCCAGCTCCGAGACTTTTTCTGTGTCCTTCGCAAGAGCGCCAAAGATTTTTTTGCAGGTCTCCCGGCTTTTTGTTTCTATTTTTTTCTTTGTCTCGGCGTGCAAACGAAGGGCCTCTATTTCCGCTTGGCGAATCTTTGTTTTTTCTTTCTCTTTTTTGCGCTGATTTTCTTCTCTTTCCCAGTGGGCTCGTTTCCACTCCTCGGCTGTGCAGGCGTACCGAAGCTCCTCAAGAACTTTCTCTCGGTTTCTTGTCGAAAGCACAGATATTTGTCGCTGTTGGGCGATTTCTGGCACTTCTTGTAGTTCGTATTTCGAAGAATCATTGCCGATGGCGTGCCATTTTTTGGTTCGCCATTCCCACACGATCTTGTCTGTTGGCAGCAGAAGTACCGGGCAATGGAAAAGTGGTATTTGTCTGGCTTGTGGCAATGCAAAAGTGGTATTTGTCTGGCTTGTGGAAATCCAAAAGTGGTATTTGTCTGGTTTGTGGCAATGCAAAAGTGGTATTTTTCTGGCTTGTGGCAATGCAAAAGTGGTATTTGTCTGGCTTGTGGAAATCCAAAAGTGGTATTTGTCTGGTTTGTGGCAATGCAAAAGTGGTATTTTTCTGGCTTGTGGCAATGCAAAAGTGGTATTTGTCTGGCTTGTGGCAAGAAAAAAGTTGCTGAAAATTTGGTTGCGGAAAAAAAAAATGCACTCTCCTAAGATGCCTTTCAACCTTATCTAATTCATCAAGAGATGTTTTTGGACAGTCGTTTGGTACATTTTTGAGTTTGAAGAAACTCTTGGCAAGCTCACAAGCTGCTGCTGTACTTCGATCAAGCTGGGCTCCTCTGTGTACAGCAATGCAGCGCCAGAGGCACAAATTATTGTGGTAGGTGTCCAGCGCCACCATTGCCCTGCCATGTGCAAGGTTGCGCAGCCAGTCTGGTAAGGGGCCTGTGCCTAACAAAGGGTGGCAGTCAAGCACAACCTTCACAAAGACATCAGAATAGCCTCCGAACACCCACTTTGTGTCCGGTCTTTCGATGTCATCAATTTGCAGACGCGCCTCCTCCTTTTCATTCAACCAGTTTTCCGCTTCAGACAGTTCGCTTATCCAAGGCGACCTCCCAGAGTTTTTATAAAACAAGATGAGGGTTCCATCCCCGACGTTTTGCAACCAATAAGAATAGTTGTGCCTCAGATACAAGGATGTGTTAACTCTCTCTCGAATCTTTTCCATAAAATACTCTGTGAGGTTTTTTCCCTGTCCTTGGTTAATCGTCCATCTTATGAAATGTCGCCCTTCTTCCATTCTTCCCTCAACCTCTGGTTCTATATTAAAGAATCTTTCAAGGGTTTGTCGGTAGTTCTCCCTCGATTTGACTTTCTGGGCAGGGATTGGATCAAACATCTTCAGGATGCTATCCATTTTTCTTGCCCCCCTTTTTTGCCTTGGGGGCGCTCTTGGTTGGTATGGTTTTGGAAGTAGAGGTTTGATTTGACGCTCTTGGTCTTCTGGGGGTATGCGCTTATCAAACGCATTCCGAATTTCTGCTTGTATTTGTTCTATCATTTTTTCAAATGTTTCTTGATCAATTTCCGCTAGTTCCGCTAGTTCTTGTTCTAAATTCTGCCACGTTTCTGGTCCAATTTCCTTTGCAGCCATCAACAACTTTGTATAATGTGCGAGAAAATAATTGAGTTGCTTTTAATAACAAGTATACAAATCTCTAATTGCGTGCCTTTGATATAATGACAGGTATCAATCTCTAATTGGTTGATATTAGCTTGTGCAAAACACGTTCAAAATTTTTCTTTGCCTTTTTTTGTTTGCGAATTAGACGCTGTTTAAGCGTGCTCCCGCCGCAAGAAAGGTAATCGCACAAACCTCCAACGCCACAGCTGCAACATGGTACGGGCCTTTTCGTTCCCTTTTTGAGTTGAAAGTTTTACTGCCCGCAATATGCTCCGACACTCTTTTTACCACAATTCTCTTTCCGATTACGCATTAACCACGTGCAGTTGTTTGCTCCACGTACCATTGTGCTGTTAGAATAACATGGTGCCGCTTCTTTCTAATTACCCGAACAGCCAACGCCAAGCCAGGGGGTTGCCCTTCCTTAAGTAGTATAGCCGGGATTGATCAAATACACACCTGATCATTCAGCGTTTTAGTTTCCTGTTTTGAAGCTCCCAATGGCGAAGTTTTGTTTTCACATTTGCTTCCTCATTTGCTGAAGTCGAGATTTCGCTTGACCCGCGGACGACTCTTCTCCGACAAGTCGGAGCTGAGTCTTCCAGACATTTTGAAATCTCGACTTCAGCGATGAGGAAGCAATGTGCAAACTGCTTTTTTTGCCGTTGGGAGCTTTAAAACAGGAAACTAAAACGCTGAATGATCAGGTGGTATTTGTTAAATCCTGGCTATACTACTGAAATGGATAGGCCATAGTTTACAATCAAATGGTAAAGAATTTTTCTTTTTGCAAAAATCTCATTTTAGGAACAAATGTCACTTCCGGAATGCCTTCAACCAAACATGTAGATAACTGATTTCACAATAGTAATTATAGTTAAGGCGGTTTAAACGACTTTTTACATGAAAGTGATAAGAAATTACATTCCTCGTGGTTTACAATTAACATTCATTCATTTCGTCATGGATCTTAGGAAATGAAAAAATAAATAAATAAAATAATAAATTGAAATTGCGGTGTCCACACTGGCGACCACACGTGAAAAGTTAGTCGCCAGCGGACAAAATCCAGTCGCATTGGCGACCCCACAGGTCGCAACGTAGAGTTCTGTAGTTATACTGTATAGCTGTATGTCCATCATTGGCAGTGGTTTAAATTTTTTTGCCACATTCAAATGTATTAGACCCCTCCCTGAAAGGGAAGCTATTTCTGGGACTAAACTATGGTATTATATTCCTGGAGGTGTGCATAATAATTTAGCCTTAAATTGATTTTCTCATTTTCTCTCCCTTGTAGCTTGTTATTAGTGATGTACATTTTCGCTATGAAGATGCAACAACTAAAGAGTCCTTGCCTTTTGCTTTTGGCATCACCATTGCAAAACTCTCAGCTCAGTCTACCAACGAAAAATGGGTAAGTGTTGATAGTGGAATCAGGTCAACTTGTACAATTACAAAACTCTGTAAAGTACTGTATATAATTTTTATGAAATAATTCATATTTTGAACTGCGGATGTAGATGAGAGTGAAGAATGACCATCGTAGTGAATTTCCAATTTAAGCAATTGGAAAAAATTCACATTTAGCGACCACATTTGCATTCGCCTAACAGCCGCAAGATGGCAGGATTTGATGTCCTGTGGGCAGAAAACCTTAAAATTTTTAAACTTCCCACATTGATTTTTTGTTCATTTTTTGACAATCTATGGAGAATTGTAAATAAAATCAGTTCATGGAAAAAAAGTAGGGGTCACCGGCCATTTGTGACCTTGTACAGGAAAATGTGTTAACACTTTTCCGTTAAATGGGTAAAAACGGACGGATAGTTAATGGACGGTTAACAGCCTGCAAAGCGTTTTAACGTTTTATTCTAACGTTCTAACGGATAATCATCTCTGCTTAACGGATCGCAAAAGCAGTTTAACGGTTGTATGATCTGTGTTAACAGGTGGCTTAAGCTGTTAAACGGTCGAGGAAAAAATCTAACGGATGCCATGAACTAGACGTTAATCGGTCAGCTTGCTGAAAGCGTTTAACGGTGGAGCAAGTTAATGACCAAACCGGATGGTGCAGCCAATGGTGAAAAAATAACAATAATATTACGATTCCACTGAAGCCCCATTACCATCGTGAGGTTATCGTAAATGAGTAAAGCACCGGAAACAATTCCACTGAAGCCCCATTACCATCATTACAAGGCAGGCTAATCTGAGCATTATTCCAGCTAACAGAAATGGAAGCAGACTGTAGGGTCTTTTAGGTCTTCAGATTTGCACTCCGGTCTCCGATTGAAACTGAAAAATCTGAAATATAAACACAACTTGTTGTTGTCTGTTTGAACTTGCCTGGTTCATGTTATTTTAATAATAACAATGTTACAGTTACTGGAAAATACACTATAACTTAGGTCATTCAAGAACTCATTCAAGCAAAGTAGGAGATAGAACAACGCATTGAAATGAAAAGAATTTCAGATACCGGTAATTGTTTACGCACAGTCCGCAGTTTGTCTGGGATTCTGGAACGTGTTGTCTGCGTTCTTCGGCTGGGGAAACTTTCTTCTGAATCAAAAATTATATATGTTTGCAACCGCTATTAAAAGCAAAGTGATGGTTTCAATGACCACTTTTCGTAAAGATATTTTTAAGGTTTTATAGCGAGCAAGATAAAAACAATATTTCGTGACTCGGATGCTTTTAAAAATCTGGTAAACAATTTCATGCAAACGTCAGCGTGACCAATCGTCAAAATGCCAAAACCACACTCTGGATTTAAAAATGGTATAAAAGGATAGGGTGACAGCAACACAAAAACAGTGCCAAATCAAACGATCCATTTAAACCATGTTTTCTCTTTGCACGAACTTGGCCTTTTGTCACTTATAGAGCAAGGAAGGACAACGCCACAAGTTCATGCCCGAACACTGAAGTTAAGCCCTGTTGGACAGGGTTAGTATTTGGATGGGTGATAGGCCCGTTGCTTGCTTTTCCTTTGATCACTTTTTCATTTTTTTGTTGTCGTAATTTTCAATGAATATATTAGTGACATTTTAGGTCCTTCCTTTGGCCTTCTAACGGCTAGCTTCTTGTGTGTAATCTTCCCAAAACCGTAATCAAGTCGACGATCTTTCGAACTTGACGCGTAAAATGTGGGGTCCAAATTGAGGCAAATACCACATGTTCATTGTTTACCTTGGTGTATAGCACAATCATCGTAATTCATCCACTTGAGAGGTAGGTTTTGATTGCTGTAGTTCAAATCCAAGACTGTGAATAGTCTGGTTTTGTTTTTGAAATCCTCTGTGAAACTGAAAAGTTAAAATTATGCAGGAAGTTAATCGCAGCTCGCAGCGAGCCACTCGATCGGCTCTCGATTTTGTCGCTTCCCGAATTTTTCCATTCGCATCACACCCAAGGAAGAGAAATCTGAATTAGATTTATCTTTATCATTTGAACTGTGCGTTTTTATTGTTGAATGTGAGGGCTTTTTGTGTTTTCGAATCTGAACATGTTGTCATTTGTTAACGTCATCTTGTGGAGACAGCGGACTTAACATTATTTTCATGGGAGACCATTAGCGAAAAGGACAGGTTCTTGACGGCTACGCTACCCATTTAACGGATGCTGTTTTTTTCTAACGCTTGGGTCAGGCTACTACATTTTCGTTAACGGTTACGCTAACCGTTCAAACGGTTTGAATTTAACGTTTAACGGGTAGGCTAATGCCTCTAACGTTTTAGAGAAAGCTACGAAACAGCTCCTGGCCCTTTGTCTTTTCTCAGCACGCACGCTCGATGGATGAAGTGGCGTGACTAATTTCGTGCGCAGTAATAATGCGCAGAAACAATTAATGCGAACGTCCTTAAATTGGATATTCACTGTGATGATCATTCTTCACTCTCTTGGGGAGCAGGGATGGCACAGTGGTCACTGGTGAGAGTGTTCGCCTCCCACCAATGTGGCCAGGGTTTGATTCCCAGACCCGGCGTCATATGTGGGTTGAGTTTGTTGTTGGTTCTCGTCCTTGCTCTGGGGGTTTTTCCCTGGGTCCTCCCTGCACGAGAACCAGCACTTCTTAATTCCAATTTGATTGGGAATCCGAGGGCCACATCCTACCCAGTAGGTATACTGTGGGAGGCAAGGTGGACTAATGGCTAGTGTGTTTGACTCCGTTGTGTTCTTGGGCAAGGCACTTTACTCTCACAGTGCATCTCTTCACTCAGGTGTATAAATGGGCACCAGCGAATTTTAATGCTGGGGGTTAGCAGTGCAATGGACTAGCATCCCATTCAGGTTTCTTAATGCTGCAGAAACTGGGATAATCTCTGGCGTGATAGGCCACAGGGCTAGTATGCAGTCTCTCTATCCGAGGGAGGGGGGGGGGGGCTGCAATACCCCTAGGACACTTAATTTAAAAGAAACGGAATATTGGCATTTACATACATGGTGGAATAAACTGCAGAAGTCATTTAATTTCTTGAAGACATAATCAATTTTTATCTTAACTAGTTAATGTTGGAGGTATGGTGGCATGATGGTTAGAGTGCTGAGTGCCTGAATGAGGGCTCTGGGTATTGGTGTTGGGAATCATTTAGGGGGAGCAGAAATAGCTCTAACAGTTTTGATTTAGTAAATACAAGTTTCAGCTAAGTTGCCTGCTGTCACTAGGCATTTTCTTAATAGGCAAACAATCCATATTAAGTAAACCTGTTTCTACATAATGTGTACATTTTGGTTATAGAATCTAGAAGAGATTATCCAGAATGACCGCACAATCAAATACAAGTTAATTGAGCTGCAGAATATGGCTGTGTACTGGGACACTGATGTGACTCTTGTGGGTGACTTACCATCTAGAGATCTAGAGGTAAGTGCTGTAATCTAATTGCAATTTTGAGATGGCAACACTGCATTATAATTATCAACGGTTATGTGGGAGAAAATATATTCTATACTGGGTGGAGTGGCAGAAAAGTGTTGATGCTTATGAGCAACCCAATTCAGTATAAGTGATGTCAGTTTCAATTTTAGATCCAGTTAATGAGGTCATCACACCAGGACTGATGAGAAGCAATTGCAAGCGTGAATTGCCGACAAAAAGACTATCCATGCATACTCACTGCAAACACATGTATGACTGCTGATGTCGCTGCCAGGTTGGGCGCATCCTCTTTGTAGGGAGGATATTGGGAGGGTTAAGATGAATAACTTGGGTTGGCTATCTTTGCCTTCTTTCGAGACATCTTCTTCAGGGATAACAGGTGAAGGCGGAGTAGATATTTCAAGTGGAGTGCAAGGGGGCTGTGGAGGTGATAGTGGGCTCTCAGGTCCATTACTAGGTGGGCACTGGTTATATCTGACAATGTCCTGATGACTGGGCACTGGTTGTCACTGATTATGTCTTGATTATTGCCACTGGTTTCTTCCTCATTAGGATGTCTGAAGATGTGACCTCGGAGGGAAGGGATCTTATAACGCTCATTTTTCTTTACACGTTACATAAGGTTCTGTAATTGCCAGCCCACAACTACGAGACTTGTCACCATTGCAGCAAAGGTAAACCAAGCCTCCTTGGTGGGGACTGCGCAAGTTACCTAGTGGGGCCTTGAACTTTTTGCTGTGGGGGGTGGTTTGCTTGCCTACGCTGATGCTGTTCACATATTGACTCTTGGTACACATTTCTCTAACGGATAGCCTGTGAGAACGGATTCTTAAGTCAAGGAAAGCAGTGGCTACAGATAGAGTCCTAGGAGAGAAAGGATCACCTTGCACTCCTATTCCAATTCTTGGATAGTCTTCTCTGCAACAGGGTTTTTGTTTGGGTTCTTCACATGGCCAATTTCTAGGCTGGTTTTGTGAAGTTGGTCATCCACAAGGTCTAAAGGCGGGTACAGGATCACATCAAATGACAGCATTTGGGCCATCGAGGTGTCATAGAGTGATGCATAACTGGAACAATCTGTTGTGCAAGGTTTCATGCCTCTGGTCTTCCATGAGAAAGGCTGTAGTTTAAGAGGACGAGTTGACGAAATTGCTTTAGGATGTCGGCTGCGAAGGATACTGCCACCACATCTGGTGGATCTGAAGTTGACTACTCTACGACATAGTGGGGAGTATGACGAGCGAGGTACAAGAGGGACAACCAAAAGAAACACGCTCTATGGCTTTGTTTAAGTCAAGCGCATAAAACAAGCGGCTTACTCCTGATGGATTGACAGATAAGGCAATTTTAGGTATAAGGTAGTTAGTAAGCCATCTTGGATCTGTGTGGGAATGATGATGCAGCAAGAAGGAGTAAGAGGGTCACTCCTTTTCACAACTAGGAGGCCATCACAAGCGAATGTTGCAACAGAAAAGTACCTTTTTACATCCTTGAAGTCGGTCAATTTCTTGGGCAGTCGTGTCCGTTGTACTAAGTGGGCATGGGTTCGACGGAGATCCGCACACTCAGATGGGATGGATAACCAAGACTTTTGAAAGGGAGGTTGTCCTGACCGGATAATACGTCCTGAGCAGACAGATGTCGCACAACAGACTCCTCACCTTGGGCGATGAAACTGCATACCTTGCATGAAGGGTCGGTGCATTCTGGTGCATTGCGACTCACAAAGTCAGATGGTAAGATAGCGGCTCCTTCAACATGTCTAACTGTGGCTTGGAAGCGGCTGACACTTGACAAATAGATTGACATGTGTGCAGTTGCAGAATATATCCCTTGGGGATTTTCTCAAATGCCTGAACACATGGTTTACTGTCAGGGAGTACACAGTCTTTGTGTTTTGATTGTTCTATGTAGGGGCTAAAATGTTTGATCGCCACACCAATGGAAAGTGCTTCCACTTCGCAGGGTAGCCAGGATTGTTGATGGCCACGCAATATCGCACTGAAAAAACCAGGAAGGGCTAACTTGGCTCTGTGGGAAATACAGAGAGAGGCAGCGATTCCGGGTCTCTTAACAGCCATCATGATCCATAACTGGTCATCGGGTTTTAGTAGTATAATTGTTTGGCTAGACGTGAGAGCAGTTTTAGCAGACTTGAAGGAGCTAATAAGATGGTCAGACCAGTTTGTGTCATCTTGTGACTGTTACTGGCCACTGCCTCGTCAAGGGGAGCCAGAAGAGATGAACACTGGGGAACTACACTAGCGAGGACATTAAATGCGCCAATGCAGGACTTCATGCCACAAACTTTGTAGGAGGACAACAGGAGGCCAGAGTTGAGACGCGATGAGGACTAGCGTGGATGGTACGTTGGGACCAGGTACAGCCTAACATAGAAGTAGTTTTAGTCTTGATGATGGTTTCAGATACTGAAAGGTGCATGTTATCTTTATGGAGGGCTTGTATGACAGAAGACCAATTTTTAAGTTATTTGTCTGGGCTGTTACCTCCACAGTATATGTGTAAGTTATCAGCTAATATGTGACACTTAAGCTCCTCAAGTGCTGTTTCTTATCAAGGTATACCCACGGCATAAACGCGTACACCACAAAATGGGGTAGCCACACCACAGTATTTCATTGACTCGCCGGCCAGAAGGATCTGTTAGAAAGCACTTGTAAGGTCAGAGACTATGATTTGTCTCCACTGAGCTCCAGGGAGCAGCAAGGGCTGTGGTTTACTGTAACGAGCTATGTCTGCAAAGTCTGTGATGAGGCGAAAGCCACCTGATGGTTTGTTGACCAAAAATGAAGGGTTGAGATACTCTACTGAAACACTGATGTCTTCGGAGTGGTGAAATACACCACTCAAACACACATCAAACCTTGGAGCTTGACCAGTTTATCACAGTCATGAAGGTGGGTGGCTCAACAGCGTCCATATTCACCTTTGCTTGGATGGGATGGAGAGCACCATTGTAGCCAGTCATCATTGGATCAAGGTGTGGGGCTTGCTCTTGACAGCAGGAGGGAGGAGATTGCTGGGGTCAAGGGACGCCCTCTGAGAGTACTTGGTCTCTGAAACTGGAACTGCGTATAACTTGTGAAGAGGGAGGCTGATCTTGCAAACCTCTGGACATGCAGAGAGCCTGATCATATTACCTGTGGCACTGCTGTCAATGGTAACTTTTGCTTGGTGATTACCATAAAATGTATCAGTGTATGCAGACTGGCGTACAAGTAATCTCCTGGATGTTTCAGCTGGACCTGGATCATTCTGCTCGATAGGGTGTGTATCGCTGCACAGAGGATCCAACTCGTTATCGAGAATGGAAACAACCTCTCAAGCCTTCAGTAAGTACATACAGTCCTCGTCAGAGAGATAACCACATTCCCCGAGGAAGACTGTGAACGCAACCTGCCTGTTTGCTAAGAGGGTACTCACTGATCTGTGTTGAGGAACGGCTCGGGAACTTGGATGATCACTTGTAACTTGCCATACCTCTTCGATGGGGCTGCTTGTTAAATGCAAATGAGGCACCAGTGCGCATAATGGCTTTTATGTCATCTAAGTGGAACAGATTCCATCGAAAAGCAAGTTTAGCATTTGAGAGATCTCAGGTTTAATAGAAGCCAACGTGCAGGAATGGCGCTCTGTGCCATAATGCTGCTTGATGAGTTTAGGCAAAGCAGGGTGTATCAACAAACAAAGTTCTCTAATGTGGGGGACAGCTCATCCCCCTTCCCAAAAATAGTACCATGATGAGATAAGGTGTTAGGTTTAACTAGACTGTCTTCCACAAATGCCATAAGCCATTGATAAAGATCCTCTGGGCACTCATCTGGGTCCAAGTGGATCTCATAAAAGTCAATGCAGTGTGCACCAGTTGTTTCAAAACCAAAGTGGAGTCTTATTGCATGCCATAATTTTGTTCCCGATATAAGTGGTATTTTTAACAATCATGTTCCGCGAGATTATCGAGCGATAATTGGGATTTGGCCAAGCATTAACTCAGGCGTGTTTGCCTTCTGCATCGCGGTACGTCTTCATGGAGCAGGAACGGACTCACCATTGTCAGTAAAGCTGCATAATGAATCGGTCGTAAAAGATGTGAGCAATGCTACTGGATACTTCTTTCCCTTTGGGAGTGGAGAAACAAATCTTCTACTCTGCCACCATGCCAGTTAATGAGATTGCCACACCGAGACCCGGTGAGAAGCAAGCGTGAGCCTTTAATATGAAATCAACATATGGCCAAAATGGCTGACACAGTAGAAAAGATTATCAGCATGTGCTCACTACAAAATACATAAATTATACAACTGCTGACCAGCCAACAGTGGTATACCACTGGACAACAACTAACCTAATGGTGATGATTAAAACTGTAAGAGGGTCACAATACTTTTGGGTATAATGTTATTATTAGAAACGTCTTGCAGCAGTTGTATACTCATTATGCTGTGGGTGCGCACACTAATATTCCACCCTTTTTGGGAAGTTTAATTACAACAATTTAATGCTAGTCGCTTCATGCAATTGACTCCTGAGTTAGGTGAACTTTACATGTACACTGTATAAGCAGCTTCTAGGTTAATTTATACCCCCCTTTGTATTTGTATTTTAGAGTGCACTTCAACGGATGATTAACAGAAACCAGGGTAAAGCTGGCTTTAGTGTGAGTACTTACTAAAGTTGAAATTTGTTTAACTGATTGGTGATACCTTATGCATGTAGCTTGTCATGATTCTGTTTTTAATAATGGTTAGAACACTTTTCTAAAATAAAGAAAAGATTACCGGTATTTTGTAAATGGACGAGATTATCAAGCTTAATTATCAGTATTTGCAAAGTTCATGGTTCATGGTTCCAGAGTTGATGCATGCTCAAACTCTGATCTTGACGAATTTCTATTCTGATGATGTATTTGTTACAATGTGTGTGCGGCAAATGTGGCAACTTTTGTCCTCGTTTCCTTGAGTTTCCTTTGGTGAAATTTGGTAAAAGTTGGCAGAGGGGATATTGTTGTTTTGCTTCATATGACACTCAATTTTCAGGAAAATCTACAAGACCAAAATTTATGAGGACACACAAAAAAAAGTTTGCAAGTGACTGCCTTTACAACCTCTATGTTTTTTTAGCTCAAAAAACTGTGTAGCCTCCCACGCAGACGTCCTTTGGGCTTTGTCACATGTTCCTTCCCCACGGACGTCTGCTGAACCGAATATCGACTTCCATTCACAGTCAGTCGGTCTAATTAAAGAAAACAGTTGTTATCGACTCATTGCATGACAGCTATCCTATCACAAAGCAAAGCTGCAAATCGTTTGCCCAAAACTGGAAAGTTACCTCTGATTGGTTCGTAGCCGAGAATGGAAGTGGACGTTTGATTCAGCAGACATCCGTGGGGAAGGAACGTGTGACGAAGCCCAAAGGTTGTCTGCATGGGAGGCTATATACTGTGAATATTTTGGAAAATTTCACTGAAGGAAATTGAAGAAAATCGCATTTAAAATCACATTTAAACACCAAAAGTCTTTTCACAAAAGGCCAAAAATGTGGCAAAACAGTCAACAGTTGTTCTTGTAGAATGCCTAAGCATAAATTATTGTTTTGGGAAAATGATATTTGAAGTGCCAAGATTTGTTTGTTTTGATAGTTTTGATGCTATTGATACACTCTGGATTTCCATTCCATTCTTCTTTCAGCAACTACTGTCTTCCTGGTTTATTTTTAGGGTTACATGTAATACTTGTTAACTTGCTGATTGCTTTAAATGTGAATCATTAGAATTCCCTGTCAATTATAGTTTGCTTACTGTTCTATTACATGTACTTCAGAAGCACCAGTACATCTTGGAACCGACCAGCGCACAGGCGAAGATGAAGCGGAATGCCAGTGCTTTGCCCCTGAGGTCTCGGCAAATGCCACGGTTTGTTGTGGATGTTCACGTGGAAAAGATTCCACTGTCTCTGGAGGAAACACAGTATAAGATGTTGCTTGCTCTGATGGATGGGTTTGAAAGACATTTTAGACAACGTCATTACCTTAAATGGAGGCCAAAAAACCCTATCAAGAACAAGTAAGGGCTCTGTAGTTTAAGTGAAGTTAGAAACTTAACTGAGGCCCTACTAGCCATTGTCAAATAACAGGATTGTTTCCTTTGCTGCATTTTCGTCTATTAGTGCAAGAGAATGGTGGCAGTTCTCAATAACATGCATTCTACAGTCGATTAAAGAGAGAAATATGCATCATACATGGAGTTTTGCTGTCAAACGAGCTGCGGAGGTTGTGAAATATGTCAATATATATTCGCAGCATCTTACCTGTGCCACAGTGGAACCTTTGCTCAAGGTAGATATCTTAACTGTTTCAGTTTGGAAGTGTAACTGAAGTTGTACAGAATACAGATTTTTTAAAATTAGTTTGTTTGATACACTGCATTGCCTTTACAGTCCGTAAAACCGTGAACACCAGAAATATTTATGGCATGTTATTGTGTTACAAAGAAAAAGCCAATCAGGTGTGAGAAAACTAAACCGCAAACAGCAATGGTCATTAGTTTGTGGTTTTGAGATTTGTTTGCGTGTCCTGAACTTTGCTGGGATTGGTCACTACACAATAAACATTCCAGAAATTTTTTCTGGTGTTCATGGTTTTACGGGAAAGACTGTAAATACACCGTGAAATAGGCCACTTTCGCAATATTAAAATTCGTCTTGATAGTGAGGCCTTGAGGACACAAACAAAAGAAATGAATAAACATGCATTTCTATTTTCTTTTCTTGTGTCTTCTGGGCCTCGCTACCAAGCTGAATT
This sequence comes from Blastomussa wellsi, assembly GCA_947652115.1. NCBI lineage: Eukaryota > Metazoa > Cnidaria > Anthozoa > Scleractinia > Plerogyridae > Blastomussa > Blastomussa wellsi. The sequence continues at coordinate 17,250,976 of OX393564.1, forward strand.
TTAGTATAGCGAAAGTGGCCTATTATATGCATTTGCCATGCACCATATTATTCCTTGGGATGTTCTGACAAAACTTTTAAAAAGATTGCTATCCTGTGATAGTGGTTTGTCTGGGGGACAGCATTATCCAGCCTTTAGGAAACCAGGTCTGGGCCAAAGACAGCCATTGCTGGAACAGGGCGTGACATACAGTTTGCCTGCTGGACAAGCATAAAGTGGCCATGAGTGAAGCAATGTTGGTTGTTTTTTTTCTGATGGCAAACTTCAGACATTTGTGTTTAGTAGACAGTTTGTGAGAGAATGGAAATGTAAAATTCAAGCGTATGCAGTGGTAGTTTTTTTTCGGGTGGGCGGGGCTACAGCAGCTCCTCAGAGATTTGGGCTAGTTAGAAGAAATTACAGCTTGCCTCATGCCTCTTAGGGCAAGCTGAGCTTTAGAATTTTATCTCACCCTTCTGGAACTCTTATGCAAGAGCACAACACAAGGGAAATGTTTAATATCAACTTTAGAACTGCCCAGTGCCAACTCCACTGTACTTAACCACTATACTACCAATAAACGTTGATTTCAGTCCTTCACAAAGAGCTATCCAGTGTAATTGTGTGTGGCTATGTGTTTACTAATTGGTTTTCTCAACAGTATGTTCTGTTGATCCTCTGAGATCCCTGTATTTCTAGGAGGAACAAGAACAAATTGAAGATGAGTTAACATTTGAGGAGTTGGTAGTTTTGAGATCAATTGCGCAGACAAGGGCAGAGAATTACTTGAGTCAGGTACTTTGTCGTGTTACACTGCCAAAATTAATAAGGCAAGTTTCGTAAGATCGAATCTTGTCAATTTTTTTTGTGTTTTGTGTCCATTCAAGCACTAGAAATGTAGACCAAATGTTGCTTGAAAAAGTTTTTTTTTCTTAAGCATTTATAAAGAAGCATTAAAATAGTCTGTTTATTGGTTATTTGGTGCTGCAGACAAGTTAGAAGTGAGAACAGGTTAAATGTTATGAACAAAAACTTGGGGCGAGGCATTTTGTATTGCATTTATTATATTCTTTCAGCAGCTAAACAATAAAAAGATGTTTACTCTTAACTAGCATTTCACCAAACTTAGGGATGCTTTACTTTTTCAACATATCCTGGAAAAACGTGACTACCTTTAAATTTGGGGGAAACTGCACTCAGAAAGCCAAATTGCAAGTTAAAAAACATAGAAATTTCCACAAGTTAATGAAGATGATACTGAGATTCAAGTCAGTTTCCTCTGATTTAAAATTTGCACCAGTCTTTCTTTATCACATTCTGTGTCATTTTTTAGCAGATGCAGACAGGAAATTCAGATGAATCTCAACAGCTGCAGAAAGAGGAACCAGGGAAATCCAGCTCAGCCACAGGAGGAGGGTCTGGGAGTTGGCAAGGCTGGATAACAGGATGGTACAGTTGGTATGGAACGGACACTACTGATGGGACAGCTGACAAGATGAAAGGGAATGAATCAAATCCATTGTTTATAGGTGAACCTCCTACTACCAAGGGTATGTTGATATTCAAATGTATCACCACCAGCTGTGTTTTAATTTCGCTAAATAGAAGCTAAATAACCTTAGGTAAAACTGTTCCTTAAAAAAACCCCTGATTTGCTGCTGTTGCAATACTAAGGTCTACATCTTAAAGTATAGTTTATCATTTTTAATTCAGTAATGAGTTCCTTGGTGCCTGTTTATGGTGGCTGCATTCTTTGTGCCATCATGAAATTGAAGCTTTAACTGTTTTAGATTTCTATTAAAAGTTGTGCAAAAAGTCCTTTTGATTTTGTTGTGGTCACAATACTCTTTTGTCTGTCTGTATTTGTGTATTTAAAATAAAAATCTGAAGGAAATTATTTTGATGAAGTCAATTTTGTTTCATGATGTTTAGTGATGTAAAATCTACGGGATACAAAACTGTGTGGCTTACTTTTGTTGTGCACGAATTGTATTGACCAATTTTCTATACTTGTACCATTTCTATGTGGCATTTAACATTTTCCAGACTTGGCCTGGCATGTCTTTAAGTAACAGAGATCGAAAAAGTCTCTTATTTAGGTGCCTTACTCAATCTTTAAAACCATTGTTTTACAGAGGAAGAGGAGTTCCTTGGCGAGCTTGCTGATAGTCATCTGAATGAATCAATTTTCAATAGAGACCAAGTATTTGCGCACTTGAACTTCAGACTGGATGCTGGCTCCTTTAAATTGGTCAACACCAAGCACACAAACACTGTCTCACAAACAACAACTATGTTACCAGTAATTGAAGTGGAATTTTCAGATTTGAGATGGGACTCTGAGATGCGGCCTCGTTCAAGCACTTGGGAGTTTAGTATGAGTCTGGGAGCTCTGTTTGTCCGAGACAAACTGACCACAGGAACATTGTTCCCAGCTCTGGTTTGTCCACAAGGTCGAGAGTCACAGGTAAAGGATTTATGTTCTAATGCTAACTGGGAATCAGGTTGTTTTGTCTAGTTCTGAGTTAAGGGCTGGAACTATTGTTACCAGTGGCAAAATAGTAGACCAGTTATGTGGGGAATATTCTCACTGGCCCTGTGTCATTCCCTGTGACACTGAAGACTCGCAATGTAAAGAACACATATTTAATCCACCATAGAAGTTAGTTAGTTAGTTCGTTCGCCAACACTTTTGTGTTCCGGACACTATATCTATTTACAAATCACATGATTCGAAATTCAAGAAATTACATTTTTGATCACTTAGCAACAAAGTAAAATAAAAGTCATGAAATCCTAGAGGATGTAATGCCGCATGTCACGCAGGCACAAAACGTTTCCTACAGTTGTAGATATGCATCACTTGATGTCCTGGTAAATATGGAAGTTTCATTCACCTCCCATTTGCTTATCTTTGATACCAGACCAAGAGGTAAACCATTTCAGCATACTGTGTTCCAGACAAAGCGCTCTATTTTCTAGGTTTTTGTCTTTGAAACCTGTAGTCTAGCAGGCCTCAACTATTGTATTTTGATAGTTGAGAGCCTTACATCACTGATTCTTTTCTCACACGTACTGTAGAGAGTCTCCCAAACCAAGAAACAACAAGGGACATTAGCAAAAGGTACAGTTGGAGCAATGGTGATGTCTGCTGCAAGTTTAGGACTTAATATCTTACAAGATATGAGTGATCCAGTGTTTGAAATGAAGTTTGAATCTCTATCACCCACAAGCAAAGTTGGTTACAGGTTTGTTTTACTTATCCTTTATAAAATTGAAATGGAATTATATTTCGTATATCACATATGTCTTCATAATTAAAGTGCATGACGCTGAGGCTCAGTTAGAACGCATCACATTGCCCCAATCCAAGTGCCTAAGTTTGCAGACAGAGTCAATTTTCTACTCAGAATTGCAGGAATTTTTAAATGAGAACCAATACACGTTGCGTGCTTGGGTCTGATACAGGACAGCACTTGCATAATGTATGTATATTTTTGGTGGTAAATATTATATTGACCTTCTGCTTCACTTGCCATAATTTAACACGTGTTTAGCCTGTACGATGACAATAAATCTTGCTCTTTCTTTTGCTCAAGGCGATGGAAGGTGTCCGATAACCATTTTGTTGCTGTCTGACATTTTTTTACAAAAAAGGTTTTAACCTTTATGTTATGTTCCGGGGTGCTATTTAGAAGTATTAGATTAACATTCTAGTATAACAATAATTTTAATAATTGATACTGAAATATATTAATCTCAATCGTATGCTATGTAGACTGTCAGTAACCACACAACCTCTGGATGTAGTTTACAACCCTCTGGTGCTGGATCACATCTCAGAATTTTTTTCTCGTGCATCCATGGAAGGTACTCAAGCCCTTCATATCGAGAGGCAGCTTCGTGAAGTGGCACGTGTGAGATATGAAGAACTCAAAAACCAGACAAGAGCTGAACTTGTGCAGACACTGGATGCCATGATGGAGGGGTCAGAAGTGGTATAGAACTTTAATTTTTGAAAAACACAAACATGCATCAATTTGATTCTGCATAGTTTTCAAAAGAAATTGGTTAAACTCTTGAATGCATTTGTTTTGATAGCAGGTTTCTTAGTGTAAGACTGTTTCTGTCCAGAAAAGGGTATTGGCAAAATTGCTAAGAAACCATTCATTTGAACCAAATTATTGTTAAATCTTTAAGGCAGTTGAAGTACTTGAGGGTAGTTGCCATAAAGGCAGCTATCCTCCTTATTCACATGGTGGCCATATTGGCCATAGACAATAGATTTCATACCCTGAGCCTCAAGTTGAAATGTTTGGGAACAAGTTCCTGTGTGGCAAAACAAAAGTTTTCAATCCCTCAGGACTCAACATGGCTGCTGTGAGATTAAGGCCCATAGAGGATAACTTATTATTTTTATTTCTTTTGCATTTTTATTTTAGCATACACGTTCACGTTTAAACGAGCCCTTGGTTCACTGGTGTAATGTGTTTAAATAAAGTACTTCTACTACTATAGAGGAGTCCAGCAATCTCCTCAGCAGCAAGTAGGTCACTATGGCAATCTAGCCATAGCCCACTTCCAGGCACCTGTCAACACAACACTGAGGGATCAGTGTGTAGAATAGATTCTTACCAAAGAATGTGGGGAGGGGGGAAAGGAACAAAGTGAGTAAGCTAGCAGCCACTGTAAGCAAAGAACGTGGCAGTGTCCCTGAAAACCTCCCTGGAACCCCCCACATAATACCGGTGAAGAGTACTGCACTGGCCTAGTTTTAGCGTTGCCTAAATTCCATTTAGCTTTGAAAACAATTCAGTACATTTATTTTGTGGTATGTGGTATATGCTGTAGGGCCAGTCAAAGAGGTGGGATATTCAACTGGACATCTCTGCACCAAGATTTCTTGTTCCAGAGAGCTTTCAGGACAGGAAGGCCTCAGTGGTGAGTGTAGTAAATTTGACAACAACAGTATGTGGCTGTTCATTTGGTCTGTAAAACCGCCAAATTAGGCAGCTGATGTGTTTATCCTTATCAACTGATTTAGTGTCAGTGCTTGTTGACTGTTGTGTGGTGAACATCTAGTACAAACATATTTTTAACAGTCGTATCAGCTGCAGCCTCAAAATACTTCCTTATTTCCCTTGGTAACAGTTTGTGGTATAGTGTCCTACATTTTGTTTTGGCTTGACAAACTACTGACTTCATGAAATATGTAAAATTAAATGTTCATCATTGTTGTATAACAAAGGGATTTATCTGAGAGACTTTTTAGAGTGATTGTTTTTCCCAAAATATAATTGAGTTATATTAACATGTTTTTTTGGTAGGTTTTGGTAGACTTTGGGCATTTAAGTTTTGCAAACACCCAAGCCCTGAACAGAAAGAAGACCATTTCAGAAGGCCATGACTCAAAAACAGAAATGGAAGGTAAAAACATAATGATCCCATGTTAGTAAAACAGTTAGTATTTTACTATGAAAATTTCACCAAAGGTCATATTTAAAGGCATTCGATAGCTGAACATCAACGTGCCACGAAGTCTCAGTTCACAAAGAAGGGCTGGATGGATGAAGAAGGTAAGCATTATTTCCACATCATAAATGCTTCGTGGGATCTTTTCGATAAAGAGAAGCAAACAAATAATTTCTCGGAAACGAGGTTCGAATTTCATTGTTGACGTATCGTGTTACTGAGCACGTGCTCTTTCGCACGTATGCAAATTTAGTTTGTTTGGTTTTCGCTGTGCGGTTGACCAGCGGCCATCTTTCTTCAAGATAAAAGGGTTCTTTTCGGAACCACTCCAACAGCTCTTTTTAGAGCCGCCCCGGTTCTTTCTTTCAGAACCAGCAAATCTAAAATAGCTGGTTATCTGGTTTTAATTGTAAGCTCAGATAAAATTGCGGTCTTTGGATTTTGTTTCGTGAAAATATTTGGCTATAAGATGCACCCCAATTTCAGGAGTAACTTGCAATAGAAAAAGAATTTTTTTGTGAAAAAACCCTGCACAAGTCTAGCTTCTTACACACTAAGCTTACCTTTTCTCTTTTGAGGGGCTTGTAAGACTGTGGGGCGTTACGTAACCCTAATGGAGGGACAGAGAAGAATGTCTCCCTTATGGTTGAAATACAAAAAAGTAAACCTGGGATATAGCATATATAGGGTTAAGCTCCCAAGTTATTAATAATTTAACTGCAAAAACTAAGTATGGCCACTGTGTCATTCCCCTCAGTTTCTTCCCTCTTCCCTGCGGATGTGGGGGTGTCATCAAGGGCAGCCTGTCGTGGCACCTTAAATGCTAAGTTGAATTTATTAGCATAGTTTGGCCACTCTGTGTCAAGGTTACCCATGGTTGCCACAGGTCAGGAAATGGTCAGGGAAAAAGGATTCTTCAAGGTGAAGGAAAAGTCAGGGAATTTCATTTCGAGTCAGGGAAAGTTCAAGTCTTTGAGAGTTAAGTGAAATTTTAAGAGTACTAATTTATTTCTTGCTAATTCAGCGATAAATAAATGGGTGGTTGCATGGCAGTGAGGGGAAATTGGAAGCCATTACCAGGACTAATTTGTGGTTGTTTTAATTTAGTTGGTCAGGGAAATTTTACATTTTGTCAGGGAAAAGTCAGGGAATTTCAGGATCCTGTGGCTGTGGCAACCAGTCCCAGCTGTTTCTGTTGAGTTAGACGTAGTGATGAACTTCAGCTATTCTTTCTTCCCTCCACTATACAGATGATTCTTTTGTGACCCCACCCAGCACCCCACCTGTAGAGGAGGAGGAGTTTCTGTCAATCACTGATTCAACAGATGCGCTTGTCAACGAAATTAGCAGTGACTCCTTGATTGACATGATGTATGAGAGGTAGAGATAAAATCTTCAGGTTTTGTTGCTTTCACATCTATCAGTTTTCTAACTGGAACTTTACAGTAGGCTTTTGGGACTGTCAATGTTTTTTCACATCAATTCTTCTTTAAAGGTACACCCTAGATTTGTCAGATATACAAATGATGGTTTGTAATGTGAAGGACAACTGGTCAGAAGTTGCCAGCAAACCATTCATGACAAGTGATGTTCATGTGGTGGATAAATTCACAATAGCCATACAGATGGAGAGGTGAAGAGTTTTCTTTTATTTATTTAAAAGTAGAGTGGATATTGAGTAGCTGTTATTAATAATGCAAAGGAAAAGGAAGTCTGGCATCTGTGCCTTGATATTTTTTAGTGGCGATGAAAATTATAAAGGCAAGGATGCTGGAATTTGGTGTTATGTTGCTTTATTTAGCTCTTATTAACTGACTAAGCTCGGTTAATAAGATTTATATTATATGGCCAAACGGAAACTTAAATTTCCTTAACGCCACTGCTTCGTTCTCGCTGACATTTTGTTTGCTAACAGCGATGAGCTGAACTTAAATTTGCAAAATTTGGTCATATCTTTACTTTTCATTCTTGTCAAGCTTTTTTAATTTTCCATTTAGTATTTTTAGACAAAAAGGAGACAATATGTTCCTGTTTTGTTTGTAACTTTCTGACCCCAAAGTGCAACCGGTCTAGATGCCGGTCTAGATGGGAAAATCTAGACCGTGTTCAATATTGATTTTAACCAATCAAATTCATGAATTCGCTAGTTTCCAGTCCACGTGAGACACGGCCATATAATAAGTAGATAGTGGTATACATGCCTGCCCATGCAGGACTGTAATTAACAGTCAGAAATCAGGCAGTGGCCGACCGAAATTTGCCAATGTCCGGTTAAATCCCAACTGTAGTCCAGACAATTTTCTAGGCCTTCCAATGCAAACACCAATGTTTTGCATTGACAAATAATGCTTTGACAAGGAGTTCTATGATATGACGTCCGAAATTACTGCTGTCTTGTCCGGTCAAAATGGGGCCTTAGTCGCAAACATGTCCTTTAACAAGAAAAACGTATTTACAGCCCTGCCCATGTGTTCTGCCGAGTATACTGTATGGTAACTGTATAGTTTTGTTAATTGTTTGCTCATAAGACAAAATTCTGTGTTGCTTATTACAGGAGATTGCTATTTACAGCTGATCCCCAGTATCCTGCAGTGACTCTTTTTGCTAAACTACCCAGTCTGGTACTGCACATCAATGAACACAAGGTTGGTTGGCCTAACTGGTTGTTTTTCTGATTCTAGTGTACTTGTTATGTGTAAGTAGCTACTCACATGCTTGGAATAAGCTAAGTTACCATGTTTTCTGAAATTTACATCCAGCTTGGTCAATTTCTGAAGGCTTCTAATTACAGTCCAACTTCGTTTATACATACACCAAAGGGGTAGAACTAACTGCCCGTTTCATAGAGATAGATATTTAATTGCATGTTTGTCTGGCACCAAGTGTACTGTCTGCCTGTGTCATGGAGGTGTTCAACTGTACTTGTGAAGATTCCAGAGGACAATTTAAAAACGTTTCACCTTTTTCCACATAACATGTCAACCTTATTTATTGAGTCAGTACAGAAAGTAAAGCAGATGTTATCTTGACTGCTACATGTACATAAACTCAGTATCATGAATTTGTTATTTAGCTTCAAGCCTTAACAAAGTGTGTCAAACAGTTGAATAAGCCCAGAGTTTCCAATCACACTCCACAAATACCACAAGAAAGGATTATTGCCAGTTCTACCCCACTACCTCCAAGAGAAAGTAAGTTGCTTTCTCCTTAATCATTTCTTCATTTACTTTGGCTACACTTAGGCTGCCTTATTACAGTACCACCAACAGGAATTGAGGACCTGGGGTATGCAGTCACCTGCAAAAGAATTACAAAATTTCTCATGTTGTGTGTCACTCACTCTGGGGTTCCATCCCAATTCCTTAAATTTTTATTCACGATTTAAGACCCTGGAATGTACATTTCTAGTATAAACAGCATGGTATTGTGACGTTTTTTCCAAAATGATTCAGGTTTGCACTGCATAATCTTTGGAGTGATAATTCGTGCGAGTGATCATAAGCAAGAAAGCTTCTGAAACATTTTCAAGGTAATGGCTATGTCTATATATTTTAAGGGATGGACAGCAGTAAAGATGACTTGTACTACAGTCTGTACAGTAGCAGTGTCACAATCCCTGACATGCTAAAGGAATCACCGACCAGGTAATTGAACAATGCAAGCATAATGCAGTCAGTGTATCAATTTTGCTTTATAATTAAGTTTAGTGCTGTACATAAGATTGAAGCTTCCAAGTTTGAGGTTGTAAACCTTAAATGGTCCACTTTTAGAAAGCATAAAAATTTTGTTGTAATGCCAAGTTGTACTTGGGCCAGATGAATTTAAGTAAATTTAAGAAATCACCAGGTCATCTTTGTAAGACCTTTTGCACACAGGGTGTCTAACAATGTTTAGTAACTCGCAAAAACTTATAACGAAAGCTAAGTGGCAATGTTGTGGGAGGTGCAGTGATCTAACGGTTTGTGTAGTGGACTCGATTGACCTGGGTTTGAGCCTTGGCTCGGCCGGGGCACTGCATTTTGTTATTGAGAAACACACTTTACTCTCACAGCACCTCTCTTTACCCATGGGTATAAATGGGTATCAGTGGATTGTTGGGGCAACCTAAACGAATGCTGGGCAGTAACCTGCGATGGACTAGGGTCCCATCCAAGGGAGTAGAAATACTCCTAGCCCCTTCATGTTACAGAAACCCGAGTTTAATATTAAGACCCAACAGCTATGCGTCAGTATGGCTTAAAAGGCTTTACTTTTTTTGCTGACTGGCGATGACAGCTCGCTATAATGTCTTGTAAATTTTGTTTTGGTTGACTGTGCTTTAGGAGTATCAGCAGGTCTGCTGTGGACACGACATTAGAAGATAAAACCAAAGAACTCATGGAAGAGTCCAGGATGTTGCTTGTCCAGTTTGGTATTGACAAGGTTTCTCTGGGCGTTCACAGCATGGGTAAGACATATTAACTTTTCTAATGTTTTTGTTTGCCACAGTTGCTATTTATCTGTTGTCCCATCTGGAGAGTTTTGTTCTTGAGGTTTGTCATCATGTAACAATTAGTGCCAGGGACGTTTGTATGGTGGAAATAGCAAAGGATGCAGATAATTCTTAAAAGAGTTGAAATAACTTAATCCTGAGTTATGGTAGGAGTACATAGTTGTGCAGTACCCAGCTTCAGGAAAATGGTAGTAATAGAAGTTCTGAAATTCCGAAATTTGAGAACCAATTTCGTAAACATGTATCTGCCAATTTTGTTAAATGCCAAGAAAAGAAACAAAAACAGAAACAACAGTTGGTCAGTTACAGGTAATTGTAATTTTTTACGTTCTGCCTTTAAATATTCCCATTGTATGACCTATAGAGGAGGCTTTTGTAATATTTGATTACTATATTTGTTACATGTATTAACTTGCTTTTGTCTTTAGTTTTTGAATGTTCCACGTTTTGAGGAAAATAATAACTGGAAATTGTGTTGAGTCCTGAAATTCAATACCTTTTGATTTGGTTTAAAAATGCTACTGGAAGATGCCGTGGCCCAATGGTACATGTAGGTGTGCCGGACTCCGGAATGGACATTTTGTGTTTGAGCCCTGGCCAGGGCACTGTGTTCTTGGGCAAAACACTTTATTCTCACAGTGCCTCCTTCCATCCAGGTGTATAAAATGGGTAACAGCAAAATAGTGCTGGTGGTTAACCCTGTGATGGACTAGAGTCCCACCCGGGGTGTGGGGGTGGGGGTAGAATGATTCCTAGTTGCTTAACGCTGAAGAAACCAGGATAAGCTCCGACAGTATGGGTCACTTGGCATGAGGCTTTACCTTTAAAAATGCTATTGTTGCATTATGCAGGTTGCTTGATAGCTGAACTACAGGTGTTAGGAGTTAAGGCAAACTACATGAAGAGACCTTATGATTCTACCACATCATTCGCTGTCCATGGAGTACACCTTGTCGATGCAATGCAGAGCTTTGGGCCTGACTACGAACTTCTCTTTTCCTCGTGCAAACCACACTTAGCAAAATCTTCAACTGATACTGATTTTACTCCAACAAGAAGTAAGCAAGGGTGTACTGTTAAAATAAAATGGATTGGTTTTGCAGTATACTCTCTCCTCACAGACTTTTCCATATAAAACAGACATTTCTTTCATAGAGGGACACTGTCGTGGTATGACAGTGACTAAGTACTTTCGTTCATACACAAAGTGCGTCTAGAGCATCAAGAGGGTGATATAGGAAATAAATTTTTGAAGGAGGGGGGTGGGACTGTAGCAATTAAATTTTGCGAAGATTCCTCTGTTGTCTTTATTATAATGCATAGTTCAGGCCTTTTCCCTTTTACCCCAAACAGAATAACAGTAATGTGGTTAAAACACTGTCTGGATTTTAAACCCTATGGTCTGTTACCATGTAGCCGTTACGAGCAGTATTTATGTGGGTTGTTCATGTTTTTTTAATTATTTGGGAAAAATGAAACGGGGCTGTTATTTCTTTCAAGGTGATAAATCATTCACCGAGACTGTGAGCGGAGCGTTTTCTATGGTAGCTGACTTGGTTAGACCAGGCTCCAAACGAAAGTTGCAGGATAGCGATGTTTCATTTTCAAGCGAGACTACAGCTGTCATGGAAGAGGAGGATCTTATCACATTTGATTACCAGCACTTTGATGCTGATGGCCCTTCTACAAAAAGCAACAATGGGAATGGTTTGAACCTTGCTAACCTGCAATTTAACACTCTGAATGTGATAGGTATGTTACGTGTGAGGGACTGAAATGTTTATAGAAGTAGGATGGCATGTTATGTCATGACAAAGTGTACCAAATACAATTTAAACGTTCAGCACATGGACATGGCCTGGCATATTATTATTTATTATTATATATAGATTTAGCCAAGCCTAAAATTAGAGCTCCGTATTTTTGCTGGTTCTTAATAATTTCTCTGAAATAAATAAATAAAAACGTCAACTCCAATTGCAGAATTTCCGTTGAGAATGACCATAAGAAATTTAAAATGCTGCCAAAAGAAAAAATAGGACCTGAGCCCGCGATCAATAAAAACCGATGCCTGATCAGCGGTTAACTTACAAAAGTTACCTCCTTGAGTTCTAAATCTGATCCCGCGATCTGGCCATGTGATACTGGTCAGCGGATACTTCTATTTGACACCTGTCAATTGACCATAACATGGATGTCCAATACCAAAGATGTAAGCTGATAAGGCTGACAAGGTATTGACAAGGCATGGCACCCCAATGGCCGCCATTTTGTGTGACTTCGTCGTTGTAGGGCGCACGTGCCCACGATCTATGCCACTGGCCATGTCGACCATGAAAACTTGAATGCATGGTTTTCCTATTTCTATGCATGCACGATTGTTCTTCTCCTATGGTTATGGGGCTCCGCTTTGCGGCAATTCGGGCTGCTTGAGCTCCGCTCATATTGATAATAATAACAAAAATATTTCAACAGGGAGTCCACTTCTCCATAAGGTGCTCTTCAGTAGGGCCCTGCGAAGTAAATGCTAAAAATTTAACTAAAAGCTAAAATACGTAATAACGTCAAAGGATAAAAATATTTTGATAAGAACGTTTGCGTTGAAATACCATGTTACTTCGAAATTTGTTCCTGTTATAGAAAAAAGTTCAAACCTTAGTCAGAATACTATATAATAATGCACTTGAGGTAGTGAAATTGATTTAAAGTGTTCATGATTTCTTTTGATCACAGCTAACCAGGAAACTCTAGCAGCATTAGTTCAGTTCTTTAGCACTGCATTTTCTTCTGGTGATTCTGGTGCAAATTCTGAAGAGTTGCCAACAGTGCAAGAGGAACCTGTCATGGATTCCTATCAACCACCAGCAGAAGTAAGTGGTGAATTCGACTCACCCTCTGAAGGCAAAATTATACAGCAGCGGCAAATGCATCTTCTTATTTCCTTGTTAGATCATCTCTAGAATTTGTAGGCAACATTCAACAGCGGCAAATACAACTTCTTTCCTTGTTAGATCATCTCTAGTATTTGTACTGAACAAGTCCACATGCTTTACTACAGGTGCTCTATAACCTTGAACTGTCAGCACCTTAACATCTTGATTCTTTGCATTTTTGTCTTCCAGGAGCAGTTATCAGATGTTACAGAAGTCACCGCATCGTTTAAGTCAATCAGTGTTCTTGTGATAAGAAGCGTCAAGCTTAATGGAGTGAAATCTGCGCGAAAAGTCGCAGAAGTGTCTGTTAATGAAGTTCAGCTGAATGCATCTCTTGGAGAAAACCAGCATATCGATGGCTCTCTTGGAGGTCTGAGAATTGCAGATCTCACTCCTGAGGGTTCTTTGCATCGCTCTGTTTACACATGTGGAAGTTTGTCTGCTGGAGATCTTTCTTTAAGAGATTCTTCGTTTCTGTGGTCATTGCCAGAGGACATGCAAGATGGCCCTAGTGATCGCAAAGCATTTACATTCACACTCCTCATTCCAAAGAAGGGTGGACAATGTCCAAATATTATTGTGGAAGTACCCACTGATAAAAGCATGGATGCTGCGGAAATTATCAGAAACATTCAGTTAAATGTGCACATGGCTTCTGCTCAATATACTCATACGCACAGGTTTCTTTCTGAGCTTTTGCTATCGGCAGGGGATTATGCCAAGTATGCTGCCCAGTTTGGAGAAAGCTTGCGTCAGGCAGCCAGCAATGTGGCCATGGGTCTTGTAAGCAAGAAGAGAGCCTTAGCAGAAGGACTTGATTACCTTTCCTCTTCATTTGTGACCACTGCTGGACAAGAGGAAAGGAGTCTTGGAAGTCGTCAAGGAAGTATATTATTTGAAAGTGACATCGACGTTCTTCAAGACAGCTACGACTTTGTTGACAATGTTCCTGTGAAACCCAATAGAAGAGTTTATATTTGTGTCATAGTGGACTCACCTATTGTTCACTTACCAAAATCATCATCAAGTACAGAGATGCTTGTTGCTCACTTGGGTAAGATTACCATAAGGAACACACACTTGATAGAAGTGGTCGAAGAGGAAAGTGATACAGGACACTTGACAGGTGTTGAGCATGACGTTGATCGAGTGTTTGTAGAAATAAAGGACATGAGCTTGTACTGCTTGATGACAAGCAGATCAGGACGGACGTCTTCTTCATCTAATACTGAATCATTTACTGGCAGAAACATCCTGCAATCACCAAAATCTAGCAGCATGCACATTCTTCACAAAACAGCATTTGAAGTTACGATTGATCGTCGATCAGAAGATGTTGGTTCATTGGGTATGTCACTTAACTTGAAAAAGCCAACAATATACTTCTCGGCCAAAGTTGCCACTCCCCTGCAGTTTGAACTGTCTACTCATTCGTACCATCAGTTGCTTGAAACCATTGACAACATTGGTGGCGGTAAAGAAACAGTACCTGTCCCTCCCCCTGCTGGGATGCAAAGCTCTTCTGTGGCTAGTCCCATTTCTCAATCACCGAGCACCCTATCTCCAAGGTAGGAAAGTTAGGTCACGTGTACATAAATTATTTCCTCTGTCATGTTGACGTGATACCATTTTTAATCATCTTGTGAGATTGCAAATTTCAATGAGTGCCACCCTTAATTGTACCTTAAATTATAATCTATTTTATATTCACATTAGGCATTTTTTAAACATATGTACATGCTCCACAGCCACATCTGTATTCAGTCACGCAATTTTTGTGGACAGAAAACTTTCCAATTCCTCACACTGCTGCAAGGATATGCCACTTAAAACATATAACTCTAATATGTCAAGAATTTGTAAGAAAAACTTGGAACATGACAACTCCAGCTGTCGATTTTTTTTAGTTCAGTGGCAAGCCATTAAAGCTCTAGAAAAAGAAGGGATCTATCAACGGTCCAGAATAGTTCTCAAGCATCTTTACTAATGTCTTGTTCAGGATTTATATGTTTATTATGTTTGTCTGAATTGATGGCTCCGCTAGACTAAATGTCATGTTTTTCCAGTTCATCAGCATCAAATTTGGAAGCTTGCATCCCAGAAAAGGTCTTGCCAGAGAAGCATGTTACATTTGTACCAAATGTTACCTTTGGTGAAAACGTTGAGAGTGAGGTGCCTGATGAAGCAATGGATGAATTTGAAACTGAATCTGAGGATCCTACTCCAATACAAGCTGTTTTTGAAGTGCCACACTTTAGCATCAAGCTTTGCGGTGAACTCAATAAAGTTGATCATGATTTTGTTGACATAATGTTTTATGACTTTAGACTGTGTTATGAGCACACTAAACCAACAGTGACTCTGTTTGATGTCTCGCTTGGTGGACTTCTTGTCGAAGATCTCCTTCAAGACCCAGACTCTCCTTATCGGCATCTTATTTCATCTTCTGCTCCACGTCAGCATCGCTTACGGGAACGCTCCCTCTCTGCTCATCCTTCAAGCCTTTCCACGTCTTGCCCTGTTGTATCTGAAGCAGGGTTACACTCAAATTTTTCTTCATCTCTACCACACTGTCTTTCTACCTCTCCCAAGCAGGGAACATTTCGGTCATTGGCTCCTTTACGACCCCTGTTGAAGAATCAGAAATTTCCTTCCATGCCCTCTGTTAATGTCTCCACGGACAGTGACTCTTCAATGGAGGACTTAAGGACTTCAAGAACTGCAATGGAAGAAAAGAAAGGGAATAACCTTGTTCATATTAACGTTCTTTTGGTTGACAAGAAAGATGACGAGTTTGTTACCAAGTACAATTTGGTAGGTGCCCTGTTTGTGAATAATGTTTACAATTTTTCATTTTTTTGTATAACAGCTCAATCTAGTAACCCGTGACTTGTCCAGTACAAGCAACAAATCATGATTTTCATTATGTGTGCAAATGAAGTTAACCTCTCTGTAGCATATCTCTATTTTAATTCATGCATCACCAGCTCGGTTTACACCACAATCAAAGACATAGTCATGCTAAATGCTGGTTTGTTTTTGTCTACATATTCAAAATGATTTATTAAAGGGGCACTAGTACTGGTAATTTGTTGTTTTTGTGTCGCCAAAATCATTGTTTAATTTTGCCTGTTGTCATGCACAAAATACTCCTGCAGAATTACAAAGAAGAATTCAAATACAATATTAGCACGAAGAGTGATCAATAATATTTGTGGGGATTTTCTAACTTGAAACAGTTAGAAAGTTTCAAACTACACTGTATTTCCATCCTTGTCATCCATAATTGTGTACAAGAGTTAATAGTTTTAATGTGGCACTATAGTCTGGCGACAGAATTACTCTGTTATTGTTGAGTTTCGATTGATGCATGGACAGCTTTTAGCTTTTTAAAGAGATGCCATTGTAGTGTGACAGTGGTTCTTTAAGTAAATGGACGTGGGAAGATAACCTTTATGTCGTGAAAACTCAAAAGGTATTTGGGGTGAAAGCTAAAGGTGTTTGGGGTGGCTTGGCTGACTTTGTTTTTCACTATTATAAAGGTTTGTTTAAACTTGGTACCTGATGCATGCTTAATTGTATATAATCCTTTAATAATAATAATAATAATAATAAACAATCTTTAAGGAGGAAGCACCCGTCACGTAAACACGTGGTTTTCAGGGAGGTCCTCCATAAAAATAAAAAGGTATTAAAATCTAAAATTAAAGATACAAATGTCACAAATCTAAAACTACTAAAACTTACAAGTGATTACTAAAAAAACTATCTACAAATTGTCCTTAGAGTTCATTATTCCACAACTTTATTCATACATTCTGGTGATTTCTGAAGGATAGCTATAGTAATTATTCTTTAAACTGTTTCTTTCTTGTAGGTAAACCGTTTCATAAGTGTGGACTTCAACTCACTGGAAGCAAATTTGAATTTACAAACGTGGGTTATTGTCTTGGAGTTCTTTGGGATCGGAGTGCCACAACAGCTCCCTTCCTCCCAAATGTCAAGCCCAAACACCACTTCTCCACAGCCACGCCGATGGAACGATGCTGTCAACGAAAATCTGCAGTTGAGTCAAATGGAAGGTACGTAGAGTAGTGCCAGTGTAGGCGTGATGTATGAATTTTCAGCTTTTATCTTCTATCTCAGCAATACTAGGTGTCTTTTTCTATACTCAGTTGTTCTGTCCTTAACTTTTCTAATTTTATCAATTGTCTACTTAGCTTTCTAGATTTTGTAACGTATGTAGTGTACTTGTTATGTATGTTTTATGTTATAATGTTATAATGCTGTAATGTTGATTAAATTAAAATAAGTTTAAAAAAATGAAAAAAGAGTAGCGTTTCAACTAAGGGCTTTTTCTCTCAGTTTAGTTTAGCAGATCTTCTGTATTACCGCGCGATGCGCCTTAGTGTGGCCACCCAACAAACTTTTTCGACAAGTTATAATTAGCCAATCAGAGAGCGCAATGTTCAAAGGACAACTGAAACAAATTCACGCTCTCTGATTTGTTGTGTGGCCACACTAATTAAAAAAAAACTGAGCTTTTGTATGTAAAAAGCAGTGGTGTGTTCTGAAGCAATACACCTCTTTAGCTTGGCCAGTTTGTTCTTTGTTGACCCATTTCAGACCACATGATATTACCCTTGAGAATTGTTTCTTTCAAATTAAACAAAAAATTCCATGTGAAAATAAATGAATAATTTGCAGATAAACAAAGGGCAAATTTTCATGATCTGAAATGGGCAATTTACATTCAAACCTGAAGAGGTCTGTTGAGTGCAACCGCAGTGCCCTATGAACTTACCAGGCACAATGAACATTTGCTTCTAAAGTGAGTGCATTTAAGCGAGCTCTGATATCTGATATGTCTCACAAAGAGTACAGGAACAAGGCTCCCGGTGTTGTTGTCTGGCCTCCCTTTACGGGTTGGTGCTCAACATAGGGAAACCTCACTGCACCCTTCCCCCTTGGACGGACTTGTCCAAGAAAAATTGAGTATGGGTATAGTTTCAGTTTTCTTTAAAGCATGTTTTTATTGTTTTGAATGATGTTGTATGCTGCAAGTAGACTTAATTAGCAACATTTGGCCCGAGATGTACAAAATTCACCAGTTACAGTTGCAAACATTAGATGCGGTACGTGCTGCATAACAAACACGATTGCCGAACAATAAAAATTTCAATTATATCAAAGAAGTTAGGTAATTTAAACTTACTACAAGTGCCATGATATTTCCTTGTACTGATTTTTTGTTAAAAGGTACAGAACAACCCGAAGGCATCAACACAGATGTCAAATTTCAAGTGTCAGCTTTGACTCTGACGTTAAGTAAAACAAGGTATCCCATAGCCAAAGTCAAGGCTTTTGGACTATTTACCCACATCAACATGCAGGATGGAAACTTTGCTGCCAAAGGTAGATTGTCCAGAATGTCAGTGACGGACATGTCTCCACATGGAACTTTATACAGGGAAAAGTAAGTTCCTTTTTGTGTATGGCCACCCTCTTTTTGTTTTACGTTTATCGCTTTTTCTGATTTTGGATCGTTCGTCGGAAAAGAAGCAAAAAGGCCAAAAGAAAAAAAAAAAAAACAGCTGCAAAGAGTCAAATGGTAGGGGGTAGCCTCTCATATAATTATGGAAGAGTGGCACGTTTTATCTGTAAAACTGAACATCTGTATGGACAAAACATTAACGATGTCTATTTTTTAATTACTTTCCTTATAACTCAAAACGCTAAACAACGAGAAAAACAACAACAACAACAACAACAAAAAAGAACGCTAAACGTAGAAAAAGGGGGGATAGCCTATGTTGTTCCTGGATTTGATATTGGGAATAGTTCCATGTTGAAGAGCAGGTTAGCTTTATCAGTACACAGAGATCTCCTGTTCATTTTGTTTATGTGGAGTGTTCTCAGTGTTGGATCTGAAACCATTAAAAAACATAGGGGATACGTTCGTTGCGTGGACACCGAGTTGAGTTCCCATTGGTTACTTCAATCTAGTACAAGTGAGAATCTGCTATAATTATGGAAATACTGTCAGACAGGGCCCCTAACCTTGTACGTACGTAAGATTAAACTAAATTGGGAGCTCTGCTAGACTCGCTTGACACGTAAATAAAGTCTTTCATTCATTCATTCTTTAAGCTTGCCAAAATGCAACCATCATTTGAATTGAAAACTGGATGTGCTTGAGAGAGAGATTGTTTGCACTTATGTTTTATGGTTTTTCGTGCACAGCACTCGTAACAATCAATTATCTTCATGTCTATTCATCATGATGCTTTGTTGTTGTCATCAGGTTTACAACATTTGGAGAGGAAGCGCTGAGTTTCGATTTCTACAAGTATGGTGCCCCGGATCCTGACTTGTTGAGGGAAAATGACATGAGTCTCACGCTACGCATGTCATCTGTACAGTATGTACACACAAAGCGATTCCAGACAGAGTTGGTGGTGTTCTTTCAGCATTATCTGCAGTTGCAGGAAGTGTTAGGCAGGATGAGGGCTGCTTCAGAAGGAAACGAGGTAAGTGATTTGTTGACTAGTAACTGTTTCAACCATACTTGCAGAAAACGTTTAGAAGATGTTACTTTGAAGGAAGGGGTTCACATGAACGTAGTCCGTTTTAAGTGATTAGTTATTCAAGATAAATTGGTTTTGTATTTGTCTTGGTATTATTTAGCGTGCCCTGTAGTTGACTTAACAAACGTAACGTAATTTTTTGATGTATATGTGTTTCATTATCATTGGTTAGTGAAAAGTCATAGGCAGATGAGATTTCTTGTAACCAGCAAAGTCAAATCTACTTATCCCAGTACCTTTGTCAACGGAGTTAGAATGCAATACAATGGAACGTAACGTAATGCGCTGTGCAACGCCATGCAGCACAATGCAATGCAAATACTTAAATGACACTTCCCTGGTGGGGCTTTTCAGTGATGTTGTGTTTTAATTCAATTGATTCCTTCTGATTACGAAACTGATGTATTGGCTCGTATTCAAAACAGTGTAATCTATCCCAGCGTTGGGTGAATTCATC
The DNA here is from genome assembly GCA_947652115.1 of Blastomussa wellsi. Classification (NCBI taxonomy): domain Eukaryota; kingdom Metazoa; phylum Cnidaria; class Anthozoa; order Scleractinia; family Plerogyridae; genus Blastomussa; species Blastomussa wellsi. The sequence continues at coordinate 17,270,896 of OX393564.1, forward strand.
CACTTTTGACGTTGAAGAAACATAAACAGAATAGGAGTCTGTGGTACAAGTGGTAAATATACGGCTTGTAGTTTAGTTGCTCTAAGTCTTTCCGCTGTTAACATAGCTTGCGGTTGTCATGACAGGTTTCATGGATGTTTGGACGAGGAACTCGAGTGGCACTTGACATCAAGGCTGGCAATCCTGTCATTCTTGTACCACGCTCAGCCAAATCCTCTCACATGCTGGTGGCGGACCTTGGTAACCTCACTGTTGCTAATGGCTTTCTTTGGGAAGGCTCACCTGGTACATTGACACATTATAAAAACAGGCAAAGATCACAATCGCAGTCAGATTCTGGTAAGTCATACGTCTTTATTAAAGGCATTTTTACATATTAACAAATTGACTTAACACCCAGGCTAACATTCACTCAAAGCTTGCTAACATGAAGGACGTAAGATCTTCTTCAAGCTCGTGGAATTGATGCTATTTCTTGACAAATTTGCAGCTCAGTTATGTTTGTTTGTTTGCCATTTGTAAACTCTTTGTTTGTAGGCCTTACTCGCCCATGTCATACCTGCTTGCTAGACAGCATGCACATTGAATTGGTGGACATGGACCTTTTTACAGCCGCAAGAGTGCAGGCAAACAATCAGCAGTCCACCTCGGAATTCTCCTACAAAAGCCAGGTTTGAAAAAAAGACAAATGAGTCTAATCATTTCATAGTAGGAAACTGTCTCTCTTTAAGTTTGTTTATCTATCAGTCCAAGTGTCCATCCGTCTGTCTGTCGTCCGTCACTCTGACTGACTGTCTGTGCATCGTTATGTCTGTCTATCTGTCTGCCTATCTACATGTCTGTCTATCTGACTACCTGTCTGCCTGCCTGTCTGTCTGTCAGCTCGTCCATCCATCCGTCTTTGTGTCTGTCCGTGTCTGGTTTTCAGTCAGTCAGTCGGCCGGTCGGTCGGTCTGTTAGTGAAAAGCTTCTTATTTTTGACAGTTAATCATAAGCGTTTTCTGTGTGCTTGATTGCAGGGCTTGAAGCTGTTAAAGGAGAAGTGCAGACTGAATTTAACAGTAGAACGTAACTTGGACTGGTCGTTCAGTAGAGCGGGTAAACATTATTTGATTTGCATTCAGTCATGAAAAAATTAATGTTAATGTTATCTTTAACCTGAAGTTTCTCCACACCTCTTCTTCTATCGGCCAAAGTTTCGGATGTTACTCCTCTTCACATTCTTGCAATATAAAGTAAATGGATTTGCCTGAAAGTTCATGTCCAATTGCAATCACAAGACGACTTCGAGGTGACCTTGAGCTAGAAACTGAGAAACCTGTAGCAGTATGGGACTACTCGATTCTGAAATCCTAGACTTACGAACGTAGTTAAACAATCTGTGTTATATGAAAGTACGGTGATGATGGTGATGACAAGTTTTTGCCCTGTCACAGCCACATACTGGAGTGTGTATTCGATTACGTATCTGAAACATAGCTATCACATGTAAATATATGTTTTAGTTCCAGATTTCAACTTCAGTGGGCGTTTGTCTTCAGTGTGTGCATCTTTGGATTATTCCCAGTACTGCTTTATCCTTGGAATGCTGGGAGAGAACTTGGGAGAACCCCTTGAAGAATTCGAGAGACCATCATCTGTCATCCAAGATCCGCTTGGAAAGGTGATTAGTCTGTCAGGGTTCGTGCGGGTCATGGAAAACCTGCAAAGTCATGGAATTTTAGAATTTCATTTTCCAGGCCTGGAAAGTCATGGAATTTAATTTTGTGTCATGGAAAGTCATGTTAAATTATGTTTATTAACAAGTACAAAATAAATTAGGTTTTTTGGCGGAGAAAAAGATAAAAATGTACCCAACATGAGAGATGTTTTCCATGGAAAGTCATGGAATTTCAAAAACTCAAAGGTGTATAAACCCCGTCTGTTAGTAGACCCTTTAGGGACACGTGCACGTACACGTGCAGTGATTTGTCGGTAGTTAGATCTCTCTAAGGTTAAAAGGTGTTAAAAAATATCGCTGAACGTTTTTGATCTATTTGATCATCATGGTGAATTGAAAACAGGGATCAACACCAGTTGTCCGTCTTATAGACTGAGGTTTCTGTCTTAATGGGGTAAAAAAGTTGACTGCAAGTATAAATAATAATGAATTACACTGTTTTTTATTTAGCCACCAGAGGAAGAGGAAGTATGGACAAGCCTGCGAATGAGCATTGATCTTGTCAATGTAAGTTTGGAGTTGCTCCCTATTCAACTGTTTGAACACCCCGAGGAGAATACAGACCACGCCCAGCTTCCATCTTTGGCCAGGATTGACTTCATCAAATCCAAGTTTGAGTTTGAATCTTTCTCTGATTGGTCAAAAACTATTGATTTGGTGTCCGAGGAGGTGATCTTTGAAGATACCAGACAGAAAGGTAACTGTTTACCTATTTGTTTTATATGAAAAAGCAGTGTAAAGGCTCGAGGAATTTTTCGTTAACGTGCGATGATAGTGTTCATTTGTCACGAGCGTGGGAAAAAGAATGCATCTGAGTGCAGATGGGATTCAAACTCCCAGATACCAGTTAGGTGCTCTAATCAACTGAGCTTCACAGAGTCTTTTGCTGACCTAGGTCATTTACACTGTCCCCAGTGTTTGATATATCTTTTCAATCGAAACTAAAACTAAGGAGTAAATGGAGAAATAAAATTGTGAAAAATCTCTGCAAATTAAGACTGGGTATCCAAACCTCCATCACGGCTGGGATTTTCTTTGTTTTAACTTGATGGATTATTGACGAGTTTGAGAACAAGGAAGAGAGTACATTGAGGTGTCTAAATTCCCGTTTTCATCAGTTCAAGCTAACAATTTGCTTCTGTTGCTTACAGTGCTATGCACGTTATCGTTGCCACATGGGGCTGTTTTCACTTGGGAGTTTCTGATTTGTTTTTGACAATTTTGGGCGACTTCCTTTGGCTTCTGTTTCAAATTGGCCGACAAAAGTGTGTCAACTTGCCTTAGTTCAGAGATGTGACGTGTAAAATTACAACAAGAGTGAACAGTGAATTTGACAAGTCAATATCTCTGCCTTTGACAGTTGCCAAGGTTTGATTGGTCGGGGCACCAGCATAAAAATGTCAAAAACTTGTCAAAATTTAAAGGGGCACTGTCACGCCTGATTATAGAAGTTATGTCCAAATTTCCATTTGGCATTATTGTGCCAAATGCCACCAAATACACAAATAAATTTGAGAAAAAAAAACAGGTATTTTGGGCATCGAAGCAGTACAGGATTACAAGGATGGAAGTGGATTGCAATATTGATCAAAATTGATTTCTGGACAAGATGTCCAGAAATCAAAGCTGAAATTCTAGTGAAATTTTGAATCTTTTAATAGTTATTTTTTCTTCTTTGTTGATATTTCTTTGCTTTCACCACTTTTAGCAATTTTTCTCCTTCTGTTGCAAGGCAATACAGCATGATTACAGCAAGCTACAGGCCATACGTATTAAAATATGATATATCAGGCATGACAGTGTCCCTTTAATTGAAAACTTTGTCAATCGGTAAAACTGTACGGTGTACTGTAAGACCTCACCTTTTGCTTACCTCTCTTCTCAGGTCTAGACCTGGACGATTTTGATTCATGTATCTTCACTGAGGTTCTGTTGCCAAGGAGATCACAAGCATCAGCTCAGGAGCATGACAACTCCCTTCAGTTCGAGGTTCACTACAGAGATACCACGAGGAAGACCCTGTTGACATTCTTGTTCAACCACAGCCGTATCATGCTGATTATCGACTACCTACTGGATACATACAACTTCATCATGTGTCGCATGTTTAAATCCAGTACAGGTTTGCAAATTATAGTTACTGGTCGATCATACTGGCTGTTTATTTAAAGGCGCAAGGTCATGGTTTATGTATTCTGACTTAAAATTTGTCATTTGTAACACGTCTCAATCGTCTCCATCCCTAACCATCCTTGTTCGTGTTTGCTTATGTATCACCTCTCTGGTGTTTTTCTTCTTTAGTAAACTATTAGCTTTAGGTTCCACATGTTTTAAGGGGATTTGGTATGTCGCAAAAAATTCGCTCAAAATATCGTGATGTAGCTCTTTTAAATCTCATTGGCACATCTGATTGAAATACAGTGTACGTCTGCTAACAGGCACTTTCCTTAGGCGGACAGTTTCTGTAAGCGAACACTAAGATACTCATGACTCACATTGCTACTATTTAACTTGTGATAGACTTGAATCTGTGTAGAACGTATTGAAAGTGCTCGCACACAGACCAACGTGTATAAGTATTGTGGCCTTACAAAATATTGTTTGCAAAATATTCTTTACAAAATATTCTTTACTTACCAAAAATTGAAAGGGAAACATTAGTATGTGTTATTGAAGATGACATGGCCAAGTTACGTTTGTTTTTGTGGCTTCCAAGTTAAACCAGGAAATGCTAAGAAGCTTCCATGTAGGGTGTCTGTATTTTATTATTCCTTGATGTTTTGGACAAATATTCACCTTACTGAATAGGTGATATTTATTGGTTTTAGTATTATTTGTTTCTCTTGCTAAGATCCAGGAGCCTCTGCAAATCACGAACAGACCATGGACATGTCAGAGGACAGCAGTCCAAGCAAGACATATGAAACACCACCACCATCGGCATCAGGAGTAGCAACAAGATGCGAAATACCCGCACAGCCACAGGTAGACTACATGTAGATCACAGAGTTGTCATGCTTCCTTTAAGTGCTCCTAGCCTGCTGACTACTTAGAGTAACACTATTTCAAATACTGTATCATGTGAACGCATGGATATTATTACATAATGTCTTTACCCTCTCACTGCAGTCAGGGAACAAGTGCTTCATTGAAGCACTGAAGGAGCTTCTGGCCTATTTTATCCAATCAAAAACCAGCGTGTGAATTCGCGAATACACCTAAAGTAATTATGCGAGCAAGAATGTCATGTTGCGTAGCAACGTCAAGGACAAACACTGTGTGCTTAGTCGGCTGTCAATTGTCCCCCCCCCCCCCCCCTACTGCTGGTTTATAAATGTGGTTCTAACGATGAGAAATTCTGGATAATATCCCGCAATTGAATAAACTCGCATCCCCATGATGTGTATAAGGTTGTGTATTCAGACAGGATCATTGTGTTGTTAGTTTAACATGGCGTAGAGCTACATATGTCAAATGTTAGAACCTGACAACTGTATTCTATTGCAGCCTCAGAAGACATTTGAGATGAAGGTGAATATTTCAGGGACAGAACTTGTTGTGTTAGAGAATGTGAAGACTGTGGATACCCATGCTGTTGTACTAAAGGTACTACATATGTTTGAATGCTATTACTTCACTCCTTTCTCTCTTGGTATTTTTTACTTTAATCTTATCTCTTGTAAATAGAGAGCAAAAACGTCAACGATACCCAACTCCCCTATGGGAAATCATTGCGTTGCGAAGTCCAGGATTTGGTGGACACAAGTGTCACGACATTGACTATTAAAGCGACTGAGTGTGAATTTTTATCCAATGCAACTAACTTCTCTCTGTATAGCTAACAGCTGTGTTGGCTTGGCGTCCACACCTTCAAAGTCAGAAGTGGCTTTCATGCAGTGTGCAAAATCTGGAAATGTTCTCTTGTGTGTTGTCCTGTGAAGAAGAGACCGCCCTATCAATCATTGATCCAACGTCAGCACTGGTTGAGTTGAACAATGCCAGAAGACAGAAGGGAAGAAAGAATGCAGGCTTGATGGATATTGCAGAGGAACAACTACCTAGCCTTGAAGTAAGTAACCCATGTAATATATCAAACACGCGAGACAGTGTTACATCACATTTCCTAACACCGAGAAGAGAGTTGAAAATATGATCAGGGTTCGTACGCGTCTTGAAAGTCCTTCAAAACCCTTTAATTTCAGAGTCCGATTTCAAGGCCTTACTTGAAATTGATTTTCCATCCTTGAAAGTCAAGTCAAGTCAAGTTTTAAAGTACTGAAAACAAGTGAAGGCAATGTTTATGTAAAACAGAGCCTCAGTGTATACCTCTTGAATTGCTAACAAAATGTGTAAAATATTCATTTCCAATGCTCTCTCGTTTCTCTTGCACATGTGCATGGAGCCAAAACGAGGTCCTTGAAATTTCAAATTAGGGTCCTAGAAAGTTAAGTAAAGTCCTTGAATTTTAGGCCTGAAAAAGGGTACGAACCCTGTATGATGCGCAACGGAGTATTTTTGACGAACTTCGAGGTTGACAGCACGAATAATTCCAGGAATGCATTCAGTAAGCCACCGTTAAGTAATAAATGTATTGAATGCAAATTCTTTTGAAAAAAGGGTCAGAAGATTTGGAGATCTGGATGGCAAATACGAATGAAAACCTTCCTGCGGACCCCCTCCCCCTCCCTCCACGAGGGTATGCGCTTGGCTTGAGCCTCCCGCCGCCTCTGTTTTACGTTACACTTTGGTAACAGCATACATGAAGTTTTTTAGTCCGCCATTACGGGTCGTTTCATTGAGTAGTGCTTGATGAGCTGAAATGTGGGTTGGGAATACCGCTAAGGTTCGTCTACTCTCTATTATCGTTTTGCAAAGATTTCTGCGGTTATTAAGGAAGAAAAAGGTAACTTTTTCCTGTAAGGTTCATTTTAGATAGTAAGCATTCCTTCGTGTGAGACTCACAGAAAAGTTGAAGGTGGAGATTGTGCAGGATAGCAGTTTAAGCAAAGTAGTTCAGTTATCCTAAATTGGCTTGAAAACTTGCAGTAGAATGAAAAGAATACTTGCAACTCAAGTCAGGGTGATGTTCCATATAATTTGGTTTTATCAACTGGGTTGGCTGGGTTTATTTATTTATGTATATACATATATATGCAGGCATAGTATTACACTTATATATCCCTAAATCGATTGTACTGTAATGTAAGCCCTTGTTAAAACCTGTATATATCGTAAGTAATGTAACTAAGTAATTGTTTTGTAAGGAATAATAATATTAAAAAAAAACTTGGTTGATAATGTCAATTGGCCACCGCAAAGAGATTCAATTGCTGACGTTTCGAGCGTTAGCCCTTCGTCGGAGCGAATGTTTCGCAAATGTCCAGAGGAGGCTGAGTGTGGTAACAGTATTCTACTACTTTCAGGTTAACCTTCAAGGACCTCTGACTATGCGTGTGTCATACAATGACTACAAGCTGTACCTGAGTATTTTAGAGTCTGTATCCAAACAGCTGAACAAAGCTATCAAAAGTGAGGCCAGTTCGAACGTTACGGATGAGATACCTCAGCACGACTTTGATGGTAAGTTGTTTTGTTTCACCAGGTTGCAATGGTGGCTTTCATGAAGGAGGTGTAAATGAAGACGTTTACTCAAGCTGTACGACTTTTTTCTTACTGTGAGTCTTCCGTAGTTCAGTGCCGGTTAGAGTGTTCATCCGATTTGATTCTTATTAGGTTCTCAGAAATGATATTTTTTCAGGGTAAATTCGATTTTTGTACCCCTTCTTCGTTTATTCAGTTTTTCAAAAACGCACGAAGTGGTCATGCCATGGTGTTCTGATCTCATTTTGTTGGTCATTTCACGCAAAAAAAAAAAAATTTTGGATCCATGATGTCAACATACAAGTTATTGTTGCTGTTGCTATTCAAAGTGGAGTTGGAGCAAATTATTTCAATTTATAGATCGTTTTCACGTGACGTCACAGTTATTTCTGCCGCCATATTGGTGTACAGCTTTCAATTGCGTAATTAATGCAAATACGACTCAGGTCTACAATTCTAGCCTTTTCTCTGATATGGATATCTCCAAATGTGAACAAAACTCAGACGAAAAGCCAGATTTTAGTCGTCTTCCGATTTCTAACTATGCCAAAAAGCTAGAACCTCTGTTAAGCAGCGTTATTTGGAGAAAATTTCTGCAATTGGAATCGATCCCGTGCTTATCGAGGGCAAGCATTTTGCTTGCCTCCTGTGGAATCTACAGATCTCTTATTCTACCTTGTTTTAGAGACAAGTTTTTACACACAACAGCAGTTTAAGGCTTTACGAAGCCTTGAAGCGTATAACTGGTGGTGTCAGGAGTCATTGCTAGCGTTGTGTTAGCGAAGGTGCGACATTCACAGCGTATGAGTGACTCTTTGATCCCAATTTGGATTATCACGGAAAGACAAGGGACAATTTTGTCCGCTCATTGTTCTTGGTTGTAAGGCTGGGCTAGCACAATCGTGTTCTCACATAGCCAGTGTGCTTTCCTACTTAGAAGCGTGGACGAAAATAAATGGAAAGTTAAATGCTCGCGGCTTCTCCCCGCGTATGCGGATCACGTGGAGTACGCAAGGGTACGAGATATAAACTTTATTTTGGCTAAGAAAATGAAAGCCGACTTGGATGAAAAGATATACAACCTTTCTGACATCCCGATTCATAATTCCCCTCCACAACAAGCTGCGACAAAGAAAATTCCTGAACCCACGGAAGCGGAAATGGATGCATTTTATTCGGAACTAAACTAATGTGACATAACCGATTGCACTCAGCCTAATTCCTGCATATGCCGACAGCTGTGTCCTTAAAAGTCGCACAATTCCTACCGTTTGATAATTTTAACCAAAAGTACCTTGACCTATCTTTTCCTTATCCTGGGTTCATTCAGCTCAATTTTTTTTGGCGCGATTTTTTCAGCAAGTGCACGCTGTCGCTCATGTTGTTCCTTGCGTTTTCTCTCTTTCTTGCTTGCCCTTTGCCCTCGCTGCGAAGCTTGTTCGAAATTTGTTTTGTCTTCCTTCTTCTCGTGTCCAAGGTTTAATGTAGGCACTCAATCAACATTATATCTATCCCAGCCATTGGCCGGTTGTCCAGAAACGAAATGTCTACCACATACGTGATCGCTGTTCAAAATTTCATCCAGAAATCCAGCGCGATCGCCTCTCCTGTGACAGTTTCTCGGTTTCTTCTCCTTGATTAGTAACCACAGAAGGTACTCGAGCGAAATATGTACCTTTTTCGCGCCCGCTTCGGTTTCCACATCCAATAATCATGCACAACACCACTGTTATTTGAGGACTCGACTTGGGTTTGCTTACATTTCTGTACACCAATATGGCGGCGTAGCAACGGTTGTCAAGATTTTTGTCACGTGAGTGAAAACGATCTATTGAAATATCAACGCAGACAACTATCTTGTAGTGGCAATTTGATTATGTATTTCGTGATTATGTATTTCTGTCACGAGAAGAATTTATAGTTGAGAAAGGACATGGAGCTTTACAATTCCACCTTACCACTATAATTCACAATTATGTCTTAGGGTTTTGTGCAATGAAGCACAAAGCTGTTTGTTTGGAATTTTGTTATGTCTTCTTTTTTTCATTTTTACCATGTTATTGTTCAAAACTATAGCAATGACAGTGAAGCGTCTTCAAGAACTGGGTTTTAAGGAGTCAGATTGTATCAAAGCTCTTCAAGCCACATCAGGTCGACTGGAAGCATCTGCTACTTGGCTTCTTGAAAATGCTACTCCTGTCACCCAAAGCTCTCAACAACAGGGCGGTGCTCAAAGTTGGCAGTTTGCAGGTTTTGAGGTGGTTACAGTAATTTAATTATTGCTACTCCCATTCCTTTCAAGTGCTAGTATTTTATATTTTTCTTTAGAGTATAGCCCTGTATGCTCACCATGCAATCTTAGCGGGCTTTATTTTTAATAGAACACGGACAAAAACTATAGAAGCCCGGTACCCAGGATGTAGTTTATGTTGCGTTGCGAATTGAAAAAAAAAAGTTTTAAAGTTGTCTTTTTATTTCCTTTATTATGCTTGCTAAAACGAATATCAATGAAATAAGTTCGAAATACGATCAAGGAGGCCGCCCGAGAGCGTAAATTCGGTTATTTTTTAAATTCTACATTCTAAACCAGCTAGAAGACGGATTTCCCAATGCCTTTTTGCGGGCTAGAAAAGCAGCTGAATGCCCTCACCTAACGGCTCGGGCATCCACTAGCAGCTTTTCTAGACCTCAAGCGGGCATTATTTACTTATAGAACATGGATACCCATCTTCTAGAAGGTAAATATAATAGCTTTAATGCACCTTATTCCAAAATGGCCGCTGATTTATGCACACACAAATTGGCCCTTGTTTCCTCGTTCAAGATAAAATATTCTTTTGATTTTTGAGCTTAAAAACGAGGCAAGAAAGGCTAATTTGAATACCAACAAAAGAATATTAAGATGGTAGCCATTTTGGAATAAGGTGTATACTCTTGTTATGAAGTTTGGCCCATATTCAACTGGTTTGTATTGCCTGTATATAGATTTAGGAGCATTCAGTCAACGCAACCCAGTAGTTAGTTGGAACACAGATATGAATTTTGTTTCCTTTGTTAGGTTCGTGCAGGGACAGTTTGTGTATGTCTGATTGATGACTGTGGTGACAGTGACGTACCGCTCATTGAATTCAGCACTCAAAGTATGTTGGATACATCCTTATGATTTTAGCCTTTGAGAACGTTGCAAAGATATCTAAGGAGGAGTCTCTAAACAAATACATGAAGATTTTTATTTGTTTTGTTTACAAATTACTTTATAGCGCCTTTCAATAACACGCGAACTCTGCTCATGTCGACGGTCACGTTTTTCGCTGCCGTCAATCATCAAGCGGACCTCTCAGAAAACAGAGGTACACTTCAACAGGGTCAAAAGGTCGCTTCTGTCAGTTGTGATTGGTAGACTTCGATCCATTTTGTTTGTTTCAGAGTTCGCATGTTATTGAAAACCGCAGTAACTTGTTCATTTGTTTGTAAGTGGCACAGAAATGCGAGTAAAACGATTTAGTTGAAGTTACCATTTTGCTATGAACAACACAACATAACGACATAGTAGGAACAATGACATAAGGCTTCATGAACTTAACGAAATAAGGAAAAGATTGATCTTTTCTTTATGTCGTTATAAGCCTAATACATCTTGGTAACCTGATTTTAATGCTTACTTTGTACGATGTGTAGAGGAAAACGTTCAGTTACGTGAAGGAATATTTAAGATGGTCTAATAATTCACAATTTTTCCAAGAGTGCTTATTGGATATGAGTTGGCTATAACAAACTTGTATCCAACAAGCGCGAGTGGAATAATTGTTTTATTAAGAACTCGCAAATTGTAGCGATATTTGAGCTTCTTGGCTCATCTCGTTGGCACGTACGCTTACCATATTTGTAGAGCATGGTATGATATACCATGATGGCTAAGCCAATCAAAACTCCTGAATTGCATTATCCAATGATCTAGTTTTTAATATACTGTATGAACTGTACGTGACACGCAGCTGAATGCTTTGCACACCGAGTTTTGTATTTGCACAGTTTTTTTTTTCAAAAGATGAAGCTTTTAATGTTGCACTTGTCTTGTGGTGTTAACAGATCTGTATTTCTGGCATGACCTGCAGTCCAGTGGTGAAGGAGCAGCTCACTGTACCTTGATAGTGCAGTACTACAACAGAAATGTATCAGACTGGGAACCTTTTGTGGAGCCATGGAAGTAAGTTATGTAACACTTAAATTGCGCTGGACTCTGGATCGGACGGTCCAAGTTCAAGCCCTGACCACTGGCCAGTGCACTGTGTTGTGTTCTTGAGCAAGACAGCAAAGGAGACTTTTGTCTGATTGGCCAATTTCTTTCTTAGTACCCAGGTTCCCGCCAGGCGTGCGCCACGGGAAAAGTTATAAACAAAGATGGCGGTCGAACGAGGGATTTGTTATTGTCTTTTCTTGATCACTGGTTGTACAGTTTTAGGCGAATGAAGCAATTTCAGGCATCGTTCCCTTCCTCAGAATGGCGGAGAAATATTTAGTAGGGGATGTTTCAGAGGCGGGAAAACTAATTATGTTCACGGGTTTTTACTTTTTCAAGCGAGAGACATTAGCTTATTTTAATGATTTTTATCTTGCGGCTTGTCACTATACATGTAAGCTAAAATGTTCCGCCAGACTGCAGGAAAACTCGCTCAAAAAGTCGTTATGTGGAGTGTGGAAAAATAGTTCTCTGCAGAAAATGTTACTGCTATCAACAGAGGAAGGAGACGCAGGGTCCAGCCGGTACGTGAAAGATCGGGTTCGGTCGTGGTCGTGGCAACAGTTCTATAAATTCAGCTGAATTGGTGGGTAAGCTTATATTTATTTGCGTGTTTTTAAATTAATTTTAAGCTTATTTTAGGTGTTGTCTGTCATGTGTTTCCATTTGATGCCCACACATAACTGGATCAAATGAGTGATGGGTCAATTGTACCAAAAAAGCTGAACAGAATTAATATAGATTATTTGCAAAAACATCAAAATCAATGCCACAAGGGTTATGAACTAAATAATTGAACCGAACTTAAAAACAGCAGATACTTCTTTCTGATGCTTCTTTGATGATTTTATCAATGATGGTGCATATGCTCCTCATCTGTGGGTGAAGGTGTAAATGTTATCATGATAGTCATCCATCATTAGCAGCCTGGGATGGCATAATTCTTTTTAGTATCACCCAACTAGTGGACTAATAAAATCATGCATTTTAATTGGCTATGCTCCTAGAGGACATTAGGAATAGTCCTCGAGTCGCAATCAGGTGTGACGCTTTCGTTTTATTCCGAAATAAGTATTTCTTCAACTTGCATTTGATTGGGATTCACCTCGTGGGCTATTGACCCGTAGCCTACTTGTTAATTGACAGCTTCTCTTATTGCGTTGTTGCGTTGTTTTCTCTTATTGCGTTGTTATATTACCTTTTTCTAATGCGATGCTGGCACAATTTCTTGTCACAACTTTACGCTTTCTCTCTGAGAGCTCAACTTGTAGGCAAGTCTAGAGCAGAATGTGTCCAGTTGCTGACGGGGTCAAAGTACAAAATTTTAAAATCAAAGCATTGTCCTCTTGAAAGAAGTTACATTTTTGTGAAAGTCCAATACATAATGGGTACAAAATAGCAACAGTTATTCAAAAAATTCTTTTCTCAGAATGGTGAGGGGAAGTCATACAGGACAAAATAAAATTAAAGATTTGAAGCACTGACAGCAGAACAGTCAGTTTGAGTTAACTCATATGTTGGTGGATTTTGCATGTTTCCAGTGTGCTGGTTGCCTTCACCAGCAGTTTATGATTTGATTTAGGAATACCAGAATACCAGAGCTACAATTCTCTTGGGAATCAGTATCCAATATACAGTGCACCTGATAGACTGTTCACAGCCGCTCTATTTTTTCAATGCAAAAAAATGCACAGTAACATCAAATAGGGTGGGGTTAGGAGTCCAGTCCGTTTTGGCCAAGCCATTTCTTTAAAAACAGTGAGCGAAGCAAGCACTAGTGTGAAGTGCTAGGGGGTGGGGGCAGGGAGGGAGCAAAAGAAAAAAAATAGAACATCTATTTTTTGCTCCCGGCTCCCCCAACCCTCTCGTGCCTCACATGATTCATTCACCACGTTTGCCAATAGAGGAAAAATATGAAAAATAGCGGACTGTGAACAGTCTATGCACCTGAAATAATTTCTGGTAATTATCAACAACTGGGGTGGTAAGTTTGGGGCTGAGTACCAATTTATTTTCTCTCTTTGCAGATGAACTTCAGCATCTGGTTGCAATATCTTGCAGAAGTACCAGTACCAGGGTGTGGGAGCATTTATTGGCTCTTCTGGGACAAGCAAGGTTACAGAAATGGCTTGGCCGAAAGGGACTGGACTCCTAACCCCACCCTACTTGATGTTACTGTTGTTTCTTTGAGATAAGGATTGGTGTTGTGCCGTCTAAAAGTCATGGATTTTCTTTTTGGGAGTCTCGAGAAAATTGCTCATAATACATGTAGTCATCAGACCCTTTTTGGAGCAGTTGATGTAGGGTGTGGTTCTACAAATTCAGTCTAATATGTAACCTTCCCTTGGGAAGGTTTGCCGTCATGTAACGTTTAGTCATAGGTCTTTTTTGACATGTCGCAGTTTATCAAATTCAAGGGGATGGATGAGATGCTGCAATATAGGATTACCAAGGAGAGGGAAACCCAAAATAAGTTCCACAATCACAGAATTGTGAAAGTCATCAAGTTACATTGTTTTTTCCCTTTCCTTACAAAGTTTGAAGTCAAGTTGCAAAACATTAAAGTGCACAGAACATTGATGTGCCTGATATGTAAGGCATTGTCAGGATCTTTTAGGATGAAACTGCATGGAATGGGACCTCTTGCTATTTTTTGATGACAATCTTTCCATTTCTTTGTCTCTATCTGAATTTTCTCTTCCCTCTGTCTTTCTCTCTAGTAGATTGTATTCACTAAGTTTGAAGGATGTAGCTGGGATAGAAGACACTCAGTTTTTAATACCGTGGCAAATATACGGAAGAGTAAAAACTTGGCTGAGCATCTTCTATTTCCCCTGATTTCCATACAAACGGTACAATTTTTGACCGCTTTGCCTACTCGCCAAGATGGCGTCAAAAACTGTGATAAGGCCTATTTAAGTTAAATGAGTGAGGGAAAACTAGGTGGAAATAATCGTTGTTTGCATGTCATTTTGTATAAAAAAATTGAATTTGACTGTAAATATATACTAATTGATGATACTCAATTAGCTGAACATTGTCAAGTAACTATAACATGTATACCTAGATATAACTGATGGGAAAATTTGAACAGAGATGGTATAAGAAGTCTGATATTGTTCTTTCTCTTGCTGAGAAGGTATGCACTCTTGTCAGTATTTTGTATTTGCTGTTCTCCACTTAAATTGCCCCTGTAGAAGGTTGCTCCTGACAAGCATACAGGATTCCCTGTGTTCCATGTAAACCCCATAATTTTACAGAATCATGCCGCGTTGGCTTCAAGAGTAACTCTCTTTTGACGTGCATTTAATCCCCACGACCAGTAAACTCGCCAATAACTTGCAGACCAAAAGTGTGCAAAAATCTTTCTTTATTATGCTACATACGTGTACAAAGGCAATAAATTCACCCTGGGCTTACTCTAACGCTAAATTCTGTCATGTCCAGGTGCATCTGCATGGGAGATAAATAAAGAGAAATACAAGATTGCTTGTAAAAGTTTTATGATGCGTATTTTTTCAGGCAGTAAAGAAAAGATAGATAATTTATGGACTGAAAAGCAAAGTATTAAGGCTACTGAAAAGTATTAAGGCTAACCGCTAACCTAACCGTCTAAGGGTTGACATATTTAAAGGTTTTTAAGTTGTATTTGAAAGCTGAAATTGTGCAGGCAAGCACTCTTCCGACTAGGAGTATACCGGGGTACACCTTGAAAATAAACCAAACTCTGCCAACCTATTGTATACAAATGGAACGGTCACCTATTGATGGGAATTCCCATATCACGAACGGAGACAAAAGTTTTGGACCAAAAATGTGAAAAATTCATAGCAGTAAAAATAAAAGCAAATTACATGAACACCATACTCTTTTACATTGTCCGTCCAAATCCAATGTATTAAAACGACAAATATAACAGTTAAATGTAAAAACTGACTTTGAACAATGGCTGAAATACTTTGGTTACCCCGAAAGTAAACTTAAAGTAAATGGTTCATGCCTCTTCCGAGTGACGCTGTTATTTTTGTGAGCGCAAGATCGCTCATTTAACCGATACCTGTGAGATAAATAATTAAAGCTTAGATTGAATTACAATAGCTAATTACAAGTTCTACTTGCCCGAGAAATAACCTTCCTTTCGTCCAGTTTCGTTATGGCGTAGATAATTCGTCTGAAGACAGCAGACGACAACCAAAGTCTCCCTACATTTTCCCGTCCACACTCCGGCCATCTTGATTTTTGCAAACGCAAACAAGAAACAACATTTATCGTCCGGATGAAAACGTAGAAAGTTTCCACATAACGTTTTCTTTCTTCGGCTTGAAATACTCTGTTTGGTAAAGCATTTGTCTTCACTTTTGGCCAATCATGCGCGAAATCCTTTCCTTTCAAAGTTGAGGTATGAAACCCGACCCTTCCGAAAACGGCTTCTCGCATGTGAGAGCAATTTTGAATTTATCTCCGAGATATTTCGAGCATGCGCAGACAATAGTCTCCTTTGTTGAGCAAGACGCTTTACTCCCATAGTGCCTCTCGCCACCCAGGTGAATAAATGCGTACGGCGAATTTACTGCTGCCTGGGAATAACCCTGCGATGGACTTTTTTCCCCGGTAGAGCGCCGGACTGCCGTGCGGGAGGTCGCAGGTTCAAACCTCGGTCGGACCAACACTCAGGGTCTTTAAATAACTGAGGAGAAAGTGCTGGCTTGGTAACGTCATCTGCAAATGGTTAGACTTTCTAGTCTTCTCGGATAAGGACGATAAACTGTAGGTTCTGTCTTAAGTGCAGGGGTTTCAAAACAGCGGTGACTGCCGGAGTTCCATTGGCTACTTGACTTTTATGCCGCCGGCTACTCTGGTCATACAATCAGCTTGTGACCAAGAAGCTCACTTTATACAGCCGCCTACTCTTCCAGTCGATGACGCGTAGTTCAAAACATTTTGAAGCCTTTGCCGTCTCACAATCCTTGTTCCTAATAACCCTGTGGGACGTTAAAGAACCCACACACTGTTCGCAAAGAGTAAGGCATGTAGTTCCCGGTGTAGTGGTCTGGCCTTTCTGGTCTGTATGGGTGGGTAGGATGGGGCACCTCGCACAGGACCTCGAGTCCTGTTGGTGAAAAAACAAAACAAAAGAAAAAAGATGTGTCGTCCTTAACAGAGCTCCTTTAATTGTATTTTGTGCTTGCATTGTAGATGTCAGCTTCATTGGCAGGAACAGCGTAAGACGCCAACATCCACACCCCAATTTCTTGCAAAACTGGATGGTAAGTTATGATATAGAGGATATTACACGGTGGCGTGAAGATATGAATTTTATGTTCGAGTGGCAAGAACAATATCTCATTTCCTGAGTTTTGATTGGTTTAGATGCAATGGTATATGAGCTCATATACCATTGACCTACAAATATGGTGGTTGTACGCGTAAAAGAATACATTTTTCGCAATGTTTGTACAATATTTTGTTGGGCGTTTTTAATAAAACAATTATTCCACTCGCGCTTGTTGGATATTAGATGGTTATAGCCAACTCGGCGCTATGCACCTCGTTGGCTATCTACCATCTCATATCCAACGCGCGCTCGTAGAATAATTGTTAAGTATAACACTCACGTCTATATAATAAACACTGTTAGGTGACGTTTTTACTTGCCTGGCTGTTAATCCTTTTTGTTCATAGCTTAAAGTCTTAATTTTCAATTACAATTTTTCTTCGTCATAGTTAGTCTTGATGCTTTGTTAGCCCAGGCACTTGTATTCAGCGTCAAGGGTAAATTATGTCGCCCTTACCCCTAACTAAGTCATGTATTGTTATCGGTCATTAGTAGTTACCATGGGAAATGTATTTATTCTTATCATAGTGCAGTTTGAACATTTAAGGACGTCATTGCTCTGGTCTATTTAACAAATAGATTCCGTGTTGTCGTGCGTCTGTTCAGTAAAAGATCACTGATGATCATAGCCGTACGGGCACCTTCGGACTTTGGAGTGCTGTAACCTCCATGCCCGAAAAAGTTGCACAATCTTTGAATGCGTTAGCATTAGACCGTATACAATCGCCCAAAAATTGCTACTGCTTTTGCCCAAATCCTGAGCGTTTTACCCGAAAAATGTCGAAAATTGTCGAAACTGGGGGCTTGTACGCTTATGCTGATGATGTCCAGATTTGGTAAGAACAAAAAAGTGGCACACAAGGCGATAGCCGATTGTGTCACTGGAGTTCTTACCACATTTTTACGTCATCAGTGATCTATTACTGAACAGACATACGGCGACATGGAATCTATCTGCTTTATATAATAAAGAAACAAAATATAAAATGATGACAGGTGAAATTCCGTTTCTTTGGTTTGGTTTACAAACACTCATTCTAAACCAGTTACCTGTTTTAATTCAAAGCTCCAGATCGTCTTGACGTTACGGTCACAAGTACATTAATCAACATGATAAACCACACGATTGCCAGTTGGTCTGAAGACTACTACAGACCGGACCCATCACCTGTGTCAGCAGTTGCCTCAACGGAGACCCCGAGCCTTCCATCAGTGCCTTCTAGTATGAGTGACAGCAGGCACGACAGTCTGAACCGGAGCATGAGTGTTGAAAGTCCTTTGAGCAGTCCAACGAGTAGGCCAGAGTCGAGTGCATCATTATGGTCAACAGGGTCTGGGTTTCCTCGGCGTCGGTCACCTTTTGTTCCGTTTTTACTCAGAAACCGAACAGGTGTGGTTGCTCATTTTGTTCTCTTAAAGATGTAGTCAACTCTATTTTAGTTTACGGACAGTCCTGCAAGATGGACTCCTGGTGTTGATCCATACGTACCTTTTTCAGTGATACTGTAACTAAACTCCGTGTACGCCAGACACCTTTCTAAGACCGACAGTTAGTGTCAGTCGCCGAGGGTGTTTAATTTACCATCCTACACTCTGCCTTCACAAAGTTTCTATTATGCAAGGTTGTATATGTCGGTCTGATATGATTAGCACAAACAAGCCAACGAATAGCCAAGCGATTATAAAGATTTCTTTAAGTGTGAAAGCCTTTGTTGCTAAAACACTTCTGAAATTAAAACTTCGCCTACATTCCCTCTATTTCTCCCAGAACACGGTTATGTTGTCACAGTCTCGCGGGGGTCCCATAATTTGCATTAAATGTTTAGACATTTTGTAGTGGCATCTTAGTGGTAAATTAAATTAACCTATTCAATTGATTTCAACGTCCATTTCAGGGTGTGTTGTATGGTTTAAGACTGCAACAACTACTCCATCGAAAGTGATCTTGGCCAGCACAGGTCAGGCGCTGCCAGGTCTTCCTGGGTCCGGCTCAGGAAAAATGTCCGAATGGAAAGAAGTGCCTTCAGGTGGCGAGGCTCCTTTTGAGTTCACGTCTGCAGAGAAGTTGAGACACAGAGTAAGATAAATCAGAAACAGTGTTGATATATGGCCGTTGTGGTACATGTCTTTGTGCAGTGCAGGAGCTGAGCACTCTCACACACAAGGCGACATGTCGCCTTGTGTGTTCTGACCTTAAAATGCTTGTCAGTTGTAACAACCTGTAGAATGACTGTTTAAGTGTAACGTAGACCCTTTGCATAAATGATGCCTAAATTTGAATGAAAATACTTTGTATATCCTTAGCCTCGTACTTATGTTTCTAGACAAAGGATTTTTAACATGAATGTCAGGCTTAGGATGGACAAGTACTATCAAAATCACTAGAGTGGTAAAGCTGCGGTTAGAAATTTGAATTCGAAGCAGTTCGATTCTTAACACGTGATCTGAAAAAAATGTCACGTGGTTTTGTGGTTGCAAGCGTTCTGTCAGCGATGATGTGATTTTAACGGTCGCTTCATGGTCATGTGAACATCGTTTTTCCAGAATTTGTCACAACTATAATGACGCTATCAAGCAAACAGAGTCGGAAAACTCACGGGATGTATTCAGGATGAAAGAAAGGCAGGTTTTGTTTCATTTTAATGGATTTCATATTGTTTTCCAGCAAAGAGTATCCGAAAGTCACGAAGCTTTCTGTTTGCTTTTCGATAAACAGTGTCCACGTGATAAAAATTTTTAACTCACGTGATCGAGATTGGCGCAGTGCGAGACGGAATTTAGCGACTGCATTTTACCACTCTAGTGATTTTGATAGTATTGCTATTCAAATATAGGCGCCATTTATTCAAGGGATCTATGGTTGCACTCAACCTGTAGAATTTTACCACCATTGGTAGACTGGAAATACAGTCGTATTTTTGCGAATGTAACAAAAAGATACAAGACAACAGGAAACACGCTCGGTCTGTGGCAAACGTGGTCTGGGGTCAGTGTCAAAACTCAGGTGTGCAAGACTCGCGAAATGATCTACGCTTTGCACCTCAACAATCGACGCTTCGCACCTCAACAATCGGCGCTTTGCGCCTTCATGCGATTGTTTAACGATTTTAGGAAGAAAAAATAACTGTTTTTTTTCCATACCGTTGGGTAAGTTTAAAATGGCGTGTTTGTCGTACATTTTGTGGGACTGCATGAACGTCAACATGACAACATCCTTGAAAATGTTGCGTTATGTTAACATGGATACGAAACATCCTGCGTTTAAAACTGTGACGTTTGTAAAAGAGTGGAGGGAGAAGTGACATTGTGGTCTGAGAAATTACAGGAGCAAGTAGATATTTATTTTATTTAGATGATGCAATGGTAAGATAAGTTACTGACGTGGGTTTTTGTACTTTGATCTGTCATGTTAGGACACCCATGAGCTCAACATACATCAAGTGATTGTTCAGGTGGAGGGCTGGGCCTCACTCTCCCCAGTCTCTGTTGATAGAGTCGGTACATTCTTCAGACAGGCTCGGCCTCAGAAGGTGGACAGCTCATCTGTGGTAAGATTCATTCAACTACTGCCCATGTTATATGCATTGTTTATTTAAATTACTGGAATACAGCTGTCCTTGTGAACGGCGCTAAGCCATATTGGATGGTAGTTTTTGTCCACAACACTACGTCATCAGTTTTGAGGTCACGTGGTGTTTTTGCCTCGCGAAATAGCGCAACTTTCGGGACTTATGAAATCGTACATTTAATCCAAGCGGCTTTAAAGTTTGGAATCTTATCTTTAGAACTACAAGGTTTAGAAATGTGCAGAAAGTAATTTCACTTCTTGTGCACTTAATTAGAACGAACGACGTTTTGACGAAACATTTTGGGCCTTTGAAGGTTGAAATGTGTATTAAGATGCTGTCTTCATTGATCAGGTTTTAATGGTCTTTGCAATAGTGTTGGCTTATCTTTTGTTCAGGTGAGTGATCTTCAGCCAGCACGAGTTGTATTTGATGTCAGTCTGGAAGGCAGAGCTCGCAAAGTAGTTACCCTAAGATCTGCACTCATGATAAAGAACAAGATAGACTTACCCTTGGAGATAAAGCTGCAAGGACTAATATCTTGGCATGGTACGTTTAAACGATTATGTAAGGTGGAAGGTTGTTATTGTACGGTTGTTTTCAGAGAACATGGTATTGCCTTAACATTCGATAATGCTAAAGAAGACGTGAAATATGTTGGTGATAATTTCGCACAAAGAGCTTGTCCATGAAAGTTAGTCTCTAACACAGATACCATCGACGACCGTCGACAACTGTCGGTCTAAGAAAGGTGTTTATTTTACAGGTGTCTGTTAAAGAGAGAGCTGATTGTACATTAAGTACAATACGTACACTAACAATTATAAAAAATGTTAATTACTATCTATTATATTGTTGCTTTCTAGGGACACTATCTCTTCCCGTTCTCGCCCCAGACTCTTCCGTGGCGATACCACTGCGTTGTACCTCGTGGCAACTTTACATGAGACCTTCTGGGGTAGGGGTGGGGTTTTGCTCTGAACCTATAGAATGGAGAAGCGTGCTAAGGAGTCATACTACAATGGGATTCGGACGGGAATGTTTCCCTGTGTCATCTGCAGGAGAGTCTGGAAGGAAGTTCAGGTAATGACAAGGACATACCAGTTTCTACACTTGGTGTGTAACAATACTCAGGGTACATCTTAATGTAAGATAACCGGCACCAAATGTAAATCGCTGAAGCCTGACAAAATAATATTTTGGTTACATATATGCTAATGTTTCTTCCGCACTTCGAACATTGATCAAGTACTTCAGGTCAGTTTTGAGGCCTTAGTATGAGTCAAGTCTGGGAATAAGCATTCGGCTAACGTGCTTACATCTTTGTTGCCATCCAATTCACTGAGATCGCGTGATTGGTTACTAGCTAGCTAGTTGCTGTTGTGTTCCTGCATGTCCCATTCACTCAGTTGCGTACAACAAATTGCACAACTGTAACACCCCATGTGAATTGTCACGTGGTCTGAATTCCGTGGCAACAAGGATGCGCTATGCACGTTTTCCGAATTGGCCTATTTCATATGGGTGAGAGTACTTATTGTGGGGTAGTTAGCATAATGGTTCCACGACATTTCCAAGGAGCAACAAAAAAGCAGGGCCAAAAGACGCAATTTACTTAAATAAGCCTAAACGCCGCTGAAGAAATATTTACGTTGTTGCTGCTCTTGTTAACAGGTTTTGTGTAGCAGTTAAGCGGGAGGGGTACCCCGAAGATGTTCCTTTACTTCAGGGTGCTCAAACAAAGCTGAATGTGATGCCCCAACCAGCGCACACCCTGACAATAATGTACTCAGTGATGTTGGTGAACCTTCTACCGTTTGACTTGAGCTACCAGGTTAAAAACACTCCAGCAAATGGAAACATCAAGGCGGGGAAATCTGTCCCCTTGTACACTGTAAGTGCTATATTATTCGCCTCGTTTTAGGTCAAAGGGGCAAGGTTGTGTGATATAGATACTGATTTAACAAGATGATGATATTTAAGTGTAGGAGAAATGACACGAGGGTCAAGCATGTCGATGGTCACAACTTGTGAAGATCAAATCAGACTGTAGTAGGAATTCATTTCATTTAGGCTCCAACAAATCCTGTTATTACTGTCATTTTGCAACCAGCCAACCAAACGAGGGTAAAAACAGTGACAACAACACCAATTTTACATATGTGTGTTGTTTAGCTTCATAAAACAGTTTGGTTTTGAAGAAAATTAGTACAGTCAAGTCTAAGGGACCGGCATGAATTGTCCAGCTTAGAGAGGTATCCTGCTTATAGAGTCTGACAGTAAAATGACTTTAAAATGACGCACAGGGACCAACACCAGTTGTCCATCTTATAGAGGTGTTCTTTACGACAGATGTTTTTGGAAATCAATTTGCTCTTGACATACGTTTTGTTATTGCTTTTCCTGTTTGCTTGTTAACAGGCCGACCCAGAGAAGGCTCTTGATTTAGGCATCAGCATTGAGAACTTCACGTACTGTGACAATATTCGCATTTCAAGACGATTGAGCATGGTAGAACATCCAATAATCCATGTGGAGTTGCAGGACACCAAGAGAAGATCTCTGATAGTTAATGTCAAAGTTTCTGTCAAACCGGGTGGATCGCTAAGGGTAAGCTTTTGTTGTAGCCAACAATCCACCTATGGGGGTTGACCATCAGCAGCCCCTGAGTCTCTCCCATGAAACCGTCACTTTAAGTTAAGAAAGAAAGCGCTCATTAGTAATAGAGCTTAGAACCATTTTTTATATTAAAGTGATTCCTCAGTATTGCATTGCACATCCTTACTGCGCAAAATTTAAAATATGGCGCCTTTTTCTATACGGATATCCTCGCGAGCGAGATAAATAGTCGTCATTCTCGTAAATCAGTACAGTGACCTATATATTTTGTTGCAGAATCGAGACTTGCAAGCTATCAATTTTTTTGCCAAGTATTCCGTTAATAATCATTACTTTCAGTTACCGCAAAATGTATCGTGAAACGATAAAATAGGGCGCGTGATTAGCTTAAATGGGGTAAGGTTGGCCCATCATGTTTCGTGCGAGCACGGTGACCTACCTTTTTTTATTGCATTTTTCGAAACAGTGCTTGGAAGGGAACATCTAGGAAAAGTTAAAAAAAATCGTTCGACAACTTTTATTTGTGAGGAAGTATCTCAATATACCTTTGTCTTATAATGCAATACCTCCAATGAAATATATAGTATAACTAGTTTACCTGAAAGTCCGTTAGTCTTTGCTCTTCATTTTTTTCTTGTCTTTTGTTTGGCAGGTGTCCATTTATGCTCCTTATTGGATGATCAATAGCACAGGGATCCCACTGGTCTTTAAGCAGGAAGCTGTTCCTCATGATATGGCCGGGCAGTTTGATGAGCATGAAATGGCTCGTAGTTTGACCCCGTTGTTGTTTTCTTTCTCCGACAGTGATGCACCATCCAGGCATGCTGACATGCACATTTTATTTCCTAATTTGTGAATATTTTGATATTAGTATATTCTCAGCTCCGACTATTGCATTTCTAGCTTTTTGATTGGCTAAAAAACTCCGACTATGAGCCAATAGTCGGAGTTTTACGTCATATGGAAAAAAGTGCGCCAAGTTTTTAACTTCAGCCCTCTATAATGGCCGACACTGGCAGGTTTCAGAGCTGTCTCCCACAAAAATTCAAGAGATATGGTTTGAGAATTTACTAAAACAATTATTCCATTCGCCCTTGTTGGATATGAAGTGATTATAACCAACTCGCGCTACGCGCTCGTTGGTTATTTTATCACTTCATATCCAACGCGGGCTCATGGAATAATTGTTATTTATTTTAGATTGCGAGCAGTCTCTCTTGTGCTCTTAATTCAATGGGAAGACGTGAGCTGCGAGTAGTGTGGGCCCAGGCACCCACGCTACTCGTAGCTCGTAGCTATGCAGTATGGCACCTTTTCACTGTTTACACTCTGTCCCCACTGACTTTAGAGCAAAGACTAGTCTAATTTCATTAAATAGTATCTCTTTTGAACCTTAGCTAGACTTTTAACTTGAAATCTTTCTCAATCCTGTAGTTATGCAATTCTCTATTTTGTTTGATTTTTATGTTTTTTTTTTACAGGTGTCAAATGAGAATTGGTAAGGGTTATCAACCTGGAGGCGGGAAGCCTGTTTGGTAAGTGCGTTGCTCTCAGTTTTTTTGGCATGTTTTTGTACTCTGTTGTTTACCTTGTTGCTTAACCTCACCTCTTGTCTATTTGCAGGAGTAATTCGTTTTCACTTGACAGTCCAAGGGAATTCAAACGTGTGCATGCTAGGCAAGGTGGAAGCCGTCCTGATAAGTGAGTCACGTGACGTAGTGTAATTCCACAGTTTGTCGACCAGTGTAGTACGTTACAATACGAAAAAAAATAACTTGTACTGATAACAATGAGGTATAGGATTGGGGATTGATCAGTCACATCTTTATGCTGGTTTCCTTATCTTCTTGGGTACTCAAAGTTATTCTTTTAGACGGAGAAATCAGCGAAATCACAATCACAGTCGAATCACAATCCAGTAATTCTTTCTTGTTGCCATTACGTGAATTTTGCAGCAAACAAGGCCAAAGAGAATAATAACTGCATTATATTAAAGCTATTGTGATTGCTGTTTTTTCTCTTTGGAGATTGCATTTAAGTGAACATTGCTGGTTAAAAAGAACGAAATTAGGCAAGGTAGTCAAACAATTGCTTCTCCTGAAGTTATTCCAAATGAAAGGCATATGCTTAAATAAAATAAATCAATAAACATTAAATATAAAATGTTGGAAACAAGTTAAAGATGCGATTTGTTAAATCATTAAATTCTAAACAGGTAACAAAGCACGAGAAATAAATTAATGGATAAATAAATACATAAATAAACTGTTAAATAACGAAATTATATTATTATAGTCAACTTAATATCATAAATCGACTTAATATCGCTCCGATGAAGAGCTAACGCTCGAAACGTCAGCTCTCGAATATCTACGGTGACCAATTTACTTTATCAACCCAGTTGATAAAACCAAATTATCTTAATATCAGGAAGGTTTGTGATGTTTAAATTCGCGAGAGGAATGTTAACTGCAGTTTCACTGAAACGCTTCTGAAATTGGAAATTTGTAACAGCAGCAGAAAACTGCCAAGGTTGTGTCGTTGTTAAGCGCAGCTTAATGGTTGTCATAGATACCAGGAACATAGTTGTCATAAAAGTCATCAACATGCATGGTTGTTATATAAACTATCAATATGGTTGCTATAGTAACCATCATACATGGTTGTTATAGAAACCACTGAGCCCGTTGACACGTTAAATCCTTCATTACAGAACGAAAAAGAAAGGAAAACCCGCTGGTGCTGGCGCGCCCGCATGCAAAGTGTCCAGCAGCGCAGTGAGCCGTCAGTTGGAGTTGCACGTGCAGGGCGCGTGTTTGTTTCGCGCAAACCTCCCTAGCGAGTCCGTGAGCCTTGTCACTTCTAAAAAATGGTAACGTAATGCTGGGCTGTTGATTGGGTGAATTGTTAGGTCAGGGTTTGGAAGTATTTGCTGTCATGGCAGCCTCAATGGTGTACTGTGTGTATTGAAGTACAAGTGCATCAAATTATCCCGGCAGAACGTGTAATATCATCCGGCTCAAGCAAAAACGTTCTGTATAACAATTAAAACACGCTTCAGGCTAAAAGTGATTCGATAACTTACCGAGGATGAATTTGTTGGTAAGAATGTAAATCACAGAGAAGTAAAACTGCTTGCATCTTAAGTATTGTATCGTGTATTTTTAACGTAAATACAGAAACACTTAATTCTTAACATAAATTAAATGAACCTTTCCTAAAGATGCTGTTAAACCATTTCAGTTGTGATTACTATAATATGAATATTTGTTAAGATTTTATAACAATTTAACGTAAACGTTTTTAAAAATGCAGAAATATTTTTTAAAATCTAAATCTAAATTACAGGCACCATAATGTAACAAAATTTTATAAAACGTTGCAAAAGAAAATATGTAACTATATACATATTTGCATTAAGTAACATCTTATCATTTTTTAGAACTAAACCGTGTTCAGCATTTTATCACCTCAATTTTCAGACATTTCTATTCAACGGACTGTTAAGAAGCTGATGGCCATCATTATCTCGCGATAGGAAACACAAACCTTCCTGAGCAAACTTGCCTCATTTGATGCTTCTCAATTCGCGGGGACGTGTCGTGAACAGTCTGTCATAATTGGTAACCAAGCTGTAGTATTGCGTGGACTAGGTCGAAATAACGCTGACAATTTCGTGATCCGCACCATTCGCACTCACCAAATGCTTAATTGTTCAGATTTACATCCGTTTGCTTGCGTTTAGCTTTTATTTGTTGGTTAGGGCAATAAGTAAAACTGAGCGATTTAAATTTATCGTGGGTTTGGGAGATCAACGTGGTAGTGTGGTGTTAAGAGAGGGGTGTTAGCACTCCAGAGTCGGAGTGGTGACGTATACAAGTCTTTTCTCTTTAAGTCGAAAAAATTTCGATGATAGTTAAAAAAATTATCTGTCGTCTAAAATGACATCGACCGTTTATTAAAGCGAAAAGTGCGCCGAAGTTATCTAAATCAATTGACTAAATTAAATCCATTGACTGACCCACAAGGAAATTTTTTTTGTAATTTCCCGAGACCCTGAAGCAGTATGGAACTAAACGTTAAACCGAGCAGCAAAAAAGTTCGAATAACTGAAATTAGTAGAAACTCAGCTGTGTTCTATTGGAAATCCGCGAATCTGATTGGTTCTCCCTCTAATAGAAAACAATCGCGCGCGTTTTTCTCTTTGAAGGCATGATTTTTATTGACTTTTTCTTAGAAACACGCAAAAAAGTAACGTTTGGAAAGCAAGCCTTTTGAGTTTCTTCAAAAACAATTAGACCACTCGCCCTCGTTTTCTACAAGCGATAGTCAACTCGGCTGCGCCTCGTTGACAATTCAATAAAAACTCGGGCTCGAAGTCTAATTGTAAATTATTATTCAAACCATTGTCATGTTGCCCATATATGGTCAGGAAGAGACTGTTATCTGTCATCTGTACTTGACGGATATTCTGTGACATACGTTAAGTCACGATAGTCTCGTAAAGCGCCGCATAACGACAACTTTTCTAGCTGTAAAAAGCACTTCGTTAACAATTTGTTGAATAATACAACAATTATCCTGCCCAATCTTGTGGAATTTCGCCTGATTTTAGCCAACTCGGCCTTCGGCCTATCAGGCGATATTCCGCCCGATTTCGCAGGATAATTGTTAAATAAATGAAAAGGAAAATAGACGTTTATATTCAGCTGCCACTTCCTCAGTGGTTTGACCTGCAATTTGGCGGATATCTAGACAACTCTTGGACCCCAAAAAGGGCACTCTGACTTAGCTAAAGCATGATATTTTCTTTAACAAGGGAGCGTATTATTATTATATATGGAGCCTTGATTGCGTACGTTTTCTTAGGCTACGTCCATACCAAGCAGGGTAAATTTGAAAACGGCATTTTCGCCTCCAAAGCAGGTAGAATGTCTTTCTGCGCACAGTATTCCGTTTTCAAATTGTTTCACATTCAATACTGAAACGCAGCCTCGCCAAAAACGCTTAAATTCGAGCTGGAGCATGCGCACATAACTGAGCAAGGTTATTTGACTGTTTTGCAGTCAGCGGTATCAAAAGGTTCTGTTTTCGCCTTCCTCACTAACACACCTAGCCACTTTGTAGAGCGTTTTCAAAAAGTTCCATTTTCTACGACCGAAAACGTCGTTTTAGTGTGGACGGAAAGCCAATCCAAATTTTCTCGGATTAGTGTGGACGTAGCCTTAGTCTGCGATTATCGTGGACACTCAGCGCTTTACATTGAGTGTGGTTCCTCAGTGTTTTTCTGTGTATAACGTTCTCATTTTGTTTTGTTTTCTGCAGGGTGTATGATATTGGTATTGATGTGCGGTTTGGCCAAGGCCGGTATCGTGATACCAGAATTGTTACCCTTGCTACTCGTTATCAACTGGAGAATAGGACTCAGCACACGCTGGCGTTTTCACAGAGGCACTTTGTCAGAGAGCAGGTTTGTCATCATCATCATCATTTTGTCCTTTTCCCATTAAGGGAAATGGGGCCTTACAGGCAGGTTTGTAGATGCAGCAAAATTGTATTTCCAGGAAATCTCCATACTTCCCCTATAGAAGGTACTGGAAATTCGTGGGGGAGAGAGGGGGGGGGGGGGGGTGGGTCTCAAAGGCCAAAAATTTTAAAGAAATGTATGAAGCTTAATTGGAATTTCCAGAGGGGTGATGTCATAAGAAAAGATCCCTTCTTGGGGAGGTATGGATATTAAACAATTCATTCTGCTTTTCTTCTTCTGATCGCTCCTTTTTTGGAATGTATATTTTACAATTTGGAATTTTCCTTTGTTTTGTGTGTGGTAATATATGATCCTAAGCATAAAACAACAGAAAATACCACACTGTACCAAAATGCAGAATTGTACCACAACATATGCTTTGATCACTTTGTTATTCTTGTGGCTTTTCAGCTCCTAGTCAAATGAAATAAAAAAAACGAAGAAGCGCTTCAAATTAGTGTCTTATTAGACTGCTGTAATTGATTTTCGAAATAAAATCTTGTCCATGCACCAATAGACCATATTCGTATTCTAATTACTGGACTGGAACTAGCTTGCAATGGAGGCTAATGCGGGGAATCTTTTCAAATACAAATGACATAAAGTTATTTTTAATGATATTCCCCACATTAGCCTCCATTTCAAGTTGTTTTCAGTCCAATATCGAGAATACAAACAATGGTCTGTTTGGTGATACAACGGCTAAACATTCTTTTTGACTGCCTGGCAGGAAACAACAAATCCGGAGAGTGCACTGACTGCGCTGCCTGGGGCCCTGGTGCTCTTTCATTGGGCCAGAACAGACTTAGACCAACTCTTGTGCATCAGGTAGAGTCATTCATGGATTCCTCGTTCGCTTTCCTACTTACAGACCATTTAGTGCAACAGCTCTCACAAGCGTGTAACAGTTGTAATCGCCGTTCTCAGCAGTTTGATATACAAACGAGTCGAATGGATCATTCTCGATCGTGCTGGCCGATGTGTTGAGTCTTTCCTTTCGTTTGCATACCTTCGTAATAAATAATGGACGAGCAACCAGCGTTTAATTGAAACGTTCTGTTTTTTTTTTAGTTTAAAATAAGCCTTTGACTGCCAACTGACAGCTATCTTTATTTGACTCAATCCGCCTGCAACACAATGTTTAAGTATTGAATGGGGTTTGAGAATGTACTAATTAGTCAATACACGGAGTAGGCTTATTTTGGACAATTATTCGTCAAACTTCTAATTGTTTATTACTGACAACCCGCATACTTGATGAAGACTCGATTTGTTGATTTCCCGATTGATTTGATTTCTTTTACTAGTTGGTTGTTGTTTTCTTCCAGCGATATATGACAATTTGGCATATTGCGAAAATATACTTAATAAAGGACATTAATAGAGGACATTATCCGTGTTTGCATAGCCTCATCTAAACACAAGGGGACAATTCGAGACAGTTATGCAACCCGAGCCGCAGTCGAAGGTTTGCGTAACTTTCGAGAATGCTCCAATCATCCGAGTGTTAAGCTGAGGCTATGTTAACACGTCTATTTCGTAAATATATGCACGAAACTAAAACGTCACAATCATGTTTACATACTTTCATCTAAATACACCTATCAACCAGTGAGAGCGCGCGTAGTATCCCAGTTATTTTGTAATATCGTAAGGTCGCATTACATAGTTCCAATTCTAATACATATATATGCTTGCATGCTTACTGTACAAGAGCTTCTTACTGTGCATCGCAAGACAAATACTTCATTATTATTAAGACCTTAAATTTTCATAAATTGCTTATTGGAGATTGCTTCAACAAAGAACTTGTCTATCTGAAAAAAAAAAAAATACATAGCAGGGGGTCATTGTTTCCCAAGGATTGATCTCGACGGTAGGTTTCCAACTTTATGCCATCTTGTGTTAGGTTAAATGATGTTTCTCACTGCAAATGGTCTGGCGGCTTCAAGATTGACCAAGACGATTCATTTCACATTAATATGAGGTATGTTGAAGTTAGGTGGCAATAGTACGTTAGTGTGCCAGTCATTCAGTTCGTCTGTTTTAGCAAATTATCAATTTAAAGATGGTAAGGCAAATTAAAATTCGAGATGGATTGGAATAGATGACCTGGGTTAGCAATGTCCTCGTTCAGCCTCCCTATAAAAGAATTGCCTGCCTGCGTGTTTGTCTGTCTGCCTACCTGCCTACGTATTTGTCTGTTTGTCTGTCTATTTGTATGTCTGTGTGTCTATTACTGTCTGTAACTGTCTGTCTGTCTGTCTGTCTGTAACTATCAGGTCTGTCTGTCTGTTACTGTCTGCCTGCCTGTCTTAACTGAGGTACATTTACTCTAATAACCTTCTGCAAGCCATCTTTGCTTAGTTTTCTTTTTTGCGCTGTTTAGTTCTTTGTTTTGTTTGTTTTTTAATAATTTCAAACATTAAATGCTTACGAAAATCGACGGTAATCACCACGTGTGATCAAAGTGATCAGGAGATCGATCAGGTATTGACTTAAAAACATTCTCCCTTGTAAAATCCTTCTGTTCTTAGGAGCATAAATGGCTGTTCATTGTTTGTGAGAGTAGAAGTGATGCTAAGAGGAGCTACTTTTCATGTCCTTTTTACTGACGCCTCGCAGCTTCCGCCACCATTCAGGATAGACAATTTATCAGAGGTATGTACTCATCTGTAATGGTTTCCGTGTTCAAATTAGCACGCAAATATGATTTTAAGCAGGGCCTTTTGCACGACAGCATTTATTGTCAATGTGATTACAATCTTGCGCTTATCTGGCTTTATGCAAATCCTAATAGAACATTGTTGACGTATGTTATTGTGTCTGACAGGTGCCAATCACTTTCTATCAGTGTGGTACAGAAGACAGGCTACGCACGATTCTCCAACCAAAACAATCAGGTGACTGATTTGCAGAGCAATAGTAACTGCTGGTATTTTCTGTTCTAGCAACATTGCACTGAGAACGCAGCATTTTGTTCACTTGGTTGCTTAATAAAGTAATTTTGACTACTTTTTACTTGGAATTTTGTGATTGTTTCTTTTTTCCATTGACAAGCGAGCTGCCTGCCTGTGAGACCTGTGCTTTATGTATGCTAACTGAATTGTCGCTTTTTTATGAAGTGCCTTACTCATGGGATGAGCCGACTCTGTTGCCTGAGTTGTCTGTTGGGGTGATGGGAAGTGGATCGTACACACGTTATCACATGCAAGATCTTGGTGGAGGCGACCGGTTGTACTACTATAATCCCATCTACGTCGTGTTCACACACACTTTTTCCAGGTAATTTTCAATCCTGGCAAATTCAGTGAAGCCAGCTGAGCAGCTTTGCCACTGATGTTGCGGAGCAGGGTTCTTGTATTGACTCGCGCTTTGCTCAAGTAACTTGAAACTTTAAATTAAAATTTGCTGGAGCAAGTTGCCTGGTTCCGTTCCCAGTCGCTACTTTCTCTCAGTCTTTCTAGACACAGTGATACTCTTGTTTCATTTGATACGCGAAAAATAAAAGCGGGGCCTTTTCAAAACTCAAAAAGACATTTGGTAGCTTGCTCGAGCAAATTTGAGACCCAAACAAAATTGCAATCATTATTGGAATGGAGCATTGCGCCAGAACATCGTGCAAATATGAAGATCTTGTTTGACTGAAGCAGTGTTGTGCACATTGTAACTATACCTTCAACAAGCCGTGTGCACACAAACGTTTTCCTCCCAATGCTGTTATCGGGCAATGGCATTTTGCTTATTTTGTACTATTTCTTTAGTTGTATCGGTAATGTGTGGACTTCTCGTGTTGTGAACTTTTTTACGATGCGATGAACCCATGAAACTTGTACTGCACTGTGCAGGGGAGAAAATAGCGATGATTTCCAGTTAGTAAAGGCTTACAGTCAATTCCTGTTGATTTGTTGATTTGCGCTTTTGAAATTATACCTTTTTCAGCGTGGATGGCCAGGTTTGTGGCTCAGTTCACCTCAGACCCGCCATAGCAAACGATGAATCATCTCTGGACTTGAGAGAACTTGTACTAGATGTACCACAAGGTTCGGCTGTCCTGCTAAGAAGAAAGGTAAAGACGAATAAAGTCATTGATAATAGAACGTACGACGGTTATACAATAGCACGAGAATCATGATGAAGATGATGATGATGATGAATTAGTAGAATTGTTACACGTGTGGATTTCACGTAATCAAGCCACGTCACGTTGACTAGCAACGTACATAAATTGACCAAAACGCGGGCTCAGTTTATTCCAGTTGACAGGGTACCAAACAAAAAAACTTCCCGGTGATCAGCTTTCCAGTTACTTTCTGACTTGTTACATTTCCATGAAGTTGACTTTTGTCCTTGTTTCAAACTAAGACCTGGTGCAAAGTCTTTCCTTTGTTTAATGCACAAGTTCATTTCATTGAAATAAGAATCATTTTCAGATGTTAAAGATTTTGTAAAAAAGAATACAGGCTTTTTAGTAGAGGATAACACTTGACAGATAGGTTACTGATAACTTCAAGGCTCAGAATAGAATAGGCTTAATTTTGAAAGAGAAACAAACCTAGCTACAGCATTACTTTCCCGACAAAATATGCCAAGTTGTTTCTCTTCAGGAGCCCCACAAGAGATCCCAGCTGTGGCGACTGACTGGTGGGGGCCTGTTACGTCACGAAGGCTCCTCGCCTCCGTCAGTTAAGCCGTCAACAGCCAATGCTGGACTCGTGTTGGATATTGACAGCTTAGCTCCTCCCACATGCGGCAAGTATGTGCGGCTTGTGTTGAGTAAACCCAATCCACGGCGGGTGCATTCTCAGACGTGGTCTTTTACTGAGGTACACAGAAACGTTACTTTCATACTACAAATTATTATTGTTACATAAACGCTTGCAATCAGTGTAAAAGTAGAATGTGTGGGAGGCTTTCAAACTGCTCTAGTGGAGTAGACGTTCGGAATGGAAACCAAGGCAAAAATGGTGTCCCTGTCTGTCCACTGCTCTTGGAAAGAACTGCACGCATGCACAGTTTCCGCCAAAACTGCCTCATAAAACAGTCTTAAATTTCTGAAACCCTGCGCTGAAAAGTTAAGCTTTATACGCCGTGTATGCATAGGAAATTTAGTCATTGTTATCCACTTAGGTTTTCGGCTCGAAATTTTATTTTGCCGTGCTATTTTTATCACGTTTTCCTACAAAAGCCTTGCGCATATCCGCGTCAAATTCCCAGAGAGTTCGAGGTGGCGAAAACCGGAAGTGGGGTTGGATTTTCGCGTTGGACTTCTGTGAACTGGTACAGCAGAAGACTGTTTCTTTACTCAGTGCCAGTAATGATGAACTTCTACATTGAAATCTGGTTGTGAAAGATGTTACATATTAATTTCAAAATCTTCCAACATCCATTCTACTATCAGTTACAATCAAGTTGTAAGCTGAGTTGTATACAGGAGATGTGTGCAGTTGGAATTACGAATTGTTTTTCAAAGCTTGGGCCTGAAAGAGGTTGAAAATAAAACGCAGGACATTTAACAAAATCCTTCACCCAAAAGCGGAAAAAACGGTTTTGCATTCACAGGAGGTCCTGTTTGGTTGCCATTTAGTTCTAAGGGGCGGGGGTTATTGGGCACGAGCGCTGAATAAGCCTTCGTTCGCCCTTTTTGGCCGCCAACGCGCAGAGGCCTGGAGCAAGTCAAAATTGACCCCAAGGGACACGTTGACCCTCTACGTTTGAGCAATGGCGGCGTCCAACTAGAAAGCTCTGCTACTTTGGACGTCGCACACTTATTTACTTCTAAGGCCTAATTTCATTCCTCTTTTGTCTCTTTGTTTATGATATAGATAGTGCATAAATACCTAGGATAGTGTGAATAAAGGATTGATTGATTGATTGATTGACTCCAAGGTCCAAACGCGAACAAAATTATCCAACGCTTGCCCATTAAAAACAGCAGCACTGCAGGCTACTTGGAGGGAAAAGGCTGGTTCGGCCATCTTGTATGTCCATATCTCCAACGTTTGTGTATAAAACTTGTCTGTGCTTGTATTATTAATAGGATAATCGCATGAAGTGCGACCTTCCTGGTTTGTATGTGCAACCGAGAGGTGGAGGCTTAAGAGATGGTAAGTGCACCACCGTACACTCTTTCTAAACACGAAACTCAACAGTTGTTGTTTTGAATGACACCTTAGTCAGTTTAATCAACTTATTTTCACTACAATTTTTCTAAAGAGAATTTCAGTCACACCGTAGATGTTAGGTTACACCGTAAATGGTAGGTTAGGACTTAAATGTTGAGTCGTTCGTGTAGTTTCTGAGTATGCAAGGCAGCGCTTCACTCGGGTTAAATTTACTGATATTCATCTTCCATCGAATTGAACGCGATTCCGCGAAGTTCGGGCTCCATTAATTGGCGTATTATACATCGAGTTTTTGTCCAACTACGTGCGCTCTCATTGGTCACTTCGAGGTCACATGACATGTAACATTAAGAAATGTTTCCCGCCAGAAGTCTCTGAGCGGGCAACATTGTTTTCATCGGGAACAGTCATTACTTGTTAAATTTTGTAACAAATCACTGCCATGCAACTTCAAACAATTTTTGTTTCAGGTGTGGACGCAGTGCTTGGTCCAGCAAACATCACGAAGGATGATCAAATTCCAATCGAACAGTGTATTAGTACGTGTAAGCTGAGGCCTGGTTCAGGCTGCCTTGGAGTCAAGATCCTAGCAGATGGACCAACAAGAGTGCTACAGATCGCTGACTGCTTGCAACAGGTAAAACGTGCAAAGGTAACTTTGTAATGCCAAACCATGATCAGATACATTTCATGCGAACATTGGCCACGTGTTATCTTAAACATTGTAATATTATAGCCGAAATTCCCCTCAATTTTGACCGTTTGGCAAGCAGTTATCAGATGAATTCCGGTCTCCGAGACAAGACTGGACCTGCGGTTTTGTTCTCAACGTTGCTAAGCCGAGCTGTTTGAATACTGTTGACTGTGTGCGCTCTATCGACTGATGGGTTAGGTTGGATGCAAGTTATTGTTAATACAATCAAGCAAATGACGTTCCCTGCGTTTAACCACTTTGCGAGATGTAGTAGACACTGGATATTATTTCCCGATTGCTCTACCCTTGTGCTCGTGGTGAACTTCGAAAATTAGAAACTTCCAGTCACTGATGCTCACATTTTGCCTTACAATAAATTACAATCACACAAAACCTCGCGTTCCCTTGCCACTGTGTATTTTACAGATGCTAAAAGAAGTGCGATTATTTGTTTGTAGTCCGAAGAAGAAGCAGAGAAAGACTGGATGCTAGTCGAACAGAAAGGTGGTATGCGGCAGGCAACCGTGAGTAGCCTGGACACTGCAGTAGATTCACCCGCGCTTGAAGTGCAGGTTCGCTTGGCTGGAGGGATTGGGGTGTCGGTTATTAACTCCGTTCCTGAAGAACTCGTTTTTATCAATCTGGAGCAAATTGAGGTATGGTACTCGCGACTATGGACGTTCAATGAGAGTTAATGTTTGAAGGAGCAACGTCTGTGCACTTCGAAAAATTTAGCCTAAATTTTTCAAATTCGTCATTTGCAATCCGTCTCAATGTTGTCCATCCTTGTTCCTTTTTGGTTTTGTATCACTTTTTTGGTTTTCTTCTTCCTTAGCAAACTATTACTTTGAGGTTTCCTACATTTTGAAGGTAATTTGGTCTTATTCCCCGTCCGTACTGCGTACACTTCGGTAAGAGCTTACCTGGAGTTTTTTAGTCCGCCATTACGGGGCTTTTTGTTTGGGAGGGCTCGATGAGTTGAAACGTCTGAATACCGTCGAGATTCATCTACTCTGTATTGCAAGCATTTCTGGCGTAAATAATGTAGAAAAAGATTTTGGATTGTTAACGTTCGTTGGTGTGCGACTAGCAAAAACATTGCATGCGGAGATTGCGCAGTACGGAATGGAAATCATCTTTAACACTTCAAGGAACTACGTCACGACATTTTCAGTCATTTTTTGCGACGAACTATCTTTAAATTAAATTACCCTTAAAATGTAGGAAACCTTAAAATAATTATTTACTGAGAACGAAAATCGCGAGAAAGAGGCGATAATAAAACAAACAGGAACAACGATGGTTAAAGATGGAGAAGATTGATATGGAATACAAAGGAGAATGTGAACAATTTGGGCTAATTTTTCCAAATGAACAAACTATGACGGAGTTCGTTTATTCCGGTGATCGGTATTGTTTTGCTTTCAGGTGGACTACATAAGAACTTCAAAGCTTGAGACATTAGAAGGCCGCATTGGACGCATTCAGGTCAGTGCTTAAAGTGTTTATATCATGAGGTAGAACACGTTGCTACATTATCGTAAGTAGAAACTTCAGTGCGCACCTGTGCGTTGCTTTTGCGCGGTGAAGCTCCGTTATTTTTGGTATTTGCTACTTCTGTAAACAAGACACTTGGTGTCGTTTAACGTTGGTTGCCCCCAAGGGGTTCGATTCTCTTTCTAATTCACGCCTCGTGCGTAGGTTTTATACTGAACGTAAGGCATTCCTTATTTGCCGTGGTGACGATCTTCACTGTCTGTTATGCTGCTGCGAATTCAATACCCTTTCTTTATGTGTGAATGTTTGGCATCATTTCGCGTTCACGAATAGTGTTCCCTGTGTGGAAGGTGGTGCAGTAAATAGTACCAGTAACTCACACAATATGATCGTCCTGGTGGGGTAAGGTCATAAAAGAACAGTTGGTGACTGACGTTACGACATACTGAGCGGAAGTGACCAATTACTGTTGACGAACTTTACACGACAAAACTGACGAATCGTTTTCAACGGACCAGACATAACATCATCGAGTGTCAAACAACATTTCATTCGACTTTGAAGATGACTTCTGATCACTAAAGCAATATTTCAGAAAAGAAATACTTGTGGGAACAGCGCCTTTTTCTGTTACACCACGAGTCCGTTGGCGTTTAAATTGTTATGTTTGATTTGTAGATTGACAACCAAATCTTCGCCAGTCAGCTTCCTGTGTTACTGTACCCAGCCCTCCCTGAAAAGGGTTCCAAAGAAGAGACTTTGGCACAGCAGCAGCCCACACTTCTCGTGTCAGCTTCTAAAGAACCTACCAGGCTTCCTAATGTAGAAATATTCAAGGTCAGTTTTGTTGTTGCCGTTTTTGATGAGTACAAGACTTAAGTTTAAGTATATGTGTTCGTTATCTGGGTAGCTCGTTGAATCACATGTATTTGATGTTAGAGGAGCTTGACCATTTTATCTATTACCGTCTAAATTTACTGGCGATAGTATCGGGATGTACAGACCTTCACGTATTAAATTCGGTAAAGGTAACGAATCTGATCCGATCCGTCCAGCCAACGCGTAGGTCGACAGTTGACCAACGCGTCCGTCGACACACGACCGACATTCTCCAAACCGCTTTGGTAATAATTTCCTTCACATGCTGGGGATATATGATGCGTCAGCGATGTATCGGTGGTACGATGCGTCGGTTGTGCATTTCTGTTCGGCTAAACAGTTTCAAAGTTATTACCTTTTAATTAATGCTTCTCGCGGAGAATGAAGCTATAATGGTGTTATTTAAACCCACAGAAGTAAATTGGCCGAATTAAACGTAATAAAATAGGCTAAACTCAGCGTTGAGAGTCTCTTTAATGTAATTGTATTCTCTGGTCATTACAGACTCTAGATGTTTCACTGCGTAAGATGACTCTCCAGATGGAGGAGTTATTACTGCTTAAGCTGCTTCAGTTCTTTGGTTATGTACAGCAAGATGATGATATCGCGGGACCTAGCCACGAGGATGACGAGTGTCTTTATGCTACTCAAAGGTTTGCCTCTCACTATATTGTACCGTATTATTATTTGCTACAATAAAACTTTACGTTCGTGTGAAATACCCAGAAACAAAGTTTTTTTGGTTGTATTTTGATTCACATAAAGTCACGAAAGTAGCTATTCTATCCACAGGCTAGTAAAAATTTTATTTTGTTGAGTAGGTTTTGGGCTTTCAGTAGCCATTTTTGGCTGTGAAAATGTCAGACATCGTAGTTTATTTGGAAGGAAACTGAGAGAGCAGAACTATGTAGAATGTAACACGTATGACAACGTACACTGCTAATTTACATCAAAGAATCTAATGCCTTAAAAAGCGACATTCTGAAATCACCAAATTAAAACGCAAACGAATTCAATGCCTTCTGCATCTTCAAGTTTCACAGTTGTGGCAGTAATATATCAAACACTCCGAGTGTTTCATCACATTTCCAAACACCGACAAGACAGTTGAAAATACGACGCGAAGCGGGGTATTTTTTACGAACTTCGAGGTGTTTGGAAATGTGACGAAACACTCTCTCGACTGTCTACTGTTTCTTCTCAATCGACACTGAAACTACTGAGAATATGAAGAAATAAAATGTTAAAAATTTATGCCAATAAAGATTAGATTTATTTTCCAAACCACGGTCATGGTTCTGAATGCCTTTATGAATTAGAACGAGTTTCAGTTGAGTGTCGTAAAACCAAAACCAAAGTAATTACTTTTGCCAATCACAAAGGACAGAGACAAACCAGTGAACCAATCAAAACTCCACGGTATTACAGTCGTCCCAAGAGAAACCGAATACAATTAATACTTATGTCATTTTTTTTTTGGGGGGGGGGGCAAACAAGCTAGGTGTATTATGGGAGATGTGAAAGTGGCGAATAAAGAAATTAAAAGAAAAACATTTAAGATACGTGTTGGAAAGAATCTCTGTTGCATTAGAACAGTGCAACATATTGCCTGTGCTATAAGGGTCATTTAAAACAAACATATTTAGTAGATCTTGTTGTACATGTTATTTCTTGGTATTGCTATGCCTTTAGAATATCATATACACAATGTTAACATCGTTTTTGACATCACGTTTAGGCCGACATTACCAAGTTCATCAGGCTCTTCAAAGCGTTACTACTTTGAGAACCTCCAGCTGAACTCCACCCAGCTTAAGTTATCAGTGTCCAGTGCTGGTCGGCTCCCTGAAGATCTTCAGAGTCTAAAGAACAGCCTTGGTCTTATTCTGGTCAACTTGGAGGATGCTACCGTTTATTTAGGTTGGTATAGTAATACATACGTGAAAATTTTCTGTTGTGTTTTTTACCGCGGAAAATTATACAATTTATAACATGCAATATTGTCAGATTTGAAAAATGAATGGAAATAACGCAATAAAAGCTGTAGCCGCTGCTAAACGCGAGAAAAGTAAAGGGGCAAGCCAAGACAAGGTTCAGTTCGGCTGCTTGTCGTGATTTGTTGAAATAGAACCAGCATGCTTGTTCTGATTCCTAGACACTGCATATAATAATGAAATCCTACAAATACATACCAATGCAAACACAGATACGTATGAATGACAACCACTTGCATCATTGTACTGTAGTAAAGCTATGATTTTTATAAAAATAACGACACATTTGAAACTACGTTTGCAAGACATGTTTCGGTCGTTCAACGACCATCTTCAGTTGAAAGTAGAATTAATGTGAAGTTACATTTGAATTTATAATATAATGCTAAACAAAGATAACTAACAAGTGTGAAATAAATTGGAAACCTAACAAAATAGCCAAAAATAACAAAAGAATGTACAATAGTAACATGCTGATTAGAACGAGAGAGTTAAATTAACATGGTATAATTGCTTGTTTAAAGAAGGTTGCTCCCAGGAGATATGTAGCGCTTCTTTTATCTTGACCTGGAATTTTGTGGTCGCATGGTCTTTAACTTTAAAACATTCAGTAGAGCAGGATTTGTGGCAAGCCTCAGATTGTTGAAGGTGTTGAAAGATATGTGAGGTCCTGTCCCTGTTTAGGTGTTCGCGAATGCGTGTCGAGAGTAAAGCTATGTTAAATAATGCATACTAGGCCTAAGCAAACTGACCATTCAGGGGTTGCGTGTGTGTTTGTGGGTGTTGGGGTTGGGAGTTGGAGGGCTGCGAATCTGGCGTAGTCTAGCTACTTAACAATTATGCCATGAACGCCCGTTGGATATGAGATGGTAGATGGTTGTATAGAGTAACTCAGTAAAGCAGATTGCAACATTTGCATTAGGTATACCAGTAGAATTGTACTAGTAGCTCATACATCTTGATGGCTAAGCCAATAAAAACTCTTAAATTTCATTATTAAGAATTAACTTCATAAGTGTGAACAGTGCTAAGGCTGATCCAAGTCTGACACTCTGGGATTGAGGCAAAAATCAAAACCTCTTCTTTGAGCTACCTCATTTAATACGTGTGTCTAGTTAGCTTTGGAAATAAAGTTTGCCTACAAAATTCCCATGCCCCACTTTATTACTACAAAGAAGGTTTTTTTTTAATTTGTATGTTTATGGCACTTTATGTTTACACTGTGTGTTATCTCTTGTAATGATAACCTGGTTGTTTCTCGTTATTTTGTAGAATCGTTCTCCAGGTCTCATCCGTTTGACACCATGTCCTCTCACCTGGACGCCATGAGTAAACATTACACTGAGGTGCGTAGGAAACTCAGTCCAAGCCTTCCCATAGTCGTCTTGTATTGCACTGTGACTATAACGCAATTTAACCCAGCTGTTTAATGTCACTTGGGCTTAGTGTTTAGAGCCAGGCAATAGTCGTATAAACCTTACAGATTCTGTTTTGTTCGCACGATAGAAATATTTTGACCTGTTGTTCATTATTTGGGGTTAATCGCAATGGGTGCCTGGCAAGGCAATAAGTACTTGTTTACTGGTTACAGTTTTTCTGAAAAATAATTTTGTATATCATGATGGCTTATGCATGGCTCATCGTCTTAAAAACCAGTCAGCGGTAGATTACACAATTTTGTTGATTTGGGCTTAATTGCATGTGCAGCCCATGTTATGCACGA
The DNA here is from genome assembly GCA_947652115.1 of Blastomussa wellsi. NCBI lineage: Eukaryota > Metazoa > Cnidaria > Anthozoa > Scleractinia > Plerogyridae > Blastomussa > Blastomussa wellsi. Next base: position 17,312,416 of record OX393564.1, read on the forward strand.
TGAAGATTCCAGGAAAGGGTGTCTTGTTGTCTGCATTTCAGCCCAAAGACAACACTAAACTTCTCGTCAGCTCTTTGCGTTAACTTAAAAAATGATTTTTTAAAAAAATAACACTGCTCAAAGTTGCAGATTGTGACTGTAGTAACCACTGTTGTTATGTTCAACAGGAAATCCGCAGTCAAGCAGCGGCGATCGTGGGCTCAGTCGATTTTCTCGGTAATCCCATGGGACTCATAAATGACGTGTCATCTGGTCTGGAAGGACTGGTGAAAAGAGGGAATGTGGGAGGCTTGTTTATGAACGTGGCTCATGGCGTGTCCGACTCAGCTGCTAAAGTGAGTCCAACAATTGAACTGTTCAACAATAGCGAAGAACGCGAGTGGCGTCATGGCTCAGACAACAGCGAAAGCCGGTGATCCTAAAACACTTTTGAAACAAAAACTTCGCCTACGTTCTCTCTATTTCTCTTAGAGTAGGTTTACACTACGGAATATTTTCGCGGATTCATAGTTGTTACCGGATTCATCGTATTTAGAGTATTCGGATTCAAAGGCGTTTACACTAGAGGAGTATTTGGATTCCCAACCGTTTACACACATTCATAATCCAGTGACATTATCAGGAACAGTTACCAAGACAGTGTCAAGCATGTTACAGCAATATGTTTTAGGTCAGCCGTCTTGGTCAGCCGTCTTGGTTTACCGCAGACGGATAAATATCAGGATTCACTGAAATACCTGTTTACACGCACGACAAAACATCGCGGGTTCATCAGTATTCGGATACAAAGTATTCACTTTGGATTTCGGATTCAAGATCTCCGGAGACACGACCAAACCGGGACGTTTTTTTTTCGGATTCACCCGCCTGTGTGTAAACGGCAAAACGAGTCCGGTACTAAAACATCTCGGACTAGTCACGAATCCGGGAAAATTCCTTCTAGTGTAAACGTAGTCTTAGAACGCGCCAATGTTTTCCGAGTCTCGCTTGGGTCCAATAATTTGCATTCTATTTTTACACCTCGCGCGCTTCGCTATCGACTAATCCACTTCGTTGTGCTCATCACGATCTGTGTTAATCACCTGTCCTGTCACATGATGCTTTTCCAATCTGAGGAAAAGTGTTACGTCAGTGACGACCCAGATAAGGCTTCAATTTCTGCTTGGTAATAAAGCACTGTGGACAATAGGACACTTCAAAACTCATAAATAAAGTGAAACAACAACATGAACATTGTCACTCCAGCTAAGTCAGTGGCGAGTAACGACAGTTTTAAGAACGGACCTGCGTGTTGGTCTCGCGTTTGGATCGTTTGCACTCTGAATTACATAATTTCTCTCTTCGTAATAAAAAATGTGGTCATTGTTCAATGTGCCTTAAGATGGAAAAGTAGAACGTTTATTGGCTTGTCTGGCAATGGGGCCACTTTGAGGTGTTGATCACAGCGTTTCAGTTGCTATTCTGCAAGTCTCCATCAGGCAATGAGGTCGACTACGTGTCGCTATTTGTTGGACGTCAGTTCGCTGCATTTCCATCTTCATTGTTATTTTGTTGAAGAGACACCCCTTTTCGTTTATTGCTCTCCACAAACATTTTTCTATTGTTTTCTTTATTTTGCAGATTACCGGATCCCTGTCCGATGGTTTATGGAACGCATCAATGGACAGCAAATTACAGGAGAGTCGTGACGCGATGAGAGCTGAGAGGTTCAGCAGCTCCAAAGATCACTTTGTGGCTGGCGTCAAGGGCCTGGGTATGGGTCTTGTTGGTGGATTGACCAGTATTGTGACCAAGCCAATTGAGGGCGCACATAACGCTGGACTCTCGGTAATTACTTTACTTTACGAGTGGAAATCTCATGCGCCAGGAGGTAATGGCAGAAACGACCGACCGACCCTGACCGACCGACTGGCCATGACTAACTGACTGACTAACTAACTGATCGATCGGTCGGTCGGTCGGTATATTGTAGCTCTATTGCAGAATTATTTCAGTACGGTGAAACAGTAAAGCATTTAAAACAACACTGCGCAAAAAATAGTAGTGAAGTCGGACGTTGTATAACAGGACTCCTCGATAACGTGTTGACAACGCAAAACATTGGGGTTTGCAATGGAAGGCGTGAAAAATTGTCCAGACATTGTTCCGATCGGACATTGTTAAATGTTGGTCGGCCCTTGTCTCATTTCTGACTGTTAACTTTTTCTTCTATTTTGCTAAGGGTTTTATCACGGGTATTGGTAAAGGAATTGTAGGAACAGTTGCCAAACCAACCGCTGGTGTCCTGGATTTCGCGTCTGGCGCTGCGGCAGCAGTCCGCGGCCAGGCGACACGGAGCTCCAGATATTTCCCGCCAAAACAGGCACGCCTGCGAAGGAATTGTTTTGGACCAAGTGGTGCTATCCCAAGGTTCGCTGCGACTCACGCTGAAGGCCAGGAAATCATGCTGAAGCTAAATGAAGGCAATTTTAATGAAAAGTAAGGGAAAGTATGCGTTTATTACATTCAGTGTTAGCAGGTTTGCAAGGAAAGTCTCTTGTTTTGCTTGAAAGTATGAATGAAGTGGAATTGTTGAAAAAGCAAGAGAAACTGAGAGAGCTTGAGAGACAGTTTTGTAGTCAGTTGTAGTACTTGTGGTGCTCCATCGCTGTCAAGTAGATATCAATTTTGAGTTATTGTGCATCTTTTATTGTCGATGCTTTATCAGATTAGTTTATGAATCAATTGACCATTCATGGGGCAGGTCAGGGAGTGTAGTTTGCAGAATTAACTTTGGCAATTTTCTCACTCGGTGTTAACTAGGCCATGTTTTATCAGATTTGTCTTGTCAGAGACTGTTAGACGTGACAAAGAGGACCGCCTTAAAGCCATCGTCACTACTGATGGGGTGTACTTTGTACGCGCCCGTGGGACCCCCTCTCCGGAGGCTATTGTTCTACTCGTACGCTTTTCCGACCTCTATGTTTGCCAGCCACTTTCAAGTGGTAAGTACCTATCGGGATATGGGTGGGGCTGGTTAATTTGGTGTTTTCTGTTGCGAGCATTTTAGTGGTTCTGTTACATACTTAAAAGCGCAAACGTAAGAACCATTTATAATTATGGATAGGAAAAATTGGACGAAATTGCATGTTCATTTGGCAAGTTTAAACTTAAAATAGCTCTTATATTGTTCTTGTTGTTAACGTAGGCCGGCATTGAATGTTTCTGTAAAGCGAATAAGACCACCACTAACAAAATTGAATAACAGCGACAGAAACAACAACAAATCTTTTTTTTAATTTGTATTGTACCTGTATTTTTTATTGTCAATAAAGGTTATTCGCCATTGCACAAGACGTTATGGAAAAATACCAGTACAATAATCGTATAATATGTATTTGTTTAGACGGCAAGGATTACATCGAGCTTGTGATGAAGGCAGACAACAGCAGTGTACCCACCCCATCAAAGAACCCGAGTAAACGACCAAGGGTCAGATGTGACAAAAATACCGTCGCACAGAAGGTTTGCACTGTTTCTTTCATTTATGTTTATTTTTAGCAAAATTCTGTCGACCCCAGTTGCCCATGAGGCGGGTACGTATCTTTGGTTTCTATGGCATGAAGCGTCTAGAAGTATTTCTACACCTCCCTGGAGTAGAAATACTCCAGAATGCTCGATCAGGATTTCAGCGTAGTAATCACTGGGCCCCCGTTCCCCACTCCTATTCATCGTTTTGTAGGGACGTTATTAAGTGGGACTCGCACCCTTAGTATTTGTTATTCATTGACAAAGGAACCGAACAATCATCCTTGTCCAGAGTGGATTCTTCAGTGCCTTTCATGCACCATGATCCGAGTGATCTTGGATTAATCTGAAGAAACGCACCCTCAAGTCTATATCAAGAATCATCAACCCTTGTGTAGGATTGTTAGTTACGCCTTTGTCTGATTCCCTATCAGTTTCCGGGCACAATAGCAGTGACATAAGAAACCCTTCTCGTTTAGGTTTTGTTGTTGAATAATTTTTACACGGAACATCGTAGAATTTCACACGGGAAAAGACGACCCAGTTTTGTCCAGTTATTGACATGAATTTTTGACACCGCGCGGTAAATAAACAATAAATTTTTCGGAATATGTTTTGCTTGTTTGTTTTTAATCGTTGTTTGTTAGGCGTACTGCTTGATAGCAAATAATAAGTAACAGGACCCCGTTCACCGCGTTGATAACAGTATATTCTACTGATAGGTTATCCTGTATAAATATTCGTAATTATTATTATTATTATTATTATTAGATTCACACTTACTCACTGGTAAACGATTAACAAAGGCTTTACCACCGCCAAACAGAATAGATATGTTTAGGTAAGCATGATTGTGACATTGCCTTTCCCTCTTTTTGACGATCAGGTAGCGCAGAAGATTAACTATGCCAAGAATCTTTACGACGAAGTACAGCAGACCGTCAAAGTGGAATCTAAAGAACCGACATCTCCCGTGTAGTCACCAGTTGGCATTTAAACGCCATATCAAAGGGTGCAAGCGTTATGAAAGAGAGTGAAACACCTAACACGCGAATGCTTGACTCCTCACAGAAAAGAGTATTACGAGGAAAGCTGATAATATTACGTGAAAAGACCGAGAAGGCTTCCGATTGGCTAATGCGAGTTATGAGGTTATGAATGGGTTTTTCTTACTTGAAAATGTTTTGTACAGTGCATACACTAAGAATTCGATGTTTTGTTAAAACAAATGAAAACATTCCGACAATGCTACAACTAAGAAAGTTCGCTGTACAAAGTCAACAAAAAGCGTAAATTGAAGAAAGAAATTACTTTTAAATTTAGTGTTGCCCAGAGCTTATAACAAGTGACATTTATGCAAAAATTAATTTCAAACCATACATAGTTCACTCCACAAAATGACGTAATTTGGAGAAAGGAATCATCGCAATGTTGCATTGCCAATAATTCACAATTTGTTTGAAATAATTCAACGTTAAGGCTTTCTACGCGATATAGACCAATACCAATTTTGGATTTCTAAATTTTGTTCAAGTTAGGAATGTTTTTTCATTGGTTATATTATTTAATGTCTTCGAAAATTTTCATTGTAGATTAATGTGTACGAGGGAAATTGCTCTATTTATTCTTATAATCTTTACCCTCGTAAGCACATACAAGTTTGAATTAATATTTCATACACAATTAACAGGATTTTTCCATCCACTTAACATCAAACCTACTCTGAATCGGCCCTAAAAATATAAAAGATACCTAGGTAAAAGTTACTTGCGAAAGTTAACTGATTTTAGAACTGATTATATGGGTAGCTTGCCTGATTCACTTGCGTGACCTGTTGAAACTTGCGTGACGGAAGTGTTTTTCCTGTAAGGTCAGGTTTCCCTCTGATGTGATCAAAGGGTTTCGAAATTTCTGCAGTTGGGTATAAATTATTTTTCTTAGGGAAAATGTAAACCTCGTACAATCAGTTGAAAGAACATAGTTTCATTCAATAGAATTCAATTGCCCAATTCCGCAGTTTGTACTGCAACAGTGCTATAATAGATTTAAAGGTTGTATATTTTAGTATGGCTGTTTAGAATAAAATGAAAAAACGAAAACAATGTAATGTTTTCTGGGATAACATGCTTCGGCATGGAGTATTGAATTTATTTAAATAACATGGACACGATGTGCCATGTTTATCCCTTAATGTCACATCCTCAGCAGCGCTACAAATAGGGAATTTAAGAAAACCACAACTGCTGCTGTGACTGCGAGGGTTAAAACAACTCAGTGGCCGCCTTTCAGACAAACTCACATTTCGACTGGCTACACAGGCACCAACTGGCAACCCACATACAATTGTCCAAGAAATCCCCTTCCGTCAGGGAAATGTTTACCGAACAATTATTGCAAGGCGTATCCACTTAGTCATGTGGGATTCCGTAATAGCAGAAATGGCGGCGAATGTTGGTGCACCAAAATAATTAAAGAAGTTAGTTATGAGGCCGTGGTGTTGGAAGCAGGGTTAAGGTGTAGCGAGCAGGAGTAAGGTGTAGCAAGCAGGAGTAAGGTGTAGCAAGCAGAAGTAAGGTGTAGGAAGCAGGATGAAGGTGTAGCAAGCAGGAGTAACGTGTAGCAAGCAGGAGTAAAATGTAGCAAGCAGAATTAAGGTGTAGGAAGCAGGAGTAAGGTGTAGCAAGCAGGAGTAAGGTATAGCAAGCAGGAGTAAGGTGTAGCAAGCAGGATTAAGGTATAGGACGCAGGAGTAAGGTGTAGCAAGCTTGGTTAAGGTGTAGGAAGCAGGAGTAAGGTGTAGCAAGCAGGAGTAAGGTGTAGCAAGGTGTAGCGAGCAGGAGTAAGGTGCAGCGAACAGGAGTAAGGTGTAGGAAGCAGGAGTAAGGTGTAGCAAGCAGGAGTAAGGTGTAGCAAGCAGGAGTAAGGTGTAGGAAGCAGGAGTAAGGTGTAGGAAGCAGGAGTAAGGTGAGGAGTAAGGTGTAGCAAGCAGGAGTAAGGTGTAGCAGGGCGTAGCAAGGTGTAGAAAGCAGGAGTAAGGTGTAACAAGGTGTAGCAAGCAGGAGTAAGGCGTAGCAAGCAGGAGTAGGGTGTAGCAAGGTGTAGCAAGCAGGAGTAAGGTGTAACAAGGTGTAGCCAGCAGGAGTAAGGTGTAGCGAGCAGGAGTAAGGTGTAGGAAGCAGGAGTAAGGTGTAGCAAGCAGGAGTAAGGTGTAGGAAGCAGGAGTAAGGTGAGGAGTAAGGTGTAGCAAGCAGGAGTAAGGTGTAGCAGGGTGTAGCAAGGTGTAGCAAGCAGGAGTAAGGTGTAACAAGGTGTAGCAAGAAGGTGTAGGGTGTAGCAAGCAGGAGTGAGATGTAGCAAGGTGTAGCAAGCAGGAGAAAGGTGTAGCAGGGTGTAGAAAGGTGTAGCGAGCAGGAGTAAGGTGTAGCAAGGTGTCGCAAGCAGGAGTAAGGTGCAGCAAGCAGGAATAAGTTGTAAAAGGGTGTAGGAAGCAGGAGTAAGGTGTAGAAAGGTGTAGCGAGCAGGAGTAAGGTGTAGCAAGGTGTAGGAAGCAGGAGTAAGGTGTAACAAGGTGTAGGAAGCAGGAGTAAGGCGTAGCAATGTGTAGCAAGCAGGAGTAAGGTGTAACAAGGTGTAGAAAGCAGGAGTAAGGTGTAGCAAGGTGTAGCAGGCAGGTGTAGGGTGTAGCAAGCAGGAGTAAAATGTAGTAAGGTGTAGCAAGCAGGAGAAAGGTGTAGCGAGCAGGAGTAAGGTGTAGCAAGGTGTCGCAAGCAGAAGTAAGGTGCAGCAAGCAGGAATAAGGTGTAGAGGGGTGTAGGAAGCAGGAGTAAGGTGTAGAAAGGTGTAGCGAGCAGGAGTAAGGTGTAGCAAGGTGTAGGAAGCAGGAGTAAGGTGTAACAAGGTGTAGGAAGCAGGAGTAAGGTTTAGCAAGGTGTAGGAAGCAGGAGTAAAGTGTAACAAGGTGTAGCAAGCAGGAGTAAGGTATAGGAAGCAGGAGTAAGGTGCAGGAAGCAGGAGTAAGGTGTAACAAGGTGTAGGAAGCAGGAGTAAGGTGCAGGAAGCAGGAGTAAGGTGTAGCAAGCAGGAGAAAGGTATAGCAAGCAGGAGTAAGGTGTAGCAAGCAGGATTAAGGTATAGCAAGCAGGAGTAAGGTGTAGAAAGCTTGGTTAAGGTGTAGGAAGCAGGAGTAAGGTGTAGCAAGTAGGAGTAAGGTGTAGCAAGGTGTAGCGAGCAGGAGTAAGGTGTAGCGAGCAGGAGTAAGGTGTAGGAAGCAGGAGTAAGGTGTAGCAAGCAGGAGTAAGGTGTAGGAAGCAGGAGTAAGGTGTAGCAAGCAGGAGTAAGGTATAGCAAGCAGGAGTAAGGTGTAGCAAGCAGGATTAAGGTGTAGGACGCAGGAGTAAGGTGTAGCAAGCAGGAATAAGGTATAGCAAGCAGGAGTAAGGTGTAGCAAGCAGGATTAAGGTGTAGGACGCAGGAGTAAGGTGTAGGAAGCAGGAGTAAGGTGTAGCAAGCAGGAGTAAGGTGTAGGAAGGTGTAGCGAGCAGGAGTAAGGTGTAGCGAGTAGGAGTAAGGTGTAGCAAGCAGGGTTAAGTTGTAGCAAGCAGGAGAAAGGTGTAGCGAGGAGGAGTAAGGTGTAGCAAGCAGGAGTAAGGTGTAGCAAGCAGGAGTTAGGTGTAGGAAGCAGGAGTGAGGTGTAGGAAGCAGCAGTAAGGTGTAGGAAGCAGGAGTAAGGTGTAGCAAGCAGGAGTAAGGTGTAGCAAGCAGGAGTAAGGTGTAGCAAGCAGGGTTAAGTTGTAGCAAGCAGGAGAAAGGTGTAGCGAGCAGGAGTAAGGTGTAGCGAGCAGGAGTAAGGTGTAGCAAGCAGGAGTAAGGTGTAGCAGGGTGTAGCAAGGTGTAGCAAGCAGGAGTAAGGTGTAACAAGGTGTAGGAAGCAGGAGTAAGGCGTAGCAAGCAGGAGTAGGGTGTAGCAAGCTGTAGCAAGCAGGAGTAAGGTGTAACAAGGTGTAGGAAGCAGGAGTGAGGTGTGGCGAGCAGGAGTAAGGTGTAGCAAGCAGGAGTAAGGTGTAGTAAGCAGGAGTAAGGTTTAGCAAGCAGGAGTTAGGTGTAGGAAGCAGGAGTGAGGTGTAGGAAGCAGCAGTAAGGTGTAGGAAGCAGGAGTAAGGTGTAGCAAGCAGAAGTAAGGTGTAGCAAGCAGGAGTAAGGTGTAGCAAGCAGGGTTAAGTTGTAGCAAGCAGGAGAAAGGTGTAGCGAGCAGGAGTAAGGTGTAGCGAGCAGGAGTAAGGTGTAGCAAGCAGGAGTAAGGTGTAGCAAGCAGGAGTAAGGTGTAGCAAGCAGGAGCGAGGTGTAGGAAGCAGCAGTAAGGTGTAGGAAGCAGGAGTAAGGTGTAGCAAGCAGGAGTAAGGTGTAGCAAGCAGGAGTAAGGTGTAGCAAGCAGGAGTAAGGTGTAGCAAGCAGGGTTAAGTTGTAGCAAGCAGGGGAAAGGTGTAGCGAGCAGGAGTAAGGTGTAGCGAGCAGGAGTAAGGTGTAGCAAGCAGGAGTAAGGTGTAGCAAGCAGGAGTAAGGTGTAGCAGGGTGTAGCAAGGTGTAGCAAGCAGGAGTAAGGTGTAACAAGGTGTAGCAAGCAGGAGTAAGGCGTAGCAAGCAGGAGTAGGGTGTAGCAAGCTGTAGCAAGCAGGAGTAAGGTGTAACAAGGTGTAGGAAGCAGGAGTGAGGTGTGGCGAGCAGGAGTAAGGTGTAGCAAGCAGGAGTAAGGTGTAGTAAGCAGGAGTAAGGTGTAGCAAGCAGGAGAAAGGTGTAGCGAGCAAGAGTAAGGTGTAGCAAGGTGTAGCAAGCAGGAGTAAGGCGTAGCAAGCAGGAGTAGGGTGTAGCAAGGTGTAGCAAGCAGGAGTAAGGTGTAACAAGGTGTAGCAAGCAGGAGTAAGGTGTAGCAAGGTGTAGCAAGCAGGTGTAGGGTGTAGCAAGCAGGAGTAAGATGTAGCAAGCAGGAGAAAGGTGTAGGAGGGTGTAGCAAGGTGTAGCGAGCAGGAGTAAGGTGTAGCAAAGTGTAGCAAGCAGGTGTAGGGTGTAGCAAGCAGGAGTAAGATGTAGCAAGCAGGAGAAAGGTGTAGCAGGGTGTAGCAAGGTGTAGCGAGCAGGAGTAAGGTGTAGCAAGGTGTCGCAAGCAGGAGTAAGGTGCAGCAAGCAGGAGTAAGGTGTAGAAGGGTGTAGGAAGCAGGAGTAAGGTGTAGCAAGGTGTAGCGAGCAGGAGTAAGGTGTAGCAAGCAGGAGTAAGGTGTAGCAAGGTGGAGCAAGCAGGAGAAAGGTGTAGCGAGCAGGAGAAAGGTGTAGCAAGGTGTAGCAAGCAGGAGTAAGCTGTAGCAAGCAGGATTAAGGTGTAGCAAGGTGTAGGAAGCAGTAAATTAAGGTGTAGCAAGCGGGATTAAGATGTAGCAAGCACAATTAAGGTGTAGCAAGCGAGATTAAGGTGTAGGAAGGGGGGTTAACGTGTACGAAGCAGGATTAAGGTGTAGCGCTTCCGTTCTCCTGTTCTCTTTCAGTATTTGCAGCACGTTCTTTCATTAGACTTTAATTTTGCGGGTTGGATTGTTGATGTCCTCACGGAAACTGAAAGTGTCGTACCCGTTTGCTTACGAGCAAACGGAGAAACCTTTTACGAGGTTCCTTTCATTTGCTAGAAGCTCTATGTCTATAATTTTCTGCTGCAATAGATTACGAGAAACTCACTGTCTTTCGTTTCCGTGATCTTTGGATCGTTTGAGGGCTGTAAAATGTAGAATGTCATCAACGCCATAGCAACAGTAAGCCGATCCTTAGAGATATCTCTCAGTTAATTCTGACAGCACAATCGGAAAGCTTCCGGTAAGCCAGGGAAAATGCCCTGGGAATGACGTTGTTTTGGTTTACCTAACGTTTCATGAAGTGATCAATTTAGGTACCCTATTTATTAAATTCAACATTTACAATTACGAAGTGTCCTCAGATTGATAATTATTATTGCACTTCATTAACAAATTAGGCGTGTCACCTGGGAAATGAAATCGAGGTAATTGGGTAGCGACATGATAGGTATTTGTATTCATAAA
>OX393564.1:17328001-17425501 GCA_947652115.1 Blastomussa wellsi
ACTGTGAAAAAGGCTTCTATTAGTTATGTGCGAAAAATCTTTCTGTCGTTAATTGATGTACCACGGCTAAATGAATACCTGAAACGTGTAAGCAGTCTCAAATAGGAGCAGATGAACATTAGTACAGCCATCCCATCTGACTCGACCATCTTTTGTTCGGCCATTATAACCCAGCCCTGATATGATGCAAGACCCCTCCTATCCAAAAAACAACGTCAACAGAAAACATTACCTATGAGAACACAATGCATTCCAGTTTTTGAGTTGGATTAAACCAAAACCAATGGGAGAATTAAAAACATAACCCAATAGGGGTAATTCGTAACTTGTTTTAACCGTTCAGTAACAAATTAAAGGAGACTGGCTACGAAATTAAAAAACAGCATCGCAAATTCTCCCAAGGGTAACTACAAAATACCTGAAAAGATCTGAAAACAGTAGGGAGAGTTACGATGTTCATAATAGGACCTGGGGGATTTAATAGAAAAACGCTTACGTGGCTTATAATTGATAATTGTCTTAAAAAAGTAGGAAAAATGAGGGCAACAGTTTTCGTTCTTTACGCTGATTGTTTTCAAGCGCTTCCCCTATAAACAGTAAGACCAATTCACGGGAGAGTTTCGCTTGTGTAAGTAGTCTTGTCTCAGCTTCGTGTTCAAACTAAAAGGAAAATGGCAAAGTTAGCACAGGACATTGTTTGCGTCATGTACCAGCAGTACTTACAGCTATTAACCACACAGCTTGGTACTTCATAACACTGACTTTAGTAGTTCCAATGGCATAACAGAGCTTGTAAAAGAACGACTTTTGCTGAAAGAAAGATGGAAAGGGCTTTTCGGCATCAATATTAAAATAAATTAAATAGATAACTAAATTAATTATTAAATTTAGAACAACAAAAAACCATAAAAACTATGTACAGATTTTACTAAACCAGCGAATTATGTTGCAGCCAATGTCACTAGATAGCATGACGTTATGGCAAGGTGTGGCTATCAAACACTCTTCATGAAATCTAACGAAAATTTCGACAATTAAACCACATTTCTCAACTGCATAGATGGAATGAAGTTCTTTCAATCTACTCGAGTAGCACGACCTGATTTACGGCTGTTGAAATCCAGGCTACGTTTACACTGGACCGGATCGGAACCATTCCGAACCGAACCGGGCATGATCGGCTTCTGTTACATGGAACCGTTTGGAACCGATCTGGGTGTTTACATGGAATCTTTCTGGAACCGGTCCGGTACGGATCCAAAAATGGATCTACAAAACAACAGATCCTGTTTTGGATCCGTTTGGATCCATTCCGGACCGGTTCCAGAGCGGTCCAGTGTAAACAGAAGACTAGGCCTATCCAAAAAGATCGTTTGTTACCAGTCTCGTGTAAAAATAACCCACACTTATATCCACATGAATACGCAAAATAAATGCAAGAAAAAGAGTTGCCATGTTTGGTAGAAAAACTTACATCATACTCATCTGTTATAAGAAAGGTGTCTTTCACACTCGGTTGCAGCACGGTATGCATCGCGAGATAAATTAACCCGAGAGTAAAGCGCTTAACACCAGCGAAAATCCTACAAAAACAATAACAAAAATAAACATAAGTCGTAGAAAAGTAAATTGATTGTTCAAAAGAATTATGCACTGAGATCACGATTCATAGAGAACAAAAATTCCATAGAGAAATTAAAGGAGCTACGTCACGGAAACTCATCTTGAAAAAATTGGCAAATTTTTTTTAAGTTTGTCGTTTGTAATCGGTCTATATCCGTTCGTTGCCAGCATATAATTATCAGCATATAATTATCCCGTTGGTGCTTTTTGGCATTAGAAAACTCTTACTTTTAGATTTCCTTCAGTTTGAAAGGAAAATGACTTCAAATGCCTTGACACTGCTCCTTTAAGGAGTTCGACAAATCGATGGTAACATTAAAGTGCTTGACTGAGGGAAGTTAAACTTTTGGTTTGAGCTATTAGGAGCTTACAATACGAAGGTTTGAGAAATTTACATTCCACTGCACAACCAGTGCTCCGTGAGAACAAGTAAAAGATAAAATGTGTGTATTCCCGGCCTTTACGGAGACACGTTACGCTACAATCCTCCCACGCAGATGTCCTCAGGGCTTTGTCACGCGTTCCTGCCACGAACCCAAACGACGACTGCGTGTTTTGAGGATAACGCAATCTTTCCGGACAGAAAAAAAGATTGTTACTAGCCAGGTACAAGCCAAAGCAACGCAAGCCGCATGAGACTGAACTTAGACAACGGAAGTATTGTAAAGATAACTTGAACATTATTGGAATGCGAATACTCACCGAGAATTAGAGACATCGTCTTTCTTATCAATTAGCTTTCCCTCTACAAAATGCAGATATTTCTTCATTGGAAACTTGAGATAAAGACAAAATGCCGTAATAAAACATTGGAACTCAATATTATACAAAAAGTGCTTCACTGAGTTCGATCAGAGCAATGATCAAAAAGACAAAAAGAGATCGCACGACATCAAAGTAACAATCGAGCTCAAGCAGACGGATAAAAATCACTAAGAAAAACACACAACAAAGAGAGCGCATATTAAAGCAAAAAATAGACACCAACAGAGCAATAGAGCACCAACAAAGAGAGCGTACATCACTAACGTAACAATCAAACACAAAACAAAGAGAGAGCGCATCACTAACGTAACAAACAAACACAAAACAAAGAGAGCGTGCATCACTAACGTAACAATCAAACACAAAACAAAGATAGCGCGCAACACTAACGTAACAACCAAACACAAAAAAAAAGAGCGCACATCACTAATGTAACAACCAAATACAAAATCGAGAGCGCACATCACTAACGTAACACTCAAACCAAAAACAAAGAGAGCGGGCATCACTAACGTAACAATCAAACACAAGACAAAGAGAGCGCAAACCACTAAAGTAACAACCAAACACAAAACAGAGAGCGCGCATCACTAAATTAAAAATAAAAAAAAACAAAGAGAGCGCGCGTCATTAACGTAACAACCAAACACAAAACAGAGAGCGCGCATCACTAAATTAAAAATAAAAAAAAACAAAGAGAGCGCGCGTCATTAACGTAACAACCAAACACAAAACAGAGAGCGCGCATCACTAAATTAAAAATAAAAAAAAACAAAGAGAGCGCGCGTCATTAACGCAACAACCAAACACAAAACAAAGAGAGCGCGCATCACTAACGTAACAATCAAACAAAAAACAAAGAGAGCTTGCATCACTAACATAACAATCAAACACAAAACAAAGAGAGGGCGCATCACTAACGTAACAATCAAACAAATAAACAAAGAGAGCGCGCATCACTAACGTAACAATCAACACAAAACAAAGAGAGGGCGCATCACTAACGTAACAATCAAACAAATAAACAAAGAGAGCGCGCATCACTAACGTAACAATCAAACACAAAACAGAGAGAGCGCGCATCACTAACGTAACAATCAAACACAAAACAAAGAGAGAGCGCATCACTTACGTAACAACCAAACACAAAACAAAGAGAGAGTGCATCACTAACGTAACAACGAAACACAAAACAAAGAGAGAGCGCATCACTAACGTAACAATCAAACAAAAAACAAAGAGAGCGCGCATCACTAACGCAACTATCAAACAATAAACAAAGAGAGCGCACACCACTTACGTAACAATCAAACACAAAACAAAGAGAGCGCGTATCACTAACGTAACAATCAAACACAAAACAAGGAGAGCGCACATCACTAACGTAACAATCAAACCCGAAACAAAGAGAGCGCGCATCACGAAAGCCCCGATCAAACGGCGCATGATAGTCGATGATAGTTTTAACTCCCCGAACTATCATCAACTATCATGCGCGTGTTCAAACGGGAAAACTATCATCGACTATCGTGAAGATTTTGAACAAGTTCAAAGTGAATGATAGTTGATGATAGTTCGTGTTCAAACGGAGATGATAGCTGGAACTATCATCGACTATCATCAACTATCATGACCGTTTGATCGGGGCTTAACGTAACAACAAAAACAAAGCCAAGAGAGCGCGCATCACTAACGTAACAACCAAATACAAAAAAAAAAAAAGAGAGCGCGCATCACTAACGTAATAATCAAACACAAAACAGAGAGCGCGCATCACTAACGTAACAACCAAACACAAAACAAAAAGAGCGCGCATCACTAACGTAACAACCAAACACAAAACTGAGAGAGAGCGCATCACGAACGTAACAACCAAACACAAAACAAAGAGAGCGCGCATCACTAACGTAACAACCAAACACAAAACAAAGAGAGCGCGCATCACTAACGTAACAACCAAATACAAAATCGAGAGCGCACATCACTAACGTAACATTATAACATAACTAAAGCAAAGCGCGCGCTCTGATTGGTCAATTCAGTATCTACTATTTGCCCATGGGTGTATGCTGCTGACGTGTGTGCAAATGCGCGCGCTTCAGCGAATGCACCATTCAAAATGTGAAAATTGTTTTCAACGGTTCATTCTCTGAATCGATGTGAAATTCAGTCCTTCGTGTTTTAATAACTTTGGACGGTTGTCTACTTTTTTCCCTGAGTTTGTTCATAATTCTATTGAACTATTTCACCGGTTGTTGGATACAGACCTTAGAAAGAGGATTTTGATCGATATTTCAGGAAACGTGATTAAACTTTATCGAGTTGCTGGTGTGCAGTAGCTTGTCATGAATGAATTTTCGCGCGCTTATTTTCTCCTGTCATGTAAGACTACACCAACATTTTTTGCGATGTACCTCAATAAAAGCAGCTCTGTTGTCCCAATGTCTCAGTGTTATGTTATAAAACAAATGGTAAACGCCATAGCATGTACTATTGAGTTACGGATGCACTTGGGAGGTTTGCTAAGCACTCAAGAAGCTAGAGTCGCACTCGGCTATCGCCTCGTGCGACTCTTACGCTTCTTTCGTGCTTAGCAACCTCCCGCGTGCACCCATAACTCAATAGTACATGCTATGGCGTTTACCATTTGTTAAATCAAAGACAAAGCAAAGAGAGCGCGCATCACTACCCTAACATCAAGCACAAATCAAAAAGAGCTAGTTCATCCCGCATGATTTTGCATAGATACGATAGATTGTTCAGATCATTTCCTGCTTGAATGATGAAACGAACTAAAGCATTACTAACCTGAGGTCCAACAAGAAAACCTCCAAAAAAGTACGTGTAACTTGTAATCTGCAGAGAAACGAAACTTCAATAACGCAAGTAGTGGCGCACACGTAAGGTAGAACATTCTCCTTCAGTTCACAAGAAATAGAATATTTCTGTCAAGCAAATAATTAATTAATCGAAGGCAATACAAAAGGATACGTTTATTATTGGATTGTTGACCATTACATTTCGTGTTCAAGTCGAATATTTAATAAAGCCTTCCCACAGATTTATGTAGGCGTTATGCGCTGGTGCTGATATGAAAATTACATGCATTATGATTGGTAGGTGCGAATAACGACGGTGCAAGTGTTGAGGTGATAATTACAATAGATGTGCAACAGGATCAAGATGTAAACGTTTATTATTGCATGAAGATGTAACCAGGACCATTCCTGAATGAGTAGTTATATATAAATTGCTGTAGTTTAAGAACCAGGGCCCATCTAGTTAAAGCGATAGTTTTTATTATGCATTATAGAACGCCATAGTCGCCGCCGAGAGTCAGTCGAACCTAAAAAGTGATCTTTCAATTATACGAAACGTTAATCAACAAGGTAATGAAACTTACCTCTAATAATGATGGGCACTGATAGATCGCGGTTGTCTTGAAATCTTCTGACAGTTTCTCCTGAAAAGTTATTTGCTAATTAGGAATATTCCGGACGTTACGAAAGGTCAACTTAATGCACTCTTCTGAATCGTACCTGATCCTGATGTCCATCATAATAGTCCCATGCTAATCCTGTGAATGGAGATATGCTAACACTGTATTATAGCATGTCAAGAAAGGGAACAATGCCAATATTTAACACCACCATCAACAACAACAACAAAACGCAACACCAACAATGAGCAAACATACAAAGAGGGACAGCCTTAAGAAAATAATTGAGTACAAAGTAAGGCACACGACCAACGAAAAAACAAACATGAATATACACTTTATTATTACCATGCTATCGTATAGGCCTGCTGGCGCAAGTCTACAGGAAGCTTACTATACTTGTGAAGTATGGGTTGAGCCGATCCCGGCGGAAAAAGCCATCTTGCCACACGTTATGAGATCATTTAGCGATACATAGCGTTCACCATAGAGAACATTTACCAAGACATTTTGAAAAATTTCGAACAAAATCAAGCTCATACCATAAAAAACTTATTGCTGTACTGAATTAGTTTGGTAGGGCGGGAATATATCTTGCTCTTTTTTCATTTTTATGAGCTTATCTGCTGAGCTCGTACGTCTCATTAAATTACTTCAGAAGGATAATGATGTCCATTTACTACCCTTTCTCAATGGCCTCATTCGCTGAAGTGGTAACACCATACTGTTCTTCATGTTGCACTATTGCCATGGTAACTAAATGCCTTTTACTCACCAGTGAGTCGAAGACACAGGACGCAGTGAGCTGTCGTCCACGATACCGTGTAGTCTTGAGAATAAGACCTGAGAGCGTATCCCGTCAAAAGATAACCCTAAAGAAAAAATATACTGTACATACTTTATACTGGTTACCGGTATATAATTCCTTTATTGGAAACAATCAACCTTGTCTCCACCCAATGTCTTACCCGCCCCACTGTCCGCTTCACCCACCATTTGTTATTTTTGGGGTCTTTCCTCAGGGGAGAGAAGGTCTCGTGTTTAGCTTTTTGACTTGCAGTCAAGTGACAAGTCCAAAATGGCAACCAGGCAATTTCAACGAAGTGGATTTGTATGGCAGGGAAAATCCTGGAAACAACGTTGGAGAAAAAAGTGGACCACCTATTATTGAATAAAAACTAGTGACAACATAGCAATCTGCAGTGGTGTTGTTTACCTACGAACACAGAAGGATTTCCGGCTTTTGTTTGTTCGCAGGCTAAGGTATTGTACGCTCTAAAAAAAATAGATGTATGAAATGTGGATAGGAATGTAAAAAAGGCAATTGCTAGCCTTTTCTTCCTTTAAGATTCGTAACATGTTTAGTGTGAAGGACCCTGTGCCTGTTGACCTTCGTTCGAATGTGGTCTACCAGTTAACCTGTGCAAGCTGTAATTCTTGCTACGTCGGCGAAACTAGCCGACACCTCTCGACACGCATTCGCGAACACCTAAACAGGGACAGGACCTCACATATCTTTCAACACCTTCAACAATCTGAGGCATGCCACAAATCCTGCTCTACTGAATGTTTCAAAGTTATAGACCATGCGACCACAAAATTCCAGGTCAAGATAAAAGAAGCTTTACATATCTCCTGGGAGCAACCTTCTTTAAACAAGCAATTGTACCATGTTAATTTAACTCTCTCGTTCTAATCAGCATGTTACTATTGTACATTCTTTTGTTACTTTTGGCTATTTTGTTAGGTTCCCAATTTATTTCACACTTGTTAGTTATCTTTGTTTAGCATTATATTATAAATTCAAATGTAACTTCAAATTAATTCTACTTTCAACTGAAGATGGTCGTTGAACGACCGAAACATGTCTTGCAAACGTAGTTTCAAATGTGTCGTTATTTTTATAAAAATTTGATAATTGTAAGTACATGACTGACTGAATGACCTATTGACTGATTGATTGATTGATTGATTGATTGATTGATTGATTGATTGATTGATTGATTGATTGACTTACTGACCGAATGACTGAATTATTGACCGACTGACCAAATGGCTAAGTCACCAACTGTAACTACTGTGCGAGCCTGCAAGCCGAAGCCACGAGCCGCGAGGACCCTTTTTGCGAGCCCACCGTTTTTTGCCGTATGTTTCGCTGTTTACCGAAATTTAAATGCAAATTTACCGAAAAACGATCCTGATAAAGAAAGGAAAGTAGGTACACTTGTACCTTGCAGTTCCTTGCAATTTACCGCAAAGATCGATCGTGCGACAAGCCACTTCATATACAATTTGGTGAGTTGTTATTCAGTTACTGCGGACAGTTACTGTACACAAACGATTGACTGACTTATCGACTGACTGATCGACTTACTGACTTATTGATTGATTGACTGATTGATTGATTGACACTTCTAAATTTTAATTCGATCAGGAATGGCCATTTTCTAAACGAGCAGGGAATGGGTACAAAACATTGGTACGAATATTCAATATCGATTGAATTGAAAATGGAGCATGCCATCTGAAAGAGCATCCAAAAATTAGTAAATTTACCAAATGTGATGGTTATTGGTTTAAATGCAAAGGCATGGTACACTTTTAAAATAAGAGAGCTTAGTATGGATTGGAGTACGCCTGTCCCTCCAATCCATACTGAGTGTACCGTGCCTTTGGGTTTTAACCAATAACCATCAAATTTGGTAAATTTACTAATTTTTGGATATTCCTTCATTTTTCAATTTAGTCGATACTGAATGTTTGTACCGAAGAAAAATATGTTCGTACCCAGTCCCCGACTCGTTTAGAAAATGGATAATTTGAGGGCCACAGGTTTGTCAGCCAAAAGATTGTTACGTGCAATCCTCGTTAAACAAAGATTATTTATTTTATTGACCGACTGACTGATGTATTGAACAAGGATAATTAAATTTAAGGATAATTTATTTATTGACTGACTGATTAATCTGATTAATTGATTGACTGACTGGCATATTTATTACTGACTGACTGAATAATTTCGCTCCGACAAAGGGCTAACGCTCGAAACGTCAGCTCTTGAATCTCTTTACGGTGGCGAATTCGCATTATCAACCCAGTTGATAAAACCAAATTATATTGTTATACTTCCCACCGACGCAGCACCACAGTTTCTTTAGAAACTTACCCCCTCTATGACTGAATAACTGACTGATTAACTGACTGACTGGCTAGCTGATCCACTGACTGGGTGGATGAATGGACATTAAATTTGGGGATTTTGCGCTTACCACATTCAATATAAACATCAGGAGAACAGTCAAGGTTTTTGGACCACCAAGACGAAGTAACAAGTACGCCAAAATAACGTTCACCACTGAGTGAAGACATGACCAGCCTTAAAGAGACAAGATAAAATGCACAGCTCACAAATAATTCATATTTGAACTGCGGATGTAGATGAAAGTGAAGAATGATCATAGCACTGAGTGAATTACCAATTTAAGCAATTGGAATAAAGAAGCCTGGAAAAAAATCAGGGCTTTAACGGGATTCGATATGGGCATGAATTTTATCTTGCTTTTGAAATTTATTTCTCGCGACGCTTGTGTGCAAGTCCGTGTAACATGCTACAGAATATTTTTTTTCACGTGTACATGTGTTCGGTAGGAATAGCCGCCTTTCCGTCCCATTGCTAAAATTAAAGATATTTGAACATGGCTGAACAAGGTAGTTTCTCAGAGTTCGTAACTGACCTTTGATCACTATCTCATTTCTTTTACATACAGTAGTATTGAATATAAACATTTATTATATAAGCAGCAGTGAAATACCAGGTGAGCTTTCGCGCGAAAACATGATATCTTCACACGTGAAGATAACATGTTATCTTCACATGTGAAGATATCACCGTTGCTATGGTTATGCAATAATTCGCGCCTTTCGCAGTAAAAGTGAAATTTTTGGTAGTTCATTGGTGTTTATATAATAAATAGAATATTACATAGCCGCTTGGAGATACGAAATTTCTCTTCTCGTGTTGCGCTCACTTGTGAAATATCTTCCAACACTCGAAGAGAAATTCCGTATCTCCGCGCGCCCATGTAATATCCTCTATATGTGTTAAAAATAACAGTCTCCTTTGGCAAAATATTAATGGTGGGTACAAAACGAAGACCGAAGACCCAAAAACGAAGACCCCTCTAAAATCCTTTTGAAATCACTTGAAAATGGTTGGAACAACACGATTTGCGGTCATCAACCAATTTGACCAGGGTCTTCGTTTTGTACGAAAAAAGGTGATATTACAAAAACGAAGACCCCTTCAAAATCGTCTTGAAATCACTTGAAAATGGATGGAACATGATTCTCGACCAAAGCAGAAACATGGACAAACAAGATTTGTGGTTATCAAACAATTTGACCAGGGTATGGAGCCCCCAAAGGGCCGTACAAGATTTAGATTTCAAGCCTAGATTTCAAGTCCTCAGTTGTCGAGATGTCGAGTTGTCGAGATGTTGAAATGTCGAGTTGTCGAGATGTCAAAATGTCGATTTCTCTGTATCCAACTATAGATGAGCTACCCCTTCGTGCCTCACGTTTTGCGCTTGAGTTCAGTTATCTCGCGATTCATTCACCGCGTTCGCCGATCGAGGAAAAATACGAACAAATAGCGGACTGTGAACAGTCTATATTGTTCCTTGTTTCTGCTTCGGTCGAGAATCATTATTGTAGTCATTTGTTGTTGAGCGAGCCAAATAAAATTTTGTTTGTTTTTTACGCAAAGATTAGAAGTACTGTTGTAAAAAAATCCCGGCGAAATTATTTGTGGGGTTATAACCCACCCAGCCCTATGCAGGTAGGTAGGTAGGTAGGTATACTTTATTTAATTAAAAGAAACACGCTAGCCCCAACAACACTCAGCTGGTTTCCATGGAGGGCGTGTTTGTACAGACATAAAAAGAGACTAAAACTAATAATATAAGAGTAATAATATCGTAGATCATAAAAATTCAGCTACTATAAACTAAGTATATATTAAAAACTAAGTATATTATGCCCCATAGTTCCGCAGTCCCTGAAATCTCTAAATGACATTTCTAGACAGAGTTGTACACAAAGACGAAATCGATGGAAATCATCCAACCCCCCACCCAAGAAAAACTCAAATGGTTCGCCCCTTACTTTCTGTAAATAATTTAGGGCCTCTCCATATGGCCCGCTAACTGGGCTGGCTCGGTTGTTTGTTGTCAAGTTTGTTGTCCGTTCATATTTAGCTCTTATTAACCGAGCGTGAGGTCTGTATGAGAGAATCTTGACCGAGGTCGTCAGTTCAGACCTCACTGCGTTCGGCCTGTACTCACGACCACGGTCAAGATTCTCCCATACAGACCGACTAAGCTCGGTTAATAAGATGTTTATTATATGGCCAAACGGAAACTTAAATTTGCTTAACGACACTGCTTCGTTCTCGCTGACGTTTTGTTTGCGAATGGCGATGAGAAGCTGAACTTAAATTTTTGTTCTTGTCAAGCTTTTTCAATTTTCCATTTAGTATTTTTAGACAAAACGGGGACGATGTGTTCCTGTTTTGTTTGTAACTTTCTGACCCCAAGATGCAACCGGTCTAGATGGGAAAATCTAGGCCGCGGTCAATATCGATTTTAGCCAATCACATTCGCGAATTCGCTAGTTTCCAGTCTACGACAGACACGGCCATATAATAAGGGAAATTTCAGCCCGGTCGACCGCGATGAAATCCAAGAAACTACCAAAATAGTGGAACATAAACTTGTATCGTTCCCGGCTGTCGAAACTTTGCGGACTCTTGTAGCTTTACTAATAAAGCTAATTCACATACTCCTAAAGTGGAAATACATACAAGACACAAATTTTGCCATTTTGGCTGCTATATTGCGAAAGCGAAGCTATTTTGTCTAAAAAGTTTCGTGCCGGTTACCCGGTCTGGAGTGTTCATATGAGAAAATGTTCATCCCGGTTATCGAGATCCCGGTTCTCATATCAACACATCGAAATTTTTACGAATTGGAATTGTTACTAGTGTGTTTTTGTTGTTGTTGTTGTTGTTCTCTGTATTCTTTAGGGCAAAGCTAATAAAATAAAATAAATAAAATGAAACGAGATCTAGGAAACCGAGCCAGCCCGGTTGACCAGACTGGCTCGTTGACCGGTTGACCGATGCAAAACATGCCTTTTCATTCACAACGTTGACAAAAATAGCTGGACCCAAGCGATCCATCAAGATCACTGATCATTTCACCTGTATCTCAGCCAATTTCATCTACTGCATGACATGCACTCTTTGCAAGAAGTTATACATCGGCGAAACAGGGAGACGACCAGGCGACCGATTCCGGAAAGACGACAACAATGCATCGAAACCGGTCGCGAGACACTTCAATCTCCCAAATCATTCTAAGCAACATATGGCAGTCTGTGGCCTTTCCCTTCATCAAGGAAGCACGCAAAGCCGCAAAACTCCAGAATAATTTTTTTTTTCAAATCGGCACGGTATCAACGAACGCTTTTCATGCAACTAATTTATTCCGTTGTTTTCACGTTACCAGGCACCAACCAATAGCGAAGCTCCATCTTTCTGTATATAAACCACACACGACCCACAATTCCTTGATTCGCTCCGACGAAGGGCTAACGCTCGAAACGCCAGCTCTCGAATCTCTTTACGGTGGCCAATTTACATTATCAACCCAGTTGATAAAACCAAATTATATTTTTATACTTCCCACCGACGCAGCACCACAGTTTCTTTAGAAACGTACCCCCTCTATTAATATGAAGAGGCCCTATTATTAGACCTTTAGGGCCTCTTCATATGAGCCCGGTAACCGAGCTGGCTCTGTTGCCGGGACGAATTTTGTCGTCTGTTCTTATGGGAAATTTCAGCCCGGTCAACCGGGATGAAATTCAACTGAAACCAAACCAAAATGGCACGACATAAAGTTGTATTTTCGCGGCTATCATAGCTTCGTCGACTCTTGTGACTTCAAAATAAAGCTAATTCTTGAACTTTTAAAGACGAAATTATGACGCTATTTTGTCAAACAAAGTTTCCCCTCGGTAACCGGGCTGGAGTGTTCATCCCGGTTACCGAGATCTCGGTTGTTGAAACCGAGATCTTGGTAAGCGGGCTGACCCAACTTCTCATATGATATGAACACATCGAAATTTTCACAAAGGAAATAGCAGTGAGGCGAGAACTCGCTAACCGGGCCAGCCCGGCCAAGGGCTTCTTTACATAAGCCCGGTTGACCGGGCTGGCCCGTTTACCGGGGCGAATTTTGTCTTGAGCTCGTGCCAATCTCGTCCCCAGAGCCCGCTTTTCTTTTGGTCAGCACCAAGAACACGGACTCTGGCCAGGACCGACTTTTGGAGCATGCGCATCGTGTATTGTTTTGATTCTCGGCCAATCAGATTAAGCGAAAAAGTTCTGCGTCTGCGCAAAACGGCCAAAAGTCCGTCAAATGCGGACTTCCGGGATCGGTCCTGGCCAGAGTCCGGGCTCTGGGGACGAGATTGGAGCTCATATGAGAAATTTCAGCCCGCTTTTTGAAATGAGAAAAGGCGCTAAGACCCTGGGGACTAGTTTTAGCCGCGAGATTTGATATTGGAAACATTTCCGGCCCGGTTCCCGAGATCCCGGTTGGAAAAGCCGTGATCTCGGGAACCGGGCCAGCTCCTGTGAACACGTAGAGAGTTTTTTAAAGGGATCAAGGGATGTGCTAGTCTCCTTCAGCCGTGTAAATTGTGTAGTTGTTTAGTAGGTCCACATCAGCCTTTTTTGGTTGCCACTTCCGACCTACTTTATCAAATAAAGTAAGTATGTATCTATGTATGTATGCATGTTATTAGGGTCGTCACGCAATGGAGCGTTGTGTGACGACCCTAACAACGGCTGCGAAGTGCCGAGATCTCGGTAACCGGGCTCATATGAAGATACTGCGTAAAGAACGGTAGACTGATCCCCACGGTAAGGAGAAGAAATTAAAACAGAAATAAAATCACATGAAAATAAGTAGACTATACTAGTATTTAATCTGATTTTATTTCTGTTTTAATTTCTTCTCCTTGCCGTGTGGATCAGTCTACCGTTTTTTACGTAGTATCTTATTAAGATTTTAACTGATCCAGGTCTACACGAGATCCGGCACCATTCTTTGGTTTGTCGTTGTGGTCTTGCCGATAGAAAACTCATACGAAGAGACCCTTAGTCATGGTTCAATTCACTCACCAAAACAAAAGAAGGCCAATACAACTCCGCATACACTGATAAACAAGTGCTATTAGGACAAAAAATATTCAAACATCAAAACAATGGATCAGAAAAGTCACTGAATATACGAACAATTTTAAGGAAGTTCTCACCTGAATGAAAGCGATCTTCCTGTAACAAAAGGCTCTATAAATAAAGGCCAGAGGCAAACCTAATTGAAAGCGTAGAAAATGAGAGAATGAGCGTGGTTCCACAAATATACTGATCGTCGTGAGAATGGCTAATTTGAATCGCTCGACTGCTCGACTATGGTAGCCAAAAAACCAGGCCAAGACAGTCAGAATTGTCAAATGTATATCACTCGTTTTCTATATGATACGAGGAAGAATGAGAGTATATTGTAAACTCGGGAATCCCACATTTTAGCTTAAAAAATCGTATCTCCAATTTGATCCTTCACTGAGCTAGTTGTATGTTTCATGTGCATGTGACACATTTCCGTATTAAACATTTGTATGTTTTTAGAGCATTTTAAATTGCACCTTTTATTTATATGAACCAGTCAAGTACAAATACGTTGTTATTGTTTGGTTAAATGGCCATCGGGGCGCCATAAGAAATTACATGGAAATTATTATTCGAAATCATTATTGGGTTCATTCGCTTTAGAGTACAAGGTCTCGGACTTAAAGACGCTTAGATACTACAAACTAGGAGGCTAAACGCAAATAATACTTTCGGTTACGTACCTGCCAATAAGCTGATCATGAGTCGAAGGACGGACTCCGCAACTCCTGCCCTCTTTGCTACAACAGCTATAACACCATCAGTCTCGTTACCTCCTTCCATTTTGTATTGGGCATGGATGCCACCTATCGTTTGCGACGTGTGTAAGAAATTGTAGTCTTCGTAGTCTTGTTCTCTTCGAAGACAAAAGCAAAATTCTTAATATACATTCGTCGAGAAACGGGCCTATGCGCATAAATTACATCGTTGATATTGAGTGATCCTTTCGAAAGGTTTCGCGCGCTTGTTTTGCTTTTGTTGTCACGCAATAAAGTGTCACACTAACTTCACTATGAGCTACTATGCATTACGGCCGATTGAATTTTGAGCATGATCGAAGTTCATCGTTCTCATATCCCGCACGCGCATTGATATGTTCAGGTAAAACCCGTGAGCAGGTGACGGTCACGAGATATTTGTAGAGTCTTTGTAATTTTCCAATTTTCTGTTGCCCGCCTGCTTTCAGACTTGTTTTAACTGCTGGAATTTTTCGCACGAAGAAAACAATTGGCCGTGATCGGAAGTACAAAAACCGTTCGATCACCCACGACTTGAAAAACGCATTTTGAGACACGTTCCAGTTTTTCGAGGTCGCAACTCGGGCTTGAGGAGTCCGTTCACAGCCTCTATTTATAGAAAAACTTATTTCAGGCTACGTCCACACTAAGCCGGGTAAATTTGAAAACGGCGTTTTCGCCTCCAAAGCGGATAAAATGTTTGTTGTCCACATTTTACCGTTTTCAAATTGTTTCGCCATCGACTTTGAAACGCTGCCTCGCAAGAAACGCTTAATACATGCAGGAACATGCCCACATTGTCCGAGCAATGTTATTCCATTGTTTTGATGTCAGCGCTTTCAAAAAGTTCCGTTTTCGCCGTCCACACTAACACACCTAGCCAGCGTTTTCAAATTTATCCACCTTGGAGGGCGTTTTCAAAAAGTTTCGTTTACGGTGACCGAAAACGCCGTTTTAGTGTGGACGGAAGGCCAATCCGGAGAAGAAAAGTTGCGTTTTCAAATTTATCCGGATTTGTGTGGACGTAGAGCGCGCGTAGGATATCAACCTCGGTAGGATATGAGATGGTAGATACAGTAAAAATCAACCTGTTTTTCAGTTCCAGGCTGATGCCATTCTTAAATATTGGGTACTTTGTGAAAAATCAGCCTCAAGCTGTTCTTAATTAATATATTCTTATTAAAATTCTGTCAGAAAATTATACACTGTATTGCACGATATCTAGACAACCAATCAGAATATCCAAAAAGCCCGACTCACTTTTGTTGATTGATGCCTTGTGAATAACTTTGCTCGTGCAGCGTCATCCGATACCCGATAAATAACCTCGGTCGTTTCAACTGTTATCGTAAACTCCATTTATTAAGCTTTCTTCTGATATATAGTTTGTTAGGATTTTATTGAAACCAGCGCGCGTACAAATTATTTTTTTCCGTGGTGTCTAGACCCTGGTTTACACTTGTGAAAAGAAAGATTTTCCTTTTTTCTTGTGCTTGGGGCTGGGGGGGCTTTAGCCGCCCCCCCCCCCCC
Source organism: Blastomussa wellsi (assembly GCA_947652115.1). Lineage (NCBI taxonomy): Eukaryota > Metazoa > Cnidaria > Anthozoa > Scleractinia > Plerogyridae > Blastomussa > Blastomussa wellsi. The sequence goes on from OX393564.1 coordinate 17,344,392, forward strand.
CCCACTTTTTTGGCTGATTAAATCACTATTTTTTTTTACTTTAGTAGATCAGGTCTGTCTTTTACAAAAAAAAGTACATTACATTATTTATGTCAAATATGCGAACCTCTTAGGAAACGCAGCCTTATTCTGATTTGTCCATTTCGATCCAATTTAGTTTTTCGGGGGTTTTCTCGCAGCTCTCAATGGCAATAGAAAAAGCAACTTTGGCACCTTCAAAGAACCCGTCTGTTGGATTTAGCTTAGAAGTAAGATAAGATAAGATTCAAACGTGAAGACCAGTTTGTTACTTTCTAGCCATTTCAGAAGACTTTGATTTCAAATTTTTCCGGGGCAGCATGCCCCCGCACCCCCTAAAGTAGGGGGTGCGGGGGCACCCTACCGCGTTCGCATTAGCCCCCCCCCCCCCCCCCCGCCACGCGAACGCTCGAAAATCCGCCCCGCGGCCCGTGCAGGCTTAAGGGTTCTGACTTCAGACGACTTCGTCTGGGCGATTTTACACGTTTCTCTGGTTTGTAGCTAGATATCTGCTACCCGTAACTAAAAGTTATGATTTTATGACCTATTTCATTTGGTCTGTCATCGGTGCAAGGTAGCCTTCAGAGAAGAGTTTTTCCCTCCATTTTGGCTTAGGTGGCTGATATTAGGTCTGATTTGATCAAACTGCGGATGTACCGTAAGTGCAGCTAAACTTAAAAGCAAAAATAGCAAGTTTCCTTCCACTCTTTATTAGCCGGATTAAAAAAATCATTTCAATAAAAACTCATGATTTATATAACTTTTTAAAGAAAACTAAAAACTATCACCTGAAATTCTGGTTACGTTAACAAAGCACGAAATTTCGCGAGGATCAGAGCAAATCACGAGACGAGTGTTAGACAAACGTGGACGAATGTCAGACTTGACTATTAGAGAGATTAAGCATGGGTATGACGTTTGCTTTCCTTGTGAACGACAAAAATTCCCCTTTTGCCGTCTGCGGTTGTACGCGGAAATAAGCAGGATTTTGTTTGCCGTGAATGTAACTTTTCCCTCTTTATCTGAGGCATTTCAATGAAAAGGTAAAAAATGAAAGGCAAGTTCGCGTTTACAGTTTGCCTTATAACATCATGCATAATCTCTTATTCGCTCCGACGAAGGGCTAACGCTCGAAACGTCAGCTCTCGAATCTCTTACGGTGGCTAATTCACATTATCAACCCAGTTGATAAAACAAAATTATATTGTCTCTATACATTACTGTCTACCTATTAGCTCTGGTAACGTGCCCATTACTTAATATCTTTATAGACTTTATATCTTATGCCCATTCGATAATGGTGATGAGGGACACTGCGTTCCAAACCAGTAAGGTTGATAATATATATTTTCTCCACAACTTGAGCACCAAGCGCAAGCTAGATTCTCACTATTTCTTAGTCTGTTTGGTAGTATAATCGACAGTTTGGGATTTCTAGTGGTAAATTCAAAAGTATGGACGAAGAAAATTATAATTACTTCGTGAAACTGCCAACACCCAGTGACATAAATCAACATCAACACTCAATGCAATTAACCCTTTTTGTACAATACGTACAATCAGGGGGCACATACAAAGGCTTTCTCACCAAAACTTCGGGTATTCCCGAGGGAACCTCGTCGGATTTTTAAAGGAAACCTGGCGTGCGAAAAGGTCTACATAGGTCTCATCTCTCCACGAAAAAAAAAGTTTATTACGCTGGAGAGACATTAGAGTTAACAATATACTGACATCAGGCTATGTTTACACGGGACCTGTTTCAAACGGATCCAAATGGATCCGGTCCGAAAATCGGGCCATATAGGCTTCCTGTTTACAGGGAATGTTCTGTAACCGGTCCGGAACGGATCCAACATGGCACCTGTCGTTTTTCAGATACAGATTTGGATCCGGGCCGGACCGATTTCAAAAAGATCCCGTGTAAACACCAGCGTCGATTCCAAACGGTTTCGCCAGGGCTGTTACAATATATTAAGTTATTTTGCTTGCGCCAGTAAAAAGTTCTCTTCATATCAAATAATACTTCAAAAATACTTCAAGTTCAACATAATCTTTTTACTGTAAGGTAGAAAATATAAAAAAGGAATATGGGTGGGCGCGAATTACAAACAAGATTTAACTAATCTAGCAAATTAAAACTGTTACAAATGTAGTTAACATTTAAGAAACCTTCAGCAACCTCTTTTGCTATAACTTACAAAGGAGTTTTCTTCAAATAACTGTTAGAATTTAAAAAGATTTAAACGATAGATAACGGAGCAGTCCAAGGTAGCATCACTTTTTCGTTATCTGTTTACTGAAAGATTTAATATAACACTGTTCTCCAAATATTAAAATTGATCAAACAAATTATACAGTCATTACATATAGAGTTGATAAAACAAGCTATAAAAGTTAACTAGCTTACTGCGCGGTCCAATAAGGCAAACAAATAACTCTGCCATTCTTCTGTAACCTAACGCTAGTTCTCTTTCTTTGGCCTGCAAAGTAAATTAAAACAGTTTATTTTAATTTGAGATGCACAAAGCAATCACAGTGTTTTAGCTCATGAGGAAAAACCTGAAAAGACTCACAGGATGTCGTAACCAGTGGAAAAAACAAAGTTTGCTTGTGAAGTTGCCGTCAATCCGACCAGGCGAACTCTTGAACTTAAATTATTCTAATATAATTTGGTTTTATCAACTGGGTTGATAATGTCAATTGGCCACCGTAAAGAGATTCAAGAGCTGACGTTTCGAGCGTTAGCCCTTCGCTCCGACGAAGGGCTAACGCTCGAAACGTCAGCTCTTGAATCTCTTTACGGTGGCCAATTGACATTATCAACCCAGTTGATAAAACCAAATTATATCGTTATACTTCCCACCGACGCAGCACCACAGTTTCTTTAGAAACTTACCCCCTCTATTAAATTATTCTAACTCACACACCCCTCTGTAACAGACCCACTGAAACCCTACCCAGTGGATTATTTCCCCCCAGTGAATATTTTGATTTTACCCAGTGACTGTGCGGTGTGACCCAGCTTATTTTGTTTGCCAGAAATAATAATAAATAAGCAAAATAAAACAGAAAACGAGCAGACCCAGTGGGAAATCAGCCAACCCGGTTACTTTTTTCCAGAAAACACAGTGAGGATAAAGATTCCACTGGGTCTGTTTCAGAGGGGTGTACTCACTAGGTTAACTCTGTTTTTCCAAATAGTTTTTGGAGGTTTTGGATTTCCGAGAGGTAACTATCCTGGTGGAAATGTTTAACATTGGGTTATCATACCATTTCCCGACGCGTTTGCCTATACCCGTCAAAATGGTGGCCAAGATAGCGGCAGGTTTTTTTAAGAAGTGCGACAAGAGATTTCGTTCCTATGGTGTTTTACCTGTCCTTTTTATCTTGTGTCATCTTTTTAAATACTGGGTAGATGACTATCGGGTAAAGACAGTGCCATGTGATTACAATAATCGGAACTATATAGTAAACAGAGCGCCAGATCTGCAAAAAACAGTCAAACATGCAGTGTGAGAGACATGAAGGTGAGTAAGCTGAATATGTTCAACCAGAGGTCTGCACATATGGTAACAGAAGAAGGTCAACCTCTCGCCAAGCGACGCATACTGCTGCAGCTTATTCCGGTTTCTGTAGCATTAAAGGATCTACGTCACGATATTTTAAGTTATTTCTTCGACAACCTAATTTACCCTTAAAATTTAGAAAACCTAAAAATAATTGTTGCTAAGGAGGAAAAACACCAAAGAAGTGATACTAAACCAAAAAGGAACAAGGATGGCTGAGGATGGAGAAGATTGAAACGGATTTCAAAGTGCACGAAGGATGACGTAGCCCCTTTAACCGACAAGGGACATTTCTACTCCCCTCTGGATGGAATGCTAGTCCATCGCAGGGTTACCCCCCAGCACTATTTCGCCGGTGACCATTTATACACCTGGGTGGAGAGAGGCACTGTGAGAGTAAAGTGTCTTGCCCAAGAACACAACGCAAAGACCCGGCCAGGACTCGAACCCGGACCGTCCGATCCAGAGTCCAGCGCACTATCCATTAGGCCACCATGCCTCCTACATGGCGAGAGCGGTTAGGGACTTTCTCGCTCAAAATGACGAATTCAACTACGCGACCAAGTGCACACTGAACTAAGAGAGAGAGAAAAATTTATGTTTCGGCCACTGATATCCAGTTAATGAACATAATTTTACTAGGAACACCGAAACAGCAGTAACCACTATTAAACCACTAAAAGCAACGAGATGATTAAAATTGGGGAAGTTTGATACAGATTGCTTATGCACACAATGAATGTATAGCAAGTTTTCCTACCCTGTTGAATCGTGGAACGGTCAGCAGAACAAAAGCAACCATGAAATACGAGAGACCGAAGTGAACCGTGAACACATAAGCTACAATAACGGGGATCTTCACATAAGCAGGCATTTCTGCCAAAGACTTCTTGGTCACAGTATAGCACATATTTTGGATCTGACGAGGAAACAAATAAATAAATAAATAATAGCTAGGCATATGCAATATTTTAATTCGAAAGGAATAAACCACTACAAAATCTTGCTCGCGCGTTTGTTTATCAGGCTAAGAATTTTACATTTTCGAGCAGAATTTGAGAGCAATTCGGACAAAATTTGGAAACAAACCCAGAACTAATCTAAACTACACCTTGCGATTCCCATAGCATACGCAAAACGCACTTTAATACAACCAGGCTCAGAGAACATAATCTCAGCGGAATATTTAAACATAAAAGTACCCTTACAGCACAATTCGATGGACATACAAATTAAAAGAAAAAAAAACAATGTTTCATGGCGGACAACTGTACTACACAGAACAGTCACTGACGGTCGTTCTTATACGTAAATGAAATAATTCATATATAAACTGCAGACGCAGATGAAAGTGAAAAATGATCATCGCAGTGAATTTATAATTCAATCTATTGGGATAAAGAAGCCTGAAAAAATTCAGGGCTTCAACGGTATTCGAACCTATGACCTTGGAGAAACAACGGTGCGATGCTCTATACCAACTGAGCTATGAAGCCAAACACTGGGAGCGGGGTCAATTTATTGAAGTCCTTAATTTTTTCAGGCTTCTTTATTCCAATTGCTTAAATTGGAGATTCACCGGCGATGAGTCCTAAACCACAGTGGTATCTTAAACCAGCCAAAAACCTTGGCAATTATTGTACAAAATTGCTCATTCGTTTTATTACTCACTTGTTTCTCCATCATCATGACGATGAATTCCCCGAGAAAACAGGCAAAATATCCCACGAACAAACCATGCCACAGAGCAAGGAACATCAGTGTCAGAAAATGAGACGCATTCTTGTTACCAAGGAAACGAAGACGCTTGAAGACGTACCTAAATTCACAATAAAAGGCAGTTCGAACGCTTTGAACATTGAGGTTATTCCCTAGCTTTGCACTGCGCATGCTTATTGGGCATAACTTGACTGTGTGATTAGCGCGTGCATTGAGAAATGGCGGCTTTCACTGTAACACGAATTGCAATTGTAGGATATGAAAAAATCGTCGAAAAGGTGAATTTAACAAGCTAATCGTAAATATAATAATAATATCATAAACTAATGCGATTTTGTGACGGCAATACCACATTATATTGACGGCTAGTTGGGAGAAAATATATTCCGTATTGGGCGGAGTCGCGAAAGCGAAAAGCGAAAGCGGAATACGGATTTTCAGTGAAGGGTCAGGTTAAAAAATTAAAAAAATGAATCACTGGATAATGCAATTCAAGAGTTTTCAATGGGTTAGCCATGATCATGATTTATGAGGTCATGGACCAAAACATTAATATGGTAGGTGTACGTATCAGTGAGAATGGCACGGGAGCTAAAATATCGCAATTGTGCGGGTGTGGTCCTCTCGCGCTTGTTGGATATATACATCTTATTAACCAAGCATGAGGTCCAAACTTGGTAAATATTGGTGCGATGTTTTGATGTAGTATGGACCGAGCGCAGAGAGGTCCTTGCAGAAAAGACCGAGGGCCAATATTCTCCGGTCCCGAGAACGCTAGAAGAGTACAGCTAAAAGAATCGAGCGGAAAGGACGTACCACGTGTTTCGGTGGGGGAAAACTCCCTAATGTTGTTTTATACGCCATTCAAGAGTATGGATGATTTTCCGTTCCAGTCAAGTTTATTTTTTTCTTTCGTATGCCATTATAATACAGGAATCACGTGCGCGATCACTTGGGACAATACCCGGTCCGTTACTAAGAAAATATTGGACCGCCAATGGAGAAACTGATTGGCTGATTTTAGTCATTGGCCCTCTAAGCACCTTAGTCGTGAAATAAGAAATAGTTACAGCCAACTTGGCACTATGACCTCGTTGACTATCACCCATCTCATATCCATATCAAGACTCAGAAGTTGCTTCATATAGTATTATTTTTGTCTCAGTTGAATGTTAGTAACAAACATGTTCAAATTTAGAGTAATATTAAAAAGGAAAGTAATTGATTACAAACCTGAACACCCATCTATTGGTGTTGATATTGAAGGAATCAACACAGTGCTGGGGGAAAATAACTTCATGTTAGTACTATTCGATTTTATTTACTTAATAGGGAGATTAAGCAAAAAAATCCACTGCTGCCGTGTTCATGTTGGGCGTTTGTATGTTTAATTGAGGTGGTCGTTCGGGACGGGTCGCGTGAAAGCGAGGCTAGTCAGTCTTCGATGTTTTGTTTTGACCAGAAAGTCTTGCTTCGTTGTCGCTTTGGTTCGTTTTGTTTCGCACTCCCTACGCGTTTTTGTGTTTCTGAATACCTCGAGAAGGGATAGAAATCTTTCACCGTTCACATCTAACGGAAAATAGTGGTTAATACAATTCGTGGAGGCGAAGAAAAGGAGTTCACGATCGCCGCAGGAACTTAAGTTTGTTCGCTACATCAGCATTTCAGGACAGAAGATCTTAGAAAAGTCGGTTAAATGACGAGCTTATGTGGTGTCTGGTGATATTACAACACGATTGGCATGGCCAGAACCTTTCCCAAGGTTAAGAAAAGCGGAAGATGTTTACGTCCGCGTCCAATCGCACGAAACAAATACTGCGGTGTAACGACCACGCGAATGAACTTCAACTGCCCCGTCATTGAAACCAGTAAAAGCATTGAGCCAAATGACAACGACACGGCGGTAAATGCGATCTCTTACACATTTTCTAAGATCTTCCAGGCTGAACAGTTCCTTCGGCGATCGTGAACTCTGTTTCCTTCGTCTGTTTTCCCTGCCGCCCCTTAGAGGTGAACGGGGAAACTGAAAAAAAAAAACACTCGAGATCTGTAGTGGAAGATTTCGCTCCCTTCTGTTGGCATTTAGGAACACAAAAACGCGTAGGGAGTGCGAAACAAAACGAACCAAATAGACAACGAAGCAAGACTTTCTGGTCAAAACAAAATATCGAAGACTGACCAGCCTCGCTTTCATGCGATTCGTCCCGGGCGACAACTGAGTGGTCCGCCATATTTGCATTCGGGGTATGGATGTGTGATTTTCTCTATTTTTGAGGGATTTAAGAATTCGACAAAAAATTAACGAAAAGGTAACTCGCGTTTGCCGTATAATGACATGCTTAAGTTTTGGACACCTTTGGGTCAACCCTTTGAGTACCACATTTTCTGCATTTTCTGTTTTTGGTGTGATGTGGTATTAAATCAGCCTGCACTCAGCCACTGAAACTAGATGTTTATGAAAGTTAAGTGACAAAATATACAAAATTTGACTTTGGTGTGTTGGCTGAATCATTCTGCATTTTTTTCTTGCTCCTTTTCCTTTCCTTTTCCTCGGCCTTTCTTTTCTCACTACCCTCTACTCTCCACAGCTTCCCTAGCTGCTGGGAAAGTTTCGGTCTAGATCATTGGTAAACCTTGGAAATGAGGAAATTTTTTTATTAGCTCATAACGTGAATAATTTGGAGTTCACAACTTATATAGATGCCGCATGCTAGTTTATGACGTATATTTCTGTTATATTGACATCATTGATTTATTTGTAGTCTTGATAACAACAATGACGGTCTGGTACGAATATAAGCGTTTTGTTAGTGGAAGGAGAACTTTACACATGAAACGAATGTTTGTAACCTACAATTCCCATCACAATTACTTGCCGTGTCCCGCCTCAATGTTGTGCAAAAACAGGGGAAGAGAAATAACAGGGACTTGTTATAGCCTTTCTTCCTATGCACTCCATATTGGAGTGTCAGGAATAACTTGTAGTCTGTCTTTTCGCTAAAGGTGTGGAAACTTGACGACACATAAAAGAGGATGAGAAGAGAGGGTTGGGATGAGACAAAAAAAGACAGACTATGGACTCTTTTGCATTGTTTGGGGATATCTCCGTTTTCCCAGCAACAGAGAAGCTTTAGCTCATTACAAATCTCACTCATCCCAATGATCCAGTAACTCAAACCGGCTCTACGACAAGATTAATAAGACCTCAAGTGCCGCGTGTTTGGTTGTATTGAAGGATTTACAAGCTCCTTCTTTGTAAAACAAAATAATGCGTTGATGAGTTGATGCAAACAAATTAGAGCCATGACGCCATTGTGCGCACACAACATTGGATTGGCAAGATTTACCAATCAGCTTTTCCTTTCCTGGGCAGACAGACATCCTCAAAAGTACCCGCACACTCTTGTCTCGCCCAAATCTCCCCTTGTGGTTCTTACCCAGGCCGATTTCTTTACTCCATTCTAAATTCGAGAGACTGAGGTAGACTGCTTGTGTATTTATTAAACCAGTGAGGAGGCTAAACTGGGAGAATATGGTGTAAGGTCTTTCAGTATAGTCCGAGCCAAGCTATTCCCACATAAGAAAGACCGAGGGTGGTATTTTCTAGTGGAGTCCCTTTGCTGTGCTGTTGCCCGCGTGTTACTAGCCTGCTTGGCATTCAGTTCATAATTCCCATGAGAAGACAACAAGGGTAGGTAGGGGACATATGGCCCCAACTATTAGCCAATCAAACTGGCAGTATGAATTGTATCTTAATAAGCTCTAACCTTGTCTCCTTCGCAGCCGTTAGTAGGGTCGTCACGCAATGCTCCTACGGCTGCAAAGGAGACCAGCTCTAGCCATACAGTCAAATAAATTCTACTTATACACAAAAGGTGGATGGTAGCGCACCTGAAAAGTATACATTGTCTCATAAACAGAAAGCTTTATGTTCCTGAGTCCATCCCACATTACTTTTCCATCCTCTGATTTGCCATTGTAACTGATTCCAGAAATGATACAGCTGCCCTCCTAGAAAAAATGTGTCTCATTTGCTCAACACTACAATTTTCAGGTGAGTATGGCATGCAGAAAGTTGGCTGACGAAGTTTTGACGTTAAAACCACGTTGTTGCCACAAGTAAAAGGCTTTGTATCCAGTGGCAACATAATTACTGTGTTGCACGCCATAAAAGCCTGTCAAAATGGAAAGACTACAGTACTTTCTGGAAACTGAGCCAGTTCCCCATGGTAATAACGTAGTTCTAACGTCAAAACTTTATCCCCAAACTTTTCTCGTGCCTAACCCAACTTATAATGAAAGTAAGATGTATTTAAAAAGTCAGGCGCCAAAAAGCAAAGGTTTTTTTTCAGAAAATTTAACGTCAATTACTCTTAAGTTTTACATAAAATTCTTTTTTCAGAGCCCTGATTTGGGGGAGCCCAGAGCAAGAGAGGAGCCCTGAACCCCTTTCGAATCTTCTGTTGTACACTAACTACAAATAAAATTATAAACATTTCCTCACATTTTAGTTTACCCAAACTGTTTCAAAAAAGCAAGTAAATTAAACAGATTAATTATACATTTACTTACAGAGAGAAGCCATACAGCAAGGTACTTCATAAAAGCCACTTTGTTAAAGAAAATCATGAACCACACTCGGCCAAGGAATGTAAACCTCTGTATGAAAGATAAAACAAAACACACAACAATAATGCTTTTTTCTTTTGCTATTCTCTACAGACATAGTGCATGCAAAGGAGTGGATATGACACAATTGTTAGGTTCACAATGAAGCAAACTCAGTTTTAGCCTCCTATTCAGACTTCGTTTGGGCTCGTTGCACAAACTTTCCTCCCCCACGGAGAAGCACATGATGAGCCCAAAGAGCATCTGCAAAGAGGCTAAATCAGTTTTTAAATATTTCAAACTTGAACACAATTCTAAAACTAAAAATCTAAAACTATGCATGGGCAGAATATTATTTGCAGCAAAATCGCTGCTAAAGGGTACTGCACATGAGAAGACCGAAATGTAGGCAGTTATTTGTGGGTAACATGGTTGGCTCTGGGCCAATGAAAAGGAAGGAAAAAAATCGAGTGATAAAGTGCTTTATTGCCAGTTTCAAAGTTTCCAAAGTTTTGCACCAGGTAAACTAACTGGTAATTCTACAGCTCTGCCATTATTTATGACGTCAAGTGATACTGTAAATTGCTTATTAAATGAAACTTGTGTGGGGCCAACATGCAAGGAGAATATTGATCTTCTATAATCTCATTAATTATACACCTCCAAGTCTCTAAGCTAATGTAAAGTCTGCATACGAGCCTAGTGGACCATCAGGCCAGAGCTTATCCGAGTTTCCTTAGCTTGAAGTGACAGAGAGTGTTTCTACTCAATGTTGGCCTCAACCTGGATGAGCTGCTAGTCCATCGCAGGGTTACCCCTTAAATTCGCCGGTACCCATTTATACATCAGGGTGAAGAGAGGCACAGTGAGAGTGAAGTGTCTTGCCCAAGAACACAATGCAGTACCCTGGCTTAGGATCGAACCCAGACCGTCCGATCCAGAGTCCAGTGCACTTACCATTAGGTCACTATGCCTCCCACAAGATCTACAAAGGTGCCAGCTGATACTCCTCTCATACTTGGTTGAATAGACAATTTATATGTACTGTTAACAATTTACTAACCAGAAATTCATCAGATAAAAGAGCTTTTGCTGAGAACCATGGCTCAAACACAGAATAAAGACCAAGATACATGATACCAAGTGACATGCGCTTCAAACCCTCTGCAACACTGCAAACAAATACACAAAAAATAGAACATAGTATATAGCCTCACACCTATATTGACAAAAACAATACAATTCTAACCTTTCTTATAATTATGTGCAAACTCATTTCAAACAAAATAAAATATGTAAGTCTTGTGGAATATATAAAATTATACATATATTATATAACATTCTTGTTCAAAAATCTTCCATGACCTTACAATGACCATGGAAAGGATCTCAGTGAAGATCCCTGCAAAGATGTTTGCAACTCTAGGTTTGCTAAGATCCTCAAGAATTTGATAAGGATTTTACTAGACCTTATCCTTTGTACGATCTTCACACAGTTTGTGTTCCAGGATCTTGAAAAGCTGGGGCTCAAAGAAAAAGTGGACAAGTGAAATACACCTGGCCCTGGTTGTTCAAAGAGTTGATAACTCTATCCACTGGATAAATCACTATCCAGTGGATAGTGCAGTTTGTTTTGCCAACACTTATCCACTGGATAGTGATTTATCCGGTGGATAGCGTTATCCACCCTTTGAACTGGGGCCTGGTCCCTCGTGTTATGGAAGCAGGGATAGGCTCTGGCCTGATGGGCCACTAGTCTTGGACGCTGACCTAACCTTGCAAGCCTATTGCAAAAATCTTATAATTAGAAAGTTAAAATTAGAAATATGAGGATCATCAAATTAACACTTCTTCCCCCTTCCCAACATCTTTTTTAGGTTGCACTAAACAATTCACTAATTCCTTTTATATAATCCAGGGTGGAGAGAGTGCAGCAGGATTGTGTAAGTTGCCAAAGAAAACACAATAACTCTAGCCATGTTTTAAACTGGGATATATTATAGTGTTAAAAGGCAAGGAAGAATCTAATTTGAAAACAAGGAAGAATCTCACGGTACTTATGCATGTTTAATTACTTACCGTTGGTTGTCATCATCCTTCTTATCTATGAGTGTCCCATTCACAAATGATAAGTATGCCTTGATTTGAAACTAGACAGGAAAAACTCTCTGTGTCTCAAATATGGTGTTATAGCATATAACAAGACCACAAGACCACTGACAAGTGACCTAACACAAAACCTGTTCTTTTCACTAATTAGTAATTCTGTACTGCAAATATAATAATGTTACAGGTGTACGATTTAATTCTAATTATTATACACACAGGGCTGCAAAAAATTTTCTCCCATGAAAGGATATCTGATCTGTGCAACCAAGTCAGCATTTTGATTAGACAAAAAGTTCTGCAGTGAGATCGCACGTCATACAGTGCAGCTCGATACTGCAAAACAATGGAATTTGTATTGGAAGACGTAAAAAAAATTGTCTGCAGTGGGCATTTCTGTCCGATGACAGTTGGGATTTCATCCGCCATTGGCAAAGTTTTGCCAGCCATTGTCCGATGTCCAACACTGTTATTTGCAACCCTGTACTTGTATTAATAATTTATTATACAGATGTACATGTACACATAGTGATTTGAAAAGGGGTTATTAACAACAGGTTTTCGTGTTTTTTTTAATTTCTGCATGATAACAGATGTAGTTAAACCTGACTCTCCCAACAACTAGATTGTATAGTACAGCAAACACAACCAACTGGCAAACACAACCAAATGCAATTGTATTGACAGGGTAAATTTATTATAAGCAAGAGAATAAAAGGTTATGTGATGAATGCTCATGTATATCTCACATCTGTGTTACTTTGCATAATTATGAACGAACGCATAAAGGTTGGTCTGCTGTGCATTAAAGTGACCGTTATTAGTTGCTGCTTGAATGTGAGTCGCCCCTTTACTTGTACTCGTTTCAGGTTAGGGACTGTAAAAAGGCAGTTAATTCTATTGATCACATTGACACGACTTGGAGATGAGTGAACTACAGTAAGAGGTCTTGGATAACAGATTGACTGAGCTTTTGCTTAGAAAAAAGGACAAGACATACATGTAATTAAATAAAAGCATTTTTGTTTTTCTGTTCAGTTGCACTTGAAGTTCAACATTATAATTATGTAATGTGCACACCTGAGGGCCAACTAAAAATCCTCCATAAAAGTAGGTAAGGCCCATCATCTTAAAAAAAGAAAACGAACAACGATTAGAAGAGAAATAGGTCGTAGTATTGTCACTTACCTGTATGGAAGGTTACAAAGAATGTAGGGTTCTAATTTTAAGTAGACATGAGCAACTGGAAGAGAAGCAGCTATGGCATGTAAAATGTTATTGTTGTGAGCTGATTACCATCTACCCCTGAAAATGCAGTGTTTGTATGCAGCTGGGAACATGAATGTTTGCTTATAGTTAGTGGAGATCATGTAATATGACTTAATGTATTTGATACATAATTATACATTTAGTAATAGTTAAAAGTAACTTTTCAGTGAAGTGCCTAATTTGTACATACCTCTAGGAGTGTTGGAGGTGTTGCTATGGCAGTGGTTTTGAAATCAGCAGATAATTTGTCCTGCAGAAAAATAACACATAGACCTACATTCTTATATCATCATTTTTATTGCCTTAATCAGGGTGAGAACATGTACTGGATGTGTAAATGTCATTAATAATATGTACATGTCCTACTGGATATAATAAGTAGTGTTTTTGCATGATAGCTAGGTCACAATAACATAGAGTGTATACTTAGACTACACCATGTGTATGTTGTGTGTTTTGTGTTACTGGAATTTAACCTGACATGATCTCTATTTGACCAACCTATATCCACGAAATAGCAAAGGAGCCGTAGCAAACTCCAAGTTAAGATATTACCTGGTCTTGGTTGCCGTCGTAGTAGTCCCAAGCAATACCTGAAAGCAGAAATAAATCCAGTTAGCCTCAACAACATACATGTACACGCACAGTCAAATAAATATCATCTTATTTATTTTTTAACCAATGTATAATGTCATGAGAACAATGCATTCTTGGTAAAACTGTGTAGACCTTGTTCTAGAACAGAAAAAATAATACCTAAAAAATTTTAATCTGGACAATAATTAAAAATTAAATGAACTTTAACTTGAAACCCCTCTGATGTTTACTAATGTAAAATTTTGCTTTGTCTCATGTATAGCGCAGTTACTCATCTGAAGTTATAAATAAAGGAAATCAATCAAACTGGTCTATACCGGACCTCACTTTTATAAACCCTGCTTGTGTATAAGTAATAAAAACAATCACGAGGAACATACTTAACAGCCTCAGACACAGAATACACTGCGGTGTTGTCCAGTTCACATCATATTCTCCTGATGCATAGTACACATAGCCACTCAACAAATATCCCTGCATTACCGAGAGGGCAGTTAATGATCACAACCAATAAAAGTGATGATGATGATGATGATGATGACAATGACGATGACAATGATGGTGGCAGTGGTAGTGGTGATGATGATGATGTTATCATCATCATCGTCGTCATCATGGTCATGCAGTTCTACTCCAGAAGGAGAAAAATCTGAATTTTAAGCTGCAAAATTCAATGCTCGCAAAGGGCATGTGTCTCAGTCTACAGATACATAAGTCTTGGAATTACTAAATTTGGTTGCTAAAATTCCAAAATGAGTAGCACGAAATCAGAGATACTTCACAGATGATTGTACTGTTCTAGAACTATGGAATTTTTGAGTTCAAATGTCAGACATTTCTTGAGAAGGGGAAGAACTGAAAATCCAAAAAGATATTCAGACTGTTACGTATACCCAACCTGTTGTTTGTTTTGCAAATATATAGTAAGTGTACATGTGCAGTTTATGCAGAGTTCCAAACAAGGAGGGTATATCGGGGCAGAAACCTGACAAGGTCAGCTACCTCACACACAATAAATAAAAAGAAAACTTTGTTAATGTTTTGGTTTGTAGTCAGCTCTCACTAAGATGGACGCCAGCTGGACCAGCAACAACCGCCTGTCTTTGAGAGATGTCTGGCTTACAGGGAGTTTAACAACAACACAATGAAAAACTGACCGTAAAACAGCATGCAGGGACCAACACCAGTCGTCCATATTACAGAGTTGCCCTTGCTACAGGGGTGTCTGTTAAAAGAGAGTTGTCTATAGTGCAACCTGGACTGATTTTTGTGTACACAACCTGCCTTAAAGTTTTAAACTATTCTGAAACCTGGTTAAGCACTTGGGACATGGGGGAATGGGACTTTGTCAAGAAAAGGTGGTCACATAAGTGAATGTAATTTACTGGCCTGCTACAGAAGCAAACCTACCATGTTGAACAGAAACATGAGTACAACCATAGTCATGGATGGTCCAACAACATGCAGCATCAGGTATGAACAGACAATGGTTATCACTGAATGGCAAGCACACCAGCCTTAAAAGGGAAATAATAATTATATCAAAAGTATTCCAATGCTGTGCACCATACCACTGCCTGTACTATTGTCACTTGAGAAAGCTTTAAGTTTTGACATATTTTTTACTTTTTGCTGGCTTTGCATTTGAACTTACCAATCAAAACATGACTGTATTAAGTCTCAACCTGCAAAATGTGTAAAATATTCAAGAAAATACCAATATCCATACTCTCCCCACAGAAGGGATTGGAAATTCTTGGGGTGGGGTGACAGGGTTTCTGAAAAATGGATATTTAACATGTAAGTATAGAACTACACAATTAATGTATGATAAGTTGTTGTATCTTTGTTGACCATTTGAAGTGGAAGCCCACATAATTTGTCAAAAGATGTCAAAAAGGTTTCTGGACAATAATATTATTTTCTACATGTAGGTAGCAGTGGCAATGTGTATAGCTCAATGTATAGTACATGATTATATTTTTGGTTTCTGCTTTCAAGTTGTAAGCCAGTTTTTTTTCACTTAGTTCCTGGTACATGGTATTTTCAATTAGTGGAAATATTCTTGTTTTTAGAAGCTGAAGGACATTTACAGTGCTATGCGCCTTACCGTTGCAACTCGAGAAAGTTTTTGATTAAATTTTGACATCTTTTTGGCAACTTTTTGCTAACTTCAAAGTGAGCCAGCCAACCAGAACATGGGAATTAATGTAAATTCCCAAGGGAGTGAATGCACTTATAATATCTCCACCCTTGGAAATTCTCATGTTCTGATTGGCTGGCTCGCTTTGAAGTTAGCAAAAAGTTGTCAAAATGTAATCAAAAACTTTCTTGAGTGGCAACGGTAAGGCGAGTAGCACTGTAAATTCACAAAGGACGTACATAAAAAAACCTGTGCTAAATAATATTCTTGCTTTCAATACTACATGTAAATTTCTACCCTGGGTGCCAGAGGCTTTTCTTGTGCATTTCCAGTTTTGGTCTTTCTTTGTTTCGACCCGTGCAAAAAGCCTCCGGACCAGAGCGCTATTTCTTTAATTACTCTGATCCAATGAAAGGCCTGTTTAAATTGGTTTAGCCCAGATTTTGGACTGGCAAGTTGATTGACTCCAAATAACCACCTATGGGATTTTGAATCTACATTTAACAGATGCTGTGATTGGTTGCCAAGAATAGTAATGCTGCCAGTTTAGAAATTGTCCAAACAAGCTGTCAAACAGTCACACATCGTGTAGATTTAGTGATGGCGGCTGTCGAATTCTTCACTCACAGAATCTTTAAAGAGAGCATTACAACAGCAGTGTCCATGAAACGCTTGTGATGGCGTAGATCATTTTATTTGCCACAAGGATGTTTGAGCCATATTGCCAACCAGCTTTGGAAAATCTTTGGGATACAGCCATTGGCTGAAATGTGCTATTGTTGTTTGCTCCCTGGATGCCCTTGTTGAATGCTACATGATGGAGTTGAATCAACAATGCATTTCATGCATGTGTTTATCGAAAACCCATTTCTGTCATCTCTTCACGTGCCAGTGCATGTGATCACAGTTAGAGATGTTCACTTTGATTGGTTAAAAATAATTGGATTAAAGTGATCAAAGTTCAACAGTTTCCCCCATACTGCAAGAAAACCTCTGGTACCCAGGGTGGTAAATTATATAAGAGTATAAATGAATTTCCACCTTGCCTTACCATAAAGGAAAAGTGCTAAAGAAAATCCACAGAGCGTGAAGTATATGTGCTGGAAAAGATATAAACAAAGGTATTCTTAAAGGTATTCTTAAGACATGGCAGGTACATGTAACCTGTACACTCAAAATTAATCCAAGAGTAATCCAATGGGTACATGTATGCCGAGGTTAATTTATCTTTGGTTTCAGAACCATAATAATTATTTCAAACCAAATTGAGTACAGTTTTTTGTTTTTGTTGCAATTGTCTCATATCAGTTATCAGAATCCGAGGAAATGGAAATCAACATTCAAACTGGATTGAAAATTTTTGATTTAAACCAATGATAACAACATTCGAGTGGGCTTATAACGCAGGCAATTCATGTACACGTATTCTTAGTCATCCGCACTTTCCTTTGGTAACCATTTTAACAAACACCTTTGAAATTATTTGAAAAACCTGTCGGGCTACACACCAAAACATCTCCACGCAAACAAATTACTCTCTATGCTTGGCCTTGAGAGAACTATACTCACCTGTAAATTTGTCAGGGTTTCAGCTAAATTGTTCCAATAATTCAAACACATCCTCCCTGCATGTAAACATGCTTCGTCCCGACCACACGTCTCATTTAAACAAGACAGTCAACGTGAACATGACCACTTCATAAGCATTGTTTCTCGACCAACCAGATAAATAGCCAGAATTTGGCTTTTTTTACATGAGATCTGACAAGTAAATGTATCATGCCCTCCTTCCCCGAGATGATAAGTAGGAAGGGGGGGGGGGCACAATCGCAGGTTAGGAAGCAGAGAGGCGTCAGTCCTTGGAATGCTTCACTTGGAGAATGCAACAATTGCGATACAGGTTAATAAAGATACATGTACATACCAAGAAACTTACACCATTAAAAGATGATAAGGCCAAGTTACTGACTGTTTGTTTAGTATAGGTAATCACATGAGGCCAAGTACTATTAAGGATTAATTGCACGAGAGTTTTCAAAATTTTCCAAAATTGCCCGAGTCGCGAAGCGACGAGGGCAATTTGGAAAATTTTGAAAACTGAAGTGCAATTAATCCTTAATAGTACGAGGTCTCATGGGATTACTTGTTTATCAATAAAGGGCAAAATTTATACGAAGGAAAATCACGCGCGCAGTCTATTTTTATCTGGGAAGCCTGTTTAGCGCTACGGCAATTAACGGATTAGCCAATCATTAACAGGTAATCATGCCCTCTCTTGATTACTAAAAATGCCCTCGATTAAGAAAAAATGCCCTCTCTCTCAACCAATCAGTGCTCAGTAATTTTGCCCTTTATTGATAAATAAAATAATACTATAAAGTTACCTGAAGAGCAGGTTTAGTTCTATAGAAAAGTGCATGATAAATAAATGCCAGTGGATAAGCTGCAAAGGAAAATTGAAAAATCATAATGTGTGTACATTTAGATTGATTTAATTGGCTGTGGATTACTGTCAAAATTTTTTTATGAACATTGAGGTGGCCCCCAACAGTTTCCAGCATTTTCCAGTACTTAGATTTTGATAGGTCATCATAACCACTATTTATCAGCTGATGCTACAATCATTAGGTCAAACCAATAACCAATGATTGGTGAACATATTGTTATCATTATTATGACACATACCTAGGTTACCTTAGCAACAGTATAATCTTCTGAATACACCCTTAATTTCAGCTTTAACTGCTAATAACTCAGAACCAGCTTGGTGACCCATATTTTAAATTATTAAGTGATCAAAAAATGAAACTTTTTGCAAAGTTTAAAAAAATTCTGAACATGCAGTTCAGAGCCACCATAAAGTTTAGTAAAATTAAGGGGGCTCTGAACCGCACAATTTCAGAATACAAAATATGGGTCATTTTTGAGTTATTAACAGTTAAAGCTAAAATTATGGGATGGTGTATTTAGGTTATTCTGTTACTATTGGAACTTGTAATGACAAGAAAATTACCAAAACTTGTTCACCAATGAATGGGCATCTGTTTGATACCATAACTGATGTCTCACTGAAAAAGATTCATTGTATTGATCGGTCAAAGTTGAGGTGCTGAGAAATGCTGGAAGCATTAATGATTAATTTATTGAAAACATTGCCAAATCATAAAAGAAACACAAGTTACAACAGAAAGAGCTTTAGAGGGAACAGGTAATGAATGGTGAACGACTCATAATCTATAGGCCTCCAGCAGAGTGTCAACAGTTTTTTGCATGTTTATTTCAAATTAATATATTGATTTGCATATTTTGGTTACATCATACTTTCATGTCACAAGCAAGGAAACTATTTACGCGAAACACTCAAGCTACTACTGGCTGAAACTACTGCCTGTTTTGGGTCAATTCCAGCATTGTTCGTTCCTTGTCCATTCTTCTTATTTTTCTGTGCAATCTTCTTTCCTGATGAATTTTTGGACTTAATTTTCAACATAATTTGAAATTGCATTTCTTTGGAGAGGTCGTGAAATGACCTTTCCTGTGAAATTCAATAGACGTCTTTTCCAAGAGACTCACTGGAGGGATCTGTGTTGTGTTTCATTGGTTGGCAGCATGAACGTGTTATAACTGACTAAATGAGGTGCGAAAACTAAAGTGTGTTAGACTTTAACAACTAAAAAATTTCCTATTGTCCAACTTTATAATGTATTTTCTCAAGAACCAATACGAATTTTGAAAAAGCCTCATACACTTTGTTAACCCCATCTCCTGAGAGACATAGTTTTTTTGTTTGGATATCTGCAGTAACACAATGGCTGGTAATTTGGTGAAACAAGCACTGCTAGTTTTGCATTTCACGGTTTGCGCGTGCCAACCAAAGCAGAGACGGTTTAAACGATTGTTATTTTCGCAATCTACATTTTATTACATAGCTTACAAGTGAGATATAGTTTTCTGTGGTTTCTTTTAAGGTAGCATGCAAGATAAGATTTTCCTGGAAGGCACCCTATTTTGTTGACAGTAACCAGCTTACAATTTACAAGTGATTCAAATAAAATTTGGAGTAGACAACTGGTTTGAGTAGAATAACCAACTGATTGAAAGAATCTTTCTTTAAGCAATTCAATTAAGTGTCCCTGGCCTACAAACTGCCCAGTACTGTGTACATGTAGGTTAACTGTAATCTGCCTTTTTTTGAGCAGGCAACCAACAAATTGCTTTTCAGCACTGTAATCAACAGTTTTAGCAAGAGGGCATCAGGATTTAGCACCAAGACACATGGGTGCATTGTGTTCTTTATACTGTTGTGTATGAAGCCCAGGATTGAAAACTGCCCTGGAGGAAAATATGTGCTCACAGCTGAATTTGCCAAGTGACCAGCCCTTGATGGAATCACTGATTGTAAGGTGTGTAATCGACAGATTGAATTTACTATGTAGTATATTTTCACTTGATAAAACGTGCGTCTGTCTGCTCAAGTGGATACTTCTAGTGGGGGACCACCTGAAGGGAAGCATCTAGGGTGTCCTCAGTAAAATATTCAGCTGCATCAGCTATAGAGCAGGGCCTCAACAATCAACTGAAATTGATGATTCGAGTAACAAATAGATTCCATGTTGCCATGCATCTGTTCAATAATTGGGTTTATAATTTAATGAACAAATAAAGAAGCCGAAGCCATGTATTATACTGTCATAAAACAAGACGGGCATTTGAGAAAACAAGGGAAATATAGAAAACACAAGCCGCAGGCGAGTGTTTTCTACATTTTGTGAGTGTTCTCAAATGTCCTGAGTGTTTTATGATAGTATAATACATGGCTTAGGCTTCTTTATTTACTTTATGATATAGATTTTATGCGCTGCGAGTAAAAACAAAAAAACACGCACGATCGATTAACTGAAGTAATTTAATTTCACTTCTTCTACTTTCCTCTCGAACTTAGAAGCTTCCTCAGTCAACAATTTCTACAGCTTGACTCAGAATTTTGTCCAGAATTTCTTCGTAGAAAATGTTCTCCGCCATCTCTTGTGAATTTTCACTAGAGGAAAGACGGCGAATAACAATAAAACATGCTTTTTCAGTGTTTTATGCTCTGATAAAACATGGGTTTTTGACCAATCAGAGTGCATGCAGAATCCTATCTATATTATAATATATAAAATCCAATGGATCAATCTATGTATTAGTTAATAGTTATAGATTGGTATCAGCCAATCGATGAACAATCGATAATCACATGAAAGTGATTTGTGTTTATCGATTATCGATATGAATCGATTAATTGTTACCAATTGCTATCGATTTTCATCGATTGTTCAGGCTATAGTCTAATAAGACCTCATCACGCAAAGCAAATGCTTCGCCATTAAAACAAGAAAAAAAGGGTATGTAACCTTTACCTGGCGATAGTTTTAGTGACCCCGTGATCGCCATTATTGCATTAATACACTTTGATCGTTGATCAGTCGATCTTGTCAAAATCTTCGAAAGAGATCGTTTTGAACAACAAAAAGATTTACCTGAGAATAATGCGATGACTAGACGGAGCGCAGGATCCGACAATCCAGAGGCTTTTACCAGAAAGTCTATATTGCCGAAACCGCCACAATCCGCCATTTTGAATTTGAGTGGCGTGATGTTTTGTATAGGGGACTGGAATTGAGTAAAAAAATCTCTTGGGGGATCTCCTGGGGGAGCAGGGTGGAGTCACTCGAGAGTGCCTAGACTGCGAGCAGTCTCTAATTTGCTCCAAAATCCGTAACGAAAGCGAAACTTTGCGAGTGCTATTTTCGAGGGACTAGCGGCAAATCCGCGAGCCGCGATTTTGGAGCAAAAGCCCACGAAACTCGCGGTTCGCGGATTTCGGAGCATGCGCATGCAAATTATCCAAAACTCTTCACTCGCGCGTGGGTTTCAGCCCCTTTTCTACAGGGCGCGCGGAAGGGAGAGTTCAGGGAGTGGTCTATTATGCAGCAAGGTTAACGCAGGATCTGCAAGAGACCTAACCAGCCAAAAATGAACTGTAACACAAACAAAATTAAACTACAAGGCCGATCCGATATGATCAGACTTCAGACTTCAGACTTACGTCAATCAGAGGTAACTTTCCAGTTTTGGGATTCGCCACATGTGATTGGATAGCTGTCATGCAATGAGATCACAGGTCGTTTAAATCAATCGTTATGAAACGATTGATTTAAACGACCTGTGAACGGAAGTGGACGTTCGATTCAGCAGACGTCCGTGGGGAAGGAACGAGTGACGAAGCCCAAAGGACGTCTGCGTGGGAGGCTATTCGATATGAGCCCCCATTTTTAAAGTTACCCATGCGTTTTTTGTTCAGACGGTTTTGCCCATCAAAATTAATTTTTCTTTGAGACAACAACGCGACGCTTTGGGCTCCTTGCTCCCCGAAACAGGTAGCCCGTTCCAGGCTCTCAGATAGTGGGGCACGCGAAGAAAAGATACGCGAGCGAAGCTAGCGGAATAGCGAAGAGGTAGACCCCACCTCTTCGCTCTTCCGCTCGCTGCGCTCGCGTATCTTTTCTTCGCATGCCCCACTATCTGAGAGCCTGGAACAGGCTACGAAACAGGTGATGTGGCAACGCGTGATTCGGGGTACAAGAGGATCCAAAGTACGGAACATGATATTGTGAACGGGTCACTGTGCAATTCATTTCGACTGGCATTAGCGAGCATTCGTGCTGGCTCCATTTAAAACTTTTACACGAGTCCAAAAAGCCGAAACAGCTGTTCACGGTTGCAACTCTACTCTGCAACTCTACAGGCCCTGTTCGCACTAAGACGAAAATTTGAGTTAAGCGTTTGCAAAAACAATGAAAATTTTGTAATTACCAATTGTTTGTTTTCGTTATCCTGTTCGTACATGAAGATGCGAATTTTTTTAGTAACAGATTTCAACTGGTAACTTGATCAATTTACAATTTGCAAGGCTGGCACTACGGCAAGAGGGCAAAATTTATTGGCCAATATTTCAACTAGCATAGCAAGCCTTCTTCAGCTAAGATTAAAAAAAATTAAAATTTGAAGTTAGATTACATACAATAGCAGTTAATGTTTAACTAATAAAAGTAATAAGAATAGTGATAAGGTAACAACTGCAGAAACGTGCTGGAAACGTAAGATATATTAATATATATTCAAAAAATAGTGTAGTGTAATACAATTAAGTTAAACAGCCAAGGTTCATTTATTCGGTTCTGGCGTTTGGCCTCTGTGTATCAGATATTAAGACCGCCTCGCTTTTCTGCGAGACGTACATGTATTGGATTTTGGTTGATGTATTAAGTACTGGCCCTGAAGAAGACTAGACTAGCTCTGTTTGTTGAAATATTGGCCAATAAATTTTGCCCTCTTGCTCTGTAGGACCTATAGTGCCAGCTTTGCAACCAATTTGGCTTTATAACACTTAGAGTGACGTCTGGTACGAGCATTTATTTTTCAAGAGATCCGGCAAAAACAAGCCAAGCAGTTTTATGTCTCGCAAAGTCAACTATTTTTTCTATTTTTTTTCTATTTTACGTGGTATCAGCGTTACAGTTTTGTTTTGTTTGTTTACAAACGGCCTGGGGCCGGGGAGGGGAAGGATACTTAAGTTTTACAGTGGTATTTTTAAACGCTATAAAGTTCGGTTATGTTCACCGGCGTTTCGGCAGTGCTGCCTTCTTCAGGGTGGCATGTCTTTCAACATGCCACCCTGAAGAAGGCAGCACTACCAAAACGTCGGTGAACATAACCGAACTTAATAGCGCTTAAAAATACCATTGAAAAACTTTTGTATCACCTGAACAAGACGCGGGAGGATACTCCCTTATATGGGCTATACGGGGACGTGCCGCTAAATAGGGTATTGTTTTTGACCACACAGTCCTACATGTCTAAACAGCATGGGTTTGGAGCGCCCTAGACAGGGTATGGCTTCAAGACCTTCGTCGAGTTTTAAGCAACAATTATCACTACTCTACAGGACTACGCAGCGTATTTGCGATGGGGGCTAATGCAAATACCGTAGGCAGTTGTAGCGCAAGCCATCGAGGGGGAGGGTGAGGGGGTTGTCCGGGGACATGCTTCTCCAGAAAATGTTGAAAATGAATGCTCCGGCCCAGAATGAGTTCGAGCGCCATACACCAAGTCAATACCAAGTCCCGAAGTACGTCAGAAAGAACTCAACATTGGGGCCTACTCCTTAAGGATAGCGCAATAGACTTCACACAATAGAACGACACAATATAGAGCATATATTGACTTGTTGTGTGGAGCATCAACCCCAGAGTGGCTAAAAATGCATCCCAGACGCAGTGAATTATTTTATTATCGCATATCTACGAGAACAGCAAAACAGTATTTTTTCAATTAATGATTTTCCCCTAGTAATTATTGGGGAGGCAATGGAGACCCTCCATAGAGTCTGCCCCCCCTCTCCCTCCCCCCTCGAAGGAGACCGGAAACGGGTTTTGAGAAAGTCTGGTGGTGTAAGAGTAGACCATGGAAGTAATCAGCTCAGATTTTGAGCTGACGACACTGCTGAAAAACGAGAGAATGACTGAAAATTCGAACATTTTGGCAATTATAAGGAAACCCTTGAATATTTAAGGTTAAGATGAAACTAGAGGTAGATTGTTTTATGATTTATTCCGTCTCAATTTCTACCTTCATAATTTTGCTTCCAATTTTTGCTATAAACATTGTAAGTTCGCAAGTTTGGGCTTAAGTCATATCATCGATGGCTCATGGCTTCCCTTACTGACGATGAAGGCCCGACTCTTCGAGAAATCATGACGTCATTCACATCTCCGGTACGTTTTCCCGTGGTGTCAATCGAGCTGACTCGTCCCCAGCCGTCTCTCAGTCTGCGGTGGGAGTGAGAGTCGACTGAGGTAAACTGATAGAGCAGAGGATTATGGGGAGGGAGACTTTCCTCCTTTTCATCACCTCCCACGCTCCAATGCTCACCGCGTTTCCCTCAAAAGTGCGACACTGAGAGGGCCCTGAGAAGCGACAAGGGACGAGTCAGGATTTTGAGGGCAGGCGAAGATGCATGCATTGACGGTTTCGGAAAGTAATGACTGCTTGGAAGCCACTCATTCTAGTTAGGGTCTCTCATCTTACCGCCTTCCCAGCCTCCTCTCCTCTAACTAGTTTGTCGGGCAGGTGAAAAAAAAAATGTGAAAGGAACAACAACATTGAACAGAAAGAGAGTGGGATGAAAATAACTGTCTTCTTATAGGCTAAACAAGGTTTTGGAAAATTGTAATTATGCACGCGAGATCGACATTTCCTTGTCGCAGTTGCAGTATTAAACAAAGATGGTAACATATTCTGTAACAAAGATGTATTTCTATTTCTCGTGTTAAAGTTTCTGTACATTACTGAAGAAGGTCAGTGTTCCGTCGACTTCCTCAGGGTGTATTCATTAA
The DNA here is from genome assembly GCA_947652115.1 of Blastomussa wellsi. Taxonomy (NCBI): domain Eukaryota; kingdom Metazoa; phylum Cnidaria; class Anthozoa; order Scleractinia; family Plerogyridae; genus Blastomussa; species Blastomussa wellsi. Next base: position 17,369,855 of record OX393564.1, read on the forward strand.
AACTCCCATCCGGTGTTATTAATGGGGAGAGAATTGATGAGACTCTCTGCAAGGGTTTAAGTACACCTGATAAACGGCTAAAAACGTTCTACTGTCAAATGATAAATGGAACAAACATTTGCTGACAGCTCAGGTTTCTGTTCTCTATTCGAGGTGACAACTGGCAAATCATTGGGAAGGTTGCCATTTTCATAGAAGCCTCAAAATATATCCATAATGATAAGTTGGTTAGTTTAAAGTGGGCTAGATGGATTCAGTTTTACGACGTACACCCAAAACATGCGCACCGCCACTAAAATTGTACACTGAAAAATCTCTGCAACTCAGCCAGCTGACTTTCCATTCATAACAACAGGAATTGTATATAGCTAAAACTGATGCAAATTCAAATTGTATTCATAGGAACAAAATAAATTAAAAGCGGCAGCAAACTTTTAGCTGCTGTCGCAAAGTTTCTCAAGCAAATTAAAATAATAATCTTTCACAATAGAATAGCTTTTAAATCGGTCGTCACATTTCCAATCTAAAATCACTTTAAATGTAAATTATCAATTGCACGTGAAGTTGGCGCTTCAAGGGAAACATCCAGCAGTGAAGTCAAGGAAGAGAGACCTTTAATTAAAAACTGTATTCCTTGACAACACATTAAGGATGCCCGGATGGGTGGAATTCCTGGGTGGAACTGAAACACAGCTGAAAAATAATCTTCACTGTTGAGTATGTGTTGTATACAAAAGACTATTGTTTGGAGTTAAATAGTGTTCCTGCAGGAAGTCATTGAACAACATAAATGTCTTGTCTTAAAGACCACTCAAAGCACAACACAATCTGGGGATTGAGGAAACCACTAACTTCCGCGGACCGTTCAAAACAGGCTTCCTTTGGCAAAACACTCATAAATGTGGTTTGCGCACAGCGCGTGGTTAAAACACGAAACAAAGAAACAGTCCTGAGGTATCTACTTTTGTCGGTTTCTCTCTTGGGCTGCTGTTAAACAAAGCGTTCAATTCCTTGTTGAAATCCAAGAGACCTACTCGCATTCGGCTATCTTAAACAATTGAGCCAAATAAACTGAACTGCGACGAAATAAGAAAAAACATTTATAGGGAGTGTCATTTTTATAGTAGGCAAAAATACAAAGAACCCCCCCCCCCCCCCCCAGAAAAAAAAGGGAAAAGAAAGAAAAGGAAACCAAAACAGCGGTGCGATTTTGTTAAGCGTGAGTATGGTCCACCACTCGTAAATGTGGTTGTTTTATTTAATATCAAACTGTGATCAGTTAAATTTAATACTGATATCAGGACGTGTAACTTTTTATTAAACGACGCTGCGGGCCACAAGCTACGAGGCTTAAGGTTGACTGTCTGAGTTTAGTTGCTTATGTCGAAACATGTTCTATTGAACGGCAGGGGAAGAAAAACACAGGTAGATTATCCTTAAAAGTGTAAATGTTGTTTGTAGTGGCCACGGATAACTAGATCAGAACTAAATACTTCCTTTGAAATGATTAAGTTCCCGGCACAGTACAGGCGGTTTCGCTGCCTTCTTGTTTTCTGCAGCAGGCAAAAACATGTTGATTTACGACATTCTACATCTACATTTTATTACATCGGTAAAGTCATACGACATCACACAAATGATAAAATATTATAAGAAATTAAGGGGAAGAAACAAAAAAGAAATTGGTTTTCTACCAGGTGGAAAAAACTCCTACTAATGCTCTCCAATATCTTGCCGTCCATTCGATGTAGGTCCGTAAGATATCCAAAACTTGTTCCTGCCGCAAACATACAAGCATTATTCTAGAACTTGTTAGATTGTGGCTTCCCTTTGTTTCCAAGGACGTTTAATATTGCCTTGGCTAATTTTTGCACATCTGTTTTTTCGTGATTAGCATTTCCTCGCGTGACTCAGTGTTTTCTCAGGTAATTTGGCATAAAAAGAAACCGCAGTGTTTATCTTGTTATGCGGCATCGTGCAAAGTTTAAACAAAATTAATTGAAAATGGAAGACATGAAATGGTACCGACAGGTCTGAAAATTTAACCGCCACTGGCCCAGTTCCTAGCGAATTAGTCTACATAAGACTGATTAAAACTCAAAAAGTGATGCCCTATGATTATAAAATTATTATTTTCGCGGATCATAACAATTAAATAAGGGCTTGCGGAATTAACTAAAAATATTTATTTTAGGCCAGTAGATACGGTAAAAAATGTTTCTGAACTTACCCCGAGAATATCTCTTTAAATCGAAACTTCGCGATCACAAAGAAGCTGCCACTACTAATCAGACGGGGTATTTTCATGTGTGTAGGCAGAATTCTGTTTGATTCCCACATGCACACTCGTTAACTGCCAATCTAGACGGCATTAATTAAATGAACTAGAACCAGCTGAGCACTATGGAAATAAAAGCGCGTATTTTGCGACAGTGAAAGTTGGCACACGCATGAAACAACGAACATGAACCACAGAGTGGGCGTCGGTCCATCTGCAGTCCGTATGAAAACTGTTCAACCTCAACAACAATAATCCAGTAAAGAATCTTGTATGATGGGCAAAACTGAAAGAGTTTCGAAGCGGTAAGTTTCATACCAACGAATGCGCAGATCTGTTTCATCAGCTTCAATCTGGTCCTCATCCACCCTTGTAACAAAAACAGTGAACACTCTGTTTTGTCATAAGATGTGAGAATTATTCCAGTGAAACGTTATCAAACTAAAGATAAGTTATTCAGGCTCTCGTACAAATCGTTAGAATATTCTTGAAGTTCTGCAAGCAAATTTTTCTGTTAGAAAGGGTTATCAGCGAAAATCTATTTTTTTTTTAATTCTTTTATTTAAACTTTTTCTATAAATGAAAATAGATAGAACCCTCTGGATATTGAAAGCCACTATCCAGAACAGTTCAAGAGTATAATCGTAAAAGAGTAAAATACCTGAACAATAAGGAGGTTCGTACACAATTTTTCTGGACCTGAAAACGAGGGATGTCAAAGATGAAATGTTCAAATATGACACGGGCGTCGGGTAAAGAAAAACTCTGACCCCCGACAGGATTCGAACTCATGACCTTCCAGATACCGGTCGGGCGCTCTAACCAACTGAGCTATGAGAACTCTTGGTGAGATAAGGCCATTCACCAGGTCCATACAAGGGATGAAGGATGAAATCGTCCTTTTAGGAGCATCCACAATGAAGGGATATCTTCTAGTTTATGAATAACTCATTTCTGAAACTGCACCCAGGACCCCCTAGCTACGCCCTTCGTATAGTAGGTGCGAAAAACACATATGGCGTACGGTGAGCTGAAAAACAGGAAATCTTAAGCGTCTTAAGATGGCTCAGGACGATTTGTAGATTTTTTTATATTTTGGAAAACGTTTCTTACAGTTATCTTGACATGTTGATCATGGCTTAATAATAAAAATGGGGGTCACCGAGCTCATTTTTGCGTTATATGGGTTTGAAATGCTGATCCATATCAAAGTATAAAACAAAGATCTCAGATGTTAACAAAGAATACAACTATTGTTTTATGCAAATGCAGCCAGAACACTACTGGAAAAAAGGTCATCTGCAGGGGATTCGAACCCACGACCTATGCGTTACAGGTGCAGTGCTCTACCAACTGAGCTATCAAACCCACATGCTAATTAACTGCTACTGTTGGACATTTTATTAATTTGTTGTTCACATACTTGCCAGGTATTAGATCGCATTACGTCCACTTAAAGGGCTAACCCACACGCTACCACTCTCATTTGGCTTTGATAGCTCAGTTGGTAGACCACTGCACCGGTAACGCAGAGGTCGTGGGTTCGAATCCCGTTTAGAACCTGAAAAATTTTCAGGTCTTTGTTCCAGTTGTGTTTTTATTAATTTAAAGAATACAACTGTTTGTAGCGCTTTGTCTTCCTGTTATTTTACATAAATATAAAGCATACATCTTGGACTTTTCGATCTAGTATATCACCAAAACTGTAGATAACAGTTGGTTACGATGACAATCACGGCTGAGTAAAATGTATCATTTGTCTGAACCAATCCCATATTTTTAGTGAAAAATCCAAATTGCTTAATACAGTGCTGTAAATCTGGTTACTCGTAAAACAGTTTCCTTTTTGTGTGAAATAAACACGTTAAATCTGTGACAGGGCAAATTGTAACATTATAATGTTTGCTTTGTCTTACAAAAAAGCCCTAGTTGTATATAAAACATAAAGGACAAACTGAAGAAAAGGCAAAAAGATGAAACAATGAAATGGCGACTTAATGATAAGAGCCAAAGTGATAGGACATTCTTTGAGGTCAAACGAGTTAGGGTTTTGAGTGAGAATTTAAACAGTTCAAAGATGGACTGCCCTTCGCACATGCAGACCCTCTTGTCCCACCAAGAGAGTGAAATACACAATAACACAAAGAGAACAAAGTCATTGGATAAAAATGGAAAGGCCTGAAAAGTTACTGGTTTTTAAGATGTAAAATGAAAATGAAAAGCCCACAACAAGAGGACTTCCTAGATAGTCACCCAATCCAAGTACTTACATTGTCTGACAGGGCTTAACTTTGACGATTGAATAAGAACTGATACCTTTCACAAGGGAGGAAGGCATTTCTAGGGTCAGTAAGTGCGGAACGGGGAGCCGATCAATGAATTGATGAAATGCGCATTCAAAATGCTAACTCTTTTAAATCCTAGTTTGAGATCAACTTCACAGAATATCTTTAGTTATCACTTTAGCTCTTACCTTATCATTCAATCGTCATTTCCTCATTTCACTATTTTAAACATGCCCAGAAACAGACCAGTTTCTCATTAAATAATATGGACACAAAAGACAAATTGGCCAGAAATTTATACAATATATACATTTTAATGTTTATAGTTAAAAGCATGTTATAATCTTTGATGTTATTCTAGGCCACTATGAATTTGAATAAGGCACAAACAAGACACAAAATACATTTTATAAGCTTGATAAACCTTAGATTTTTGAGGCCTTCCAAACAAGGGGTAAGATATGTGACATGGCTTTGAATACTGGTGACACAGGAATTCCTAAACAGTGACACGCCACGTGATTATGCTGCTAAAATGCGACAGCAACACAATACTGATTATGATTTTAGAAAAAAAGTTGCATTTATCAGTAATAGTATACCTGCCTACTCTCACGCATTGGGCTTTTGCATTTATTTTGTGAACTTTCCCTGTTTAGGAACAGTGGAATTCTTTGACAGTAGAGGAGAAAAACTGTGGTTTTCTTAAGAAGTAAGATTGGAAACAGAGGAATTCTAAGGAGAAATCATTAAAAAGTTATGGAATTATTTAGGGGTAACACTCAGAAATCCTTTGGAATTCTTCAGGGAGAAACACATTTCTAATGGAATTCCTGAGGGGTCAGGGGGTCAGGGTTAAGGCAATTTTAATGGATTTATATATTGGAATGAGGACGTTTTCAAAGGATTTATTTAAGAGTTTGACTGAAAATCTATCGTCAACGGGGGGGGGGGGGGGGGGGGGGGAGATTTCTCACGCCTGCGGGTTGAAAACATTGATCTCACACCTACTCATGCTTTACAGGGATCGATTTCTCATGCTTCGGCCCCGAAATATTTGGGATATCACAGCCTCAGCTGACATAATTTCAAAAATATGAAAACTTGAAGCAGTGAAAGAAACAAAACTTTTGACACAGGCACCCTCTGTTTGTGTGATGCAAATGCTGTTTGGAACTTGAAACTTGATATTCAGGAGGCACGATCAGTTGAAATTTTGTTCCACTGGTGATAATAAAGACATCTTTTACCTTTATGTTTTAATAAAGCTTTGAGAAAATGTCACAGCATGACGCGTCCTAGTGTGGTCACTCAACAAACTTTTTTGACAAGTTATAATTAACCAATCAGAGAGCGTAAATTTTGTTTGAGCTGTCGTGCCTCCTTCCAATGTTCAAAGCTGTTGTCCCGAAACCTGTCAAGCTTTCAACTAGGAGGCAGGACAACTCAATCAAATTCGCACCCTCTCATTGGCTAACTTGTCAAAAAGGTTTGTTGGGTGGCCACACTAAGGCACCTGTATAAACCATTCTCTGGCGAGATTACTTTCCAGCCTTTTGGCCAGTACTAGAGAGAAAGGGAGACAGGTCACTGCTGGTGAGAACTATGGGACACTACTTCGAGCTTGACTTGTCGCAAAATTTGAAAAACGATCACACTTTTCCCCAGCCTCTGATCAACAACATATTTCACCATGTCATGGCCAAGCTTGGCCTTCATTCATTGAATTCCCTCCATATAGGTTTCAAAATATGATCTGCAGCAGAGTCGGCGACCAAAGGAATATTTTTAAACATGCAACTAATTCAAAATCAGCCAATCCACTCCCTGCGACAGTTGTGTTTCAAATCTATACCCCTGCTAGGGAGCCTGGGATTGGCTGATTTTAAACGAGCTGCATGTTTTAAATCCCTCTACTCACTGATTCTATTGCAGATCATATTTTGAAACCTTCATGGTGGACTTAAACTCCTCTTCTCTCAGAGCAAATTCGCCAATGAAGCCCAAGCTCAGCCACAACATGACGAAATGTGTTGTTGATCAGAGGCTGGTGTAAAAGGGTGATAATTTTTCAAATTTTGCGACAAGTCAAGCTTGAAGTAGTGCCCCATAGCTTTCACCAGCAGCGACTTGCTCTAGTACTGCCCAAAAGGCCAGAAAGTAATCACATGCACCCGAGAATGTTTTATGCAGGTCAGAATGGCAAAACACACCACGTGTGACTCAATTAACATTTTCTCGAAACTTTACTAAAACATAAAGGTAAAAGATGTCTTTATTATCTCCACTCCAGTGGAACAAAATTTCAACCAATCGTGCCTCCTGAATATCAAGTCTCACGTTCCAAACAGCATTTACATCAAACAAACAGAAGGTGGTCTGGCTATGATTTTAAAAGAAAAAAGTACTTGGGACGATGTTTCGCAACTGAGCGTCACGATCAAAACTCCGGTTATAGCGATTTGAAAAAAAAAACAGTTTCTCGTGTAAAAAGCGATGGCGGCATTTACGTACACTTAGAAAAACGACAGCGACATTTACAGCTGTTGGTTAGGCGACATCACGCTTCAGAAACAACCGTCCTAGCTTGGGAAGGAATTCTTTTGTATTTACCTTTTGGGAATGAATGCCCACTTCAAACAAATTCTCGATCACATCACGAAGCAAAAAAACTTACCAATTTTCGTCACTGATTATTTTGTCCCATTATAACATAAACAACGATGTCTTCTTGAAAGAACGAGCAGAGCGAAAAATCTGAAAATCCCCGAAAACTCATCCGCCATTTTGAATTGTTCATCGACTATGCGCTCTTTGGTTACAGCTGACGTATCGTGGGCACACTATGGACCGCATTGCGTGTCTACGTGTTTGTCAAATGTCAAGAAAAGTCACGCTTTTGACAGTTTGTGAATTGCTCCAAGGAACCTGTCAGGGTGGGTAAAAAAACACGCAATGTTCTGCACGAACAAGAAAACCAAATAATAGTCCTACAATTGAAACAGCTTGTGGGAGAGCAAATCATTTCTTCCATAATCACAATATTTTACTGTAGGTACGCCGCGAACCCACAATGAAGAGAAAAAGATCCTTTTTCCTCCGTCCAAGATAATTTGGTTATCGATGTGTCTGCCTTCAAGACAGGTAGGTTAGTTTTTTTCGAATTTTTATCTGAATCGAGACGCTTTGAAACGGTATTTTTAATTCACGCTTTTTTTCGAATTGCTTGCAGTAAAAGTTCCTTTATTTAATTTTGCTACTGTAAAAAAAACTCTTTACGAAATACAAACAATTTTCCTGTTACGTTCCACTTTGAAACCAAATAGGTCTTTCCTTTTTATTCTCTATTTTTTAATATTCTAGTGGTGACCCTAGCGACCTCCGTTAACAACTGACACAAATGTAAAACAACTGAAGCATGGAAAGCGCTTGCTGTTAGCCAAAAGTTGGCTGTTTGTTCAGGTGATCACGGGCGATTTATTTTAGGACGACATAAAATTTACTGCAGGATTTCTTGTTAAAAAAGCTTCTACTTTAATAATTTCCTGCTTATGTATCGACAGAATTTAAGGTTGTTCGTGGCGAATTAGCACGTGAAAATGTGGAGACATAAAAAAAGCCATCGATATCAAGTGAATATTTTAATAAATACCGGTTTCTTTGAAGTGCGATTGTTGGAGGGGTTTCGTGACCTTTCCCGCAATGTGATTGGCTGAAAATGCTTGATAATCTGCCCCCTCTCCGTAAACCACGGTGATAGCATTTCGCTTCGGTAAAGTCACGAAACAAAAAAGCAGAATTTTGAGAGTCTAAAATACAACTCAGTCGAAAATTCCCTCGAAGGAGCCACTATAAGTTACGATTTGCTTTACATGAGCGAGAGTAAAGAATTTTTCTTCTCGTTTTCTTGTAGTTCGTGACACAAAATTCAAACGACAACGGGTTATTAATACACATTAGTTCGTTTTCTGATTGGCTAGAGTGCAATCTCTTTAACATAACTTTCGTTTCAAGTAAGATTAAGCTTTATTTAGCTCCCACCACGCTTGGGCTGCTCTTGAAGAAAACACTTTACGCTGGCGACAAGATCATTTTCTTCGGAGAATCGTCGCGGCATCTCCCAAAACGTGGCAGAAACAAGTACGAACGTGCTTTTCAAGCCCTTGGAGGGAGATCTTGGCCTCAAAGAGAGATAAAAGTTAAGCTTTTTAGTAACGATAGCTTACTCATGCGATGAAGCCATTGCCTTGATAGAGTGACACGAAGCAGAACTTTCGACTTTCAAGTTAACATAGGATCTTGAGCAATCGTGGCTTATTCTTGGAGTCCTCCCTTTTCCCTTTGATGCTCGGACTCGCCTTGGAGCTCATTCATTTTTCATCGCACAACTTTCGTGTGGATTGCCGTGCGAAGATTTCCGGTAAGATCGAAATGTTCTTTACACCGCGTTAACGTTAATAATTTCAAGGTATTAGGTTCAATTTATTCAAACATTTCACTATGCGATATGATTTTCCTTCAAAACTTGTGTAATTGTTAGAAAGTCATTATGCCCCGAAGCCGGCTTCGGCTTTGCCCATCGATTATGTGCCCTGAAACAAACCATGGTATCGATTTCATCGTGACACGAGTTAAAAATCGAGTGCCCTGTCGTAATAACGTTTCTAGATTCATTCTGGAAGGTCTTGTTTAGGTTCAGTAGCTGACAGGCTTTCCATGGAAGTGTTGGTTTTTACTATTTCAAGCGATACCAAAGTGTACTTCGTTCTATGTACGTATGTCACAAGGAAGTTTAATATTACCCACCCAATTTGCCTGTTCAGAACTGAAATCTACATTTACATACAGCCATTTTGGCCTGTTATTTGATTTACAACCTTCAAGATAAAGGTAAATGGCAATCTGCGTTAAAGGATGCCTTAAAACGAGCACTGTTAAGTGTTAAAGAATCGTAACGTAAGGTCGAACAAGTCAACGGTCATGCATGCAGCTGAATTTCATCAGTGTTGTATTTCGCAACATTACACAAGGCGATTTTCATTAATTTCACAAATTTCTCAATGCAATTAAAGCCGAAATGTTCCATGTCCAATAAGCAGAAGCCCACATCTTGTGGAAAAGTGACCCCTAGAGCACATATAAGCGCGAAAGCAGTTTTTCACCAAAATCCAATATGGCGTCTTAGTAAGGGGCCCATGAGGCAACCTGTCAATCAAATCAAAAAGACACTGACTTCAACATCAAGGAGGCTTTCTCAAGAAAAAACATCAAGGCAGTTCATTTGTTTCATCCAAATGATCTTATAGTTAGGAACGGCGGAAAAATATTTTAGAATTAATCAAATATGGGGCACGATAATCGCAAAAAACCGCTGTTTGTTTTCTGTCGAGTCCATTCTACAACGAATGGTTCTTAGCTTTCACAGTGTTAGTTACCGTAAGCAGTATTTGTTCCAAACTGTAGAAATAAAACTAACCCCGTTGAGATCATCTAAAAATACAGTATTTATTGCATGATAGAGAAGATAGACATCGTGGGGTAGTTTCTGATAATATAACGATTAACAAAGCTAAGAATTCGAACGTTCCTTCATGCCGGACAGGGCACTAATCTGATCCAGTTTGCATTGCACAACTGAGATGATCGTGTTGTTTTAGAGATCTAAAAATTAAACTTTGAAGTTTTCAAGTGGTGGATTCCGGCAGCTTTTCAATAACGTCGGTATTGCTGGACTTCAATAATTTTCTGTTTTTCATTACAACGGCGAAGAAATTTCTAGCAAAGAAAAACAAGAAAAGCTGTGTTACAGTAGTTTAACACAAATAATGTTGTTTCTCGCTTGCATGATTTTAAGACTTTTGAAACAAAGAGTCCCAGTTGTTACACTGGGCAAACTAGCGAAGTCTGTTGATGTTAGATGGGGGAAAGGCATATTTTAAATCAACTGGAGTACTCGTGCTCATATCTTAATGTTTGACCTTTCTGTATTTCACCGAATAATCGAATATAAAAATGCTGTGGCGAAATATGCAAAGATTGTGGATTAACTGTTTTACTAAGCTCAACTGATATCAAGTCTTCAAATGCAGTGTCACGATATAAGGGTCTAACAGTATGTCTAAGTCCTGCGAAATGATTGCGAGTTGAGAACAGTAAATTCGTTACTTGTACCGGGCAAATCATAATTTGCCAGTCCCTTAAAGTGTTAAAAGTAGTGGAACTATCAACGAGAAACTGAAAACAGTTATAAGTGCTGATTATGTATCTTCAAAAACGCCACGTAACATACTATTTAAAGCTGAATGCAAATCAGTAAACACTGATTTGCCTGTTTGTTGGATATATCTGTTTAATGCCCAGACTTGATGTGTTATGCTACTCAATACAATTACTAAATACAATTTCTTACTAAATTCTTTTACCATGACAAGTCCCATTTGCTGTCTTCTTACATTAGTGCAGTCTGGACCACTTTGTCGCTGGGCTTGCCTTAAAAGGTTTGTTTGCCCTGTCGATGGCTTCAATATTGTAAAGTTGGCCTTGAAGGTATAACATCGGGAAATTTTAGATAAAAATTGCAATGCTATTTCAGTTATGCATTTTATCCGTCCGCTTACTTGTAATATTGTTGAGATGGATCAAAGGAAAGTGCATTTTTGAAGAAAGACAGAAGTCTGACAAAGGTTATTATACGTGGTTTGTGGAACTTGAAATTGCCAACGGTGGGTTACTGGTTAGGCAGCTTCAAATGGAATTTATGGAAATTATAGAGGCTAATTTTGTAGGTATGAATATTTTTACAGAAAAAAATGCTAATTTCAATTTCAGAAACTTTTGTTTTTGTTCCAGTGAGTCGTTTTTAGGAAATTCAATTCCACCACATGCAAAGTTTCCGACAATCAAATCTCTGTTTGTTTTTATTCCCAGCTAAAGATCTTCCGGCTTCCCTCAGATATCACATCATGATTTTGACGTCGTGTCTGAAACGTATTTCCCTTGACTTAGGATACGTTGAACAATCTTTTACCTTTCATATATCGGAACATTGATAATATAACAGCCATTTTTAATATGCATTTCTATGATAATAACCCCTAATTTGTATATTTTGCGATACATAATTGCTATTTATTTGCTATACAATTTGCGATAGTGACGGATATTAAAGGGATAAAAACCAACTTTATAACTCGTATTTCTACTTAACGTTATAACCTTGAACAGAACGTGGCTATAAAATTCTGAATTGATTTTAATTGTACGTTGTCTCGAAAAAGAAAGGTGAGCTTTAACTATGAGCGAAACAGGAAATATCAAAAAATGTTCTTAGCAGTCGTGGCTTAAAATAGAATTTTTGCCAATGCCTTATATTATTGGTGGTTTCGTGATTATCTGTGGCTCTGCGAAAGCATTATATGAAGCGGATTTAGCACAATAACCGGCGCGGCGCGATTTTATGCTTGGGTAGGTTAGCGTGGTGTATTTTGTCACGCGATGTTACTTTTCGAGACGAAAATCAGATTTTGATTCTTACTTAAACAGCAATTTTCTCATTTTAATTTCTCTTCGTCTTTCAAGGAGTAAGAGAGATTTTGCATCACCGTTTGAAAAATAAGCAATCGCGTGAACCACCCAAGGAATTCAGCGCTCTATTTGTGAAATCCCCAGACAAGTAATAACTACCAGCTGATGCGAACCACAAAATATCTTTATTGCTTCAAGCGATCCATTCAGTAATAGTCTGGCATAGAAGCCTAGACACGACGGAGCCAAAGGACTTGCATGTCACCTGATGTTTTGTTTATTTACATTTCGGTGGACCTTCCGCAGACAAAAACCGAATTTCCTATATTTTCACGGTGTCCAGAAATTTGAAAATAAAGGAAATGAATAAGAGAACTTCGTGGCAGGAGCCTGGCCTTATTGTGGCCAAATTGAGATACTGTTGAAAAAGCATGTTTTTGCACCCGCCCGTTCTAATCAAGATGTATAGCAATCAATGAAAATTTTATCCCAGAATGGTACAGTTCGTTTTTATTTCTTGTTAAATTGTGAAGTAATGTAAAACAATTAGCTGCGTCAGTGAATACAGGCTCTCTAAATTATACTTTTCCAATGGGTGTTACGTATTTTCAGTTATATAATCAGTGTAATCTTTCCAAAGTTTCGTTACTGTCGTTCAGACCCATTTCCACCTACCAATGATTAAAGACTAAAACCTTGTTATTCTAGACAAACAAAAGCTTCTTTGGTGTGAGCACTGAGTACCCAGTGTGTACCCACTCACTATAAATGTTGAGCAGTACTTTCATCTGGTACGGCATGTTTGTTTGGCCCACTGAAACTTGTAAGTCTTAAGATAAAATCAGCAAGTTTCAGTTGATTGAAATGAAAGCTATTGTGGTATGGTTATCACTGATGTACAGGGCGGTGCCATAATATGGCCAACTGAGAACTGTTGAGCAGTGCTTTCGATCGAATTTTAAAATTACAGTATTACCTGTGGCTAGTTAAATAAACCTGTTACGACTCCTTCGTTACATGCATTTGAAAACGCCTTTCGATAACTTAGAACAAATGCTTATTGACCATTTTCGCATTGCCCATAACACACATTGTTTGCCCCCCAAACTTTTGCACAACCTTTGTTTCCCAATTCTTCTGGGTAGTATGGTCGTCCCAAGAGAATCTGAAGACAATACTTATGCAAACTTTTGGGGGGCAAACATGGTGTATTATGGGCAATGCGAACATGGCGAATAAACGCGCTTAAAAGACCGAACGGACAACATACTAATTATTATTTTAGCTGTTCGACTTAGCCGGGAAAACGAAATAATGTTCCATGACTAAACAAGATCTAGAACTGAATCGATCTAGAATACCAGCATTTGTAATCACATGCAATTTGTCGTTTTGCAGCCAAGCAAAAATATTCAGTACATCATGCGAATAATATAGTTGAAATTAACAAAAAAATGCTGGGGGATGCTAGGGCTTTATCCCCTACTCGGTTCTATCAATCCAAACGTTTTCTAGCAATGGAAACAAAGTGTGGTCAGTTCCTTGCTGAATCTCAGTGCCCACGAGGTGAAGTCAGTATTTTGCTTCGGGTCGGTTTCTATTCAACAAACTTATTAGATAGGTCTGTTATCACGAAATGCGTACAGTCACATAACAAAAGGAACCAGAGACGCTAAAAGACAAGATTTAAAGCTCAGACGGATTATGCATTTAGTTCATGTTAATTCATCGAGGTTTCTACGAAGCTAATTAGTTGTGCCGATAAGTGGCTTCTTTTTGAAAGGTGTTTAGTTACAAGACACTGACATAGTTAACACTTGCCGCTTCACACAAGGAAGGTTTCCACCCAAACCAGATCACTAGTAGGCAAACAGCGTTCTCTGAAGTGCACATTTTCTGCAAGTTCTTAGTTCCAAACTAGCAAACATGACCTGAAAATTGTTGAAAAAGGGTGCAAATTCAATATCTAAAAGTAAATTTCTTCAGGTATTCTATTTTCTTATTCCACGTGAAATTCCACTGGGGGTCTGTTTAGCTTTTGATATAATGTTTATTACGTCTCCACAGGAAGCGATAACAACTGTGCTGTACCGTTATAAACGCCGACACTAAAAATAACGACAAAGTCCAAATCTGTAACTTTGGGTGGGAGTACATCAGAAAAAAGATCAGGAATAAGGGTCCATTATTTTAGTATAAAGAGTGAGATTGCTCTCTTTTCTATTAACAATAATTTTGTGAGGAAATGTTCACTAAATTATGGAAGTTTGCGTTTGTTTAATTTTATATGCCACATGCACTTTCATTAAAACAGTACGCCCACGACTGCTTATTTTTGTAAAAGAAAAATTCACGATAAACTCTTAAATTTTTACGGCCTTTGAGGTTGTTTTGGCTGTCGGTGTTTTCATGTTTGATGCCATGAAGAAACAAATCTAGTGTTCTCGCTTTAGGAGAATTATTTAGAACAGCTTGGCCCGTGTAGCCGAGTTTCTTTAGTTGTGCATGAAACTAAGCGACCCACCGGTCGTATTAGCGTGCAGGTCAAATAATACAAGCTGTCGGCTATAAATCATTTTTGATATCGTGTGTTATTTCATAGCAAGACGTATGGCGAAACACAAAAGAGATAAACATTCTACCTGGCGATATTTTTAGACCATGATTATTATTCTTGTCCCATTTTAATTAAACCTGCCTTTAGAACATGTGCGCCAAACGTATGCCCAGTCTGCACCATTATTAAATCCTGATTCACCTGCAACGACGAGGTCAATAAATTCGCCAGTATTCACCGAGCTCGGTCAGTTGGGCAGGCGTGGGCGAATATATCGCGTCCGTGAACCTTTTAGTTACAGCAAACCAAAAAGTAAACGTAATGAGGCTAAAAATTTGGTTACTAGCCATTTGTGGATGTAGGTTAACGAACCCCCTAGATTGCTACTGAACGCATGTGCTCTTGTAACAGAATTGACATGGATAAATGCAAGTCATAGAGGCGTCCTATTTGATTTTGTAATTTGGTTTTATCAACTGGGTTGAGCGATTCGCTCCGACGAAGGGCTAACGCTCGAAACGTCAGCTCTTGAATCTCTTCACGGTGGCCAATTCACATTATCAACCCAGTTGATAAAACCAAATTATATTGTTATACTTCCCACCGACGCAGCACCACAGTTTCTTTTGAAACTTACCCCCTCTATTTATTTGATTTTGATCTTTTTCCTCGATTCGACCTGACATCTCAGGATCGACCAGAGAAACATCAAACACGATAAACGTGTTATAAGTATTATTAAACTGAACTGTGGTGTAATAAATCTATTTTTACGCTTTCTCCTGTTATTTCTTTTCTTTTTTCAGATTCTATGAACAAGAGGGTCCCGGCATCACAAGCGTCGAAAGCCGAGCATTGTGAGAAACGGGTTTCACGAAGTAACATAGTAAGGCAGCTTTCACTCAGACTCGTTTACGGATATATATATATATGTTAAGAAATAGTAGGAAGATTTCGCTTATCGTTAAAGAAAAGGTAAAAGTTCTTTGTGGACCTGCGAGTGACGCATACACGAGGCACGTTTCGTTTCTGCCACTTGTATTTTCTTCCACGTTCATCGATGAAAGAAGTACAAGTGGTAGGGAGGGAGTGTCAGCTATTCAGGGACGCCATCGCTTTTGATTGTTGTAGGTCTAACTTAGTGTGTTAGTTAACTTTGAATTAAAACAAGAATTTAAAGGCGTAATCTGAGGCTAGACGATTCTTATACGCATACGCCTTCAAGTTGATGTTTGCGGCAAACAATAGAAACCACATACATGTATAGAATATAAAAAGGTGGCAGGAAAGAGTTTTTTACTAACTTCAGTAGTCCCTTTGTTCCTCAACTGAAGATGAGCGTAATTTCCGATTCTGAGCTAATTTTACCAAGCAGAGACGGATAAGACACAAGAACGTGTATTTTTCAGTTATCTTCAGTGTTAGAATGATTCATTTTCATGTTAAAGTATAGAAGGTTTAGAAGATCTTACAAGATCAGTACATGGTTAAGAATCGTCGTCATTATAGCCTTGCTCCTCGTCTTACAAAGACAAAAAGTAAAGTCGCAGGAGTACCATGAAGTTACCGTTAATTAGCTAGTTGAAGGGCATGCAAGATTTATATAAAAACAATATCAGACAGTTCAAGCTATGGTAGATATAATTATTTATATAGAAGCAGAGAGATAAAATGATATAGTCAAATAATTGTCATTTCAAACATGTTTGACAAGTTCAGTAGTGATCATCATGCTAGTCCAGTAGAACCCCAGGTCAATCTATCGAATTATAGCGCATGTCAGAAGGTTATAATATCTATCTGTTGATAAACCATGTAGTATTACTGTAAGTAATTGTGAAAACTATCGAATAAACACGTTTTACAAATCATTTATTTTCTGTTTTACTTTTTTTTATCGAAAGAATTGAAGACTACACCTGAGACATCGTGACGCAAGTAATCCTCGTTGCTTTCCAAACATTTCTAAGAGAGGCCTGGGTTTTAGTTTGATAAGAAGGCATTTCAAAAAGAGGAAACGCCTAAACATGAAACAAATGGACTAAAACGAAGCTGGTCCCTGCTGGTTCGAGCTTATACTCAGCGGTCTTATCCTTCAGTTGAATCATTCTCTAATCTAGAACCCAGGCTTACCCTGGTGAATCCCATTCTCGTCCCCAGAGCCGCTGGTCTCTCTTCGCCCTTAACCAATCAAATCGTGTGTCCCCATAGCCACTTGTTCCTCGTGCACAGGCCCAACCGGCTCTGCGGAAAAGAATGGGTCCGCTCTCGTACACTTTACAAAGATCTAGATGTTAACCGCCAAATGTCGCCAAAAGGGTGCCGTGCATGCACAATCTGTTCAAACCTAGCCCTGACACGAGGCACATACATATCATTATCTCATTGGTTCGACAGCACATTTTGTCCGGGAGCAGCAGAACCCATCAGGATTTCGCTTTGCTTGATGCAAACCTATCTTGCTTAATATTGCTGTCTGATATAAACAAGTTAGACGTAACCGAAAATAAACAACAACAACATCGCCAAAATATTCTTTAATTAGTTTCCAAGGTGTCCAGCAAAAACAAAAGGCACCCAGGGTAGCATAAACAGTTCTGTAAAAATAAATTCTTTAATTGTGCGAATTTCTTCAAGGTTGTGCAAAGCCAGTACATACAACTTTAGATATTAATCGCGTATTCCGTAGACTACCAATTAATAGCTGTAATCACTTTAAGAAATTCGAATTCCAAAAACCCAAAATTAAGGCGGTAGCAAACGAGGACACAGATGTTTCCCTGTTTGCTCAAGCGCACAACATTGTTGCGGACACAAAATAAGACACCAAAAATGTTTAATTTTATTCAGAAACATTTTGTGTCCGCAACAAATGTTTCCTCGTTTGCGCGCGCAAAGAAACGCCATCAGCAACAATGTGACCTCGTTTTGCCACCGCCATTTAACCGTGCTAGACGCATGGTCAGTACCGTCAACATGCAGATGATAACAATCCAGTGTTAATTTGTCCCTAACACAACGTTTTACGGTACTGTGCGCCTTACCTTTGTCACCAGACAAAGTTGTTGATTACTTTTCATACCTTTTTGGCAACATTTTGATGGTTTTCATATGAAGTGGCCAATTTAAAGTACAGGAACGGTGAGATGTTAAGTTCCACGTTCGTGTCAGCTCTGCCTCCCCACACTTCTAGCATTTTGAGTTTGACAGTTCGGGAGAACTAGAGCCAGATTATGACGAAATCCTGCCTCCGAGACCGGACTGAGGCCACGGTGTTTGTCCGTGAAGTTGCCAAGCAACATGACGTGTTTGCTCACACATTCGGTGTATCCGTGCTAGTTTTTGATTGGATACAATAAGTCGGAAACTCTTCGTGAAAACTTGCACTTGTTTGGGAAAGCCATCCCAAATATCTCAAAAAATAATAGAAAACTTTGTCTAGTGGCATTGGTAGCAAGCGCTGAACTTTAACAATATTTAATTTAAATTTCTCATCAAAGTTGCAATTGTAATAAATAATGAGATTCTGCAGACTCGCTACTACTACAACCCTATCAAATCAAGATCGATTGTCCATAATAAATACCAGATGTCTTTTGTTCTAAGAATGTGAAGCTAAGTCCTCATATCCCTGATGATGTTCTTTATTCTTATCTTCACAACACATTCATTTTGATCACGTGGAAGAAAAAGGGCTCAAGAGATAAAAGCTAGTTTTTATAAAGGTGCTCCAAATAAAAATATAAAAAATATCTTTAAATTGAGACAACTTTATCAATTTAATTTGTTCCACATTCAAAGAGGGTACTTAAAAAAATTGACTTTTACAAAATATATATATATTGCAAGAATGTTCTATGTTTGAGCAAATAACTCATCAATATACTCGACCTGTAAACGCTTGCCTTTTTTTCTTTTTTTATGATTATCCATTGAGAGCTCTTGATATAGACCAATGGAATAGTGTTTTCAGCACCTAAAAACACTAATCCTTCTGTTTATATGAAGGGCTAACATTGGGCAATGACAAAAAAAGAAATGTACAGAAAAGGTGAAGTGTTCATGGTTTAAGTGTCGTCACTATAAAAGACTCGAAGATATATTGCCAAAACATAGCAAGATGTCAGACCTTTTTCTCCCATGCCTATTAAGCATAAAACAGTAACCCCAAAATTTACTTTTGAGATCGGGTAAGGATTTTGGTTAATTTTCGTTTTTTTTTTCACTTTCCAATGGAAAGTGGACAAGTGTTAGTGTTGAGCCCTGAGTGTTGAAATATATACAATACATTGGCAATAGTATCAAGTTACTTGATTTCAAAGCTGACCTTTATGGTAAATACCCTTTCCACCACAACCCTGACTTGATATACCAATAAATTTGGTACAATTATCGTTTCTTTGATTGTTAATGGTTGTCATAGAAACTAACATGAAATGTATATTTCTTGGTATATCTTTTCCCTCGAAATTAATGCAATTGCAGTGAAATACATTAACTATAAAATAAAATGAAGGGAAGAGAAAGAAAATTGACATTTAAAAGAATATGTCAATTTAAATTTAAAACTTCAACTTTTAGAAATACCATTTACACAAGAAAGCCAATAGATCTGTACGTCATGAGAAAACTGTGTAACAAATGTTTACACTTGGCAGAGCAATAGTACAATTTTTTTCAGTATCACAGCTATTGGTAAAACTCTGAGGAAAATATCACACAGACATAAAGCAATCTACAGTAACGACAACCAACATAATTGTCAAACCGTGGGAATATCTAACAAACATACAGATGTATACAATTTGTTGTGTTAAGGATCTTTACATATCACATTGGACAAGGGTCTCTTTATGTAGGAGAAGGATCGAAAAGAAAGTGGGTGATAGCTTAAAATGATCCCTTTTACTATGTAAATAATTTTTGATCTTTCATTGTTAAAACAAAATATAAAATTTTGAAATAAGTTGCCTGATTCATAAAATTATTTATATATTATGATTATCACTCTCTAAAAATAAATCTTCTGTATTACATTATATTGCATGTCAGGGCTAGATCCAATTCATTTTTATTAATGACCGACACTTTTAATAATATTTTCTCACTCTTCAGGAAGATGACCAAAAAAAATCATGGTAAAGTCCATTTTGGGTCACTTGTGGGCTTCTGTGGTGGATTTTTAGAATGTTTTGCTCAAAACCTTGGGCAAAAGTGCCAACACCAATCAATTTATCGTACTCACTTGCTTGAAAAACAGTGCAATGTAAACTTAATTGTGCTATAAAATCAAATTTGACATTCTCCAAGATAAATATAATGGCTTTACAAAAGTTACTACCATCGGGGCCAGCAGACCTGCCCACTAAACTGCTGTGTGATAACAAATCGTTAACCTCAACAGAAACACATTTTATTTACAGTGATAGACAATTTTGGCTTAGTACTTGTTTACAGAACAGTACGTTTGACAGTTCTGTGAAATGTAACCAGGCCTCTGTATGAAAGCGAGACTCAGGGTAACCTTGTCATGATAGAGACCAGAAACTATTTAGCATAACAACAAAACGATTTACATATCAAAAGCAAGTCAGGGTTTGTATCTATGCAAGGTCACCTTCAGCCTCAATTCCACTCAACGGCTTGGTAACTAAGCACAGAACTGTAAAATGGCCTATTGTTGACACGCAATCCAGATCATGTGATGATTCATTTGGATGTTACAGCTGAAAGGCAGCATGTAAAAATGTCCCCAAGTCTTTGGGCCATTTCTGGCTTTTTGTAATATACTCCCATACTCCCAAGTACTAAGTTGCATGTGACAAATTGCACAATGATATTTGTAACCTGCCAAATGAATGATAATGTGGTCTGAATTGGGTAGCAACAAGGATGCTTACACCCAGTCATGTTATGTCACAAATTTCTTGGTGCTGTGATCCCTGCATTTACCACGTTCTCTTCCCAAAGTTGGAAATATACTAAAAATTCTGCTTCCACAGTGTGCATGCCACTCTCAATGTTATGACTAAAGACTTTAACAGGTTATAGACTATTGAAAGCCATGTGTACAAATATTCTGTATTACAATCTTGTCTAAGTTTACCATCTTACATATAAAATTAAAATAAAATAATGGAGAAGTGAATCCAATAGCATATGACAATCAGACCGAGCCATGTAATTGTGAAATAACCATCATTCTGGTACTAAAATTAATGAATTCTTGAGGGATTTAGAATTTTTGAGATACGATTGGAATATAAATATCAGTTGTCTTTCTTGTTTTCTGTTAAGACTGAACAGATACAATTTACTTAAGATTTTAATGAATCCCAGAAGGCATTCTGGCTTGAAATCCTTTGATTAATGAGATCCAAAGCCCCAGAAAACAGATATGGCCACTTTGTAAAAGCCACTTTGTACCTCACAGACATCCTGGGTACAGTATTAAGTTCAGAAAACTTCAAGTTTTCATATCGTTTAAGAAGACTCATCCTTTTCTTTCTGGCAGGATTTTTGTCTGGGCATTTTCTTTTCTTGCCTTGCTTAGCTAGCTCACTAACTAATCCAGTACCATCAACATGTGGAGAACCCTGCACAACTTTCCTTCTTACCTTGCGCTTTTTCTCCTGAGCATTAAGTGCACGTGTTATGGACAACTTGGCAAGCGACTTTTCAGAATAGCTATTGGCAACTCTTCGTCCAGAACTTGTGTATCGTTCTTTTGCAGAGGTAGTTACAACTGTAAGTCCTCCACTTGCACATGGTTTTAGCTTATCTTTGACATCTTCCAATTTTACAAAGAGATTTCCCTTTGTAGAAAAAGACTTTCTCTTACAGGCAGTTAGATTAGAGAGTGATTCTCTTTTCATTTTATGCTTACAGTATGATTTTCCATCTAGTGGAACAAGCTTTACCTCAGGAGAAAGAAGTCCATTTTGTTCAGTTGAGAAATGCCTTTTGGCAGAATGTGTGGGATACAAAGAGACACAAGGTTTCTCTCTTCTTGTAGGTTGAATTCTTGCATTTTGATCTTCTACTTCAATAGTTTCTTTAGGAAAGTGGTGTGGACTTTCTGGCGGTGAATAGCTATGAAGATCGGACCAGATATCTTCACAACCATACATGACATGATCACTGAATGAAATAAAACCTGAAGAGTTTGTACTCTCACCCACATCTTGTTTTGAGGCCATTGCTGCAGATAAGCTTGATGTTACAGACACTGTTTCATATGAAAAGTCTTGGGGTTTCTGATATGTAAAAAAGATTCAAAAGGTAACCTGATGTGTAGACTACTGTGAAAGTGCCCGAGCTTGATGCAAACATGACACAAAATTATAAACGGCACGTGCATCATTTTAATTTTAGATTTACTTTTTTCTGCTGGGAAGTATGGCAAGGCATGTCAGGTGTAGAGACTAATGCATGGCTGCCAAAAAACAATCGGACATTGAACAATGGCCAGAAAATTCGACGATGTCCGATAAAATCCCCAACGGCTCCAAGGTACATGTAGGTCAAACAACAGCAATGAACTACACAGCAAACACCACATGAACATAAAACACTGTTCCATGCAATGTTTCAAGCTGAAAAATCTGCATAGTTGAGCTTTCAAAGTTTTCTGTACACAACACAACTTTATGTAAATGAAGTTTTATTTATTCAAGGAGCTTTTGATTCAAGGACTACTGGGGAAAGTTCAAGGGCATTTCAAGGACTTCTGCAAATTTTCCAATTTTCAAGCACTTTTCAAGGGGTTCATGGTGCTTTTTCAAGGCCTTTTCAAGGCCTGTACAAACCATGTCTTAGAGTAATGCGTCTTGCCCAAGGACACAACCAAGTGCCCCAGCTATAGCTCAAACCCAGAATGGCCCGTAGTTAATCCAATGCACACTGTTCCTTCCACAATAAGCCGAGTGACAGTATTTTTGATGAGCATACGAACTTCTCAAAGGTTACGTCTCAGCTACATACAAAACAAGGGCAACTCTACAACACAAAATAGACTAATCTACTGGCTAAAACAGAATGAACCACATGAGAAGAAACATGTACTTACCAAATATGTTCTTGTAAAATCTGTTCCTGACAGTGTGGAAACATCTGTTATATCTGACAGTACTTCACTGCATTCAAGTTCTAGTGGTCTAGTGGTATATCCTGGCTTTTTCCATGTTACAGGAGTAAGGCAAACAGAAGCAGTAAGTTCCTTACCCTTAGAGCTACACGATGAATGTCTAGAAGATGTTGAAACCACAGAGTTCCTTCTTTTGGTTTTCAGAGTGTTTGGAGTTCCATTACCAGGCATTATGTCTAAATGATCCCTTGCTACTGACACATACGAGAAGCCGGGGGATGAGCTTTGGGTAGTAGTACAAGTTACACTAGTTTTGTTTCCTTTAAAATGATGGGCACACATATTAGCTTCATTTGTATCTCTGTCTACATTTACTGAGGTAGTGCTTGTGTATACTTGACCACCTACTCCAGACACAAATGAGAAGTCCACTGGACTCGGGGAACACATATCAACATCTGTATTGTCATGCCTTGTATTTAGTGAGGTTCTGCTACTCTTCCTTTTGGCAGTGTAGTTGTAATACTGTTCCTGTGCATTGGGAGGAAGCTCCTTTTCTGACAGCCGTGGCAGACACACACGTGCACATGGCATGTTCCTTGGATCAATCATGTTGGTGGCTAAAAGCAAATATTGCAGTAAATAACATGTTTGACTTCACTTAACTACTGTAGCACAAATACTGCGGATATCAGAAGAAGGAACTAAAAATTTCAAAGCAACAATGATTCTACCATTCACAGTCCTCCTCAACACTTGGCATTTGTGCACAAGCCTGATCATATACAGCATTTTTGTATCAATTACCATACACTTAATGGGGCCACAAGTTTGACAGTGATGATGATCTTAGTTACTAGCTGTGTGGCCCTAAGCTGAGTGCAGATTTTGCTCTGCAGCTACTTCATTTTTATTTCTACTGAATTTTGTTTTCTCAGTGACCTGTCCCAAACCCCTCTTCAGCCACTGATTAAAAGCCAATTATGAATTTATGTTAATTGTCCAGTGTGCATAAGTAAAATTCCGGTAAAACAAAAGAGACAAATTACATTGGATGACTTCTAATTAAATGTGCAGATTTCCACCATGAGTTTTGGCTTGAAATTAGTAACTGGGAAACAAATATTCCAGCAGCACCGCACTTGGGAAAACGGTTTTTGATTTGATCTGTTTATCAATGAATAATAGATAGAGAACAGACATCTCTACATTCAACGTGGTATGTTAACGAAAGAGCACTCGACCTTGCGATTCATGGCCGAGTATCTGAATGCCATGGGAGCTTTATTTCAAAGTGCCTATGAAGTAAAAAAATAATTGCTGCTTATTTAAAAGGCTTTTCAAAATAAAAAAAATGGCATTTTCCTTTTTGAAGTATCTTCTTTCATTTTATGCATATTTGCGTTTTTGTATTATGCAAATGAGAAAAGTGCCGACGTTATAAATCATTCAACTAAAAGATAAAACCCTGAATCAGGAATAATATCTCTAGAAATATTGAAGAAGCGTTCTACAAACTTGGCACCAGAAATGTACACCACAAAAGAAACAAATGACACCCATTGTGCCATTGCCATGGCAACAATTTTGCCATGAGACCTATTACAATTAAGAGTAACATTCCCAGTTTTTATCGTAACCAAGGATCATCCACTCCCAACAAGCTAATGAGTGGAGTTAAGGCGATAAGCACACCATGTGTGCTCTGAGGAGCATCATCTGTCCCACTTGAAAGGGTTGCCAATAGGGATATTTGTTTCTGACAGAGAGAGACTGGAGCCAAGAGTGTTGCCATGGCAATGGCACAGCGGGTGTTATTTTGTTGGGTGCCCAGATAACTAGGGGCTGGAGCTGCCAACCCCAAACCCAGGTACCGGTAGGTAGAACACCCCAAAACCGGCCATACCTGCAGCCCAACCACGAGCCCCATCTGCCAAACCCAGCCCCCACCTAAGCACCCGTCACACTGAATCGAAAGTCCAGTAGAGAAAATAAGAGAGATGAAAATAACTATGGGCACATGGGAAGGCGCACGCACACCAAAAGCAAACCTGACTAATGCTGACCCTCTAAACACTAAGTATGTCATGACAACCAGCACGAACAGGTAACGTAACACCAGCCAAATGCTAACATGTCACAGGGTATGCCAATAATGCTACACCATGCAAATAACACTAAGCCACCCCAAGCCAGCACTGAGCAACTGGCTCCTAGTTGTCAACTTGAAGTAAATAACAGTTAACTTCATAGAAAAGGCAATGTAAAACCAGCCAAACGCTAACATGTCACAGGGTATGCCAATAATGCTATGCCACGCAAATAACACTAAGCCACCCCTAGCCCAGCACGTTAGAGCAACTGGTTCCTCGTGGAAAGGCAGAAACTACAATAGCAAAACAAGTCACAGTATTTTTAGACAACGATTTTGGCTTTCAAACAACATCCAAGGCGTTATCAAAACAATTTTAGCTTTAAAATAACACCCAAAGATTCATTTGCAAAAAGCCTAGCCAGCACAATAAAATCTTGACTTATTGCTTCATCTAACAGTTTCTGTTAATATGTTTAAATATGTGCTCAATCTCGTCCCCAGAGCCTGGAAGTTCACTGGTGTTTATATAATAAATAGAATATTATATGGCCCCTTAGAGATACGAAATTTCTCTTCTCGTGTTGAAACCTATTTCACTTGTTCGCTGCGCTCACTCGTGAAATATCTTCCAACACTCGGAGAGAAATTTAGAATCTCCACGCGGCCATGTAATATCCTCTATTCATTTGAGTGTCAACTGTATCTAGCACTGACATTCTAATTGGGGACACTGCAAAGCACAAATGAAATCAAATCAAATTAAATCGAATTAAATCAAATCAAATGTGAATGCTGGTTTTTGTGGAGAGAAGCAAACCAGACGACCCAGAGAAAACATCTCGGGGCAGAGTACAAATATTAATTAAATTTGATGACTTCATAATATTCCCGACCGGTGTTTCTAGGCAAATAGCTGTAGGTTAATGAAGTCGTATAATTTTATTTAATGTTAATCTCCTTATTTTCTTTTGTGGTATTTAATGTGTTTGTGTGTGTTTACTTTAGTTAGCTACCAACTTCAAATTGCAATATATATATAATTAACTGGCAGCCTGGCATTTATAACTATTTCAGGTTATTTCAGGTTGTCAGTTTTCCTTATTCTTAATTTAATTATTATTTAATGTTACTGTAATTTAATTTAATTAAAAAAATAAGGGATAAATAAAGCTGTTGTTGTTGTAGAGAACCAACAAACTAATAAAGTGTGTATAATGTGTGTGAGTATAATACTGATAACTTAGATATAAAACTATAACAAAAAAGTGCACTACCTGCTGCCTTGAGCCTCAAGACACTATTTTGCGAATTTTTCGATATGGTGCCTCCTCAAATATGCTCTCTTCTACCTGTCTGAAAGGAAGTTGAACGTTTCATATTTGGTACGAAAGCTACATTATACTGTATAAGAAGTTGTCCTGATTATAAAAGAAACCAGTTAAGTTCGGTTTTTGAGATTTTCAATTGGTTGTACACGAGCGACATATATGTTCCTCAATTTATATTCGTTAAATTGTCGTGACAACTTACACACTTTCACGCAGAATAAGAAAACGGTAAAAGTTAAGTGGATATTTTGCCAACTTTTTGATTATATAAGCTCAATATCAGCTTATTGTTGGTTTCCCAGTACCGCCATTTTCAAGTTACAGCAAACTGTTCTCGCATACGTTTACGGTTTAAACTTTATCGCTCACGTCCTACGTAACTTACACTAGAAGCGGCGTGACCGTCCACTTGACATCATCGGATCAAAACACTTTCTCATCTATGGTAATTCATCGCGAAAACATTCATAAATGATATAGCCATGAAACCGCGTTTCATGCTACGAAATACACTGTGAAAAATCCGAGGGTCATTTAAACTTCATTGTGCAATATAAATTACTACAAAATCTTACCTTTGAACGTGAAATAACCAAATGAAGGTACTTAAGATTTGACAACGAAAAACGACGGATAAAAACGACAAAACTTTCGTAATTCAGTTAACGGAGCGAATAAAGATTGCTTTCCTGGACTGAAAACCTTCGTACATGGCGTAGCTGAGCCTGCGATTCCCCTGTACAGCGGGAAAGATCCCCGTACACACAAAATATGGCGGCTACGAGAGACAGATCATTTTTTGTGGGTTTAAATTTTAAAGTTTCAGCCATTCCAAAATAGGAACGGGCGAAGAACAGAATGCAACTGAATGAACGGTGTGAAGCAGTGATATAACAAATATACAGTGCGACCTCTATTAAGCGGCCACCCTCGGGACTTTGAAAAGTGGCCGCTTAGGGACCGATCGTTTATTACGTCCCAGGGGGGGCGGTGGTTTTTAAAAAAGTGTGGTGTTTCTAAACTGTACCCCCCAAAAATAATTACTTAAGAAAATTATACCCCCCTTCGCAATTCTAATTTTAAAAACTGTACCCCCTCCCTTCTGACCATGTTTTAAATAATGAAAAATTATTTGCTTCGTTCCTCACACATACATATTTTTATCCTATTCTTTAATATCTCTTTTATCTTTTCTCTCGTTTATTGTTTGTATTTTCCACCTTGTTTGTAATAAGTTTAGCTGTTTGAATGTGAATAAAATTGTTATCATTCTTTTTTATAGTGTTATATGTCTGTAGGTAATCTGGTGGGTTACGGTACATAATATGGTGTATCATAAAGCCATGACACGGGTGTGCACATTTAACTTGGCGACTATCTAGTGATGCGCGTGGGCACCCATCGAGTCTGTTCCTCACTTTATCTGTTCCCCAGTGCAAATGCTGCTGGCTGGCTAGTAAAGTGGTTCATTATATGTTTTCTCATGGGAGTTGTCACTGAAAAAACACGACTTCTGCACTGGCCGATTGGAACTTGGAGGGGCGACTGAAGAAACTGCTTGACGAAAACTTGAATCTCGTTGAGAAGAGTAGATTTCCACGGTTTTCAGTGCCATTTCCATATGTTTGTTGTTTGTTCTGATTGCTGGCTCGGAAAAAATATGGATCATGTTCTGGCAAAAAGGTACAGATAAATTTTTCCCAGCAACACTCAAGAACACCTGTAAATGTTTTAATATCACATATTTTCATTCATTTGGATAAAAGGATGTATTTTGCCACAGTTTGTTCGTTGGGTGACCCTGGAGGCAGAGATATCTCTGAATTGCAGCGCTACAGATTCCAACCCTTGAAATAGAAATAGATAGGTTTTGGGAGCGAGCACGAGCGCAAAAGGCGCGAGTTTTGGGGTCTCCCCCAGAAAATTTTCTACAAATGTAGGCCTCTACCATTCTGAAAGGTAACAAGGCTAGGATCGTCCCAGTTGTAAAACTTTTAGACTTCCATTGCTGTGTCATGAAATTTGACCCCCTCACGTTCCTTGCAAGATAAAAATGTACCCCCCAAAATGGAGCTTGTTTCAAAATTGAACCCCCCCCCTCCAAAGCCAACGCCCCCACTGAGACGTAATAAACGATCGGTCCCCGTTAATAGAGGTTGGCCGCTTAATAGAGGTAAAATATAAATTGGACAAATAATTCGGGACTTTAGAAAGTGGGCGTTTAATGGAGGGTGGCCGCCTAATAGGTGGCCGCTTAATGGAGGTCGCACTGTAATAGCCTTATATAAGCTTAGCTAGGTAGCTACACTATGGGGATACACTGGCCGCCGTATTGGAGTGGATACACATATCACTGGTGATATGTGTACGGGGATACACATATCACGGGGATACACATATCAATGTGACACCGGTAGGTACTTGGACTGAAGTGTTTAATCATTCTTCAGCCAGTAAAGTCAACGTGCTAATCAGTAAAGTGCCTGCTGGACAGCCACCTTGCTTACTAACGTCTAAGTTTAAGCTGCTGGGGTGACTTTCTGAACAAATTCAGGCACATGTTCCAAAAGAAATCCTAACCACTATATGACCTATATGATAGCTCCATGGCGTACCTTCCAAGGTGCCACCCGAACCGCCTCGCTTGCACTGTTCGGTGGCTTATCTCAGTTTTTCAGAAGGTCATCATCCTATTAATTCACTGTACAAGGTCGGTCGAGCAAACTTCCTCGTACATTTACTAGGGATTGAACAAATTATTCGAGAAAGTAGATTTCATTGGCATCGGTGTTACTATAGCAACGAAACAACGACGTCATGTATTTTGAATATCAGCAATTTTCTCAAAATCGAGACCTAATCTTTTAAAACGACTAAATATCCCTCATATAGTATACATTAAGAGAGCAAATTTTAATTCTGCCCGGAGAGGAGCCCATCTCTCCATGCCATCACTCGCTCTCATCACTCCTGATGAGAGCGTTTTCGAGGAAAATTGGATGGGAACAGCTTCCGAAGTTTGTCAAAAAAATAAAATTTGTTAAGGATAATAAGATGCGTGAAAAAATTACAAGGTCAGGAACCATACAGTGCTTTGGGGAAAGCACAATCAAGAACTTATATTGTTGAAAGTGTTTGTAAAATAGAATGGGAATTATTGGACTCAAGCGACACTGAGAAAAATTAGCGTGTTCTGAGAGAAATATATAGAGGAAATGTAGGCGAAGTTTTCGTTTCAAAAGAGTTTTAGGGTCACCGGATTTCGTACTTGAAGATATCTTCTAAATCGCCCGCCATTCCGATTTGTTTGTCTGAGTCCAACCTCGTTGCTAGGGTTTTTTCCTTCTTCGTGACGCGGGAAGGGCTTCAAGCAAAATGAAGGGAATTCCGAGTCCACTAACTAGTAAGTGCACTAAGTACATCAGAGCAGATAAATTCTGCGTCTCAGTAGCCTTCTTGTCAAGATAATTAAGCCTGAAATAAGAGCCGCGTTCTCGCAATTTTATATACGAACTAAAATTTAATACAACTACGAATTTCGGATGTCTGATCATCACGTGACCAGCCGATTCCAGGGTCTTTTTTCCCGCCTCACGAAGGATGAAAAAACCCTGGAACGAGGTTGGTCTGAGTCGCGAGTGACTCAGCCGACTAAGACAAGATTCAGCCGAGGTTTGAAATTTTTTGACAAATAAGAGCGTTATTTGTTAC
Organism: Blastomussa wellsi; assembly: GCA_947652115.1. NCBI lineage: Eukaryota > Metazoa > Cnidaria > Anthozoa > Scleractinia > Plerogyridae > Blastomussa > Blastomussa wellsi. The sequence continues at coordinate 17,399,719 of OX393564.1, forward strand.
AATTGTTCAGGACTAATCATAAATTACGAGAGGGCGTTCGACGCCTTCAATTAGCTTTTTAAAATTGGACTGACTTCGTTTACCGTGGCTTAATGTTGCATGCTAAAATAACTACAAGCGCACAGACAAGAATAAGCGTTTTCGCGGCTTGAAAGCCACAAATTGAACAGCAAGTGAAATTTAGCTGTTGTCACGACGCGAGCACTTCAAAGTCCCTTCGAAGCGACTCGCCACGTTGCGTAGTAATAAAAACAAAGCGTCTCAGGTTTGTACGGTAGGGGTTGCGACGGGTGCCGACGGGTGCGCCCGCACACTCGCCCCCACCCCTCCTCACCATAAGTATGCGGAGGTCCACGTTTTTGTTGACTATCGATTTTAAAAAAAAGTGAATTAAAAAAAAATATTTATAGTATAGTATAGTTCTGTTTGTATTTTCAACTTCATTTCTATTTCTGTTCTTTTTCAAAAAATAGTAACATCATTCTCTAAAAAAAGGTAAAATACATACGTAAATTAGTCTCTGCGCCAAAACGCCCATTTTGAAGTGCAAAAGTTTTAGCAATATGTACGTTTTTAAGTTCTCGTTTGGCTGCCTGTTTCCATATCATATCCGACGAAGGGCTACGCTCGAAACGTCAGCTCTTGAATCTCTTTACGGTGGCCAATTGACATTATCAACCCAGTTGATAAAACCAAATTATATCGTTATACTTCCCACCGACGCAGCACCTCAGTTTCTTTAGAAACTTACCCCCTCTATCCATATCATACTGCCTTCAAAACACACGAAATGCATTCTCAGAAGACCCAATTTTCAAAATTTCCGGGAGAGCATGCCCCACGCGACCCCCATAGAGACTCGCGTCTCCGGTGCTAGTATGGTCCGCCTCCTCGTTGGATCACACCCTCCCGCAAAACTGTCTACAGGCCTGCCTGCGTCTTAATTCGACCTTTAGAAAACACACTTGTATTTTTTTGTGTTAGACCGACTGTTTCGGAAGAAAAGAAGAGACAGATTTAACGCCACCATTGGGCTTAGTAACCATTTCATTTCGTTCCAGATATATATATTATCATGGTCAAATTGGTTAATTAAATGTGAGTTTGGGTTGGAAGGAGCCGAAATAACTCGAATAAGCTACATGCTCTTACTACCAAAGAGGAAACGAGACTTTTCTCGGCGCAGTAGCCGCAGTTATTTTCAAATACTTTACTATTCTGCGACAAATTCATAGTCTAAACTGTTAAATTCAGGTTACTAGTAAAACTGCATGGCCGTGGAAATGGATCCTCTGAGCTCACAGAAATTAGCTGAGAGTTCCAAGTAGCAAGATTTCGGCTAGCGGAGTTTTCCGTGGAGTGCAGTTCAAACGCTGAACTAAAAGAAAGATGCCAACTTGTCACTTGACTGAATTGCCGTGGTTTATTGCCCTCTTCAAGCTTTAAATTTATAAATAAATGATTTAAATATATTACCTTTATTTGTAAAGTAAATAAGCTACCTTGATTTGTGTAGTAACAGAAAAATGTACTCCTGAAATAAGATTTTCGTCCTCCTAATTTTCACCAAGGATATACGATGTAGAAAAGAAATCAAGGAAGCTAAACAAAACAATTATATTGTTTCCACATAGTAAATAACAAGTCAAGCGAATAATTTGTTAATCTCATGTGCTGTGATCTGGTGTATCGGTGAACCACTTTCCCAAAAAACCACTTTCCTAAAGTGTATCGGTGAACCACTTTCCTAAAGAGCGTGGTGTTTCACATTACTTTTATCCTAAACACGGGCCAGGATTTCAAACCTCCAGCGGTACCCCTATATCCAAACACAGACTCGTACCCAGTCTCCATTTACGTGTTCAGGGAATGAGAGAGCATTGGATACTAGGGAAGACTTTTTCCTTCATCCCTTCCCATAAAACCCCGCGCACCTCAATTTTTACTAGTATCCAATCTTTTCTCATTCCCTGAACCCGTAAATAGCGACTGGGTACGAGTCTGATCCAAGCATGAGTCAATTCCCCCCTCCCCTTTCCCTCCCTGGCTGCAATGCTTCCATTGGTTTGTTGAATTTAAGCTTTGGGGTATGTCAATTTCACTACAAATATTTTTAGACTGGTGCTGGGAACGGAATTGTTTTGTTTCCTGATACGTCCACACAAAGGCCACTGATCTCGATGAGATGTTTGGAAGGAAACACAATTTCGCTTGTAATGGCGGACAGAGTGGATTTGAGTTTTGTCGATGCAAATGATTTCCAAAACCAAGGGAAATGGTATTTTGCGGACATCTCGGGAAACAATGGTAAGCGCAGTAGCTTAATGGCAAGCGCGCTGGACTCTAAATCGGACGGTCAGAGTTTGAGCCCTGGCCGGGCACTGCGCTGTGTTCCTGGGGGAAGTAGAAATATTTATAGCCACGTATTGCTACTCAGAGACCCGGATAAACTCCAGCAGTCTGGGGAACTTTGGCACGAGACTTTACCTCAACAGACGTCTATAAAGAACGTTTGTGGAATTCACATATCTGGAACAGATAATGCCAAGGACCGTGCAAATTTTCGCGCCAGAGGAAATAGGTTATTGCTCAGTTTTATCATGGTATAGCTAGCTCCTTTAATTACGCTAATTAAATTACTTTAAGAATAAACCGAGCAAGGGTGCTTTAGGATTCGCATAAAAAGGCCATAGGAAGGCTGGCAAAAACATACAAGGTGTGCGAACAGCGCCTAGACGTCGTGCAGCCCCTTGTTTTCGCAGTCCTTCGAGGATGAAGCGAATAAAGGTGGTCGCGCGAAATTGGGGCGAGCAGACGAGACGCGCACAGCTGAGCGGCGCGTCTCGTCTTCTCAGCCCCAAATTTCGCGCAACCATATTTATTTTTTATTCGCTTCACACCGACAGACTAAGGGAAAAGGAGTTTCTAGTATTCTAGACAGGGCCGGAAAAACAAAACCGTCACGGTTGAGACCTTTTTTTATGTTTCAGTTGCCAGTGGTGAAAACGCTTGAAGAGTTTTCGCATAAACAACCTACGCCTCCGCTCGAATGAGTTCCGCGGCGAAACTTACTCAATCGGCAGCATTTCACTTGAAGTCGCAACAGCGTTCTGTAACGACTTATTTTTAAAGGAGGCTACTCAGATTCTTTTGTGTTAAGTGTTTTCTAATAAAAATAAAGCCATGAACAAAATCAAGTGCAGGTCGCTGTATGAATAGATGCTCGTCACGGGTAACGAATACCCGTCGGTGTGATTAAACCGTGACTACAATGAATGAATTCCCCGTTCAAAAATATTTCAAACATTTACATTTTGAATTAAGTTGAACAAAAACACACCTTGAACGGCGCTGTGTTTGAGTTTTTCAATTTCAACGATGGTTTGGGGAAAGCCGTCATGACAGATTTGCCATTTTGCACTATCAAGGAACTGTTTTTAGAGGATGCGTTGGCGAAAGCATATTTTCATCGTTGTTGTGTCATGCTGCCAGCTGTCCCTTTTTATAAGTCTCGTTTATCTGTTCAGGTTTTGCAATCAAAATCAGAACTCAAGAACTGAAGTGATAGTAGAAAAGAAAATTGAAAGGGGAAAACAAAGAGTGAGTTACTTTTCTAACATGGCGGGGGCAGCGTACAGCACGATGTCTTCATTTCTTCACGTTCCGACTACACGAAAGACAATTCTAAATAATAACTTTGACAAGAAAGATATTCATCTTGGCAGAAGGAACCACACTTCTCTAACAAGCGGGAAAAAGAGCAGCAAGAAGACTCGATTAAAACTGATTGTGGCAATTCTGAGCGCACCGATAAGATTTGATCGCCGTGAAGGCATTCGACGAACTTGGATGAACCAATGTAAGTCGGAAGAAGTTGTGTGTCGTTTCTTTACCGATAGTTTATCCGATATGGAGCCGAACGTGCAAAGCGTTCTCGCTAATGAGAGCGCAAGATACGCTGATCTGGAATTTATGTCGGTACCTAAGGGATACAACTTCGGCCTCCGCCTGTTATGGCTGATGGAGTGGTCTGTAGAAAGATACGACTATGACTTCTTCTTGAGAATGGACGACGACTACTTCGTCTGTTTAAAAAGGCTGTTGTTTGAAATTCCCTATCGTCCACAAAAAAGGTGAGAACACATTAGGTACTCGATAGAGTAAACTTATATACGAGAGCGGTTATATAATGTGTGAACATTCTGAGTTAACGGCTTTAATATGGGGACTTGTTTATACTTGTTCACAGCCATTGTTTTATTGGATATACATGAAATCTGCTCTTCACGACACTTCACTTAATTTTCATGACCTTACCACTCATTAACAAAACAACTTTTTGACTGAGGCAACCATGAATATTACAAACAAACTGTGGCTTATCCATTACGGCCCTGAAAACAAATGTGAAAAGACACGTTCGATCAATATAATCCTCATCTATGTTTTCTACGTATAAGTAACTTTAAATTAGTTACGGAAACGCGAGTGTTATTTAATATTAGAAAAATATTAAAAAATATTTTCGGTCAGGAAAAGGTTTGATTTGAATAAACAACGGAGGTGAAGGGAACCGCTTTACTGTAAAGTCGTCAAGCTTGTGAACTTCAAGTTGCTTTCAAGATCGTTGGAATGGCGTGGATATAGACCATGCACATGCTGTAGTCACATTTAACAACAGGTACCAGCGAATGTTCTCATGATCAGTTTGCGGTGTTTTTCAGCTGCATGTGGTGATCTCTTGAGCTCTTGATCGCGGAGTTATCTGTAATTTATAAAAGGAAATTATTTTTTCAAAACATATCGATTCAACATTGAATAATTTGGCACATGTATGTAAGGTCTTGCTCAACTTGAAAGTATGCCATCATACAATCTCATCCAATTTTTTTTGGCTGAAAAATGCTGTAACAGTTCGACTACGTACCATGTTGGGACAGATTCGAAGATGTTGTGACATTTTGCCTTTGCATTTTTCCTTTATACAATTTCAAACATACACCTGGCGTCGCGTGCATGGCTGAAATTTGAATGACATAGAAAAGATAAAACATCTGGAACCAAGTTTTTCGAGGGCTAAAACAGAGATTAGTGCACGGAATGCGCGTTTTAAATAACTGGAAACTATAATCGATAAAACAAAGAGACTATGTCACGCAAATTTCGGTCCTGTCCAATTGGTCATTGATTTAGTCGAAATTTCACAATTATAATGCCTTGTAGAAATCAAGTGGCATGGGTGAACAAATTCCTCATCGGTCTTGGCAAGCGCGAAAAGTGGACATGCGGAACCTTCTTTCAGAGGAATGTAACAACTGTCACCTCTGCAATATATGTGATTGGTTCCTAGAGTAGTCTTATTGAGTATATATATAATTACTTTTATGACGTATTGTTTTTTGGTTTTTAGGTGTGCATTGTGCATTGCATTGTGTCTAAGTTAGGAATTTATTATGATAGGATAATATTAAGGGTGGTGACCCTAACTACAAAACGGTTGCTATAGGTGACTTCTAACCATCATATCTTGCACAGCTTACATCTCGCTTATATCTCGCATAGCTTACATCTTTCTCGGATGAAGCCAAAGCAAATGGATAGAGTGCATTCAGATGCAAAATCTGTCGTATGGATTTGTGCAGATTCCCGTTAGCTATGACGTCATAAACGTTTTGTGGCGTCATAACTTTTACAGTATTGCGAATTAAAAAAAAACCGATACGACAGATTTTGAATCTGAATGCACTCTATCCATTGGCTTTGGTTTCATTCGAGAAAGATGTAAGCTGTGAGAGTTTTTAGCGTTTTTGTGTTCTGGTCACGTGACTTTCCAAATATGGTCAAAGCTGCAAAAAGTGAAAGCGTGGCAAAAAAACTAATCCTATGATTGAAAGGGAACCCAAGATATGACGGTTAGAAGTCATCTATAGCAACCGTTTTGTAGTTAGGGTTCTCCCCAATTAAAACGGACTTCATTTGGGTAAACTTGAAAAGCGTCGGCCCAACGTTTTTTTAAGTTTATAAATATCTCATGTTGTATGAAATGTCATATATTTATAGTGCTTTGAATATTATCGTTGCTTGTTATGTGACAGCGATTTTACCAATAAATGACTGTTCCAGTGTCGGATCTTATATTTTGGATTTTTTTGGTAATGGTCCACATATTCGGTGTCGCAGATGACTCCCCACCTAAAGTTTTCAACGCCCTACCCCTCCCCCCTTAGCTCAAGGTCTGGATCCACTACTGGTTACTCTGACAGCGCAAATTTTACAGCTCCTAGCCAGTATATACCTAAAAATAAACAGAATGGCCTAATATTTAAGCAATAGAGGACTTTTGTCGTCTTTACATAGCCTCATCTAAACACGAGGGGCTTTGGGAAAATTCGAGGCAGTTTTTGTTTGCATAACTTTCGAGAATTCTCCCAAACCCCCCAAACCCCCGATAATTCTCAAAAATACGCGAGAAACTAAAACGTCACAACCCTGTTTACATACGCACATCTAAACACACGTATCAACCAATGAGAGCGCGCGTATTATCTCAGTTATTTTATAAACTGTGATATAGCCCCTTTAACTTCTCCTATACTTTTTACATGCAAAACCAGTCTGATTAAAGTTTTGATTCCCCACACACACATTTTAGGCTTTACTGGGGCTACGTTCACTGCGAAGTGGAAGGACTGGTACGGGTGGACGAAGGCTTCCTCATCTTATCAGCGGACCTTGTACAAGAGTTCATGAGCAGAAAAGACGATTTACTTTGCCACCCGTTCGGTGACCAAACAATTGCAATATGGATGAACGATGTCAAAGACGTTATCCACTTTCACGATCCACGAATATATCACGACGTAACCGCACATATACCCGAGTTCAAGTTGATACGGGAAGTTTGCGGCACTTACATCAGTCTTCACGGCTCTTATCTGCACGAAATGCTGATTTATTGGAATACTGCTTCAAAGGACAACCAATCAACTTACTGGGTTCCTTCCATTCAGCCAATCAGCAACATTTGTCCACTGAGCACGCACTTTGATTGGCGGGTCATGGGGGGTCCTCCGTACGGTTGGGAACCAAAACCATGCGTGCTGAAACCGCTTTGGAACTTGGGTAGTATGCATCGAGGAAGAAACATGATGTAGGGACCAAGAATTCCGACACTAAAGAATTACCTTTTTTGAGTAGTCAGTAAGATACCAGGTTGCATGGAAATCGTCTCTGGTTGTGTTGTTGCGATCTCTCGAGCTTTCAATCACAGCTGGAGTTATCTGATGTTTTAGAACGATTTTCGTTTGACCTTGATTGCCTGATTCGTTTATCGAACAGACACAAACTCGCGCGGCTTATGGTCTTACGAACATGCAACCCATTTCAACGAATGATAAACTAGTAATATTCTCATTTTTGGCCACTTCGAGCGATAAAAAGGAACTGGCGGGAAAAAGTCTGAATTTGGTGTGGCATACCCTATGCAAAAAAGTATCCATATCATTTGCGCGACAACGCGCCTATATCGCAAAATTTGTCTTGAACTCGAAAACTGTTGGCGGATGAAAACATTTTCGAACACTCGTGGAAAGTGTTTTTCATGGTCAAACGAAAATCGTTCTATATAAACGAGAACTGGTGCCGGAAATGCATCGAGAGAGAAACCGAGATTCTCTTTCCAAGGCAATTGATTCTGTGATATTTTCCATGTGTCCCAGTATAATATCGGATTCTTTGTTTAGTTGAAATATTAGATCAGGGTTTCATTGAGCAAAACATTATTTTAAAATGAAAGTTATATTTTCACACAAAAGATTTAGCTAAAAAAGGTAAATTGATTTGAAATTTGAAAGTTGCAAAAAAATTTATACTTCAGAAAGTAAAAATTATAATGTCATAACATATCTTTTTATGTCTAGAACTTGTTAAAATTTGCTAAACTATGGATATTGTAAATCTATATATTGATCAGTAAGTGCCGAAATATTTTTCCATATAAACAAATACCTAGTATTTCAAACTTCGATCAACATGAAATTGATCAGGCCATGAATTTCTTAAGAGTTAATTCGTATTCAAGATGAACAATTTGGAAATTAAAAATTCATTTCCTCTTTGAATATTCAAATGAGAATTTCTTCGCGTCTAAGACATTTCTACTGAAAGAAGCAGTCTCAAGTAAAACCTTTCAAACGCGAAGAGAAAAGAGAATTTTTCTTCGTTTCAGCGACTTGTGAATTTGTGAGATCTTGTGAGAATTGCACAATTAAAACAGCCTTTTCAAAATAACCAAAATACATTACGTTATATGCAATGCAAATTACCTTTCCTCGTTTCCCTGAAAGATGTGAAAAGTTACATAATCTTTGCAAGGAGTTAACAATGACTGAATTTGCAATTTGTGTTACTACTAGACAATACATGCTAATTACATTGTTCGAGAAAGCTTGAAAACAGGAGGATTTTCTTCGAGTCAATGATTATATCATCTTTGCAAGCAGTTAACAATGACTAAATTCAGGGAAATGAAAAGAGGATTATACAATTTGTATTAATAGACAATACATGTTTTAAAATTACATTGTTGGTGTACGTACAAAAATGAAATCGCCGATGTAATGCAGAGAGAGAACAATAGGATTTTATGAGGGTGGATAATTATAATAGATAATTACTTCGGTTCGCAGCATTATTGGGTATAATGCAGGCAGCTATAAAGTAGACGGACACAAAGAAACCTAGCATTCGTTCGAGAGGTACGTGCTGAGTAAACAAGGCACTCTGTGATGCTGTTTCCATATTTTTAAACGATTAGCTCAAGTTATCGTTTGTTGCAAGCGCCCATACTGCTAAAGGAACTTTCAGAAGGCATGTTTTTTAGTTTGTTTCTATTTTCACAATTTTTATTGCAGAGATACAAGTTCTTGTCGTTAATTTTGATTTATAGGAGAAAAGGTATGTCATTCTTGTGAACACTTTCGAAACGATAAATATTCGTCTGCTGTCTATTAATTTAATTCCTCACTCATTGCTGGAACTTAAGCCTCCCTGGGCATCCACGCTGTTCCAAATCTTGTTTATTCCTTGTTGACCTACCAATTCCAACAATGTTCAGTACCGGTTTTTTTCATCTTACATTTCAGCAAAGAAAATGTGCGTTTACAACCTCTTAAAGGCATTCAAGCCTACCCCCAACTAAATTCTAAGTTTAAGATTTGAGTTTCGATTTCCAGCGCCTATCAAATATCTAGTCCTCTCCGTCTGTTTTTTTTTCTCTGTCAGATGAAAGCTTTTCCCGTTCTCGTTGTCTTGATGCTTGTTTTTGTGCCAATGGCCTTGAGTGATTGGAATGACGATGAAAGCAACGACTCCAAGGTAACTTAACAGGAAATCAAATTTAAAATTGAATCACTCTCAAATGCAAGGCGTGGAGGCTTTGACAAAAATACATCCATGATTCAACGTTGACACGGCTTCAGAGGGTGTTACCTCAGAGCTGACAAAATGTTTAACTGAAAACAGCAACAAATGATACGCGTTTTCTAACACTAACCTCACTATTTTAACGACAATACAAAATGCAAAAAAATAGTAAGCTTTCATCTTAACTGACCCACTCTCCACCCTCGCATCTCTTTCTCTGTATGTTTTCTTCAAGCTGGAAGATTTTAACGAAGACGACAACCCTCGTGTGAAGCACGACAGTTACTCTACAGTTGCAGATCACGCTACATTCCAAAAGCGGCACTGGTGTAAGAAATGGTGCTACAGATTTCCAGTACCTTACTGTTGCGGCTAATGCATGAATGCCGAGAGCGAAAGGTAACCGAGAATCTTAACTTTTCTGTAGATTATCATGACACGTGATACAAAACGATCTGACCAAGGCTTGACGCTCGAAAAGTGCGCCTTCCAAATTCACTACGGCGTTTACTTTAAATGATTTCGGTAGAAACATCAAGTAACACAACCAACAGTTGGAGGATTTTAATTTTTCCTGGTAAGTTTGGCCATCGGTCTATAAGTTCACAATTACGATAAAGGAGAATGCACAGTTGTTGGCATCTTCGGAGGCTGGGAAAAAGTTTAGTTTTTTCGATCGAGCCTGTTGATAAAGCTTGCCGTTTTGAAGTCTGTTTGTTTTTTACACTAAAATTCACCTTGATTCAAGTATTAAACGCAAAAGAAAACACTGCCATCCTGTGTTAGGCAAAAACGGGTAGGAAAGTGAGGAGGGTTGTCACGAAAATGATCCCGCAATATGCTAATTAGATTATTTCGTAAACCGAATAATGCTTCCAGGTGTATTTTCTCACGTTATTGACCGTTCTTGAACTTCACCCGTGTACATGTAGTCAAGCTATCTGTCTGCGTTTTATGATATCATAGAACTGGTTTGCTCTCGTTTCACTGCAGAGTGGTTCGAGAACAAAGTAAATTCTGACTACACTCACACGAGATATTCAATGTGAAAAGTTTATTTAGGATGAGTCAGTCAGCCATGAGCCGTGCGATTCAATGTTGCCTAATATCTATTGAATTATTCATAATTATGTGTTCCTCACAAAGGTAACTAAAGAGCTCAAGAATTCAGAAAATGTGCTACGCCAGATACGAAAAACCACTAAAAAACCACCCTTTAGATGTGGCCAAAAAATATGTGGAAACGTATTCCTCATCTAATGCAGCAGCACGAGACCCCGAGGAAAGGGCATCCTACAATATACGAGTTAATTCAAATGGAAACGTAATCCTAAAATAAAAAATAAAGCGGGCGAACACTCCGACTGACCGACCTAGAATGACCTAAATCTCCCGCCAAAACCTTAAATACTCCTAAAGCAGCCCGCGATGCACCGCGGGTCTCTCCAACGTGCCGTCAGAATAATAATTTCCGACTAATTCGTCCCTCAAACGTCGGAAATTATATATTCTGACTACACTCACACGAGATATTCAATGTGAAAAGTTTATTTAGGATGAGTCAGTCAGCCATGAGCCGTGCGATTCAATGTTGCCTAATAGAGATAAAGAAAGGGAAGATGAAGTAAACCACTGGAGTAAAACGTACTCAAATACCCAAACGCTGGAAAACTAACAATCTAGACTCTAAATTGTCATCAATATAACCATTCTTAGCTGAAACAGACTTCCATCTACCATGCCATTGAAACAGCCTGTCAGCCACGCCTGCGTTGGCAGCAGCAGAAGCACCACCTGCTCTTAAGGAATGAGTGCTAAAAGCAGCAATGTCTGGCACAATATCCTTAAAACTACTCTTAAAGTACTCCCTAACGGTTGAATAACTTATGGGCTTATTGGTAGAAACAAACTTATGGCCCAACTTCGATTTAATTAGAGGCTTGAAAACATAATGACTAGGATCCACTGGAAAACGCTCAAGCTCTGAAACATAACGCTTGAAAATCGAAACTGGGCAAGCATCTTGGGGTGAAGTTCGAGATATAACCACTTCGTTACCCTTCCTTAGTTGATCCGTCTTACTTCTATCAACCTTGATAGCAACATAAGTGTCATGAAAAGTAATATCACCATACTTAATGTGAAGAACCTCCTCAATTCGGAAAAAACCAGCAAATGCTAAAAGGAAAATACAAACATTCCTCAAATTAAGTAAATTATCTAGGTTGGAAGCTTCAACTAATTTCTTAATCATATCAGGCAAAATAGGCTCTTTCTTGTGAACTAAACGGGTTCCAATAAGCCTCTTAGCTGCTCTACTAACATAATAATAATAGGACCGTCAGTAGGGGAAGGTATCCCCGCCAAATGGTGCGCCCATTGGATTCCATAAATAGCAGAATCTACCGCAGAATGAGAATGGGTTGAATCCAGAAGATGCTGAAGGTACAACGCGACATGCTCTGTCCTGGCAGGAAAAACTTGAATTTCGTCTACGGAAGAAGCAAAATTCTTCCATCTCGTAAAAGCCCTTCTGTAAGCGTCAGTGGATCCTGGAGCTCTCGAAGCAATGACTGTGGACTGTAATCTGGACACCAGGCCTGTCAAGGAGGGTTCGCGCAAATCCGCGAGAGAGGCCCAAACACCAGAAGAGAAAACATCTAAAAGAAAAGAAACAAAGAAAAAGGAAAATGGGATTAGTAAAGATCCAAAACCGCCGAATGATTAAAACAGTACCACAAGAAGAAACACTATCCAAAACAATTATGATACCCACAAAACACATGCGAAACCGCGGGGGAGCACATAAGTATACTAAGGCCACCGGGGGGTGTACATAACTACATTGAAGGCGCCGGGGGCCTCTAAAAAACAATTATCTGAGAAAACAGATGTCACAAACAGAAACTTGGCCAAGAAACGGGTAACACCACCGGGGGGTGTACGCAGCCATACTAAGGCTATAAGGAGCACATAAGTATACTAAGGCCACCGGGGGGCCACAAAAACACACCACCATGGGGTGTACGTAACTACACTGAAGGCACCGGGGGCCCATAAAAAACAATTATCTCAGAAAACAGATGTCGCAAACGGGAACTTGGCTCAAAAACGCGTAACACCACCGGGGGGTGTACACAGCCATACTAAAGCTATCAGGAATTGTATATAAAAAAGCTTACCAAAAACATGCGACACCACCGGGGGTGTACAGAACGAGAGTAACAGCACCTGAGCCTATAACAAACTAATAATCGAGAACAGATGCGACACCACCTGTTTGACATGAAAGTCGTGCGAAATTCATTAAAACAATCGTACCAGCAATAGTAGACCCGGTTGGGGAATGTGTGGGGGGAAGCTATGACAATAACAAACATACCTCCAGACGGAACGCCTAAGGATTGCAAGCTGAACACCAGCCCAACGGAGAAGTGCAAAAACCAACACTAGAAGTGCGAACATTTCCAGCAAAATCAACTCGTAGGGCAAGGCATCTAGATTTGAAAGCTTTCATGCCGAACAACTTATTCTTAGCTTTACCCCTGACGAACAGATCCGGTCTGTTGGGAAGATATAACCAATGAGACACAAACGAATTCAGGTGAGTGCCATCTTTGCTTAATAATGGCCAATAATATGCTGATTTCCACAACGGAACTACTAGGGTTCCCAGGGCCTTACAATCACTCATATGCTTTAATACCCTGCCAATGAGAGAGATTGGTGGCACCAGCCAATTATTCTTAGGTGACCAGTCCTGTGTGAAGGCGTCAACAGCTTCGGCACCAGGTTGGACGAATCTGGAATTAAACCTAGACAATTTCGCATTATAACAACAAGCAAATCTGTCAACTGAATGTGGACCCCAGAGGTTTTCAAGAAGGAAAAACACCTCATCGTGGAGAGAATAATCGTCAAAATCAACGATCTTACTAAGAAAATCAGCCTGAGAATTCTGATCACGCGGCAGCCAGGAGACATTCAGGTGAATTTGGCGTTGGGAGGTAAAAAGGAACACACTCAAAGCGATGTCCTGCAATTCTTTAACCATACTACCAGCCTGGATGATTCTAACAACATTCTGATTATCAGTGTTACAAGTGACGGCTTGGCCTGCTAAATGATTATCAAACGCTTCAAGAGCAAAGCTTATTGCAACAAGTTCTCTCCAAGTAGAAGACTTCTGAGATTCTTCCGCGGACCAGTTTTTGTGGCAAACTAAAGAAGAACCTTGAACAAAACCTCCACAGCCTGTCGACGAAGCATCTGTAAACAAGACTTTAGATGGTACAAAAGGGATTGGCCAAAACAAAATTCCATTTAATGATCTTAATTTGTCTCTCCAAAAATGAAGCTCTTGCTTTGCTCGATCTTGCACGCAAACAAAGGAATTCCACGAACTTCGAGAATTAGTAATAAGATGCAAATATCTGGTCATAATCTGGGTAACATTCCCACAGCTGGCGGACAATGAAATAATCTGACCGACAATAGAAGCAATATTCTTCACGTGAACACAGGCAGAAAATTCCAAACTAGCACAAATATCAGTAAGATCAGAGGAAAGCTTTTCAATTCTGGCATCACTGGCAAAAATTAAACCAGTATGAGTGTCAATGTTGTAACCGATCCACGAAAAGCTACGCGAAGGCTCCCAATTAGACTTCTCGTGATTGAGTTCAAATCCGCAACGTGAAAGATCTGAACGAACCAATGAACTGTTCAACTTAGCAACTTGGAACGATGAACCAGCGCCAACTCCGTCGTCGAAAAATATCGCGATTGGAATGCCTTGCGCCCTCCAATGTGTCTCCAAAGGCTTAAGCAACTTGGTGAAAATATAAGGAGCGCTGGAAAGCCCAAAAGGCAAAACAGTAAACTGGAAAAATCTCTGATGGCCTGGAACAAACTCCCACGAGAAAGCCAAATATTCGCGATGATCTGGAAAAATGTCTACATGATGATAGCCTGACTTTAAATCAAAAGAGAAAACAAAAAAGTCTTTTGCAAAAGTGTTTTTAACGGTATGCAAATTCTCACACTTAAATTTTTGTTTGTAGACATGCAGATTAATGTGCCTCAAATCCAAAATAAGCCTCTTCTTGCCGTTAGGTTGAACTGAAACAGATAGCGGATTGACAATGTCAGGCGGAGAAATTATTTCCTCGACACGATTGTCCTGCAAGAGTTCTAAGATAGCTGCATTAACAAAATCTGCTTCTTTAAGGGCTGAGGCATTGTTCGTTAAACAGCGAGGCGGCGGCGTGGAAATAAACGGGATTTTGTAGCCATTTCTGATGACAGATAATATAAAATCCGGCGCACCAAGAAATTGCCAATGCTGAATGGATCTAAACAATTTACTTTTAACAGACATCGGTTGGACAACAGGAGCACTAACAACTGGGATCTCAAACTCAAGCTCAAAGCTCTTAGATTCTTGAGAGGAATCCACTGATAAATCTTCAATGAAGTCACACGGGGAAGTAAGAAATGAAAATTCAGACTTACTTTGTTTGTCACCGTCTTGTCATCTGTTACCTGAAATACCTTTAGAAACAGAACGGGCGACTTGATTGCATTCAGACCTCCAATGGCCAAACCTGCCGCATGCGAAACAATTACCGGGCCTTGACGGAACGTCGGATGAACGAGGATAGGACAGCCGAAGACGCTGGTTACGGAAGGAACCAAAAGACGAAGAACTTCTGGAATACTGGGAAGAAAAGCGTGAGGAACTGGAAGGGCGACTGAGAGATGAAGGTTGGTTGATAGGTTTCTTGGAAGCATCGGACTTAAGAGCTTTTTCGGCTCGTTCCTCGGCACGGCGGATCTTTTTGCCGTCCTCCTCGTTGTCAGCTAACTCATGCTGGGTATATTGCTCGACAGTTTTCCAGCCAAAATCCGATTTGTCTGCTAGTAAGATAAGCTTCTGCCTTTCAGAGAGCATTGACGTACCTTCTGACAGCGAGGATTTAGCCTTGTCAACTGCGTTGGACTCAAGATGGGATTTAACCTCATCCAAGGTATCCTGTAGCTTAAAATTAAACTTGTACTGAATCTCGTTGCCTTTGCGTTTGAACGATTTCGGTTCCTCCCGACGTAACTTCTTGATTTCCCTCAACTGGTCATCAGCAGCTTCCACGCTGGAACGTTTAATACTTTCAGCCGAATCTGCTACTAACTTCGAGATCTGGTCTAACAACGACTTATTATTTTCAGCCAAGGACGTATAAATAAACTCTTGAACCTCAGTTGAAACTGACATGACTGCGGGAGAACGGAAGCCCAAAATAAAGCGGGCGAACACTCCGACTGACCGACCTAGAATGACCTAAATCTCCCGCCAAAACCTTAAATACTCCTAAAGCAGCCCGCGATGCACCGCGGGTCTCTCCAACGTGCCGTCAGAATAATAATTTCCGACTAATTCGTCCCTCAAACGTCGGAAATTATATTTTCCGAGGGGAAGGTTCATTGATGGTTGACATATTTGCACATTGCTTGACTCGATAGCTTCGCTTTACTTTCAAGCTACTCTTGATCTTTTATTCCTGTTATTTTGCTGTTGCAGTCCCGCTAACTCGCCGATGAAGGGACCATGAATGAGCATCCTCTGTAGTTAATCCATATCATACAATCGTGATGCCATTAATGACGTATCAGTGATTTTAATCTGGGAATTAAAATAAATGGCGATAAAATCAACCTTGCTTTAAATCTTTTGAAATATAACGACTTTTACAGTCGAATATTGTTTTCTGATAACATTCCACGAGCACACAGGGAAGATGAGTGTTCTGGCACAGCTTTCTAATAGTTCATGTACATTTCATAATGATCCAAACAATTTTTTTACGATACACGGCTGCCAAGCTCGCCTTGTTTTCGTAAGAAAAGCTTGGACCATGATGAAAAGAAAACTACTTGAAAGCTGTGGCCATATTTGGGTAACCCTAATCTTCCCTGTGGTGTGTGCAAAACAACGCAAACAGCATAAAACCCAGCGGTCCAGTGAAGTAGCGCCCGGACGTGCCACAGAAAATTCTTCCTATTCGGGGACAAATGCCTGCTCTTGTCCATGCACGAACGTGTGTTTAGAATGTTTTCCTATTGAAGTATTATCTGCGCTGGTATATACACCAAGATGGCAGCAGCAAGGTATGCTTCAGATGTTCTGCACATGTTTTACGGGCCAATAACGGAGGAGGAAAACAGAAAGCTGCATCAACCTAGCGTGGTTGAATTTTATGACGTGTTTGTATTAGCCCGAAATAATTTAATTCAAAGAATGACTTCGAGTATGGAAAATTGCTGTATCCCAAGGAACTGAAAACAATAATGAACTTTTAACGTTTGCAAGAGAAACGAAAGCAAAGCTTACTGATTTGGTTGACATTATTTTCGAGAAAACGGACCGCATGGTTTCAACAGATATGACCAAGACCAGATGAAAACAGAATTTGGTAGATTTGTTGAAGAACGAAGGGAGAACTAGAAGTCTGGTCAGCGAAAGGATCATGAAGGGTTATTGAAAACATAATGAATACGTACGTGAATGTTGCACGCTATCACCCACTGGGCGGAGGAATTTACTTGCATCTTCAAGCCAATCGTGCAAAAACTGAAGGCCATAATCAACGTGCAAAAGAGGGATAATGAGTGCCTGTAGTGGCCCTCCAGGCTGCTTTATGGCTTGAGGCGCAGAACAGAAGCCTCGCAATAAATGTCTTTTGCTGGGAAAACAGTTGTGTGATAGTAAGAAAGAAGCGAATGTGCCGAGGATAATCCTGATGTTATTTTGAGTCTGGGCACTATTGTTGTGTGAAGCGAGTAAACACTTCGCTCTTCGATCCGCAGACCAAAAACAGCAACGCATAAACAACAATAAACAAAAAGAACAACAATAAACTTTATTAATATTAAACAATTAAAAGAAGAACATGTACAACTCGCATATAGCTCTTATTATACATATCTTCGCTTAACGTGTTGTTTCCGCAGCCCAGCATCAAAATTCTGTCACATTTTCTCACGTGTTCGTGGGTCAACTCTTTGAAATCGTCGTAGCTTTTGCACCACTCAAAGTTGTCTTCATCTGTGTAGCGTTTATCCCAATACTCTTGGAGTTTATAAGTTGCATTTTGGTCCGGTAGATCCATGAAATTTAGAGACTAATAGACGAAATTATACGTTTTTAAATATCCTCTTCCTTTTCTAGCGATACAAGCCGCCATCCTTTTTCTTGTGTATTACCGCTGCGTGTTTCTCAGCTAGCCTCAGGGCTCATTACTAGTTCCCAGTTCCTGTGCGTATTGGCCGGAAAAGGAAGGAAGCGAGACTCACAAGGTGGCGGGAACTGGAACCGGAAAAAATCGTGAAAAATTCCCCAACATTGCGCAACATTTTGCAATAGAAATAAAATAAAGAAGCGGGAGCCACTAAAGAAGTGACGGGAGAATTTTAATTATATATGTTATGCGATAGCTACCAATTATTTTATGATTTATTGGGATTGTAAGTAAACCGTTTAGTCTTAAAGTATTCCTGTGGTAATACTTCATGTTCGTTACGTTGAGTATGAGATGTACGGTCAGCTGCCAGCAGCGCCGGTGTTGCACTTTAGCATGTTTAGGGTGCCAGGCTTACCGGTATGTAGCCTCCAACGCAGTCATACGCGTTTTTATGATCACCTGAAAACGACTGCGTGAGGGCTAAGCTAGTCGAAGCAAGTTGTGCAGGGAGGAAGAGAAAAGAACAAAATAAACCAATTTGTAAGCTTCAAATAACAGACTATGAACAATGGCTGGAATTGCACGATGTGTTTAAAAGTCCCATATCGTTATTTTTTTATTTTCTAATCTGAAACTGGACATCACCCCGAGAACGTCTGCGAAAAAGCTTTTTAATTTGAATAAAACGCGAACTTTTTATGAGCTTTCAAAAACAGCAACATCCTATTTTTGTGCGGTCGACCTGCCCCGCTGACAATAAAGGACGACAGGCTCATGTGACGTATGATACAAAAGTTTTTGGTATTTTTTGACGCTATTAAGTTCGGTTATGTTCACCTGAACTTAATAGCGTTAAAAAAATGTTATCCTCATAACTTGTGTAGTTGAATTGCTTCAAATTTAGGTTTTAGTTGCGCGACAGTGAAAACCACCAATAGATTTAACCAAGCCTAAAAGCGGAGCTCCGTATTTTTTCTGGTTCCTAATAATTTCTGAAATTGCGTGCTTTAATTGCGTTTTTTAAAAGTACTAGCGTCCGCGACAACTCAAGAAAAATTCCAACGCTGAAATAAAAAAAGAATAATTTAAAAAGTCGGCTCCAATTGCAGAATTTCCGCTCAGAATGACCATGAAAAATTAAAAAATCCTACCAGAAGCAAACAAATCGGTCCTGAACCCGCGATCATTGAAAACAATACCTGGTCAGCGGTCACCTTCAAAAAATTACGTGACCTCGATGCGTTCTAAATCTGAGAACGCGATCTGGTCATGTAATAATGGTCAGCGGATACCTTCTTTTGACAGCTGTCAATTGACCATAACTTGGCAGAGATGTAAGCTTGTTAACCTTTAACAATGTTAACCAGGTCGAACTCTCTGGACTATGGCCACCATATTGATATTTGGGGCGACGTCTTACGGACGTACGTAAGTCGTACGCGCCCGCGAGTCTACTGCTTGCCATTTTGACCACGAAAAGTGAAAGGCATGGTTCTCCTGTTTGCACTTCGTATGCGTGCTTTGCACTTCGTATGCGTGCTTTGTTGGACGGGCGGTAAGGACAGACTACTAAATAAAGTCATCAATTCTAATATCCGACGAATGGCACCGGTCCCGTGGGAACAGTTGCGGAAAAAAAAACGTATATAAATAGTCTAATTAAAAATGTTTTAAAAATCGTGTTCTTTCGGGGTTGTTTGTAGTATCAAAACACGTTACCGCGGAAAAGCTCTTAACGTGCGTCAGTTTTTAACAAGCATGCACAACCCCAGGGCCATATATATAATAAACTAGTAATAGTCAAAGATTAGGAGTGCGTTCGACGCCTTCGATACACTTCGATACAAAGTTGCAGACCGTGTACATAAAACCGCAGACTGTGGACTGCACAGATTCAGCCAAAACATTAAAAAATCGGCAAGTAGTAGCAGTAGCCGAATAATCACAAACCTCAAGACGCCAACGGCACAACTTCATTTCAACGGATTTCTTTCCCCGGGAACGCGAGCACCGAAGAGAAAACCGTCAATTATTTCTATTTTCAGGTTTTAAATGCCTACTGCAGGCCCCCGGTTACTCAACGGGTGTATAATGCTATCCACTGGATAGCAGTGGATAGTTTGTTTAGCCAACACTTATCCACTGGATAGCGTTATCCAGCCTTTGAACAACCGGGGCCAGACGATATAACCGACCGCATCAACGGAGACCCAGTGCAGTTAGTCGGGGGGCATAGGCGAAGAAAACCCACCACTTCGTCTCGCTTCAACTACCTGCTCCTGGGTTTTAGAGACGTTTTAATAAGAGAAGAAAGTTTTCATTCCAAACCAAACAAACCTTAGCCCTCACGCAGTCGTTTTCAGGTGATCATAAAAACGCATATGACTGCGTTGGAGGCTACATAAGCCTGGCACCCTAAACATGCTAAAGTGCAACACCGGCGCTGCTGGCAGCTGACCGTACATCTCATACTCAACGTAATGAACATGAAGTACTACCACAGAAATACTATTTTTATTTCTATTGCAAAATGTTGCGCAATGTTGAGGAATTTTTCACGATTTTTCCCGGTTCCAGTTCCCGCCACCTTGCGAGTCTCGCTTCCTTCCTTTTCCGGCCAATACGCGCAGGAACTGGGAACTAGTAATGAGCCCTGAGGCTAGCTGAGAAACACGCAGCGGTAATACACAAAAAAAGATGGCGGCTTGTATCGCTAGAAAAGGAAGAGGATATTTAAACGTATAATTTCGTCTATTAGTCTCTAAATTTCATGGATCTACCGGACCAAAATGCAACTTATAAACTCCAAGAGTATTGGGATAAACGCTACACAGATGAAGACAACTTTGAGTGGTGCAAAAGCTACGACGATTTCAAAGAGTTGACCCACGAACACGTGAGAAAATGTGACAGAATTTTGATGCTGGGCTGCGGAAACAGCACGTTAAGCGAAGATATGTATAATGACGGGTACAGAAATGTTATAAATATTGATTTTTCATCAGTAGTGATTGAAAATATGAAACGAAAATGCAAAGACTTGGTCGAGATGGAGTGGATGGTAATGGACATGACAAGCATGACTTTTGCGCCAAGTTCATTTGATGTTGTTATAGAGAAAGCAACGCTGGATGCTCTTATGGTTGAGGAAAAAGACCTTTGGAATCCTTCACAAGAAATCCGGGGCAATATGGATGTTGTTCTTACCCAGGTATTACAGTGCATGTGCACAGGACTTTGCATTGTCACATTGTGTTCTTCTACTTGGGGGGTGGGCAGGGAGTGGGAGGGAGTGTTAGAAGCCTGGATGTGCAGGTGATGTCAGGACATATACAAAACATGTACCTTGGTCCAATGACCACCCTTGTGGACCCAGTGGCTGTGCATGGACCCAGTCCATGAACCCCCTCATTCACGTGGTCCATGAATCTCCCCTGTGGACCCGGTCCATGGTTATCAAATAATACACATTCCTGCACTATATACAATGTATCACTATGGTGACTCAAGCACTTGTTTGTTTCCACTCCTCTATGCTTCTTTTCCAGTATTTCGTAACAGCACATCACGACTGTTTTCCTACGCTAAACTTCGTTTACAACAAACTCAAAAGAAAAACACTAGATCTTCTGCATCACACAATTACAATAATAATCCAGTGCTTGCCAGTTGGCAGTCGACACTACTTTTCAGCTTACTAGCCTCGTGACTAGTGACAACTTAGATGTTACTAGCCAAAATTTTTTTTTACTAGCCCGGCTCCGACGAAGGGCTAACGCTCGAAACGTCAGCACTTTAATCTCTTTACGGTGGCCAATTGACATTATCAACCCAGTTGATAAAACCAAATTATATTGTTATACTTCCCACCGACGCAGCACCACAGTTTCTTTAGAAACTTACCCCCTCTATACGTCTGATAACAGTTGATCCCCAGCAAGACTTGGAAGCACAAAGCAAGCGACTTTCTTTGGTAATTGCAATTTTTGTGGAACAGTCTGGTAGGATTAGATGTCCATGATGAAATTCTGATCTTTAGTTTCCGAACAAAGTGTTTGTGTTTGTCTTGCTTGAGGAAGACAGAAACTGCTTCGGCCAATAGACAATATTCGTATTCCCAGACGGCCCTGGGGCAAGAGCCTTCTGAACATGAATGCGAGGCTAATGCGGGTAGCTTCACTCGAAAATGCAAAGAAACATGAGGAAAATTGCAGCTGGCGTGTCGGAAAACCAAAATAGCATTGAAAGTTGCAAGGCTCTGGAGCTTATAAAGATCTGTAGGTTAAAAAATGTCTTGATTAGGCAAAAATGCAAAAATATTTGGTTCGAGTGACCGAGAAGATTCACAGATTAATTGAACTGACAGGAGAGTGCAAGTCAGTCGGGAGTCAGGCACAACACAAGGTAATATCCCCAATCTGCAGCAAATACTAGTACTTTTTAACTATTTCGTCAAAATATTTTGCTGAACTGATTCTGTTTAGTCTGTGGCCATCTGATTTCGCTTCCACCAAAAGGGGGAAGATACTGAAGAAACTACAAGTAAATATTCTCACACGCCGGCATATTTGTTTGATCGCTAAACTGACCAAAACTTTCAAATTCGTTTCGAGCCAAATACATCAAACCTTAGGTCCAAAGACCAGCTTTTCATTTTTAGTTAGCGATAGTGGTTTCTCCCTTAATACTGGTATTCCTCTAGCCTGCAGATCACTTATGTGTGTGTGTGACAAGTACGAGTAGCCGTGCGAGCCTTCTCTGTCATTCCTGCCAAATATTTTGGAATTTTTGTTTAATGCTGGTATTCCTCTAGCCTGCAGATCACTCATAAGCTCTACAGCCTTGCAGCATTGAATGCTATTTTGGTTTTCCGGCACCCCTTCTCTAATTTTCCTCATGTTTCTTTGTATTTTCGAGCGAGGTTCCCCGCATTAGCCTCGCATTCATGTTCAGAAGGCTCTCGCCCCAGGGCTGTCGGGGAATACGAATATTGTCTATTTCATTTTGTTTACCAGCTAGCCAAAGTGGCTAGTGGAAATCGAAAACCTACTAACCAAAACTAAACTAGTCTGTGGCTAGTCGGCTACCGTTAGTGTCGAGCCCTGGTTGAAATAAAAAAAATAATGTAATTGGTGTATAACTTGTGAGGGGAATGCTAAAACTTCACTTGCCCTTGGCGTTCCATCATTGCAATGTATGAGGAAAAGCTTCAGTTAAGTAGAAAACAGGAAGTGAAGTTATCCCCTGTTATACTCTCCCCTGTCTAACTTTTACACCAACAGATTGAGTTTGCTTTCAGAAATTAGGGTTAGTGCATTAGGGTGATACATGTACATGAACCGGGCCCATGAGGTGGACTGCATCCATGAGGTGGTCCATAGAAGGGTCCATGTTTTGTATAATATGTCCAGTGACATTGTCCCATTGCAGTCACCCCAAATTCTGTTGACCCCAACCAAATAAACATCATGAAAAGAAAATTTTATAGGAAGTTTTTTCTAGATTGAGAGTGATAACACTGACTATTATACATGTATTTCTGGCTCCTTTAGTATAAGCAAAGATTGAATGCATTAGTTATACTTACAATTTGATCTTGGTTGGGGATGATGTAACTTGGGCAACTGTGCACTTAGGCAACATCACCGACATTCAAAAGGTTACAGTAGGTGGAGTGGCACTGCTGAGGATTTCAAACTCAGACCTTGTACGTTGTACCAAACAGGGATGGAAATAACGGATGATTATCAGTAATTACCGATCAAATTTGCCAGCCAAAAGTGAATTAAAATAATAAAGTTTCACAAGAATCAAATCAAAGGAGGGGGAAGTCGATCATTTTCACCCAAGAAAAAAATGCACCTATCAATCTGTTTTCCCTTATTTCCTTCCCTGCCAAAGGGAAAATTTCATACATTTTGGTAGCATGTTATATTATTTGTAAAAGGCCATCACAGTCACACAACATTGGATTAGGAGATGATAGTGTATCAGAAAAATATCCAGTTATGCATTTGAAGTACAGTTTGCAATTGTATTAGAAGTGCCATTCTTTACAAAATTGCTTCTGCCACTGATGTTACTTCCATACCATTTACTCACCAAAGGAAACCACATTGTCGCAGGTGTGCTCAGATTTGCTTCTCAAAATGTTTCATAGCATTCGTCGTTTAAGGGGCATTGTCACTATTGTAGGATCAGATGTAAATTGTCCATGCATCAATTGAGACACAGCCATGATGGTCTAGTTTTTGTTGCCAAAGACTATAGCACTACTTAAGTTACGGATGACGAGGAAACCTGAAAAAATTGGCCAATTTTTCAGGTTTTCAAGCTATGCAATGAAGAAATCGTCAAAAATATCATTGTTCGCTCTCCCTGCTAAAATTGTATTCGAATTCTTCTTGGTAATTCTGCAGGAGCGTCTTGTGCATGATAGCAGGCACAAGACAAAGATTTAGGCAGAATTGTCCCGGAAACAGCAAAAATGTCCCGTTACAGTGCACCTTTTTTAGCCATGAGAAGAGGCAAAAGTGCACCTTATCGATGTTATTTAAGTCCAGTGAAAGTCAATAATTTTTATTTTTGTTCTTTGTACAGGTTTCCCAAATTTTGAAGGAGAGAGGACGTTTCATTTCGGTGACTTTTTCACCGCCTCATTTTAGGAAGCCATTCCTTGCCAAGTCGCAATATAATTGGTCAATTTCTGTGCAGACATTTGGTAATTCGTTTCACTTCTTTTTCTATGTGATGGAAAAAGGCAAACCATTAAGTGAAGACGATAGGAAGTTGGAAATTTCTGTGAATGATAAAATAAACGGTGTAAAGAACAACGAGGAACAAAGTGATCTGTTTTGTGAACTAGCAGAAGATACAGAAGATTTTTTATTCAGTGTAACTTTGTAGCACTTTGTAGTAATAAGTGAGAAGTTTTACAGTAAACACACCTTCAATAGTCACATGTTTTATGTATTAGTTTGCCGTTTTATCTCGTTATTTCTTCCCCAAAAAAACAAGCCTCCGGGCTGCGCGACAAACTTTCAGCGCACCACGTTCTGTGGTAAAATAATATTAGAGCTTCAAGTGGCAAAACGATCGTTTCTTGCGCGACACCGATAGCTCGCAATTATGAGGGAATCGAGTTTAATATTTCTCCATCTAAGCCTTTTGTAAGTAAGGATTTGTGATCGTCTAAGCCGGAGCGAAAAGAGTTAACTGCTTGCTTCAGCTGGAGATCACATATGCGTTATAACTATTTTGTCTAATTGCTCTTTGTTGTCAGTTGTCTGGACAAACTCTTCATTTTTATTGGCTACGGTTTTGTTAGTTTTATGAGAAATTTCTCCACTCTTATTGTCTGGCGTGTCGTTTGTCGGATTATTTGACGTGTTGTTTGTGGTATGAGCACGTTCAGTTTTGGCTGCTGTATTGTCAAGCTCTTCTTCTCTTTCAATTCCATGGTTTTCAATTCCTCTCTTGATAGCCTCATTTTCCATTTGTAGTGTAATCTTCGTTATTACTGACTTGTCCACAGTTCCCTTGCGTGTTGATTTTCATCTTGAAGGGGTTTGCGTTGAAAGGCTGGATTGACGGTCCAAAGGCCGGATTCTCGGCAGCCCAGCTGGCGTTTTCTCCTCCACTTGACTCTAACTGCAAACTATCGTAAGCCCTCCATATGTTAAGCTCGTTTCCTTGGTCTATACGGCTTCTGCGTTTTTCCATTTCCTCCACGTTGACCCTTGCAGAGGAAGGTCTGCTAACAGCAGGCCTCCAACATAATATTGACAGGTAAACAGGCAGAATGCACAAGCCATGGAGAAGGCCCAGCACCACAATACCGAAGAACATTCTAAAGAAGATGCGGAATACCTCGGATGCGGCGAACGCCAAGACGACCATACCAAGAAATGTACTGAATCCTGAAAAATAATCCAGGTCTCTTTATAGGCTTTTCAAAACGTAGAGGCGTAAAACAATGGGCCGAGATTGAATTGTAGTGTAACTTTGACCTTCTTAGATTAGATCTGGCCAGAGATTGAAAACACCGAGCCCTTTAACTTAAATAGAACCCTTATGATGGAGTGAACAATTCAGAATGCCTGAATTTATTTTTCGCCTAGTGA
>OX393564.1:17430501-17558001 GCA_947652115.1 Blastomussa wellsi
CTGCTTGAACAATATGCTCTCGTAAGGTCTCACATGAATGGCTCGATACCCTGCGTGAAAACAAAAGAACAAATAACAGGAACAATGCACCTAGCCCCTAAAACAATAACTGCTGCCAGTAGAATTGCAAGCTTACGAGAGCTGCTACACTACTGATATCCAGCCTTATCACTATCGTCTAAGACTAGGTTTGCACTAGAGGATATTTTCCCGGATTCATAAATGTTACCGGATTCATCGTATTTAGAGTATTCGGATTCAAAGGCGTTTACACTAGGGGAGTATTCGGATTCCCAACCGTTTACACACATTCATAATCCAGTGACATTATCAGGAACGGTTTCCAAGCGCCAAGCATGTTACAGCAATATGTTTTAGGTCCGCCATCTTGGTTTACCGCAAACACGAAAGATCGCAGGCGGATAAATATCCGGATTCACTGAAATACCTGTTTACACGCACGACAAAACATCGCGAATTCAACAGTATTCGGATACAAAGTTTCGGATTTAAAATCTCCCGAGACACGACCAAACCAGGACGTTTTTGTTTCGGATTCACCCGCCTGTGTGTAAACGGCAAAACGAATCCGGTACTAAAACATCTCGGATTCGTCACGAATCCGGGAAAATTTCTTCTAGTGTGAACGTAGTCTAAATGAACGTAGTCATATAATAAGAGACCCAAAATTTCCAAATGTAGGGAACCTTTCGGGGAAGTGTGGGTAATAGTTTCAGCCGACAAATTTCCACTCTGAATTAATATTCTTGTACTCATTGTGAATTGTTTGTGTATCTTATTATTTGAAATCTTATTACGATACATATGATGTATCTACTAGGCTTTTCTACATCATGCCAGCATTTTTTGGGCATTTCCGTGAGGCAAAAGCATTGAGTATTATTCGAGCTTTTTTGTTGCGTTTTCCAGGAAAATTAATTTTTTTCAGAGAAAATAAAACTAAAATATAATTTCGCAATTCTAGTCAAAAAGTTTCAAATGCCCTAGGCCTTCAAATACAACCGAGCGGAGACTGAAGAGAATTCAACGGTTTTAGGTTTCAAGAGTTGAGGTAGCCATGTTTATTTTCGCTTACCATTTATACCACTTGTTAAAACGTTGCCACTTGTTACAATCCCTCTACAATGAGCATTATCCCAGGATTTCTTGTGACATTTTTGGGGTCAGATCGAGCATTTTATTGGCGAAAATGGAGTATTAAGTTGAAGCATTTTAGTGAGGAAACAAAAGCATAATGTCCAAAAGCTTAGTTAAGGCAAATTTGTTCTTTCCCCTAGATTAACTGTGAATTGGAAAAGCGTCCATATGTAACTTTTCGCTGTTATGGAATAATCCATGTACTGTATTGGGATAAAATTTCGCACTTACAGTCGACGCACTTCACGTGTGAACAAACATTCGTAAAATGTTCCATTTTACGATTTCATGTTTCAATTAATTAAATTATTCTTCTAACCTTTAATAGACCAATTCCGATATATTAAAATTCTAACATGGCGCCGAGGCTTAGGGGAATAAAACAAAAGATATTATTTATTCATCCCTAAGCCTCGATGCAAAATCTTTTGTTTTATTCCCCCAAGCCTCGGTGACATGTTAGAATATTAATATATCGGAATTGGTCTATTGAGCAAATGTGAATTGAATTGAAATTATTAAAAATATATGCATGACAAAATTAAAGTTGATGATAATTTTTCTTGGCTTCCCTTCGCTTGGTAGGTTTTAACAACCGGTTAAACCGTTGCCCATGCACGATCGAGTGTCAGAGATAATTAAGAGTGGACATAAACTGCGATCAGGCGTTCTTATTTTTCGAGGCGGAAGGAAGGAAACAAAGATATTGTTTTGCTTCGTTCCGACGCTAAGCAATAAGAACGCCTGATCGCAGATTAGAGTAGACATATTCAATAATTTGAATTTGTCTGGAGGTCTTTTCAAATATATCGGGACCGTCATTCGATGCCGATGGCGGCAATTGTGAATCGAACTTTAAATTTCTGCTACAAATTCGAGTGGCAGTATCCCGAGAATCCTCCTTCTACAAGCCATTATGCACTTCAATGGGCAAGTTAACAGTGCGCCACTCTCTTCTTCTTCCTCCACACACTTATCAAGAAGTAGTTTCTCTTCCTGATTGCAGCTTACGGGTATTTTTCTTTTAGCGGTTATTTAGTCAAGATACAATTTATCTTTTTCGAGGAATGCGAAACCCGCGGCATCTTGCGAATTTTTCAATCGAACTTTCAAGTATTAAAATGATTCGATCATCGTCAGGTGATCCTAATCGTTGAAGCCATGTCAATAAAATTCATAGAACGAATGATGTAATTTTCACAGAAAAGAAACTTTGCCACTAGAAGCGATTTCCTGCAAGTGAAACGCGTCGCTCGTTCCTAGTTTTTCCTCGATTCTTTCGCGCGCGTTGTCAAAGTAGCCATCATGTATGTGATGGCCGTGAGCCGTTGTTGCAAACTGCTGAAACTGGAGGCGAGTACAAATGTTCATGCGTCGATTCGTTATGCACGACGGTCCTGAACGTATACGTAACCACCACAGTGTATCGACACAATGAGAAAACGAGCGACGTCGGGCAAGTCTAGCCGATACAGCACTGGCTTCCTCATTTATTGAGATTTTACGAATTTTAAACCTCGTCGGGTTGTCTTCTTTAAATTGCAAACTTTCTCCGAGTGAATTTAATGCAAATTTCGGGCAAAATCTTGTCACTTACTGGAGGTTAACTCAGCAGTTTCTAATGAATATCGTCTCCGAATTCACACTCAAGTTTGAGTTCAGATTAAAAGCCATGTAAATACCACCCCTTGCTTTTAGCCGCCTTTGTAATATGCAAATATATACATGCACATGTATAAAATAAGTGCAAACTCATAGTACCTTGTTGAGTGCGCTGCCATTGTCTTATTTGGCGTTTCGAAAACCATATGCTCGTTTCTTGCTGCCATCGATGATGAACGTCGCTTCTTGCTTGGCCTGCCCAGTAGTAAGCTACCAACTCTGCTAAGTCTGTTTTATTTCGATGTAAATTGTGTATACACACATATAAATGTTAATTTCACGCGCTTTTTGGTAAAATTTCGCCTAAGCATCGATGCATTCCGAACAGGAACTGTTTGTGACAACTTAAACAGAAAGCGAGAGAACAAACTTTTACCTTATTGGCGGAGACCAATGACGTGATAATAGACCAATTTGGATATTTTAAAATTCAGCCGAAAAAATAAACCTCAGCACAAGGCTCTGGGGAATAGAATACAGAGTTTTTGGGGTTTATTCCCCAGAGCCTCGTAGACTGAACTTAAAATACCGAAATTGGGCAATTGTTCGAGAACCAAGAGTATGTACATAACCCCCGCACCCCCGTCCCCCGTCGCAGCGGTGCGTTTATAAGTACTTTCGAATTCTCCCAAAAAATTTATCGTGTTGGTGCCAGGCCATGCAAGTAAGAAACGTTTTCTTTGTTTATTGTATACAACATCAGAAGACAAGAAATGCACTCGCTTCATAACAGCAATTAATCTGGCCTCGTGCAAAACGACCACACAATCAATCAGAGAGCGCGTTTATATCAAAATTCGATTAAACTACCTAGCTGTGCAAGGTTGCACAATAACTCCAGGGAGGGTACTTTTGGCGAAAATTTTTTTAACGCTAAAAGGAAGATTGCTATAAAATCTGATATTTCCCCCCCCCCCCCAAAAAAAAAAATGCAGACAAGCCTTAGGCATTAAGCTTAATATTAATGGTCAAGCTAGTAGCAATAAGGTTGACATCCCTGAGGCTTTTGGGAGTATTTTGCAACAATTGCTGATGGTATTGGCCAACTGGGTATAAATAAGTGCTCTTTGGTTGATTTTGACAATCACAGCAGCGTGATGGCTATAAGGGTGGCTAACCACGATAATAGTCAGCTCTTCTCTTTCCGAAGCTAGCACCAAGTTATATACAAGATTTATTTTCAACAAATCATATAGTGTATAACTTAAGAGTTAAAGAATTTGCTATTCCAAGATTTAACTCTATTCATTATGGCAAGCATTCTCTTAGGTATTTAGGACGTGTGCTATGGGCTAAGCTACCTTCCCGTATTAGGACTTTGCATTCACTAGCGGGTTTTAAGAGGGCAGTTAGAGGACTGGATTTGGAAATGCTAATGGGCGATGGTGGCTGTGTGGACTGCTTGGTTTGGTCTGCTTTAGTTATGTGTTAGGCTTTTATCGTCTGGGAATCAAGGTGCCCTGGCCTAATTCTGCTGACCGCAAATTTCAGTTTCATTTAATTATACATATAATTGAATTTATTATATTTATTGCGAATGGATAAATTATAATTGTGAGTGTGTAGGAAGAGAGAGTGAGCTGGTTTTTAGAGAGTGAAATGTAGAATTTGTACATATTTTATATGTATATTATTCTTATATTAATATTTAGTTGACAGGTAGAGAGAGTGAGCTAGTTTAGAGATAGAATCTGTACATATCTTACATGTAAATTATTCGTATATTAATATTTTGGTTATTTATTATTTTATGTAAATTATTTTGTTGTGTCCTTACTTAGTGGTTTTATTACTGCTATTTTTTACAATTGACACATGAATAAAGTTATTATTATTATTATTAATTAAAATCTTAAAACCTGCGCGAGTGATTTAGAAAAGTTTTTGTTAATACATGTCAATAAAACTGTAAGGTCTCATAATCCTCATAGTGTGTCGGCTCCCCTGGGAGCTCTGATTACGAGGACCGCATTGTACTGTTATTCGCTTACCGATTTATTTTGCAAAGTCAGAAAATCAATTCGAAGACATCACCGTCGAACCTAAACCAGATAAACACGTCTTTGACTACAGTATCATGCGTTAAACACAAGTGAACGAGAATAACGTGAATGCCATACGATAATATTATTGTCCTACGCGAAAATCATTTCGCTCGCTATCTGATTGGCTGGCGGCACATTCTGTTGACGGACATCTCAGTAAAGGCGAGACATGTTTGCAAATTACCTTTGAAGGACGAAAACTCGCTTTTGTTTTGGCGAGAATGCAATACACGAACACTATTCAGCTTTTTTAGTAAAATGGCCACAAAATTGCGGTCTTTCAACCATACAAGAAACGCTCCTAGAACATAAAGAGATAAATATCAAGCGGATTTTTTTAAGAAAGAGAGTGACCGTGAATAGTTTTCATGAATTTTTCCAATAACAAGGTCAAAACTTGAAAAGTCAGCCTAACTTTTTCAAGTTGAGACCTAAAGCTCCTGATGATATCATAATGATACCACTCCATTTTTAGCTTCAGCACACTGGCATAGTAATTTTAACAAAACTTGACCACTGTTCGTAGGTTTCCATCGGTGTAAACATGTTTTTGGGCTGTTGAATGTTTGACGTTATACTCGTGACAGTGTCCCTTTAATCGGGTATCTTTATTTGGCCAGAACATTCATCAAGGCTACGTCTACACGAACGCCATGTTTACTATTTGAGAGCCGGCCAATAGGCCATTTTACAGTTCTGTGCTTAGTTACCAAGCCTTTGAGTGGAATTGAGGCTGAAGGTGACCTTGCATAGATACAAACCCTCTTGCTTTTGATATGTAAATCGTTTTGTTGTTATGCTAAATAGTTTCTGGTCTCTATCATGACAAGGTCACCCTGAGCCTCGCTTTCATACAGAGGCCTGGTTACATTTCACAGAACTGTAAAATGGACTATTTCACGCGAAGTTACGTAATCGTTTTCAAATCCATGCGTTTTCGCCATTTCAGTCGTTTGCACGAGAAATGAAACCGTATCGTTTTGAAAACGCCCCACTTTCAGTTTGACAGCGTTTTTAAAACGACCCGGTTTCAATACCGGTTTCGATCGGCGCCGTGTAAACAAAAGGCTTAACCGCATCGAAAGTGATGCGATTACAAATGAAACCGCGTCCGTGTAAACAGTGCCTAAGCATTAAGGAACAAAAGTGTGTCAGAGATTTTTAAAATTTTGGATATTTTTCTTTTGGTAGCTGCGAACGCACCGAGGCCGGGAAAATTTTCGATGCTGTAACTTTACGGTTTTATAAAAAGATAGCTAATCGGAATACAGGAAATCCCTGACACACTTTGAGAGATTGATGCTTGCTGATTAACACGGTCAGTGCTTTTACATCAGCGTTTGCCTTCGATAACCTATTAATTCGGCGGAACGACAGTCTGTTGTTTTCTGTTTACCGGCGTCTTTCTTTTCACGAAATCGACGAACAGCACAGCAGATATTTTTTCAAATTCTACAATTCGAAACCTTTTCATTGATATACAGTTCGTGGTAGTTTCCTCGAAAACAACGCAGGTAGGAATTTTTTTTCTGAAGGACTCCTATGAAGGTGTTGTGTAACCTTAAAGAAACATTCCAGTTTTCTGAAGAAGGCAATCAAATAAGGCAGTCCACAGTACAATTATGTTAAAACAATTTAAAGTTTATCAATGGTTTCTATATATGAAATTGTATTATTTTGGTGTTTATCATTTCGAAAGTTGCCTCAGTGCTCTCAGCTGGAAAGGTCATTATAGAGACACATGTCCTCGGCCTCCTTTATTAAGGAAAACCTTTCATTCTATTCCGTCACCGCACTGAGGGCTCACGTGAGATAGCATTGCGCCTGCGCGAACTCAGTGTGTTGCCGCCTTTGGAGCGAACGGACGTTTGGTTTTTCAACACGCTGAGAATTTTAGTTTTAAGCGAAAATTCTCTAAAAATGCCCGAGACCTCGGATAAATCTGAGCTTAAGGGCGAGAAAGACAACTTAAAAAGGAAACGTAGTGGCTCTAGAAGCGAACACATTGAAGCAAATGTTAGAATCATCGAAAGAGATGATGGCGCCGATGGCGCCAAAACTGACTCACATGGTTTACAAGAGCTGGCCGCTACGCTGAGACAGGGTTTCACCCAGATGTCTCAAGATTTATCCAAGACTATTGCTGAGTCCTTCAAACAGTTTCAGTCAGACTTTGAAGTACAATATGTTGACACGGAGGAAGAACAGGAGGCAAAATCTGCCGAGAATGACCACGAGGTCAGCGAAGAGCCCCCCACGAAAAGGAAGCGAGATGACAAAACTACGAGCTTAGAAGAAGCTGTGACAAAGCTGGCTGACTCAGCCGGGGCTCACAAAATGCCTTCTAATGAAGGAAAATTTGAGGTACTTAACAGCTTGAAACAAGAGCTGAAGAAAGAGGAGACGGGCCCAAGTGTAAACACAGAGCTGGCGAATGTAGTGAATGCCATGCTCAAAGAAGGGCTGCCTGAAGAGAAACTTCAGGAAAAGTTGAACAAGTATCCCAGACCAGAGAACTGTGAATTCTTGACAAAAGTACGAGTCAATCAACCAGTATGGGACCACCTTACTCCAACAGTCCGGTCCCAAGATGTTAGACTGCAAAAGGTGCAGACATCCATCTTCAAAGGAATGTGCGCGTTGACAAATATGATCGACAAACTCCTTGAGCACTTGTCGTCACTCCCAGCGGGAAACGAACTTCTTCAAAAGTCAACAGATGCACTTCCATTGTTCGCTAATGCAAACAGTGAACTCAATCAAAGACGAAGGGAATTTATTAAACCGGATTTACACGAGGAATACAAACATCTTTGCTCCTCGTCGGTTCCGATCACTGACCAATTGTTTGGCAATGTTTTGGCTCGTGGAAAAACGGCCACAAACATCCTCCGAACTTCAAGAGGAAGAAGGAGGGGAAGTCAAAATGAATCAGACTGCTAACAACGTTGAGGTACGAAATGTGTTAGAGCAATCTATTAAAATTACAGGTAGAAGACTGAAACAATTTACCTCTCAGTGGCAATGCATAACCTCAGATCCTTTCATACTTAATAGTGTGAAAAATTATAACATTGAGTTTGAAAATGGAGAGCCAATGCAGTTTATGCCACCAAAAGAAATAAATTTTACAAAACCAGAGCAGGAGGTCATTGACAATGAAATTGATACACTGCTGACCAAAGGTGTGATTTTTCAGAAACCACGCATTGCCCTGGTGAATATATTTCTACTACCGGTATATTCGTACGCCCTAAGAAAGATGGAGGGTTTAGATTAATTCTAAATTTGAAGAATTTGAATGAACATGTGGAGTATCAACATTTTAAGATGGATACCTTACAATCGGCAATAAGGCTTATGACTCCAAACTGTTATATGGCCTCAGTAGACCTGCGTGACGCATACTACTCAGTGCCAATTCACAAAGATGATCAAAAATATCTGAGGTTTTGCTGGAAAGGTAGATTGTTTCAGTTTACATGTCTACCAAATGGTCTGGCTTGTGCACCCAGACTCTTCACAAAAATCCTTAAGCCAGTGTATGCTACGCTGCGCCAGAAGGGTCACCTAAATGTAGGCTATATTGATGACTCTTATTTACAAGGGGAGAGTGTGGAGGACTGCCAAGCCAATATTAATGATACCTGTGACTTATTTTCAACATTGGGTTTTATCCTACATCCTGATAAGTCGGTCTTACAGCCAGTTCAAGTCCTTACATTTCTGGGATTTGTCTTGGATTCAGTTAATATGACTGTCTCCTTAACACAGGAAAAAATCCAGCGCATAAGGGAAAGATGCAAGAAAATGATGGAGCTGGTTGAGCTCCCAATCCAGGAACTAGCTAGCTTTTTGGGCTTTTAGTGTCAAGTTTTCCTGGGATCTTATCTGTATGGACCACTGTATTATAGACAACTTGAGAGGGATAAAACTACAGCCTTAAGACAAAACTATGGCAATT
Organism: Blastomussa wellsi; assembly: GCA_947652115.1. Lineage (NCBI taxonomy): Eukaryota > Metazoa > Cnidaria > Anthozoa > Scleractinia > Plerogyridae > Blastomussa > Blastomussa wellsi. Next base: position 17,439,331 of record OX393564.1, read on the forward strand.
ATAATGCTCAAATGAGATTATCCCAAGAAAGCTTTTCAGAGATAAAGTGGTGGTATGATAACATACAGACCAATAACTACCCCATATTATTGCCTAATTCAAAGGTTGATGTAATAATTTACACCGATGCATCAACTAAAGGATGGGCAGCTGTCAAAGAGACAGAGAAAATAGGAGGTAGATGGTCAGAGGAAGAAGCAAAATATCACATTAATTGTCTGGAGCTGTTAGCTGCAATTTTTGGACTTAAGGCATTTTGCAAAAATGAGCAAGGCATTCACGTTAAGATTTACTCTGATAACTCTACAACTGTGAACTATATTAATGCTATGGGAGGTGTACATTCTAGGGAATGTCACACTATTGCTAAAGATATTTGGCAGTGGTGCATAGAAAAACAAATATGGTTAACAGCTGCTCATATCCCAGGGACAAAAAATGTTGAGGCAGATCGGGAATCACGCGTTTTCTCAGACAACAAGGAATGGATGATAAGATCTGATATTTTCCAACAGATCACAGATATCTGGGGGAGCCCTCCATAGATCTCTTTGCATCCAGACTAAATCATCAGGTTCCATGCTATGTATCCTGGAAACCTGACCCAGGGGCAGCCTTTATTGATGCATTTTCTGTAACATGGGATAAACACTTGTTCTATGCTTTCCCTCCTTTTCAGTTTAATTGCAAGATGCCTACAGAAAATACAAACCGATTGTGCAGAGGGATTGATGATAGTTCCAATGTGGCCAACCCAGAGTTGGTATCCCAAACTTCTTCGCATGTTAGTGGCTGTTCCAAGAGTGTTACCACAACAACGAACTGCCTTACAAATGCCGGGGATGCCACAAGAAGTCCACCCCCTATTCAGGAAAATGGTTCTGATTGCATGCAGATTGTCCGGCAGTCCTATGAGACACAAGGAATTTCTCAAAAGGCAACCTCCATCATCTTACAGTCCTGGAGGAAAGGAACTACAAAGCAATATTCACCTTACATCAAAAGATGGACTACATATTGTCATAAAAAACAGATTGATCCAGTTTTCTGCCACCGTCCCCCAGGCACTAGACTTTTTAGTGGAGCTATTTGAGTCAGGCATCGGTTACAGTGGTATTAACACTGCAAGGTCTGCTCTGTCCAGTGTCTTAAAGCCTGTGGACGGGATGACTTTTAGAGCACAAGAGAGTGTTAAGAGGTTCTTAAAAGGAGTTTACGAAGCAAGACCCTCCAACCCAAGATATACTGAGACATGGGATGTGAGCAAGGTTCTGAACTATCTTAAGACAATCTCTATTACAGACTGCTCACTAAAGGACCTGACTTTAAAATTAGTCACTTTAATGTCCTTAGTATCAGCTCAACGGGGGCAGACAATTCACTACTTGTCTTTGGAGGACATGGTTGTTTCAGAAACTTCTGTGACTTTTATTATCTCCAGGCCTATTAAACAGTCTCAGCCAAGGTCGAAACCCACTGTTGTTAAGTTTGTAGCTTACCCGGACAACCCTAACATTTGTGTTGTCACTACCTTGAAGGCATATCTTGATCGTACCTCTTCTTTACGTGGAGGTGCACAACAATTGTTTATTAGTCATTACAAGCCATTTAAACCAGTTTCCCGGGACACAATCAGTAGATGGGTCAAAGCTGTAATGCATAAGTCAGGAATTGATGTAAACTTTTTCAAGCCCCACAGTACTAGGGCTGCCGCAACATCTAAGGCTCTGTTGAAATCTGTACCATTAGAGCACATCTTATCAGTTGCAGGATGGAGCTCATCTGACAATTTTGCAAAGTTTTATAGCAAGCCTGTTATCAACACAGATAGCTTACAAGAGTGTTACAAGAGTAAGTTAATAAACTGGTTTTGACCAATATGAGTTGCTTGGTTGGTCATTACTCTGTTCATGTGTGCAGTGGGCTTTGAAGTCTCACGTGAGCCCTCAGTGCGGTGACGGAATAGAATTGGAAAATTAAACGAGACTTACCTGTAAGTTGAAGTTTGATTGAAATTCTATCCGTCACCAAGCGCTGAGGGATTACGTGCCCTCCCTTTTAAGGCCCTCCCATTTTGCTGGTCTGGGTTTTCTTTCCCCTGCACACATGGCAAGTGCTTTAAAAACTGAGTTCGCGCAGGCGCAATGCTATCTCACGTAATCCCTCAGCGCTTGGTGACGGATAGAATTTCAATCAAACTTCAACTTACAGGTAAGTCTCGTTTAATTTTCCAATTAAACGTTGTTTCTGAGAATTTAATGTTAATTTAATCAAAATGGTGATTTCTTTATGACAGTATTAGTATGTGCCACTTTAGAAGAAAGTGCCATATTGAAATTGACCATCCGTCATATTTCAGTGGCTTTCTCGAGAACTCAAGGCTTACATGAATTCTGCTAGCAAAATTTCAGGCACATCCAAACTGCTAAATAAATTCACGGCATAAATCGATACTTTTACGAACACAGTATGTCAAAGCCAAGTTGGATATCTTGTTTGCCTTCGTCACCATACCTGGCTATACAGGTCTATACAGCTCGTAAAACAATAGCCTTCACTTAGTCTTACTAACTTAACTTACAAAGTCCTTCAACAGAGTCCGAAATGTATTGCTGGCTTTCTCCATTTTATTCTACACTACAAAATTTTAATTAACCTTTTACGTCTTGTTAGAGTCTTATTAGAAAAAAGTATCAAATAATTGTTAAATTTAGAGTGCAACTTTGATGTTGCACTGAATCAAAAGGGAACTACTAGCTTTCAAATCTTCGTATGTTTTCTGCACTGATCCATTCCAGAAACATTCACGTTTTTGAGAATTATGGAATACTAATAAAATTCAAAATATAACTTTTTTTTATTATTATTATTATTTATTGCTCAGAGTGTTATCATCTTTACGATACTAACATTACTTACAATACTGACATTACGTACAATTGTAACTTTACTTGCACTACCAGCTTTACTTACAATACTAAAAATGCTTACGGTACTAATATTACATACAATACAAACACAATTTACAGGTTACTAACGCCATATAACACCAGCATTAACTACAAAAACTAACAAAAATTACAATTGTGCTGTAACCTCATAGCTCATACGATAGCTCAATTGGAAAAGCATCGCACCGGCCGTAACGGATAACTAGTAATTCATGCCTGATAACTAACTTAATTAAACGATATTGATTTTTACATTACAATAGCCCTTTTCACGGATAACGTTTTTCGTTTACACTGATCGCAATAAAACTGAATTTCGGACCAAACAACAAAATTCCCCGAAAATGCCTCACATCCAAGTTTTTTTTTTATTTATTCTTAGAAATAATTTTCCCAAAAACAAAAGCACTATACAATTATGGTTACTCTAAATGTATAATTAAGCTAAGGTTGCAAACAAAGATTTGTTATTATGCTCTATTTTCTAAGACGTCAAAGGCGTCTGGTATAAAAACGGGACGCATTTGGTAGACGGCCTGACAGAAAAAAAAAAGAATAAAAAATCAATTTTTTGTGCGCGGATTTACAAACAAATCGACTTGCAACTTGCTGGAAACATGGCGGGATTGTATCCAGGTTAATGGCGTCCCGTTTTTATATTAGACGCCTTTAACGTCTGAGACGCTCTCTGAAACATGTTAATTTTCTTTGTTTCTTACCTTTATATATATAATATTATCTTATTCTCTTAATTCAGCAATCACTCACCCAGTGAAAAGAACCATTTAATATTTCGTGACCTGCATTCAGTGGTTACTTAAACAATGTACGCAGATAGACGCAATAAATATTAAAATCCTTCTTAAAATCGAACTTACCAAGTGCACTTGTATTTACAACTTTCAACCAATATCTTCTTCCCGGACATTTCGAAAACGTGAAGAAGAGCGCCATTTGGTTGACCAGCGCACTGCTACGCTACTCACTATCTAACACAGAATAGATAGTGGTTAGCGTAGCCAATCAGAGAACGGCATTCGTGATAGAACGCCAGTAGATTTATACTAATAACCAACAGCACGCGCTTGTTTATTTTAAATAAATTTTCAAGAATAGTAGACAGACACTTATCTCAACAGTGCAGAAAGAGAGGAAAGGTCTCAACACTTTTGTCTTGAATAGCAAGTCATACGGTGGCCCACAACTGTCACGGAAATATCAAATTCCTCACGGCAAAACCAAAAAGGCTCACGGCAAAACCAAAAAGCTCACGGCAAAACCAAAAGGCTCACGGCAAAACCAAAAGGCTCACGGCAAAACCAAAAAGCTCACGGCAAAACCAAAAGGCTCACGGCAAAACCAAAAGGCTCACGGCAAAACCAAAAGGCTCACGGCAAAACCAAAAAGCTCACGGCAAAACCAAAAGGCTCACGGCAAAACCAAAAAGCTCACGGCCACGGGTACTGGACACTACCTGTGCTCGCACGGGTTGTTGGGATTAATCCAACATGGCCGTGTCTGTCTAGCGTTCCATGATGTTTTGCTCAAACTGTGGCGCTGAGACCGTGTCAACGGCAAACTTTTGCATCAAATGTGGCCAAGGTAACAACTTATAGCTTCACTTACTGTACAAAATGATGTGAGATTCGATGAATACCGTTTAAACAAGGGAAATCGGGTTAAATTTACCCTGTGCTCTGTCTATATTGTGTCTCAAGGATTTGCTTCGACCTCGTCATCTCAGTCAAGATTATCATCAGTCACGGATGTAAAAGGTAAGGTCGTACTTATTTGGCATAAGACACGGAGAGGACATGACGGAAAAGCCATCGTACAAAACTTGTAGACTGATTTGACTTTAAGAAAGCTCCATCGCCCTATCAGTGTGGGGTAATTTGCCCCACTTGATCGCTCACACATAAAAGTTTTATTTTCAATAAATTGCAGTCAAAATATAACAGTGTTGGAATTTGTCAACTTTGTTGCCTTTTTGTGGCATAAATATTTGCATCCGTTATTGCTGTAATAACTTTGTTATAAATTTGTTTATATGTTTATTGCTTGACTTGTTTCCCAAAGCGTTTCTTAGATCTAGATACTAATAGTACTTGTCAGCACATGCCCAAATAAGTACAATGTTAAGTGCAGGCACAAGCCTGTTATTTCACCTCAAATCAAATGTTAGGTGAACTTAAGCAAAGAAATTGTTTATAATTATCGCCATAAGATGGTCATAGTATTTTTTGGCATCTGTTTTCAATTGTGTGGTTGCCTTTCACCTGCAAGCTTGAGATCTCCAGGACAAATATTTAGGGGACAGGGGCCTTTAAAGTTAGGGAAGTATTTGAGATATGAAAAGAAGGGGTAAGTTTCTAGAGAAACTGTGCTACTGCGTCGGTGGGAAGTGTAACAAGATAATTTTTCTTGCAGAGCTTTCCCCAGGGATAGACACACGTAAACCCCTGAAGTCTTTTGACCAGTTCAGAAAGATTAAGGGAAAACAGTGGAAGACAAAGTGCACTAAGAAAACAGAAAAAGAAGAAGAAGTAACAATTTCAGTAGGTCTGCTGGAATGGAAGGAGACTGGTGTGAAGTTGAAACCTTTAAGGGGGAAAAGAATTGCACTTCGAGTATCTAACAAAGCCCCATACACAGTGATATTCTCAAAAGCAATTGAAAAGTGGAAGGCCTACCAAAGCCAACTCTACATAGAAGACGAAGAATATATGCTTGTCTTCGAAGATGGGAAGCAAGCGCAATTTCTGCCAGAAACTGTTGAATTTTTCAACCTTCTAAGGTATCATGAAGAAATTGGAAAAGACTACAAGAGAATTGTCCTTTACCTATGTACAACTGCAGACATCAGAAGTGCTGAAAAAAGTCAGCAAGAGGGGACAGACATCAGAAGTGCTGAAAAAAGTCAGCAAGAGGGGAACAGCAGTGAAAGTGACATATCAGTGGACGAGATTCAGTTGAGACCAGGAAAGAAGTCAAAGTCAGAAATTGATGGAGATGAAGAGCTAGCAAAGAGCCTCCAGTTAGAATTTGACCATGAAGCAGGCCAGTTCGATGTTACACTAGATGATGGCAAAAGTGCTCCAAATCCTACAAGTGGGCGTGTTAGCATCCAAGAGGATTCACCCATGCCTAGTATTGGCACCATTGTTGGTATCAACGATACAACAACCGTACCCAAGTCCCCTGAAGAGAAATCTATACAGTTTACAAGTAGCGAACACCTCTTAAGATCTCTTGGGAGCTCTGTGGACAAATGTGATCAATTTTTTCTTGTAGTCAGGAGAGGGTCACCTTTCCAGAGACAACTGAGGATATGGCAGCGGGAATCAAAGAAAAGCTCTCCTCAAAAGGTCCTGAGAGTTCACTTTGCAGGAGAAGACGGAATTGACAGCGGAGCTATGGCACAAGAATTTCTGGCAAGTGCAGTACGTCAAATAGGAAAGGAATTTTTTCCTGATGGTGCCCCCATAGATTCCATGTTACATGTTCATGATGGTTTTTTTTTGCATGTGGGCAAATTGTAGCAGTAAGCCTTGTACAAGGAGGATCCCTTCCTCGCTTTCTAACTGAGGGCACATTTCAGATGCTGATCAGTCCTGATGTTGATGTCAATAAATTGAAGGAAGACATCCACTTGACCCCTAGTGAGAAATCGTTGTTACAAAGTATTAGAGAAGATCCAGTTCCCCATCAGGATACCATTTTCGAGCATGGATATACAGGTATCGTTGATGTAGAGCACATAGATGACATAACTGGTACAGTGATGGTGAGTCTCATCAGTAGGAGGTCCCTGTTTCTCAAGGAGTTAAGAAAAGGGCTTGAGCTCTTTGGCTTAGCAAGTCTGGTGAAGGAGAATGCTGATCTTTGCAAGCCGCTCTTTGTGAATAATTCCATTGTAAACATTGTTGATGCAAATTACATTGTTTCAGTTTTGAAGCCTGTATATTCACAACAGGGGACCTCCAAGAGAATGGTCAAGGAAACAGTCATTGATAATTTCCAAGATTTTCTTATGAGGCTTGAGGATGAAAAAATGACAGGCTACTCCGAAATACTGGCTTGGAATTACGAAGACAAACTTCAAGATAGAGAGCCAACAGAAACACACCAGTTGGAGGCAGAAGATAGCCCTGGGAACTTTCAGTCTGCAGTGCTTACACCCCCGGGTGTTTTAGGGTGGCTCACAGGACAGCAGCACAAACCAGTTAATGGTGATGATCTTTCCATCACTGTTATGTTTGATCACGACTGTGTACAGAGAAATCTAGTTCACACCATATGTTTCCCTGTTGTCTCAGTAGTACTATAGGTTCCAATTCATCCGGGTTTTAATTTATTCAAAATGGCCGCCCCCATACAAACCTTTGTAAATTTGCGTGGGTGCTCCTCATTTTGGTGGAAATGACATGAGGAGCACCCAGTTAATGTATTCAAAATGGCCGCCCCATACAAACCGAGTGGGAGGGGAGTGAGGAGCTCCTCTTGCTCCTCACCTTCGGGGTGGAAATGAAACGAGGAGTACCTGGCATGGAGGTGACGTTAAGAGTAAACGATATGGTAAAAACTGAATCGCGCATTACGAGCGAGGTTTAGCGTTCGCATGGCGCGTTGGAAATTTTATCGGTGCCAGCATTGATAAGTTCATTTAGACAGTTTTAGTTCAATTTCTGTCACATTCAGCATTTTAGGTAGTTTAGTTCAATGAATGTCATGGACAAAAAAAAAAGGAAAGCAGAAAAATATATATTTAGCGAAGAACTTGACAACAAATTTTACCGCTGCGAGCGTTGAAAAATTATATCGGTTTGAGCGATGTACAAGCGGCAGCATTCGTTTTAGATGGTTTGAGGGTTAGTTCAATTTCTGTCACGGGTATTTAGGTGTGAAAATAAAATTCTACGAACTTGAAAACAACGACAAAGTCGCCTCGATCGTGCGTTGAAAAATTTTTTTATCGGTGCGAGAAGTGAAAAATGAAAAGCGGTGGCATTCGTTTTAGCGTTTTAGACGGTTTAAAAGTGAGCTACGAAAGTGGTTTAACGACTATCAATGATAGATGAACAAAAGAAAGCAGATGAAATATGTACCGAAGAACTTGCAACTGGCGACCACAACAACAACAACGCACGGTGAATTATATTCTCCAAATCTCGCCACGAATGATTCTCAAACTTGTTTAAATCGTTCTGTGTTTGGTTATAAGGCTTGGCTTTTCATATGGCTGAACTATTGTCATTCATTGGGTCAGTTGGTTCTACGACCGTCAAAAAAAAAAACAAAACAATTTTAAGTTTTTAAAAGCGGTGGTTTGTGAAAAAAAATTATCCGCGCGAGCAACTTCACTTTTTGTAAAAAGACGAACAAGTTTCCTTCAGGAAGACGCCTTGTGGAATTCTAAAATTAGTTTACCTGGCACCTGAAATAACTCGACGAAAAAAAAAACGAACTTATTCGGTCCGAAAAACCTGCTTGTTATTCTCAACGGTAAATGAAGGCGGTACGAAGAAAAGCACACGAAGTACTCGTCAAGTTTTACGGTAAAACCGAATTTATTTTCGCCTTTCACGCTTAAATACAAATCATCAATCGCTTTCCATTTTGTTTTGACAGTAAATGTGAAAGAAGTAGCTTACCTTGAAACTTGTATCCTTCTTGAAAAAAAAGATTTAACAGGTTCGCTTTCGAAAACAACTTTTTCCGAGAAACATGTCCGGGGCCCGTCAGGCGTGCGGATTCTGAGAAATTCACGGGTGAACAAAAGGCTATGCACCAGGGGTTCCCATGGGGTATTGTACTCTCTCTGGAAGAACTCCACGTGTGTTGGGAAATTCCCCCAGGTAAATCCCCCAGGGAAATTCCCCCCGGTAAAATCCCCAACCCCGAATGACATTGATCGGATTGGTTCATTCCACTTCGTATGATCAAGATGGACCAATCACAACACTAGAGCCCAGTCCTTCTGGGTTGTTTTAAAATGTATAAAAAGCGCTGCAGCGCGAAAAATAATTCACTTTTGCTGGCCCTCCGGGGCCGAAGAAGAAGAAGAAGAAGAAGACGAAGGAAGCAAGCAAGCAAGAAGAGGGAAGCAAGCAAGAAAAGGTAGGGAAAATTTTTAGTCCTGAATTTTTTTTCCAAGTGCTCATCGGGCGGTGTATGATCGATGAGTGCCTTGCCTTTTAAATGTGTGATTCAATCCAGTGGATTTTTTTTTCACTGTTCGTTATCTTTTGATTTTCGAAGGACTCTCTTTGTGACATCACTGAAATGTTTTTTGTGAAATCTTTTGATTTTTAGGTCCACAAGAAGGAAAGAAGACATCAGAAGGTAAAAATTATTATGTAATTTTTCCTGTGCAAGTAGTCGATTCACTGATCGACAAGGTCGTGGTCATTTCATGGTCTAGGGGCCGACTACGTTCCTCCCTCCCTGCTTGCACACAAATCGATTAAAGTGTGTTGGTTCATCAAAAAACTGTTTATTAATCGTTGGCTCCTCCACAGGTATAAAAGGAAGTGATCATTCGCTTGCTCCTCATTTCAACCCAGACGTCGAGATGGAAAGGTGTCATCTGTGTAAGAGAGCTTTCACTGTAAAAAGGAATTTGGTCAGGCACCTGTCAACTATCCATGGAGTAAGAGGTGAAAAATCTTGGACCTGCTTTAAATGCCAGAAAGGGTTTGGAAGAAAAGATAATTTGAGGCGACACGAAAAAAGTGTAAACCACTAGCAGGGAGGAAGAGGAGACAACTGGTGAAAGCACCAACACCACCCAAAAAGCCAAAACTGGATGATGATCCATTAAATTGCCCAAACGAGTTGGTCGACGGGCTAGCACCAGAGTGTCAGCAGTGTTACAGGGAGAACTGGCATCAAATTCGATCACGACAGCATGGTGGGCAGTTTCTCCATGTGTACACTCATCGTCTGGAGGAAGGCAGCGATTTGTCGGAACTGTTGCATGCCATCTTCCAGAAACAGACAACATCCTTCAAGATCAACATGGCCTTCGGCTTCATGTTAAAAAATTCCGAGACTGGAGAGGTGAGATACTACTATCCCAGCCAGAATGGTTACGTCTTTGAGCAGCCTCTGGTTGTGGCTAATGAAGATGATCTACAGAACGTCTTACAGCGTGTAGAGGAGACGGATTGGCAGGAGTATCTGCGTCAACAAAAACCCAATAGTAAATGGCGGATCGCCGTGATCACCAATGTAGCATTTCACGTCTATAAAATCAAAGACCACCCCATCGGTGCAGTAGGAGTCGATTTACCTCAATGGTTGACCTACAACCGCGGATTGGATGCCCTGGAAAAAGATTATAACACTGGCAAGTTGTACAAGGACAACTCGTGCTATTTTCGCTGTTTGGCTCGTCATGAGGGTTATGAGTTAAAAAATTTAGAGAGAAAAACAAAAGAATTAGCCTCTACCTACTTGGCCACGCTGGAACATCCAGAGAGCTTCAGAGGAGTTCATCTACAGGATTTGTACACGCTGGATAAACTCTTTGGCGTGCACACCTTTGTGTATTCTTTGCAAGAAGATGGTAAAGTGGAATTGGTCCACCGCCCCGCTGCCGTTCTTTCCAAAAAAGAGAGCCAGGAAGCACTCCGCCTCAACGTATACGACGACCACTTTTCATTCATAAGGGATCTAGCCAAATACAGCCGCTGTTATGTCTGTAGTCGCTGCGACGCATCGTTCCCCAAAGCGCATCGTCTCCATCGTCACGAACGCTCTTGTGAGGTCGAGGTAAAGTACATCTATCCCGGAGGAGTCTACCATCCCTCCAAGACAATCTTTGACAAGATTGAAGAAGAAGGCCTCACCGTGGATCAGGATTTAAAATTCAGTCGTTACAGAGCCACCTTTGACATTGAGGTGTATTATCCTCGCGATAATACTAACCTCCCCGAAAAGCGGGAGAAGCTGGAGTATACCGCTGCACATCAACTCCTGAGTGTGAGCGTGGCATCCAACGTTCCAGGATATGAAAGACCTAGGTGCTTTGTGGTCGCCAGTGAGCCTCAAGAAACGGTACAACAATTTGTCAAGTATTTACAAGACATCGCTCAAAAAGCCTATGAATTGGAGCAAGAACGCTACACTGATTTGAAAAGCACCATTTTGGAAGGGCTGAGAACCGTCCCCGTCTCAACTGACCCTCATGCGATGACCCACCCTTCGCGAGCGAGCACCTTTACGTGTGAGGAGGAGGCTGGTGAGCATGTGGGGTTTGTTGAAGACAGTGATGATGATGAAAGCGAAGACGAGGAAGAGACAGAGGAGGATCAGGAGTTCATTCATGATGACGAAGAAGAAGAGCAAGACAGGTCATTTTACCGACGTATCAACCAAGAACTTGATGAAATCGAAGTAAAGCAGGACAAAAAAGATAAACACGTGCCCAAGAGAAAGACCAAAGCCCAGGCCCTATGTGACGAATTGGACGAACACATATCAGAATTACCTGTCATCGGTTTCAACAGTGGAAAATATGATCTCAATGTCCTCAAAGAGTTACTGATTCCCTACCTGGTCAACCACTCGCGCATCAATCTGGCCATCAAGCGGAACCATGCGTATCTGGCCCTCAAGAGTGGCTCTCTGAAATTTATCGATATCTCCAACTTCCTGGCAGCAGGCACCTCATACGCTGCTTTTCTCAAAGCCTACCAGTGTCAGGGGGAGAAGGGATTCTTCCCCTACGAGTGGCTGGACAGTTTGGATAAACTGGACCATTCTCAACTACCACCTCATAGTGCTTTTAACAGTTGGCTGAGGAAGTCGAACATCTCCGAAGACGAGTATGCTGTCTGCCAGGAGGCCTGGAAACGAGAAGAGATGACAACACTCCGTGACTTTTTGGAATGGTACAACAATTTGGACGTGGTGCCATTCCTGGAAGCCCTGGAAAAGATGGCTCGGTTTTGGAGGGAGAGAGGCATTGACATGCTGAAGGAGGCCATTTCCCTGCCGGGATTGGCCTTCAAATTCGAGATGGGCTTCTTAAAAGAACAGGGCTTACACCTCTCGAGCTTCCATACAGAGGACCTGTATAAGCTGTTCAAAGATAACATGGTGGGGGGACCTGCCATCATCTTCCACCGCCACGCCGAAGCTGCAAAAACAAACATCCGCGAGCACCAGTATGGTGAGGCAGCTAAACCTGTACAAAAAGTCATAGGTTTCGACGCCAATGCGTTGTACTTGTGGGCATTGAGTCAACCCATGCCGGTGGGCCTCTACACCACCTGGACCGCTAGTCAAGACAGACTGATACCCAACAAGTCCTGGCGTGCAGCCGACGAGTGGCTGAGCTGGGTCAGCCGTGACATTCCCAACTTCAGAACACGACTCAACAACACAGAAAAACGACTCGGTGATCGCCAAGTACCAGTGGATGGGTACGATCATGGTAGTAACACTGTCTTTGAATTTCATGGGTGCTACTGGCACGGGTGCCCTAGGTGTTTTGATCCCGATAACATGAACGAAACACGTGGTAAGACCTATGGAGACCTGTACGATGAGACTTGTTTTCGGGCGGAATACCTGGAAAGTCTACCCAACGTATCAGAGGTAGTGCAGATGTGGGAATGTCAGTGGTTGGCATTGAAGAGAGGTAATGCTGAGATCGAACAGTTCCTTAATGATCACTTTCCCGGACGCCGTGAACAACGACAAACGCAGACGCAGCTGTTGACTCGTATACGCGATGGATCCTTCTTCGGTGCTGTGGAGGTGGACATACACGTGCCTCCTCACCTTCGAGACAAGTTTAGCGAGATGACGCCCATTTTCAAGAACACGGAAATTTCCTTGGAGGACATTGGGCCCCACATGCGCCAGTTTGCACAAGAGCATGAGATCCTGAGCACGCCCCGACGCGCCCTGATTGGCTCCTACAAGGGTGACAAGATCTTGCTGGGCACGCCCTTGCTGAAATTTTACTTGGAAGAAGGACTGGTGGTCAGTCGCATCCACCGAGCCGTCCAGTGGCGATCCTATCCCTGCCTTGAACCCTTTGGCGATTTTGTGTCCACCTCTCGTCGTGCCGCCGATGCAGACCCCCACCAAAAGATCTTGGGGGAGACGGCCAAACTGGTGGGGAACGCGGGCTTTGGTCGTTTTATCATGGACGTGACACGACACCAGAAGGTCCAATACGAAAAAGATGAGGGGAGGGTCACACGCGCCATCAACAGTTTCTTCTTTCGTGATCTAGAGGAACTCAGTGATGACGTCTTTGAAATAAAGAGTGCCAAAAAGAGAATCACGTGTGACTTACCTATCCAAATCGGATTTTTTGTCTTTCAGTATGCGAAGCTACGCATGCTAGAATTTTACTATCGATGCATTGATAAGTACTTGGATAGAGAGAACTACGAATACTTGGAAATGGACACGGACAGTGCCTACATGGCACTGTCCAGTGAGTCGTTGGAAGAGCTGATCAAGCCTGAGCTGCGAGGACAGTACGAGACAGAGAAACACCTGTGGTTCCCCCGCACAGACACGAAGGAACACGCCGCCTATGACAAACGCACTCCTGGATTGTTCAAAATAGAGTGGAGTGGTGATGGTTTTGTGGGACTAAACAGTAAAACCTACTGTTGCTGGGGTACTGAGAGCAATAAAGCCAGCTGCAAAGGCATCAGCCATAAACTGAACAATCCTCAAAAAGAAACCTACCTTCAAGTGTTGCAGACAGGAGAGTCAGCAGAGGGTGAGAACAGAGGCTTCCGCGTGGTGGGCAACCGTGTGCTGACCTACGCACAACACCGAACCGGATTCTCGTATTTTTATCCGAAACGTAAAGTGCAGGAAGATGGTATTTCCACCATCCCCTTAGACATTTAAATCATGTATTAGTCATACCAGAAAAGCGCATAGCAGTTGATACTTTGAAATGTGACGATAAGGGAGTCGTGAGCAAGCTTGTACAAGTAAGGAGGCTCTCTCTTTTTTTATTGAATAAAAAAATACTTGTTGTTTGAAAAAAATGTGTCGTGTGCTTTGAGTGGGTGTGACCAAAAAAAAAACTATAAAAGTGCGTGCAAGTGGACATCTCGATTCATTTGGCAAACGTCGTCATCGAGTACACATCATGAATGTCGAAGAGCAAGTACGAAAAACGCGCCAGTTGTTGAACAATTTGGCTTCTCACATCGCCCAACTGACTATTACCTTGGGGTCGAAAGTTGTGGAAAGTTCACCCCAATTATACATGAAGACCAAGCTTCGATTGTTGAGTGCCATTGGATCGTTGACAGAGGAAGTCGTGGAAATCCAACAAGCCTGGAAAGAAATGAACTATGAACTAAAACGAGCCGGGATCGCATTTTCCCCCGAGGAGAGCCATAGCGACCAACCCCCAAAAAGAATGGCCAGCAAAACGCCCGAGTGTACTGCACCAGCCAAACGAGGACGCAAGAAAAAAGGTCTCGAGACATCCACGATCCAGGATCAAGTCGATACTGCAGAGAAATTGTGATTGTGTCAAAAGACCAGGAGATTGTGCCTTCGAAACTTCATTGTAAGAAAACAAAGCTAATAAATAGAATGAAACAAATGGTTACAGTATGTCGTAGTAGTAGTCTGTGAACATGACAAAGACGAGTGCATTAGACGCCCTGTACTTGGACGAAGACAGTCCTTATGCCTTGAGCGGCAACGTGAAAGAAGTATTGAGCGCTGCCAAATCCTTGGGCGTGTCACGCCGTGCGACCCAAACGTATTTACAAGGGGAACCCGCCTTTACTTTACATCGACAGCGACGCAAACGTTTTCCCCGCAGCAAGACCGTGGTGGGACCCGCCGTTGATCATACATGGCAAGCCGATTTGGTGGAAATGCAAGACCCTAAACTGGTGGCAGCGAATAAACGAACGCGTTACCTTCTCACTGTCATCGACGTCTTGAGCAAGTATGCGTGGGTGGTTGGTTTGAAAAGCAAACGTGGCACAGCCGTGCGCGATGCATTGCAATACTTGCTGGAACATAATGGAGGACGACGTCCGATCAAGTTGCAGACCGATCAAGGTAAAGAATTTTACAACAAACACGTCCAGCGTTTATTGGACGAATATGGCATCCATCATTATTCCACGCCAGGGGAACCCAAAGCCTCGATAGCCGAACGGTTTAATCGCACGCTCAAGGAACATACCTACAAGTACATGACGGCTCACAATACTCTCAAGTATTTAGACGCCTTACCCGAGCTGGTGGACAAGTATAACCAACGCATCCATTCCAGTATTCGAATGGCACCCGTCGACGTGAACGACTACAATGCCGAGGTGGTGTGGCGACGGTTGTACCAACCCACGATTCCCTTGAACCCTTACAAGTTTCGACCGGGAGATTTTGTTCGAACCACCAAGTTGCTGGGAAAGGATAAGAGACGAGGTGTGTTTGGCTCCAAGAGTTCCAAGGGTGGGTGGTCACGAGCCGTGTACACCGTGGTGGATCGAAAACGTCAAGTGGTGGACGGCGTGAATTATTACACGTTAGAAGATTGGCAAGGACAGCGAGTCAAAGGTCGTTTCTACGAACCTCAATTGCAAAAGGTGCGAGGGTTACCCAATCGATGGCGTGTGGCCAAAAAGCTTAAATACAAAGGCCGTGGACCCACTCGACAAGTGTTGGTGAATTGGCAAGGCGTGGCACCCGATTACAAGACGTGGATTGCCCACAAGGACTTGAAACAGTATGAGTAAACCGTGGGAACGCGACAACGATTTCATCATGTATTTGAACAGTGGGGATCAAGGTACGCATCCCTTGGAACCCGGTGTGACGACAGTACGTTCTGCCTTTCGACAGGACTTGGAAATTCCCTTGACCTTGTCCCAAGACTGGCAAGTGGCTCTGTTCAGTATGTATTACACGCACTCCTTTGGCAATGCCGTGCTGAAATCACCCACCGATTTTCACTGCAAGGTGGGGCACATGGACACGGATGTTTTTCTATCGCGATCCATTCAATTATCTCGCCACCAACAGTTTACGCACCTCAAACACGTGTTGCAAGATTTGATTCGACGACTGGGATTGTACGTCTTTCCCACCTTATCTGGAGGGAAGCATCACTATGGGCAACTGCACCTGGATTCACCTGGCTCGAACGACGAAAACTTTCCCGTCAATCCCAAACTGGATTATTTTCGCCGCGATTTGGTGGACGCCTGGTTGACGACCGACAAGAGCTTACCCTCCACCTATTTGGATGTCAAACGTTACCTCAATCAAGCCACTGTCACGCTGATGGGAGCCAATCGTGTCAAGTACGTTTGGACACTCGAGGAGAGTCCTTCTCGTCCCTCGACGCATTATGCCATCGACCTATGGGCTCAAGGCCAGTACGACCTGGGAGAATCGTTGGCATTATTCATGGGATTCCTGGAACTCGATCCCGATGGATCTGGACGAACCCGAATCGCACCCCACCACACCATCTACGTCAACACGGGTAACAACACGCGAGCCACCGTGGAGGTGACGCGATTGGACAAGGATCACGTAGGAATCGAAGACCAAGATTACCCTTTGGGTGGAGTGAGACTTTCTGTCAACATTCACACCGAACGACTCTTTTACATGTTTGGACGAAGAGTCCTCTTCGACATGGGGGCCTGGCTCAAAGATTCTGCTCCCATGCTGCGATACACCATCCAAGGATTTCCCGCCTACCTTTTCGCCTTAGAACCGGATCGGTGGTTGATGCAAGTAGGAACAGACGGCTATATGCGATTTGATCATGGACTGGAAGAGGTGATGGGGACCCACCTCCTTACAAAGGGAGAAAGTATGATCCTTCCCTCGCTGGAGTCACCCATTGGAGAACAAGTCACCTTCTCCAACACCGATTTGAGCAAGTGTTTTGCCGAAGTGGATATCGTGGGAGTGAGCATGACGGGTGAGCGGCAACGACACACATTGGCTGTGGTCCCCTTTCAGAGTCAGATGTATGGCAAGACATGTGAATACCACCCGCAACACGTGGATTTCCGACCATTGGCTGCACCGACCCAGCACTTGAACCAGCTCCGAGTCCATTTAAGAAACAGCGATAACCTGGGTGTCCCATTCTACACGGGTCTGGTCGGACTCTTGCTGTACTTTCACAAAGGCCCTGCTTTAATGCCCACGATGCGATTTCAAGGTGGACGACGCGTGACCTTGGAAAGCAATGCACAACTGGACCTGTTTCCAGACAATGCACCCTCTCACTTTCGAGTGCGTCTCCCCGAGATGTGGGCCTTGGACGAAACGTGGGAAGTAGGACTCTTCCAGCTGCTGTTACCTCACACCTGGCGCAACGTGTTGAATCGGCAAGTGGGTCTTCGCGTCCACTACGACAACGATCACCCAGACGTGCGTATGTTTTTGCGAGCAGACGCCTATGTCACCGTGCAAGATGTGGTGGAAGGTTGGATGCAAGCCATGGAAGCCCACGCACCCCAGAAAAACGAATTGGGTGGATTGAAAGTCACCTTGGACGAAAGAGGATTTTACGAGTGGACGTTTCCCAGCACCGAATTCTCCGTGTATTTCCCTGCCTGGTTGGCCCGCGTCCTGGGTTACTTGGACTTTGACTCGTGGACGGTACCCTTCTATTTTCAAGGCGACTCACGACATCCTATTGTAGAAATCACCAAACGCGATGCAGAGGGGAAACCCATCGAAGTGGAGATCACGCAAAGTCATACCATGGCCAAACACAGTCAAGCCAGCGTGTGGAGCACCATTTCCAATTACTCCTTCCAGAACATGTACGTCCATTGCAATGTCAGCGAACCGGTCTACGTGGGCTCGCAAATGGCGAAAGTGATCTTGACGCATGGCGTCAACACCGACAAACAGATCGTGGAAGACGTGTTCATGCCTCACCTGATCTTCTACCGACTCAGTCAGTACCAGTTTCGTGACATCGAAATCGATATAAGGGACAACCTAGGTCGTCCCATACCATTCCAAGGCGGTGTCGTGACAGCGACCTTGTATTTTCGTCAGAGAGAGATTCCGTGATGCCTCTCAAGAAACGAGTGGCACCCTCTCAATGGGTGCAAGTGGGAGGAGGTTCCATCTACGAGCAAGGCACTCCTCCGTATCAAGAAGGAGGATGGTCCCCCTTGTGGGCCTTGGCCGGACAAGGTGCCAGTTCCTTGGGTAAAGAGGTGGCCTGCAAGGCCGCCAAGCGGTTCCGACAGTCCTATTGTCTTGACGATCAACCACCTGTCAAGAAAAGGAAGAAGAAGCAACAAGAAGGAGGGTTTGGCTTTGACGATGTGGCCTGGGAAATGATCAAAGGTTTGAGCAAGGCGGGAGCCAAGGCAGCCAGGGTGGGAGCCGGCAAAGCCATCCAATCGGATTTGGCACAAAAAAAAGCCATGGAATTTGTGTCACCGTTTGTGGGTCAAGCCCTGGACACGTTGGGAGATAAAGTGGCAGGTCAACAAGGGGGTATTCTACCCCTCTTGGCATTGGGAGGATTGATTCCAGGTTTAGTCAAGCAATTGGGTGGACGCAAGTACCAATCGGGCACGGCACCCTATCAAGAGGGTGGTCGAAGAAGGAGAAAGCGTCCCAAAGTCGTCACTGGGTCTTCGCTGACACCCACCCTGGCAAGGTTGTTTCGACGACAAGGAGGACGTAACGTGGGCGTGTTGCCAGAAGTGATTCCTGGACCACAAGTGGGGATGGGCCAACGACGACGACGACGACAACCGGCACGTCACTGTTTTCAGGGACTACCTTGAAGAGAAAAAAGTATAAAGGCAACACACACCAGTGGCATTTAGATTCAAAGCCGTCCTCATGGAGTCGTTGAGTTTACAGGCCGACAAAGGCCAGTACGACTACCGGCCACAACGCAAGATCGATGCCACCGAGTACAAGTGGCAGTTTGAAGACATCAAACCCTTGACGAATTCGGCCACCCCACTGCAATTTCGCATCGACGATCGCCCGTTCCCATTTTGTCCACGAGAAATGGAATTGCATCTGAGAGTCAAGTTCAAAGACGCTGACCAGAAAGCCAAGGCTTATCACAACAACACGACCCTCCTCATTGTGGGACCTGTGAATAATTTTGGCTACAGCTGCATTCGTCAAGTACGTTGTAAAGTCAACAATGCCGAAACCGAGTCGGCTTCAGGGGTGAATTTAGCCTATCGAGAGTACTTTCGAACCCTATTGGAGTCCGATCCCTGGGACGAAAGGAGCAGACTGAAACGACAAGGTTGGTACCGAGATGTGGCCGGTCAAATGGACAAGTGGGGAGGAAAACTAGACGATGAAACCCAACTGAATGCTAGTGGTATCCAGCGTCAACAAGCCACGGTCAATAACACGGGAGAATACCAGTTCAACGTCTGTCCCATACCGAGCAATTTCACTCAAATCGACCAGAATGTACCTCCCAACACCAAAGTGGAATTTGACATCGAATTCAACAGTCCCCAGTTTGCTCTGATGGCCAAGAAGTACAAAGACAATGGTGACGGAACGGCTGCCACCGCTGTCGAAAAAGTATCATTTGAAGTGTTGGTGGACAAGTGCTTCGTGCGCGTGTTTTACCGCGTACCCGTGAAAGACATCATGCAGTACATGGAAGAACAAGTGGAAAAGACCACAGTCGTCAACCCCCTGACCTTTCCTTTCCGGCGGATGCGTTGTGACAACTATCAGTTGACGGCGAATCAAACGCAGATAGACCTCAATGACGTGTTCCAAGGTCGTTCGCCCCGATTGTTTTGGATGGTGTTGTTGGATGACGAGCGTTATCAAGGTCACTTTGGTAAAAATCCTTTCAATTTTACCAGGCAGAATGGAATCCAAGTGGAATGCACTGCCAACGGTGTCCCCGTTCCCAAAGCCAGCCTGTCTTTGAAAGACAAGTACGAGATCTACGATTTGTTGATGAATGCCTCGGGCAAACGCAAACGAGATGCGTACCTGTTGAATCCAGACACCTTTGACGAAGGCTTCTTCAGAGTACCCTTTGATTTAACAGCCGTCCAAGATGGAGGGGAATCCAGCACGCCCTTGCTACGCATGTTGGTCAACATTCGACTCACCTTTTCAAGTGGCAATCCTACTCTCCAAGCTCTGTTTTTCTATAATACGGACGAAAGTTTACTGCAAGTCGATAATCGTGGTACGGTGCAAGGCCCGATTCCCTTGGGAGATATCTGAGAATGCACGACACAGCCTCGTTACGGAAAGCCTGTCGACGCGATCCAGTCATTGGTCAGTATTTTGCAGACGTGTACGGTGCCGACGAAGTGCCTTGTCGCATGCCTTATCCGCGATGTGCGATTGCCAATACAGATCCCATCGACTTGCCGGGACAGCATTGGGTCGGCCTCTTTTGGACAGCACCAGGTCAAGGCGAATTCTTCGACAGTTACGCCATCACCCCGAAGACGTACAATACCCATTGGCATTGTTTTGACGAGTTCGAACAAACGCCTCGTCCCATCCAGCAATGGACCACTGACGTGTGTGGAGATCACACCTTGTACTACCTCTACCATCGATGCCGTGGCACGCCTTTGAGTACGATCGTGCAGTATTTTTCGCCCACCAACTTACTCTATAACGACACGGCCGTCGTACGTCGGATGCACGACCTGTTTCCTTCTTTGTCGTCAGAGAAGCATCGAGGTGGACAATTGTTTGATGCACGTGGAGGTTCTCAGATTTGTATTCAACGTCAAAGCCATCGTTGTTATCATTGACTGTACAAGGCTATAAATAAAATCGTTGAAAACTATTTCAGTGTGTTTGTGTGTGTGTCTATCATGTCGACGTACGATCCGAGATTTCGAGTGCCGGGTAATATGCAGATCGTGGGCCCGTCTTTAAGTGGAAAAACTACCTGGCTGTACCGTTTGGTACGCGATGCACCGGTCTATTTCCGACGCGCAGACGGTAGCCCGTGCTACTTCCAAAAAATCGTCTACTGTTACGGTTCGACGTGGCAACCCATCTTTGATCATTTCGAAGCTTTGGGGGTGTTCTTTCACGAAGGTCTACCCGACGACATCTCAGACCTCTTTCCTCCCTCGCAACGACCGGGCTTGTTGATTTTGGACGATCTGATGCAAGAAACCACCAAGTCGTCGCAAGTCACTCAGTTGTTAACCCGCGACACGCATCACCTCGACTTGTTCGCCATCACCCTAGCGCAGAATCTGTACCCGGGAGGACGGGAACAGGCCACTCAAAACCGTAACTACCATTACACGGTCCTGTTCAAGAACCCAGCTGATACCAGATACGTGAAAGCCTTGGGCGATCGTTGGCTAGGAAACAGTCGAGCCTTTTGGCAACTGTATCAAAAAGCCACTCAAAAACCGTTTGGATAGCTGGTAGTAGACCATCATCCCAGGACTGATGAAGCCATTCGCTTTCGCACCCACATCTTGCTCGACGAAGCAGACCCCGTGACAGTTCTACAGCCCTGAAAAGAAAGAAAAAAAAGCATAAAAAGGCGAACGTGTTAGTTCCAAGGGACAAAGCATGGATTCGCTCGTGTTACCCACGTTTCGGCGTTCTGGGTTTCGACGTCCTCCTCGATCTTTGCAAGCACCCTGGGGTCCTGGAATGCCGGGCACCTACTACGTCTTACGAGGTGACGAGTACGACCTTCACATTCAAGATGCCAGTGAGGCCACATCGGGACGACGCAGTGTTTCCACCAAGAAAAGACGACGACGACAGCAGAAGGGAGGTATCTATCCAGGCAACCAAGTCAATCGACCGTCCCCATCACGTATCGCTCAAATGGAAAGAATCATCCGTGCTCGTCATCCTACCAATCCCCGAAGACAAAGAGCAGCGTCTAGAGCTTTAGCCAATACGAGATCACAGCGATTGGCTCGAGGTGTCAACAGAGCCATGTGGAACGTGCGTCGTCAACTGACTCCTACCACCATTACGGGTAAACTGGGAACGGCAGCAGCACTGGGAGGAGCTTTGGCAGCAGTGCCGACGGCCTTGTTAGGAACACTCCTGACGCAAGTGGGGAAAAAGGATAAGTGACAAAAAAAGCTATAAAAGCCAGTTCACCTTCTGACAATGCACAACGATGCCAGGCATTAGACGACGACGACGATATCGCCAGCAGGAAGGAGGGCTCGGCCCTTTTGCTCAGCAACTAGCCATGTTCTCGTTAGCTCCCATTGTCACTGACATGGCCAGTAACGTGTTGAACAGCGTGCTACCGGGATTGACCGGTCAAGCGGGTGGAAAGTTTAGCTTACCGGGCAATTCGCAAATGATCGGTTTACCTAACCATCTTCCTCCATCCACCTATCTTCACATCTCACGACCCAGACAAAAAGGAAAAGGCAAGACCACCACAAAACGCTGTGGACGAAAATCTCAAAAGGGAGGTTTAGGACCTCTGGCTGCCATAGCCGGTATGGCCTTGGCCCCGATGCTACTCAATCCTTTGCTAGGAGCTCTCAAGCGTTAAAGGATATAAAGAAGGCACGACCAGGAGAATTTTCATTCTACGATGGCACCTCCATTACAAGCTTGGCGACGCACTCCCATCAATCGAAACTTCAGAGCTTCCTCTGCAGCGGCCAGACGAGCCAATCGAGGGTTCACTCGTCCTGCACTTCCTCTAAAGTGGGAAATGCCTATGGAACACTCAAGAGTAAGATGGGTACTAAAGGATTACTGGCTGCTGGTATACTACCGGCCGTGGCAGGTCTGGGTGCACTAATAGGAGGTCTCGTACCGTCAAAGAAGAAGAAAACACAGCAAGGAGGTAGTGGTGCTTGGCGCGTGGCAGCTCACCAACCCTTTCTGCTCGACTTGGTGAGTGGGGATGGCACGAGGTGGCGAAGAGAGATTCACCAAGCTAGCAATGACCAACTACGTGCCCTGACCGACGTGATACGCAACTTATACGACGACGTGGTTCCGTTACCGTCTCGTATCAAACTGCCCTTGAAAAAGCATATAAGAGAGATTCGACGTCTGAGTGGACTGACCACACCTTTGTACGAACGCAGAGCGCTGTTATTGGGTTTGGGAGCACGCCTTCTTCCGTTTCTGCGTGCCGGTTTACAGGCATTAGAGGTATGAACGACAAATACGCCAAAGAGATGATCTTGATCCCTAAACCCACCATCGATCAAGCAGGAGGGCATTCCACCCAAGACAACATGGATCAATTTTGGCAACGACGGTTGACAGTCGATCGATTGGTCAATGCCCCTCACGTGGATCGCATGAGGAAGATCTTAAGCGACATGAAACAGATGGAAGGACAGGCCACATCCTCGTCTGTGCCAGGGGACGGACCTGACAGTAGTGATTACTTTCGTTTACAACGGCAGTTACAAAGGCTTGATCCTAACACCTTGAAAACAACCCTTCGACCCCAGAAATATGCTCCTCCTCCTACTCCTCCTCCTTCTAAAAGAAGGGTGACACGACCGCCAATGCCTACCTCATTCAAGGAAGCGAGAGAACAAACCAAGCAAATTGAAGCCATGCTTCAGCAGTTCAAACAAAGGGCCAAGCAAGAGATGGAGCAGGCCCTCCGTGGAGGTAATGAGCAAAGTATCAAAGAAGCGCAACGCAAATGGGACATTGTCAATTACAATATCGACCAGATACGTCAAGAAGACGATTTCTTGGATAGTCCCAATGTACCGTCGTGGTGGGAGGAGCTGTATGTCGGGAAAGAGGAAGCAGGAAAAGCACAAGACCAAGCCCGAGAAGAGTCAACACGTCGACGCGACAAATTGTATCGTCAGCTAGAAGATTTCTACCCCAACCAGCAAGGACAAGGGTATAACGTTTGGCAGAAACCTCGCGGATGGATTCAAGAGTGACCAAAAAAAAAGCATATAAAGAACGACACGCAGTCTCCATTTTCATTTCTTGACATGAAGATGCAGTGTAAAGCAGCTCTCGAAAACGTGTGCTTAATCATCGATCTCGAAGGATATCATGTACAAAAAAAGTTTTGTACCAGGGAACTCGGTTGGACTACCTGGCAAGGTGATGTCGGAGTGCACCACTACCAACAACCCTTCCGATGGAAAACACTCAACCGAATAGACAGACTCACCGCAAAATACGTCTATCATCGCATCCACGGGCTACCCTTCGAGGACGATCCACGGGAAAAGGCACGCCATCTCGATGACCTGAAAGGGGACGTAGCAGAACTCTACGAACAGACCAGGACCCCTGAACGTTTCTTGGTGGGATATAAAGGTGGACACGTGGAAAAGAGATTGTTGCAAGAATTGGATCTACCTGCCATCAACTTAGAACATTGCGGATGTCCAAAATTCGACAAGTTACAAGACGTTTCTCTCATTGAAGATTGTCAACAGCACAAAATACAAGGACATTGTGCCATGGTGGAATGCCATGCCTTTTGGCAATGGGCCAACATGCCAGACGAAGAAGAGTGTGATGTTTATGTGTAAAAAAAAGGTTCATCACAATAAAAAATTGTTGTTTAAAAACTGAAACGGTGTTCACTCTTGAAATACTTACCAACCCAAACAGCAGTTTGATGACGTCATCAATGGGGTCACGTGACCCAAATGCTGCATGCTGATTGGTCCAATCTGATTGGTCAGGTGTCAAACCCTAGAGGTCTACTACTAGACCTCGCACGCACCCATTCGTGGGCCTCAATTTTCAAGGCGCGATACGAATTTTGTCCTTGTTTTTAGTTCTTCGCTAACTGTATTTTTTTCTGCTTTTCTTTTTTGTTTGTCCATGACATTCATTGAACTAAACTACCTAAAATGCTGAATGTGACAGAAATTGAACTAAAACTGTCTAAATGAACTTATCAATGCTGGCACCGATAAAATTTCCAACGCGCCATGCGAACGCTAAACCTCGCTCGTAATGCGCGATTCAGTTTTTACCATATCGTTTACTCTTAACGTCACCTCCATGCCAGGTACTCCTCGTTTCATTTCCACCCCGAAGGTGAGGAGCAAGAGGAGCTCCTCACTCCCCTCCCACTCGGTTTGTATGGGGCGGCCATTTTGAATACATTAACTGGGTGCTCCTCATGTCATTTCCACCAAAATGAGGAGCACCCACGCAAATTTACAAAGGTTTGTATGGGGGCGGCCATTTTGAATAAATTAAAACCCGGATGAATTGGAACCTATAGTACTACTGTCTCTGCTTGTGGGAAAACTGTAACATTTCCAGTCAACCATATGGAGGTGCCTGAAGAGTTTACACGTGTCTTCCTACTTGCGTATTGCAAGGGCCAGGCTTTTGGGTGACGATGATTGCATTACTTGCAGTTACACTAGTCTTACATGTACACTTGAAGATGAAGGTCTGGCTTAGACCTGACCTTCATGAAATGTATTTTAATTATTGAAACACTACCATGTTTTTACTACTTTGGACAGCATTTTTTGCCCTTGAATGAAAGGTTTTGTGTTATGACAGTGACAGGTTTGATATTCTACATTACCTGGCCACTAGTAATGTAAAAGCTTTTCTTGTTTGCATTTAATAGAGAAGCTGCTTTTCAGCTGCGTTTTGTCCTGTCGACTGATGTATTGACGTTGGAGTAACTTATTTATAGATGCATGTGTGCTACAATTGCATCCATCAGTTTGGTTCCTGTTTCCATTAATGAATGTAAACTATTGTAGATAATAAATGAGGACATAATACCTTGGTGATTTCAGTGGTAGCTAATGGTTGAGAACAACATTGTATAATTTTAACTGCTACATGTAAAGTTGCAAATGGGAAGACACTGTGTATACAAGAAAATAAATTAATGAGTTATCATAGTTATTGTTGATTTAATAAACAACAGTTATTGATGAAAGGTTCTTTTTATTGTTTCAGAGGCCTTACATCCAAATAAAAGGAAATGAAATTGAAATGTCACTTCTGAACCATTTACATTATCAACCCTTCACATTTATCAATTTCTTCTTTACGGAGCACTCAACAAAGGCACCATTAAGGCCAGTTTGTAATATGAATTGTAATATTCATTTACCTCACCATGGGCATAAAATCTCGAAATCAACTACAGTAGGTACATTTTCTGACAGCACATTCATGGCCAATATGAAGCAATCTATGAAATACATGTGTGAGGCAAGAGATTGCATCATTAAAAAGAGTTGATGTAGTAAAAATAATGAGCACCTTGCTTGGACAAGGGCAGAAATTTAGGGAGAGAATCCAAATTCAGCAATGTGTGTCAACTTTTCATATTGCTGAAAAGATTCTTTCCAAGTAGTAGGAGCTGCAATGTTGAGACCTTCAACAACATAATCAAAATATTCTTGATATTCATCAGTCTCTTGCTTGACAGTGATTTGCTGTGACACACACTCAATTTCATTAGGTTCTACACTTGACAAAAGATTGTTAACAGCACCATGATATTCTGGCAAAAAAAATAATGAATCTGGTCTGCCACTTACTGTATTATGCCTAGAACGTCTAATATAATGAGTGTTCCAATGTTCTTTGACAGCATTGCAATCTGCTTGGAGCACTCCAGAGAAACAATACCACAAACATTCTTTGTTCATTTCGGAGGTCATGTCAAGTTTGCCATCCGTTTCCAAAACTTGAAAAAAATTTCTCCACCACGATGATCGGTTCTTGGAATAGAATGACCACCATCCCTCAATTCGTTGATTATGTGGTGAAGGGACATAACGATGGGCATCCGAGTTTTGTCGAAAATAGCTCTGGATAGATGCCAGTAAACCATTTTCAGTTCCCAAATCGGTTACAACTTCAACAGGGCAGCCTCCTAGATCCTGGACTGCCTCTACATAATACATTGCTGGGTACTCTGGTAGATTATTTGAACGTGTCACCTCCAACCACATGATACGTCTACTGTAGCCATCTATACAACCATGAATTGGGAATCCCCAGGGCTTAAGCTTATCATAACCATCCACATGCCATGCATAGTTGGGACCTGGGTTATGGTATTGCCTCCTTTTTAAGCAACGTGATTTACGCAACTCTGTTCCCTCAGGATCAAGCTCTCTTATAATTTCCTGTACCACTATTCTTGGGACTCTGAATCCCTCTAATTCCAAGGTATGCCAGACTGTCCGATACCCTCCCATTGATCCAGGTCCATTGATAATCTCTTGTATGCGTTTGCTAACTTCCTTTAGTATATCTTCCGATGGTTGTTTCTGTCTTGAGAGTCCATACTGTCTTAGCCGTCTAAGTAATGTACTGTAACTAATGTGATGGCTGTGATACTTCACAAGAAAAAGAAGAATTTCATTGTACTCAAATCCGCGGTTGAAGTAATATGTTATGATGGCTTCTTCATCAAAGTTGCATTCTGTGTTTGAATCTGAATCATCAGTATCATCCTCAAGGCCTGTTGAATAAATGAGGCTAAATGGAATTTAGGCAAGGTTAAAACTAAGCCAATGCAGTGGCTGCATTAATATTATGTGGGGGGTTCCAGGGAGGTTTGCAGGGGCACTGCCATGTGCTTTGCTTCATTGCCTGCCAGCTTGCTCGTTTTGTTGCTCGTTGCTCGCCTTTTTTGCGATATTGTCGGTTGAAAGTGTTTGCATTTGCTGCTTGGCGTTCGTGGAAGTGTTTGCACGGTTTTTTCTTCGCTTCATATGCCACCGAAACGGACCACGAACAACAGTTTGAGCTCTGCTATGGATTTGTCCTCCGACCAGACGAACGCAAATGTGGATTTCCCGCCCGTCACACTCTCCGCTTCGAGTTCTGGTTCGGAATTCCTCTCGCACGTTTCACTTGGTTCATCATCTGGCCCTGGTTTATCTGTGGAGACCTTAACCGCTTCCATTGTCAATGCACTTCGCCCGCTTCTTGCCACGGCAAATGTAAATCAGCCTATGGTTTCGTCTCAACCGGCGGCCTCGCATACGGTCACTTCCTGTTTGTCCTTGCCGATTTCCAACTCGCAAGCGGTTGTCTCCAGCGCTCAATTACCAGCTTCAGTGCAGGCTCCGAGCATAGATAGGCGAAATGTTGTTCCTTCCTTTGTTAACACTTTTGCATTGCCAACCGTTTCGTCGCTCAATTTCCCCTTAAGTTTAAGCTCATCTCCGTTGTCAGCACCGATATCCTCAACATCCTTTGCCGCCAATTTAATATCCCTTGGCTCATCCTTAACACCTTCCTTTCAACAACCGTTCATTGTCGGGCCTGGCTTCTCGCCTGTTCCTTACAAGTTGGTCTCGCAAATCGTCTCGGGAAAGTTTGTCGATCTAGCTGAATTGCTCTCGGACAATTTAAAGGATGCGGAGTCGGAACCTCAGCTTCTCTTTGATGGTCGAATCGTCCTCACCTCAACTAACAAGCGATTGAAGGCAAAAATTGTGGATATCACTGCATGGTCGGAAGCCTTTTCCATCTTTTCTCTGATTTTAGCCTCTCTTTATCCCTCAAGGTGGCGCGACTTGACTCTGTATAAACTCTTGATACTTCGTACTTTCCGCCAATTTCAAGGCAACGCCTGGTTGACATACGACAGAGCCTTTCATGAACATGCCGCTGCTGCTAACCTTACAGATTGGTCTAATATTAACGTGCAGCTGTTCAATTGTTACGCGGCGGGTTCTAGCGTCCGGCGGTCCTTCACCGAGCCAAGCGGTAGTTCGTCTGCAGTTATCTGCAAATCGTGGAACAATGGGTTTTGTGTGGCTCCCTCAAGTGTTTGCCGCTTTGCGCATCGCTGCTCGGTTTGTTCATCCACCCATCGAGCTTCGGAGTGCTACCAGCGCAAGAAGAAGACAGCACCCAGATCCCCAAGCCCTGAGACATCCAAGCGACGAAAACGTAGTTAAGAACATCTGCTAACTTTGCATTTACGTGTTTTTTATGCATTTTCTGCCCCTGTTGTGCGTTTAGTTTCATCTTTTATTGATCCATTGCTCTTCGGGGCATCGTTAGCCGCATCGTTATAACTTTTCACAGATTGACTATTGTTGACGATTGATTTTATTTATCATTTCGTTGTTGTTACTTGTTGTTGTTACTAAGGTTTTTGTTGAGTTTAGAGTGTCTATCCTTGCATGTTTTATGCAGGTGTTGTTTCTATTCCTGCATGTTCCTGCTGGTGTTACTGTTGTATTGTCTCGGTAAGCTCATTAAAGTTGCATCCCCCCCTTTGTTTTTCTCTTTCTCTTGCAGTTCCTGGAAGCTTTCCTGCGGTGTCACAGGTTTCCCCTCTTAATGCTACCAAGTTTGCCTTTGAGCTCCAACACCACCCAAACCAGGCTCTGGTGTCCGAGGTCCTCCGGGGTCTTGCAGAGGGCTTCCATTTAGGCTTCAACCCTGGGACTTCTTTACGATCTGCGAAAAAGAACAAAGCTTCTGCTTACCAACACCCAGAAATCATTGATGCTTATTTATCAAACGAAGTTGCTCTAGGCAGGGTTGCTGGTCCTTTTCCTTCCTCTCCTATTCCCAATTTGCACATAAACAGTTTTGGCGTCATTCCTAAGAAGGGCCAACCCAACAAATGGCGTCTCATTCTGGACATGTCATCCCCTCTTGGGTTCAGTGTTAATGAAGGAATCAATCCCAATGATTACCCTCTGCAATACATCCGTGTTGATGACATCGTCAAGATGGTGTACAAGTTTGGACGTGGTGCTCTCATGGCCAAGTTTGATGTAGAGTCGGCATACCGTAATATTGCTGTTTACCCCACCCAGAGGTTCCTTCTTGGAATGAAATGGAGGTCGATGTATTACGTGGACCTAGCCCTCCCGTTTGGTCTGAGGTCGGCACCTCATATCTTCAACTCTGTGGCCGAGCTTGTTGAGTGGATCCTTCTGAACAATTACCGCATACCTGATCTTTTGCATTACTTAGACGATTACATCACGGCTGGCCCGCCCAACTCTCCACAGTGTGGACAAAACTTGTCTATTGCTTCCTCAGTTTGTGCAGCACTTGGCTTACCTCTTCACCCATTCAAGAAAGTTGGTCCTACCACTTGCATGGTTACCCTTGGCATTGAACTAGATTCTGAGAACCAGCTTGCTCGTTTGCCTGAGGACAACTGACATCTCTCCTTCAATTGCTACATCAATGGTCGTCTTATCGTTGGTGTACTAAACGACAGCTTCAATCACTTATTGGCCATCTTCACCATGCAGCTAAGGTGGTTTGGCCTGGCTGTGCCTTCATTCGCCGCATGATAGACCTGCTCCGCAATTTCCCCAGAGATGATCACCCAATTCGTATCAGCTCAGAATTTAAGAAAGATCTTCGCTGGTGGCTTCAATACTTGGCTTCTTGGAATGGCGTTTGCTTCTGGGTTTATCCCGGCCTCTCTCCTCCTGTAACGCTGGAGATGTCCAGTGACGCTTCTGGATCCCTAGGGTTTGGTGCAATTTTCGGCTCACACTGGTTATTTGGTGAATGGCCCCCTGTGCTTCAATCCTCGTCTATTGAGTATAAGGAACTTTTCCCCATAGTCGTTTCAGCTCATGTCTGGAGTTCATCCTGGTTTCGACAAGTGGTGGTGTTCCATTGTGACAATGAATCTGTGGTGTTCATTCTAACTTCTCGTACCTCTGGGGCTCCTGACGTTATGCATCTCTTGCGTCTGCTTCTGATGGCAGCTGCCAAACATAATTTCATATTCTCCTCTCAGCACATCGCTGGTTCTGATAACAAAGTCCCTGATGCCTTATCTCGTTTTCATTGGTAGACCTTTCGTCGATTGGCCCCCCATGCCGACCGTCATCCTGCAGTTATCCTTCCTCAACTTTGGGAAACATTAATCTTTCATCCCTAGAGAAGGATTGCTTCACTCTGACGTCACAAGGATTGGCCCCTTCCACGCACCGAACTTACAAATCTGCTCAACTTCGTTTTCTAAACTTTTGTGCTCAGTCTGGTCGTCTCCATGCAAATGGCTCTCCGTGCCCAGCTAATGAGTGGACTCTTTGCTTGTTTGCAACCCATCTTTCCTCCTCGCTCAGCTCTTCCTCCATCAAGATATATTTGTCGGCAGTTCGTTCCATGCACATAGACCTTGGATTTCCCGACCCTCTTTCTGGCTGCCTTCAGTTGCAACGTGTCATGCGAGGTATAAAGAGGACTCAAGGACCCTCTGGCTCTTGTCGTTTGCCTATCACTGACCACCATATGCTGATTATTCACAAGTCATTGTCCCTCACCAACCAGGATCATGTTATGTTTTGGGCCGCCTCCACCCTGGCTTACTTTGGGTTTCTGCGCTCTTCTGAATTTACTGTTCCGTCCTTGTCAGCCTTCAACCCTCTCATTCACTTAACTGTCAGTGACATTTCTGTTGATTCTCATGAAATGCCATCCTGCTTACAACTCAACGTCAAGGCTTCCAAGACTGACCCTTTTCGAAAGGGCTGCTGCCTCTACATTGGCTTGGGTCGTCCTCCACTTTGTGCCTTATCTGCTATCGTGGACTACCTTTCACAACGTGGCCAGTCTCCCGGTCCTTTGTTTTGTTTCTGCTCGCAAATGGTCAGCCTCTTTCTCGCGCTCTTTTGACCCGTTGGCTAAAAGATATTTTTGCAGCTGCGGGTATCCAAGGGTCATTTTCCAGTCACAGCTTTAGGATTGGTGCTGCCACAGTTGCTGCATGGATGGGTGTCGCGGATCACCTTATTCAAGCCATGGGGCGTTGGAATAGTGATGCATACAAGCTTTACATTAGGACGCCTGCAGAGTCTCTTGCACAAGTAACTTCTCTCCTGTCGCACTGACTATGGCGGTTGGTGAGTTTGCATTGCTTATCGTTAGCCTGCGCTCAACCCTGTGTGGCATTGGGTTGCTGGGTACTGGTGCTTGGGGTATGTTTGGGAACAGGTAGGTCCCATGGCCTCCTGGCCACAGGCCCTCCTTTCTCCAAGCACTTGCTCGCTTGGAGGATACCTTGGGAGGTGGGCTGTGGCTCGGTTGCCATGGTGACCTCCTTGCTGCTGAGGAGATTGCTGCTCTCCTCTGTCGCTACCTTTACGGCACCTACCCTCCAATACTTCAATTGGCTTCAAGTTTTAAATGAGGCTAAATGGAATTTAGGCAAGGTTAAAACTAAGCCAATGCAGTGGCTGCATTAATATTATGTGGGGGGTTCCAGGGAGGTTTGCAGGGGCACTGCCATGTGCTTTGCTTCATTGCCTGCCAGCTTGCTCGTTTTGTTGCCCTCCCTCCCTTCCACAGTCTTGGTAAGTATTCATTCCACACACTGGTTGTTTCAGTGTTGTGTTGACAGGTGCCTTGGAGGTGGGCTGTGGCTCGGTTGCCATGGTGACCTCCTTGCTGCTGAGGAGATTGCTGCTCTCCTCTGTCGCTACCTTTACGGCACCTACCCTCCAATACTTCAATTGGCTTCAAGTTTTAAACAATATTGCTTTGAAAAGAATATACAGCTGTTATTTATTTTGCTGTTAGATTTAGGTTGAGTTCTTTAAATAGTGATTAAAAACATTCTTGGATCAAAACATTGCAAGAAACTGTAAGCTTTTGGGCAAGGAAACACTTTTTGGTTCGTGTTATCGGGAGGTTCAATTATTTCAAGGGTTCGGGATTCTACTGTATGATTCTACAGGTACATGATTTATTTGACAAAGCAGGTTTCAAAGTGAAATAGGCAAGACGAAAGTCCTGATGTGGCCTGCACTAACTAAAATAATATAAGTAAATAAATGAGTTAAAAAGTGAAAAAAAAAACATCATTTCTCACACCATTGTGTATAGTAAATGAAGTTTCAAGATGTTACCTTGGCCACATCTGATGCAAAAGTTTGCAGTTGACACGGTCTCAGCGCCACAGTTTGAGCAAAACATCATGGAACGCTAGACAGACACGGCCATGTTGGATTTAATCCCAACAACCCGTGCGAGCACAGGTAGTGTCCAGTACCCGCGGCCGTGAGCTTTTTGGTTTTGCCGTGAGCCTTTTGGTTTTGCCGTGAGCTTTTTGGTTTTGCCGTGAGCCTTTTGGTTTTGCCGTGAGCCTTTTGGTTTTGCCGTGAGCCTTTTGGTTTTGCCGTGAGCTTTTTGGTTTTGCCGTGAGCCTTTTGGTTTTGCCGTGAGCCTTTTGGTTTTGCCGTGAGCTTTTTGGTTTTGCCGTGAGCTTTTTGGTTTTGCCGTGAGCCTTTTTGGTTTTGCCGTGAGGAATTTGATATTTCCGTGACAGTTGTGGGCCACCGTAAAGTCATTAGTCCAGCGAAGATATTCTCGGGTCGAATTTTAAATCTCTTTATCGGGAAAACAATAGCCTAGCCGGAGTAGCACTTAGTTTATTTCTGGAAGTTTCTGTAATCCTGACAACTAAAATTGGCCCTTTGCACGACCCGGTCACATGGTACAAAATAGGGAGCTTAAGCAAACCACGACGGCAACGTCAACGAGAACGTCGCTAAACAAAAGATTTAATGAGCGGTACAATAGCTCTGCACGTGTGTTATAATTCTTTGTACATTTCTATGCCGTCCTCTGCAAAACAACAACGTGAAATGACCAATTTTCTGTTTTAAATAACCGCCGTCCTTATATTTTCTACATGAACTACGTTTGAAAGCGATGGATGCACCGAATACATCAAGGCAATTGCGAGATTCGTGCGTAAAATATAAATTCATTTTTAAGCAGGCGTCGTCCTAGCCGTCGCCGTCCTCATTGCTTAAGCTCCCCAATAACACCTTGCTGGTCAGTTGGCTACGCGCTGGGACATCCAAAACAAAGCCACTTCATGTCCCAGAGCGTAGCTTGCTCACCAGCAGGGTGTTATTTTGTACCATGTGACTGGGTCGTGCAAAGGGCCTATTGGCTCTTTAATCACATTTGACTGACGAAATCTGCAAATAAAGTGGCACGGTCCAAGAACTCTGAAGTAACTTGCCGTACCACTGACTTGAGACTTAATAAAACTTGATGGAATCCTTGGCTGACAAGGCTTTTCTTTGTCAGCTTTAGTTCATCGAGCTTTCTTGGTCTGATACTTTGGAGCGATGAAGCTAAAACTGACAGCGATGCTGGTGAAAAGTGGTTCAAACTGAAAAGGAAAAGAAGGCAACTAACGTCTTCATGTATATGCGGACGTTCACGAAATATATCAAACATGAGTGACGTAACTAATCGAACTCAATCGAACATCAATCACGCGATTGGGTTCGATTGAGTTCGGCAATGGAACATAATCGAACTCTCACAACTATAAAGTCTATAAAGGGACTATAAATCCCTTCTTACATGTGCGAGCGGGTGATAAGGCTTGTCCATCCGTACGGTTTGTACGGATAGTAAAGACCGTTTTCCATCCGTATACGGATTGAGAATTGCATCTCATTAAGGGGACTTAGAATATAAATCACTTCTTACCTGAGTGAGGGGGTGACACGGCTTGTCTATCCGTACGGTTTGTACGGATGGTAAAAACCATTTTCCATCCGTATACGATCCGAAAATTGCATCTTATTAAGGGGACTTGGAATATAATTCACTTCTTACCAGAGCGAGGTTGTGAACGAGGGGTAGACACGGCTTGTCCAACCTTACAGTTTGTACGGATGGTAGAGGCCGTTTTCCATCTGTTTACAGTCCGAAAATTGCATCTCACTAAGATGACTTAGAATATAAATCACTTCTTACCAGAGCGAGGGGGTGATACAGCTTGTCTATCCGTACGGTTTGTATGGATGGTAAAGGCCGTTTTCCATCCATATACTGATTGAGAATTGCATCTCATTAAGGGGACTTAGAATATAAATCACTTCTTACCCGTGATTCACCCCTGCCGAGGATCCCTACTCCCCTAAAAGTACCTTTGTAAACTTGATGAATTATTAATGAGTTTGATCATGACCAATTGAACCTGGTTCGTACAGTTTTAGGACAACAAATTCACAGGGGACCCTCAGATCAAAATATTTCCTGCCAAGCACCTTTTGTTTTGCAACTCAGCTATTTATTTTGAATAAGCGAGCTGGAACTTGAAAGAGAAACCGCTCGTCACTATGACACTTGTCACTATATTAATGTCACGGAGAGCGTTTGGGTGACGATCCGGAGAATTAACAAATTTTAATTTCTCGGCCGTCCAAGACCTCACCCATAATTTTTCGGTTTCAGACTCCTACCAACAGACCGCGTATTTAAAATACAAGAGGCCAGTAACAACGAAAAAATGAGTTGAAGGTTTATTTGTCCTCTAAATAGACCTTTTTCGCTTGGGCATGTTTCTTGCTCCATTACAGATCATGTGGCATTCCCTAGAGAATTGTTCTTTTATCCATCCAAAAATAATTTATTCCAATACACACAACTATTTGAAAATTTGAGAGAAAGAATTCTCACATGGTCTGTAATGGACCAACAAACCGCCCAAGCGAAAAAGGTCTATTGATGCGAGCCCCCCCCCCCCCACCCCAGAATGCTAAAAATTTCTCAGTCCACCTTTGGCAGTCTTTCAGAACATTTATCAGGGGCGAAGCGTGGTTTTCCGTCTTGGTAACTTGGTACGCACGGAAGGAGAAGCAGGAGTCACTGGGGGGGGGGGGGGGTCTTGGGGCATCATGCTCCGCTTTTTATTTTTAGGGCCTCGGAAATGCCATTTCCATGTTTTCTAGGGGGAAGCTTGATAAATCAAAGCATGAATTAAATAAATATATATATTTTTTTAGATTTGCGAGGTACGCACGCGCGTACGTGCCTATAATTTGTCGCTACGCCTCTGTTTACCAATTTTTCACTTAATCATTCTTCAGTGTATTTCATTCCAAGATATTTTATCTCTCGATGCCTTTCTCAGAGCATTAGATCGGCTTAGGAACAAAAGTGAGTGGTCACTTCTTTTAGTTTGAAATCAATGAGCATGCCGTTACAAATTTTAAGGGCTATTGAGTAAAGGCTTGTTCAGAATTCGAGGACTTTTAAAGATGGAAGCTGTAAGCCAAGTCCTTTTCAAGAGAATGGGAGAATAACGGAAACCAGTACATGTTAGTATCACCAACATGGCAATCAGTCGAGAGAATATATTAGAACTAAAAACCTTACCTTAGGTCTAACTTTGTTAATTTTGAGAGCCGGCTTGGATGAGAGAAAACTTGAGACAACGCATAAATGTCAGCATCACCTTTAAACATAACAGAATAATGATTATTTCAAAATTTGAAACATAAGTTTGATTTAAAATGAGATTCTTTTAAAGAATCTATTTAAAATGAAAAATTGTAATGGTGGATATAAAACAGTGGGCAGGGACTCCTAAAAGAGCGAGTTCTGCCGGCGTTCTGTGTTGTGTTGTTGCCAGTTGGCAGAACACTTTTCTCTGATATTTCCTCTCTCCACCCAGCTGTATTTAACAATTATTCCACGAGAGCGCACTGGATATGACGAGGCGTGTATCCAACAAGCGCGAGTGGAATTATTGTTTCATTAAAAACGCCTAAAAACTATTGTACAATTCAAAGGGGGCAGACCAAAAAATATCTAATTGCCATAACCATTCATCAGTAGGATGCCTAAAATGCTTGTAATTCCACAATTGGTTTCGGCCCCATTAAATCCTATACCAATTGCAGAACATTTCAGGTGGAGCCACCCACGATGTGAGCACAGTTACTGACAAGAAAAAGTAACAAGGAAAACAACGAAGAATAAATTAAACCGTTAAATTGCGAACTAACACAAACATTGCGAAAAATACATTCGTTTATTCCGCGAAAGAGACCACAGCTATTTTTAAATAAAAATGGATATATAAGGTTACACAATACCTTCAGGGGTGTCCTTCAGAAAAAAAACTACCACAAACTATACATCAATGGAAACGTTTTGAATTGTAGAATTTGAAAAAATATCGGTTATGCCGTTCGTCCAAAAAAGAAAGACGCCGGTAAACAGAAAACCACAGGCTGTCGTTCCGCCGAATTAATCAGGTATCAAAGGCAAACACTGATGTAAAAGCACTGCACCGTGTTAATCAGAAAGCATCAATCTCTCAAAGTGCAGGGATTTCCTGTATTCACGAAAAGAAAAATATCCAAAATTTTAAAAATCCCTGACACACTTTTGTTCCTTAATGCTTAATAAATGTTCTGGCCAAATTTCGTAAAAATCCGTCAATTCTACATACCCTATTAATTCGTTTAAAGAGATGGCATTCCCGCCAAAAACAAACGAGAGATCATTGTAAACACGTCTCGTCTTTACTGAGATATCCTTCAACACGACTTATCACGCATCACGTGGAAATGTTTTTTTTTATGGGGGGAGGGGTGGAGTACAAGTTAATGTGTTGCTACAGACTAGTTTGAAAGTACAGTCCAAATTGAATCCTTCTTACCTAATCCATTTCCTGACAACTTCAAACTGGTCAAAGTGTTATTAATGCAGAGTGCATGAATCATGTCTTCACTTAAACCTGCCAAAAGTAATAAAACTTCAGTCAACAATGTTTTGCTTAGGTTCCTAATTTTCCCAGTTAGAAAATCCGAAAACGTCCCAAGTTCCAATTGACAAAATTCCCGATAAGACTACCACAAAATAAACACAAAATACTTTTTCTTGGCGTAACCACTCCTCCCCAAAACCCGGGAACTTTTACTTGCAACTGTTAGTGTCAATTGTGTCAATCAATCCGCGCGTGAAACCTATAACTTCCGGTGAAAGTACTTTCCGGTTCGTCCTCATGAAAAACTCTTTTCTACTAAATGGGGAAGAGAAAATAATCCTGAACAGTAGCAGTAGCACGTACGCATACAGTCCCTAGAGATTCGAATAACAAAAGGCATAGCAGCCATGTTGGATTAGTGGTTTTATTACTGCTATTTTTTACAATTGACACATGAATAAAGTCTTTATTTATTATTTATTATTTATTAATCTATTGTTCTCGTACACCAACATGGAGGCTGTGACGTCAAGTGCATACGCTCTATTATGTAATCATAGGCATGCAAGGCGAGAAGAGCTAATGTTTTGTTGTGTTGGCCAACAACAACAGTTCATTTTACCAAAAACGTCATTGACAATGCTAAGAGTAATTTAAAGTGAATGAAATTCATAGGCAATCAGTTTGGTTTCTCACGATCTGTTTAAAGTTGATCGATGAAGGATCACCTATAAAATGTTTGTTTGAACAAACTGCAGCAATCAGACACAACTTCAGATGACTGTAGATACAATTCGATTCCTTTACACTGCTGCTAAGGACACACTTCGAAAAGGATGTTACTAAAACATAGAATGCGTTATGGGAGACTGAAAATTGAAAATGGGAAAGTGCATAAAATTAAGAACTGTTGCGTGTTGCTCAAAGCTTTAAACTAATAATTAACGACTTGGATAGGTAGGGTCTAGCATGGTTAAAGGATAGTTCTAAAATACTTGACCGACTTTACCAGACATCCAAAAGTTTTTTCAAGTTAACATTAGGGCCCGGTCATAAATTAGAGGGGGTGGCTGGTGCAAAATATGGGGAAGGCCATTGATTTTTATGCAAGCACAAAAGGGAGGGTCAAAAACTAGGTGCATGTCATTAGGGGGATCATTAGCTTTTATGCCATATTGCTGGGGTCAAGGAGCCAATTTAGAATTCTTCTGTCCAGAGTCAGTCAACCTTCTGCAAATATAATATAGAACACATTTCATATTTCATGACTTGTTGAAATTGGTTCTGAGAATGAAAAAGAGGTTGGTGAAATTCTGTAACAAGACGATCAAGAGATCACAATGAACGTAAACACAAGATCCAGAAGAAGTGAAACTCGTTTCTTTGTTGTTAATTAAGGCCTGACAGTGTCAATTACAATTCAGGCCATGTTGCAAAAAAAAAATGACCCCAATGTGAGAGGAGGAAGGGTGGCATGGGGTCATGATAGATTATGTAAATTAGTTTGGAGGGCTAACAATTTTTATGCACCTGGAGCGCGGGTCAGGGTCAGGGTCAGGGTCAGACAGGGCAAAACAAAAATTCACCAGCACCTCCAATTTATGACTGGTCCCTTCCTTGTTGAGAAAAAACAATTCCTGATTCAACCTACTTTTCGAGAAACAAGACCTCCTAAAAAGCCTAGGACTGTGTTTATTCTCATCACACCTACTTTCATCAGGAAAATGTCCCTTTCACCAATGAGTAGCTGGTGAAAAGAAACATACCCTGGAGACACAGTACTGGTGAGGAGCACTGCTAAGAACAGTTGGCTAATGTCATATCTAGTTACTTTTAAAATGCATGAACAGTGTCATCAGTGAGTTGAACAACTTAGGGTAAACTTTAAAACAGTGAAATCAATTTCTGACAATTAATAAACATTATTATATGACTAGCTCCATGAGCGTGCAAGATGAACCAAATCCCTCTCTGTGATTGGCTACCCGAGTGGTCATGATGGAGTTATCTTACCCACTTGGGATTACGTGCTTTGTCCCGCAAGTACAATTTCTCTCAAGCGAAAGACTTATCCCATATAATGAATCTTTTATTGACCAAGGTTGTTTGGTCAAGATGGCTGGATATTGGCCTCGTTCTTTTCTTGCGTTTATGGACCGAGGCGAAGTCGAGAACTAGGCCAATATCCAGCCATAGCACCTTGACGCTTGGTCAATAACCTATATTTACGGCTGTTTTGGAAGATGTGATTCAATTGATCCATTGTGGACCTACAGTACTTGCTATTACATGTACACTATGCTGACCACTGTGTATATTTTGACAACAGGCTTTCAACGGTTCAGATGTGATGGAGACTTATTTTTTTTAAACAAGTTTTACCTCTGAGGTCACAAGTGCCAAGATCCAAGTCAGTAAGCGTGTTGTTAGATGTCAGCAACTTGGCAAGGCTGTCGTCATTAGCTGGATCATAACGGTTTCCTTTCACAGAGAGCTGTTTCAGGTAACTGTTACCTACATGTAGGAAAAATTATAAATAATTATAGTTAAAATGTGGTGAGTGGGACTGTTTCACTCAGGGTATTAGTGAGCCTTTCACAGAGAGCTGTTTCAGGTAACTGTTACCTACATGTAGGAAAAATTATAAATAATTATAGTTAAAATGTGGTGAGTGGGACTGTTTCACTCAGGGTATTAGTGAGTCAGTGAGTGAAACTTTATTTAAACTCGAAATTCCATCAATGTACAATTGGTTTTCATGAAAGCCGAGAAGTTTAAAAATGTAAATAGAGTAGAATAAAACATGAATATTAAAATGGGACCACAATACTTTCAATAAGAAGATAGTCACACATCAAAGTCAAGATCTTTGAGTCCTCTTTTAAAGGCTGCAAGGGAATTAGCTAACTTAATTGAGTTAGGCAAGGAATTCCACAATTTATGACCAGCGTAAGCAAAACTCCTTTTCATGAAATCAGTTTTTGGTAATGTCAAATTAATATTTAATTCATTGTTCCTAATACTATATGGATTTCTTGCCTCGACTTTGGAGAATTTGTCAGTTAAGTAGGATGGGGCTTCACCAGTACAAATTTTAAACATTTTAGTGGCCTTATGCTGTAGCTCTTTGAGGCAGATTTACTCAATATTTCTCCCGCTCAAAAGACAGTCATGCAATGTTCAACCTGAAAACAATCTGCCATTTTTTTTATTTAAGCAATAGACCACAATTTACTATGGTTTATTTAAGCAATAGACCACAAGTTTCTATGGTTTATAAGCTGATAAACCACGCGGGATGTTGGCAGAACACGAGAAGAATCTGTAAATCACGAGCCGCAGGCGAGTGATTTACGAATTCTTCGAGTGTTCTTCCAACATCCCAAGTGGTTTATCAGCTTTTATATAATAACCAAATCAATGCACGCGCTGTGATTGGTCAATCAGCTATGGTTTATTGTGCCAGTAAACTCATGGAAAAATCGCGCGTCTTCTGAATTATTATATAAAAGCAATAGACCACAAGTTTCTATGGTTTATAAGCTGATAAACAACTTGGGATGTTGGAAGAACACTCGAAGAATTCGTAAATCACTCACCTGCGGCTCGTGATTTACAAATTCTTCTCGTGTTCTGCCAACATCCCGCGTGGTTTATCAGCTTATAAACCATAGAAACTTGTGGTCTATTGCTTAAATAGCGCGCGCATTGATTTGGTTATTATATAAAGGCTGATAAACCACATGGGATGTTGGTAGAACACGAGAAGAATTTGTAAATCACAACCCGCAGGTGAGTGATTTACAAATTCTTTGAGTGTTAATTCTACCAACATCCTGTGTGGTTTATCAGCCTATAAACCATATCACATAAAAGCTAGTTATACAAAACATTCTGCCTTACAGAAATCCATGTCCAGTTCTGGCTCTCTGTCTACCATGCAATGCTATGCTACATGATAAAGAAAGTGACATAGAACTGGACTACAGAAATCCATGCAGGGTCTGAAATTGACCATATCAGACCACTACCCCCACCCTCAACTGTCTTTGAGTAACAGAAGACTGACATAGATTCACTTGTTTCCAGTTAAGTGATGGAAACCTAGGCTGCCATATATTCTCTTGAACTGTGTACCTCAGTTTCTGGCCATAGTCACTAAAACATGGAATGAGCTAAAACCACCTACAACCACCTAAAACCACCTACAACCACCTAAAACCATCTACAACCACCTACAACCACCTAAAAAAATCAACAAACACCTACAACCACCTAAAAAAAATCAACAACCACCTACAACCACCGCAATAACATCGATAACAGGTCATGTACACACGAGATACGAGAATCGAACAAAACATCCACCTCCCCCTAAAAAGTTACTCTCACTGGTCCCATGGGCTTAGTCACGAAATCAAGTAGAGTCACCAGACACTGGAGAGAGACTAAACTCGAGGCTACCGAAAATGTAACCTGTGATCAGGCCCAATTGTACCATGTCTCTAATGTCTTCATATGTCGCAGATTACCAGATTACAGATTACAAGTAAATTTTTAGCATCTGTTTAACATCCATCATCTTGTCACGCAAGGCTTAACTCTCTTAGTTTGCGTCACTACACACCTCAGGAATCGGACACTTGCAAGTGTAATCATTGGTAGCAAATACCATTTAATTGGAAATCTTTAGTAGAAAAAAAATCGGTTGGGGAAGGGGGGGGGGGGGGTTGGAAGGCTATGGTTGTAGATGGTTTTAGGTGGTTGTAGGTGGTTTTAGGTCGTTCCATGTTTTAGTGCCTACGGTTTCTGGCTGCTTTGAGCCTAGCAGTACAAATTTAACTGTTACTTTTTCATAAGTTTGAGCAAGCTATTTTCAGCCATTTTCTTGCTACCACAGGGGTTAGTTCAAGAAGACAGCTGACACTTGAGACTAGCAAACAAGTGGCAATAGTGAATTCTCTAAACCACACTGGGCCCCTTTTCCACAAGGGTGAAGTGGCAACCTTGTTCACAGGGAGTCCATGTTATATACCTACTAACCATTATGTTACAGATACATGTAATTGCATGTACTCATCATTAATGTTATTTTCTAATTAACAACTATTCCTCCAGCCCGATTGGGCTCTGAGTCAATAGCCCATGAGGCTGTATAGATTTATCTAATAATGAGCTCAAATACTCGTCCGAAACTTCAGCAAAATGCAATTCAGCCGCCATTGTTTTGGTTTTCAAAGCCGGCGCTTTCGCTACTAGTGGGCTATAACATATAGCCTGGTAGCTCAACCAATCAGAACGCAGCATTGATAATAGACCACTAGTTGGATTTTACTAATGAAATTGATCCTTTTCCCCTGAACTAATTCCTTGATTTTGTTGTTTCTCAATTAACCTACATTTACTTCATTGTATGCTAAATGTATCTCACCCGACAAAGCCTGAAAAATGTTTGCTAGCCCAGCTGGGCTAATATCACAGTTCGCCAAGCTCAGGGAATAAAGGCTGCTGTTTCTTTGCAGGCCATCAGCAATAAACTGAGCAGCTTCATCTCCAATCACACACCTTAACTTCAGTACTTGGATTCCAGCAAACACATTTGAATTGCTTTCATTGATCATGGATGGCAAAGGTATCTTGTTCCCAGAGGGATCTTCACTTGATTCAACAGGCACTTGCTCTTGACCAAGAATGTGGAAGCCAGGGTTAGCATTCATTTTGGTTCTAAACTGTATTTCTTGGGTATTACCACATACATGTAGTACATGATCAAAAGTATTATAATTCTCCATTGTTGCAGAGTTTGTTTTCAAGTTGCCAGTATCATGGTCACACTTTGAAGTCAGACAGTGACCAACACAAGAACATTTCTTCTCAGAGCAACATGTTTGTGTATGCTCCTTATTGTCTGCACTGCATGTAGAATTGCTTCTTGAGCAAGCTGATTTCAACAGCTCTGTCGCAGATTGATTGCACACACAAACATCTCTTATCGCTTTCCCCAAATATGCTAAGGCAACTGTTGAAACTTGGTAGGATGAAAATTTAAGCTTGGTTAAGGATCTGGCTTTGTTGCTATGGTGGCACTTGTGACAGAATGAAGACATCAATTTCTCAAAGAGCAGTTTTGCAAATTCGTCATTCACTGGATTATTGGTGAACTGAAGGGATTGTAGTCTTCCTGTAGTACAGAGAAAGGAGAGGGTATCTATGAATTCACAGCCAGGATTTGACACAAAACCAAGTGCATTGTCCTCCAGTATGAGTGTCTCCAAAGTCAGCCATCCCTGCAGAGTGCGTATAAACAATGCTAGTAGATCAGGGTGAAGCCTAAATGCAACCAGCTCAAAATGTACCAAGGAGCAGCTAAGATTTGAAAAACTGGGCAATGGTGAAACCCCAGGTGAAACTGGCCCATAAGATTCATTTCCCTGCTGTTGCTTGTTTATAGGAAAAAGTTCTTTCAGAGCTTCAGTTGTCTGTCCATATTTATAGTGACCAAAAATTTCATCGTAAATATCAGATTGTTGCATGTGTGTGTCACGTGCATGTGTACAAGTGGTTCTCCACAGAGGGCTATTTCCCCCTGTGTTAGACAGAGCACTTATGTTGTTGAATTCATAAATGTCAACATCATCAGTTCCATCAAAAGCATCACTACTAGCATTTTCATTTACCATATAGTCATCAAACATCTCTTCAGAGTGAACAACTTGGGTGTCTTCTAAATAATTACTCTTTTTGTCTTGTTCATGATTTAA
This sequence comes from Blastomussa wellsi, assembly GCA_947652115.1. Classification (NCBI taxonomy): domain Eukaryota; kingdom Metazoa; phylum Cnidaria; class Anthozoa; order Scleractinia; family Plerogyridae; genus Blastomussa; species Blastomussa wellsi. The sequence continues at coordinate 17,483,469 of OX393564.1, forward strand.
TTGATTGCAGTTTCGCTCAACAACAAAATCATTTGATTTAGTAACTCCCTTCGTAACAAATACTTCGCATATGTTTGTCTGAGTGACAGCAATCGTGTTCTTGTCTTCTGTGTCAATTGTCTCTTGTTGACTTCTTTTTGACAAGGAATTCATGATGTTGTGCCACATTTGAACACTTGAAACTTTGCAGAAACAAAATCCAACCGATTTCAATCGCTTTGACGTTAACACTTGAAGAAGATGACAAAGTGGATTTACTCCATTATCTCTGAGAATGAAAACCTCAAGAAATTCTATGTGCTCCACAATCTGTAGAAAAATATCCAAATTCTCTGCCAGAAAAATACATGCAGAGTTATAAAGGCGCAAGTAGGTGGCATATTGCCCACAAATTGATGCAAGGTTTCGGAGGTTGCCTGTCAGAAAAGAACAGAAATGAGATTCATACAAAACATTACTCCAATCCTGAATGTACCTCATTCAATAAACAGTTATCATAATGATTCTATTTCTTATTTGTAATTATTTTAGAAAACAGAAAAGAAAAAACTATCTGTGCCATGAAGATAATTGCATGAATTGCTCTGTATTTTAAAAGAGCAATATAATATAATTTACAGGACAAGGTAATAAAATTATGGGGCCTAATCAGCCACATGTTTGTTATTGCTAACATGCAAAAGTTTCAGTATTATATTTTATGGACAGCATGTCAAAATGAAAGAGATCACCGAGAAACTTGCTAACACTTCCATTAAAAAAGGTACTTGTAGTAAATTTTGATTACCGGTATTTAAAGAGCCCCAGTCAGTCACACCTTTGCTATTGTTTACATGTGAAACTTTCAGTGTTATATTTCACATGGAGCATGTCGAAACAAAAGAGATCACTGAGAAACATGCTAAACATAATTTAAACACTTCTAGTAACATACAGGTAACTTACAGCAATGCAGTACGATTACGCTTCACTGTACAATTTCCATAGGAGGCGCGGTGGCCTAAAGGTTAGCATGCTGGACCTGGATGATCCGAGTTCGAGCCCTGGCTGGGACACTACGTTGTGTTCTTGGGTAAGGTTACCTTCACAGGTGTCCTTCAGAAAAAATTCCTGCCTAGTACGTTGTTTTCAACTGAAGGAAACTGCCACAAATTATAATTATATCAATGGAAAGATTTTGAACAGTAGAATTAAAAAAAAATCTGCTATGCTATTTGTAAAGACACCGGTAAGCAGAAAACAACAGACTGTCATTCCGCCGAATTAATAGGGCATGAACGGCAAACGCTGAGGTGAAAGCACTGCACCAGCGTACAAAGAAGTTAGTGTCTGATAGCCCGGTGCTAGTGGATTTTTCCATCGGACTAGTGGATTTTAACCTTCACTTGCCCGACGGGCAAGTGAAAGTTTTCACGAATTAATTAATTAATTTATTCATTACACTTCTGAATTTTTTCGGGCTAGTGGAAATGACCTCCGGGCTTTTACATCCTGGTTAAAACTTGCCGAAAGGGCAAGTTGGAAAACTGAACTTCCTTGTACATGTACCTGAGCAAGCATCAATCTCTCAAATTGTGTCAGGGATTTCCTGTATTCTGATTACCGGTAGTTATCTTTCTATAAAACCGTACAGTTACAGCATCAAAATTTTTGATGCGTTTGCAGCTGCCAAAAGAAAGTATCCAAAATTTTAAAAATCCCTGACACTTTTGTTCCTCAATGATTGATGAAAGTTCTGGCCGAATTTCGTTAAAATCCTTCAATTCTACACAACCAATTACCCGGTAATTCATTTAAAGAGAGAGCATTCTGGTCAAAAACAAAAGCGAGTTTTTGCTGTTCAAAGATAATTAGATTATGTTAACACATCTCACTGTTACGGAGATATATCCGTCAACAGAATGTGTCGCCAGCCAATCAGATGGCGTTCACAGCGAGCAAAATGATATTTTCGAGTGAATTCTAGGACAATATTATCGTGCGCCAGTCATGTTCTTTTTGTTCACTTGTTATTAACGCATGATACCGTATTCAAAGACATGTTTATTTGGTTTAGGTTCAATGGTGATGTCTTTGCTGTGAGGATTAAGACACCTTGCAGTTTTATTAACTTTTATTAAAAAAAACCCTTTTTTTCTAAATAACTCGTGCAGGTTTCAAGATTTTAATTTCATTTTTCGGGAAATATTAGATTTTATAGCAATCTTCCTTTTAGTGTTTTAATTTTCATCAAAAGTAGCCCTCTGAAGGTATTGTGTAACCTTAACTCGCGCAGTGCCTCTCTCCAGCCAGGTATATAAATGAGTGCTGGTGAAATAATGTAGGGGGTAACCCTGTGATGGACTAGCATCCCATCCAGGGGGAGAGTAGAAATATTCCCTGTCGCTTAATGCTACAGAAACCGGGATAAGCCCCAGCAGTATGGGCCACCTGGCACATGGCCGGCTTTACCCTTTTTTACAATTTCAATAATTTTGATGGCATCAAAAAATATAATGGCAGAGGCTGACTTAATGGCCCTTAACTTAATTCAGCAGAATCAGAACCAAAAGAATCCATGTCTAGCTGTACATATAAAAAGGTCAAGAAGAAAAAGATTGTACAACAAAAAGCACGACGTACAGTACCTTCAAAAGAACTGAAGCTTGTCTCTTCACCAGAGACATGGCGACTGTTGAGTGCATCTTGTAGGCATCTTTGGAGGTAACAAACTCGCCAACCCTCTCCTCCCTTTGAAATTGCCTTTGTCTTGAAATAGATCTCAGGCCATTTCCTCTTTCTAGGCCAGGACTCAAAGTAAAATCTCTTCCAAAGATGATCTGTTTCAATTCCTGTCAATGTTTAACAAACAACCAAACAGAGACTTATGGAAAAATCATGGGTTAAAATGTTGTTAAAGACTTTTTTCTATAAGGCAGTACTCACCCATACTTAAAAAAAATTACATGTATAATTATTAAGTATGAACAAAACTTAATATTTTATTAAACACATCTTTTTGGTGCCCTTCCGTAGCATATCAAGCAATTTTTAGACTGCTTGCAGTCTGTTTTCCTATGAAATTCAGATGGAAGAAAAGAAATCGGCTGGGGTTAAGGTGCATGATCTAAAATAAGATTAATATATACAGTGTATAGATACATGTATTACTTAAGATTAATTTGTATGTCCTACTTACCTATGGTTTGGAAAACACCGGAGAACTCAAGCCTTTCAACATCTAAAGGATGGAACTTTTCCAAAACTGGACAAATAAGGTGTCTGGGAACTTCTAAAAGTTAAAGGTGTACACAATATGTGAAGTACACCTGGAGTATTCAAGAGTATATTTCGATTTGAATAATTATGTGAGGTGCCCCTGGAGTACATGTATTCATGGGTATTAAATGTTGAATATGCGATGCACACCTAGAGTGTTTAATTTGAATAATTATGGAAAAACAGGCCAAATTCTTACAGTATTCTATTCTGCACCGCAACAATCATCGCATCACATTAAGATTGGGACAAAATTTGGCGATATGTCAAGAGTGTGCAAAACACATGGGTGGAGGGGGGGTACGGTTATACCAGCCGTATAAATGCCCTCACGAAGAGAGAGCACCCAGAACAGACTCCCAACAATAGGGTATTGACATGACTTTTTGAGGAATTGTTTATTGGCGCCCGCATAGTGACATTTGTGGCCCGAGCGCGACGCGCGAAGGTCGCAAATGACACTACAAGGTGCCATTATTATCCATATACAAGGTCAAATAACATCCTGATGACTCACAAATTTAATAATGTTTTCAAGAATACAAGTAAGAACTTACTTCGCACTGAAAATGTTATACTGTAAAAGCCGGACCGATATGTTCTGAACAGGTGCAGAACTTTGCCAATATAGCTACAAAGTCTCTGAAAATAATCGCCAATGAGTTACGAACAATGAGTTAATGAACTTACAATTTCCAGTTGATCGTCAGTGTAAAATTCCCACAGTACTTCAATCAAGGGAACGACATTTCGCTTCTTGTAAAGACAACAAGAACTTGCTTTCTTTGTTTCTTCTGGATCGTGCTCTTGCTTCTAGCCTATCTTCAAGTCTAAATGCGAACTTTTTGTCTGTATTCTTCCCATTTATAACAAGTAGGCCGGTTTTTTTCTCTGAAACCTATGCGTTTTGTGTGAAACTGAACTTCAAATCTTGCTGTTCGCTTGTACGCACCTCGATGGTTTTCCCGCTTCAAACGGTCTGAACGTAATCTGATTGGTTTAAATTCATCGCATGAACCAATCAGCTTCAGGGCCGCTGCGGCCCACACAGCGTGTGTTTTGACGATCAATTTGACCGAGTATGTGGATAATAATATTCCATAACCCTTGCTTTTCCGCAAGCATATGTTCGTATTGCCGTTGCACTGGAACAATATCAATTTATTCAATATTTGTGATCTTATATCATAATATGCGACAACGATAATTAATGCAGTGCAAATAGTATTCTATTTTGCACCGCAACAATCATTACATTGCAATAAGATTGGGGTGAAATTCAGTTCCCAAATAGAATCACCTATTAAGCTTCACTGATCAGAGGCCATCAATGGGCTCTTGATCCCCCAATACTCATATCCAAACAAAGAGATCATTGATGGTCCTCTTCGGAGGCAAGCCACGCTGTATACAGTATTAATACTGTATATCAATCACAGCATACGAAATCTCTTCCTCATCATTGAACTCCAATGGTCCCCAAAACTTCCAATACTCATAACCAAACAAAGAGACCGACCAGATGGCCGTCAGCCGTAACACTTCCCAATCTAAGCATGCTCCAATATTGCCTCGCAATTATCCCAATCCCCACTCTCAAAACTCACTCCTAAATCTGTACCCTTAAACTGCACCCTCAAGTGCATGGCATCATCAAGCCTGAAAAGTCAAGGGGCACCATGGACAAGGAGAATCAATGTTGAACCATGTCGCCAGAAACCGAGCATAATAAACATAGCTTGCCATTTACCTCAAGATCTCTAAACCTCTAGATCTCTAAACTCCAACAAAATCTCCAGTGGTATGACCTGGACAGACCCGATAATTATCCATGAGAAAAACTCTGAGACTATCACGCCAGTGCTCACCCCAACTGAGTTCCCCAAAAAGTTGACAGCCAATTGACTGACGTAGAAAACAGTTTGTATGGGGAAGGAGTCATACTCCAAACTTAGAACAAAAGATGTCTACCAAATCCTAATGAGATGAAAAGTTTACAGATTAAGATTAAGAATTCAAAATAAGATTAAGATTGGGGAAATCCACAGGGCCAGCCAGAGGTGACAGTCATGACCCAGTAGTGAAACTGGTGGGGAGGGGGTTTGTTTACTCACGCTTCGCGCATTCCTAGACAACTCGCGGATGCTTGACAAACAATCACGCAACGTTTTTTCAGATTAAAATTATTCAAAGAAGCGAGCGAATGTAGTCACGACAAAACAAGATATTCACGCACCAAAAAAAGAAAAAAACATTTTTAGAAATGTCGTTCGCAAGAGCAATTCGTTTCAAAGATGTTACATCGTAACCTGAGCTGAGGGAAGACCTTGCATTGGCAACGCATTCCTGCAATCGAAAGTCGAAGCACGTCGTAAATAAGTTCAGGGAAACGACTTGCTCAGCGATTGACAATTGTTTCACAAGATTGCGGCGATGAGAACTCGGATAAATGCAAATAATGAGCCTGCTCTTTAGTTTGAAAACTCCATTACCAATTTTTGTCTCGAAAAAGAACGTATCATGGGCCAGCCATTTGACGCGTGTTTTCGACTATGACTCGCGAGGAGGCAAGCGAGTGAAATCGCCGGGCTTCTTGCTATTCTTCACTTGTTTTCTTGTCTTATTTTTTGGTATCCACTTTAGTCTACTGGTATCGCTCGGTTCAATTCTCAATTGGAAACAAAGTGGGTAGGCAGACGAAAATCAAAAGCACAAACAAAAGCGTGCCCATGTCTGAAACTTAAAATTATGCAAATTCGAGGTCACAGTTGTCATTTGTCTTTTTTCACACTGAATGCTATTACACGTAAATTTCTCATCACCGAATACGAGCGAACACAAACGAATAAAATTGAAACCAATAATTTTCAGAGATGCAACATGTTAATGTAATGTCAAGCTTGTTTATTTCAGTTTCGTGTCGTCCGTCGAGTCGGTTAACAAAGAGCACAAAAGAACAGAAGCCTGGAGGTGACAAAAATGAATAACAAAGCCAAACGCGTTTGCTGACAAACGCGTGTACAACTGTGTTGGCAAAAGAGCACAAACGCGTTTAAACGCTGTCAAACGCGTTCGATGGTTCACTTGTTTCTGAGCGGTACTGTATGTCAAGCTCCATTGGCCCAATCAATATCATCTGGGTATCATTGGAAAGCTCTTTCCCTTCTGTAGAACTGGGATAAATGGGATTCCTATTTTGGTCAGAGCTGATGATGTCAGAAGCGGAACAAAGGTCAAGGCCTGTCATGGCTGGTTACGGCCGGTTTAGGAGTCAATGGGTTAATGAGGTGTCCAACCCGTTCCATATATCAGCGCTAAAATTTACTGCTGACCCCATCTTCTAGTGGCACTGGATTTACGAATGTCATTTCTCGATCTTGTGTAGTAACTATGAAAATCACCATTGAATGTACTGTAACAGTGAAAGAGTGACAGAAATAGTTGTTAATTAATTTATACATAAAAATAGCATGATATGCAAATTTTGATGAAATAGGGTTGGCACAATGGAGACGTCAATCAAACAAGTCAACCTCCTGGATCAATCAGACCAACAAGGCGCGTAACGTCAAGTTGGCTTTAACCATCTCATTTTCAACAAGCGCAAGTGGAATAATTGTTTTATTAAAAACGCCCAAAAAATATTGTACAAACATTGAGAAAAATGCATTCTTTTACGCGTACACCCACCATATTTGTATGTCAATGGTATATGTGCTCATATACCATTGCCTCTAAACCAATCAAAGCTCAGGAAATGCAATATACCATAGCTAGTTTTTAATAATACAGTATACAATATACCGAGCAAATACAGTGCTCATACAGTGATAAATCACCCTGTAGTAAAGAACGGAGGAGCAAGAATAATACGACAAAAAGGGACATACCTAATAACTGCTCAGGTTTCCAGCGGCTGCTATTCGCTCCTACGACTTTCACGCATAAATCCTCAAGCCTTGGAAATAAAATATGTCTTGCAAGTTCGTCCGCCATATTGGATAATTTGCAAAGGAGACTGGGAACTGAAATCTTCGAGTCTCAGTGCATTCCATTCTCGTCCCCATAGCCCTTTTCGTTTCTCTTAGCCGGCAGGGCCTGTGCACGACTTGTTTCTCGTGCACAGGCCCAGCCAGCTAAGAGGGACAAGCGGCTCTGGGGACGAGAATGTCTCTATGCTTGTATAGGATTGTGGGATATTACAAAACGAAGCACGCGCACTGCATCGCAACATGTTCTTATTGTGCGATTGTGCGAGGGCCGTGGCCGAGGACCGAAACGGAGGACCAAATACGTTTACCGTCCGGTCCGACCTAACGCAGTCAATAAGCATTTATCATAGGACCACCGAGCACCGAGGCATGCAGTCTGTTTCGCGAGCATTTAAGCGCATATGCGTACGGGGAATTTGTTTTGCCCAAAACACTCTCCCAAGTTACCTTGCCCAAATTTCCCTTGCTGCTTGCTGATTGGTTCTCCGACTGTTTTCTATTCGCCGATAGAAAACAGTCGGCGATCCAATCAGATTCAAGGTTTTCCAATAGAACACAGCTGAGTTTCTACTAACAACAATTAGCCCACCGCGCCTCCCACGACATCAATCACCTCTGAAATCGTGGAATAAACGTGTCGCAGATCGTCGCAGATAGCTTGTCAACATTGCACAGACAGAATCTGTCTTTCTCTGGATATCAGCAGGTATCAGAGGTTCTCTCACGGGCGCAGTGAATACTTCGCTTCGGCCGGCCGCCGATTGAAGACTTGAATTTGTCTGGGCAATATGGAATAAACTTAGCAAATGATGCCATCATCCGATTAGGGAAATTCTGGCCTGAACTGCTGCACCTGGGTTTAGTGGCATGGCTGGCTGACTCGCAGGACGTAACAGGGCTCTTAGAGAAAGGGGCCTTGACTTCATACTCCCTAGAGTAAAAACGGAACGATTCAAACGGGCCTTTGTAAATAGATGTCTTTTTAAATTTATTTCTTAATATCTTTCTTGTAATATATATGATAGGTTAGCTTAGTTCGTTGTTGATTGTTAAGTCACACGTATCTTGTGACTGATTTCTTAATAAAGACTTCTACTACTACTACTACTACTACTACTACTACTACTTCTTCTGCTAGGACGCGCGGCTTTTCTAAAGGTTTCGCTACGCTGTTCAGTACCTTTAATTAATGCAAAAGCCAGTCATTATCACTATCCTACTCTTTAAGCTTTGTTTTGCACCCTTATGTTGGCTTCTCTTTTCAGACAGGATAAAGTTCAACAAATGCAAAGCTTTTAACTTTTAATAAGAACCCTTATGTAAGTGCCCAATGTGCTCATGCGGACCGTACACTACTCGATTAAGGTGGCACCTGTAGTTAGCCGGGCTAACTACAGTTTTGAGGGGTTAAAAGGGCTCAACTTTAAAATCTTTTATAAAATGTTCAAATATGTTTTATCTTTCTCTTTTTAGTGGTTTGTACAGGCTACGACAATTAAATGTAACATTTGAACAATACAAATGCAGATAAACAGTCAAAATGAACGACGGAGTGCTTAACAGTGGACTAGGCACTATCAGTTCCAACGGCGTTTGATTTTTCTCAAAATCTACAGGTATGACTCTACCGCAAAATTTTACAAATTAAAACTTAGCATTAATTAAACATTCATGCAAAATAAAATTAAAATTTGTAAGACAGACTTTTTGCAAAATAGGAAAATGCCCTTTTAAAAGAATAGCTCAAACTCCATTTTCTTAGAATTTTGGTTGTGGATGTGATTCATACACATAAATAAGGGCGGACCGTTAGAAAAGTGATGGAGGGGGGGGGGGGGGGGGTAAGGAAAAAACAAAACAATTCATGCAAGGGAAAATGCCAAGAAAAAAAATTCTGGCAAAGAAGAAAGTAAAGAAAAAAGATTCATGCAGAAGGAAGGTCCAATTGTGACTTTTATTCAGATAAAATTTGCCAGTGTCTATTAAAAATAACTCGTATTCAAAATATTCTTGGGGCCTTGTATATTATTATTAATACATAAAGACATCTAATGGTGTGAAGTGTCTTCCTCACACTGCATGAAATGACAAATATACGGTCACATAAATAAACTCATACTACAATAGCCAGAAATGTCATTCAGAAAAATCAATCAATCGAAGAAGAAATCAATTGAAAGGAGACAATTAGGACCTTGTTTTTGTTTCAAATTGCAGCTAGTGTACCTACATTATACACTGTGTAGTGTATTATAATGAAAATAATAAAATAAAATTTGTTATAAATAAATATTAGAATTTGGTATCTTTATAAGTATTTTTGGAGTGTGGTATCATTATGATGGGCTGTGGGAGAGGAATTCCAGAGGGCAGGGACTGGAAAAATGCACAGGGAAACCGTCCACTCCAAGTGGCTTCCTCCTCTCTCACTGTGTGTACACTTTGGAAAAGATTTTGCATTAAAAAGTGGCCTGTATCCTTTGATCTGTTGTGAGTGTAGAATAAGTTATAAAGCACAAAAACATAGATAATGAATCAAGATTTCACTGTTCAAAAAAAGCAATATTTGTATGAAAAAAATCGTGCAGAGGGTGTCACCTGAAAAAAAATTCCTGCACAAGCAATGAGCGAAAAAAAATCGTGCAAGCTGAAAATTCCCCATCTCCCCCCCCCCCACCCCATCACTTTTCTAATGGTCCGTCCCTAAATTGTGAAAGTTTCAACTTCGGTTGTACGATAGGCTTTCGAGAAAACAAAAAAACAGGTTTTTACAACCTTGGAAGAGAATTGAATTGGGCATGGCCTTCTATTTTAGTGCGCTTTTAGGCATTCTCGTCCCCAGAGGCCGCGATTCGTTTGGTCAGCACCAAGGAATCGAGACCTCTGGCCGCAACCAAATTGTGAGCATGCGTAGGGAACTAGTTTTGTAGCTTTCAGCCAATCAGATTTGTCAGATTTGACCTTGCGCATGCGCAGAGTGACGGGAAGTACGTCAATCGCGGACTTCCGGTGTTGGACCTTCCCAGAGGTCGCGATTCTTGGTGCTGACCAAAAGGATAGCGGCCTCTGGGGACGAGAATGGCTTTCAGGAAACACAAAATTAAAACTTCTCTGCTGGTTGTTTATCTAACTTTGTTATCATATTTTACCTGTCCGAGATTTAATTAAGCACATGTTTGAAAGTATATTGATTTTTTCTTGCACAGCAAGTTGGTTTAAAGCGATAAAATTACTGAAACGTGTTTTGTTTCATTTCCGAGTCGCTAACGCAATTTTCATCCGCGCTTGTTTAAAATCACGTACGTATTTAAACGTGTGCTCACAAACATCGTCCCCAGATGATTGCTTCTTTTGGCAGCACCAAAAATCGAGACCTCTTGGCCAGACTGAAAGCCCACCAAAAAGACGGCTAAATCTGATTGGCTGTTGTTGGAACATAAGTTATGGAGTTTCGCAACGTCTCACTCTGTAGCACTTTTATACCTGATTGGCTGCTAATCCTTTACGGTAATTAACACTACAGTACTGTCATAGCGAACATTGGCTGTCGCAGGCAGCCTGAGGATTAGCAACTAAGAAGACATGAATTCTTCATTTCATTTAAAGTTCTTTCTGTTGGAGCTATGTGTCTTCCTCACTGTCAAAGCATTTCTTCCAAGAATTAACTTGGCATCGAGAGAATCGAAAACGATGGATCACACGCTGATTACAAGGAACGGATTGCTGAAGACATTAATATACTTTTTCAACAACAATCCGCAATATTTGAGGAATGAAACCTTGACGGGCTTTCTTTATGATATCCTTCCTGAATTGTCAGAGAAACCAAAGGCGGCAAAAACTGCCATTGACACAATCTCTCCACAGATGAAGTTCATCAACGCTATGAACGAGATTCAGAGTGCCAATGCAGAAGTCGATTCTTCTCCAATGAACCGCTCGGCGACTGCGCATTTTGATGGCGAACAGTTTCAACAGGGATTAAAACGGCTTATACGATTGCGCCAAGAACTTATCACATCGCTTCTGACCGGTGATAAATTGCAGCATGCACGAAACTTGGCAGGGAGGGCTTTGCACACTTTGCAGGATTTCTACAGTCGCTCCAACTGGATAGAGCTTGGAAATTCAGGACCGCTTGATGTTCTGGCCAAACCCGGAAGTGGCATAACGAAGGAGATTGTTGCAGGGGAGACGGAAGCAACATGTAGAAGCTGCCTTTCGGAACAAGGACCTAATCAGTCTACTGACAAGTGTGCAACAAATTTGATCACGATGAAACTCACAAGCGGCTACCGCTCAGGACAGGACATCAAGAAGCCGGTGGACATGGGAAAATGCAGTCATGGTGGAAAAACGGATGAAAGCCGCTTTAAGCCAGCAACGGGAGGAATTAACAAAGATTCCAGTTCAAGACACGAATCACCGCATGCGAGGTAAGCGAGAAAAAGATGGAATTTCTTTCATCAGTGGCAAAACGAAAAACAAAACAAAAAAACGGTTTCCAGCATGTTTATGTTTAAACAGTTACTTGATCTTCTTCATCAGCTATTCGTAGTAAAAAGATACTATATGGAAGCGAAAGTTCAAAGTTTTCACGACAGGAAGTGATGCAAAGCACTCATGCATTTAGCTTGATTCAATTCAGTAGTCATACCATGCCTTTGTTCTCGGCCTTTGTAACATAAGCGCCTTATTTTGAGACAGCGTCTGCGTTTGCTTAAAGCAGGTCATATCGAGACCTTTCACACTATTTTTAGTGACTCGCACCTTTTGTATACTGTTAATTACATTTAAGGATGGACTGGAAATTTATGTATTTTTGGTTAAATAAGAAAATAAGCTATACATGCCTCACACTGCTTCTGTTGTAGTTAGTTAAGGGCTTTTGTTATAAGCACCAGTCAATCAGTATGTAAGAGGTTCATTCCAGTGTAAGAAAAGTTTGAATGGGTGCAAAAACAGCGCCTAACAGTCCTCGGAAAACCCAGTTTCTACCTGTCTAAAGAGAGCCAGCAATATATCAATCAATCCATTTTCCGTCGTTTGTAGCCTCCATAAAATTGCCGCTGACATCGCTGTCGAAGCTACCTACTTGTTTCTTCATGATGTTCGGTCGACAGTTGGCGACGACAATTTCGCCAGATTTTTGAATCTGAAGTCCGAAAACAGCATGGCTTTGGTGATAGATGTGTCAGGGAGCATGAGTGGTGAGTAACTGCGATGTTTTTTGCGCGCACCTTTGTCGGAAGTGTTAGCTAATGCAGTCTTAATTAATTTAAGGGAGTCTGACTTGTGTGTTGAATCAGTAGGCACGTAAGGTTAAGGCTGCATACGAGCCAAGTGGCCCGTCAGGCCGGGGCGTATCCTGGTTTCCTTAGCATGAAGCAACTAGGAGAGTCCTAGGGGTATTTCTACTCCACCTGGATGAGATGATAGTTCCTCTATGAAGCGTGTGATGCGAGGGCTGCCTAAACTCCAAACGCATTTGCAGGGGACACCGAAATAGATAGAAGTGGTGCCTTTGGCATGTCAATATGGAAATTGTACAAATATAAACCTTTTCTGTAGTTGAAGTGTTTCTGTATTTTTGGTTTATTTTATATCAGAGACTCACTGTAACAATGTGTTTCTAACACATGTTATATTACAGCTCTTGAGGCCTTCCTATTAGTTTTCCGGACCAAGCGTCTATAAAATAAATAAAAGAAATGGAAAGAAACAACAAGAAAACGTTCATAATGTCGATAAAGTGAGCAATGCTCCGATCGCAGTGAATTTCCAATATAAACAATTGGCGATGATCATTTCTCACTTTCAGTGTTGACAATTATCAGCCAAAGAGTAAAATCGATTCATGACGAAGAGATCATTCAACCATTGCTGGGAATTATGTATAATCACGCACACTTCTCCTTGTCTGTTTTCACATTAGATGAAATCGATGACGTAAAGAACATTTCCATCAACTTTGTTAGTGAAACGTTGAAGAAGAAAGGGACATCCTTCACCTACATTCTTGTGCCGTTTAACGATCCAGGTAGGTGCCAGGTAGAAAATACTGAAAAATTCTGAATGCTGTCATGCTGTGACGTCACTGCACTTGCGCAATTTTCTGTGCAATATAGAAGTTCGCAATCTCGTCCCCAGAGTCTGCGGAACGGAAAAAAAAAGAGACTTCCGTCTTTTCATGACCGCTGGTCAAGGGAACGTGGACTCTGGGGACAAAGGCTTAGGTTAAACTTTCGTATTATTATATGGCCGCATCTCACGTGGACTGGAAACTGGCGAATTCACGAATTTGATTGGCTAAAATCGATATTGACCGCGGTCTAGATTTTCCCATCTAGACCGGCATCTAGACCGGTTGCTTTTTGGGGTCAGAAAGTTAAAAACAAAACAGGAACACATTGTCTCCTTTTTGCCGAAAAATACTAAATGGAAAATTTAAAAAGCTTGGACAGAACGTTAAGACATTGTGTGACAGAACGTTACGCAAATTCAAGTTTCCGTTTGGCCATATAATAAACATCTTATTAACCGAGCTTAGTCGGTCTGCATGGGAGAATCTTGACCTGCGTTCGGTCTGCACTCACGACCTCGGTCAAGATTCTCCCATATAGACCTCCCGCTCGGTTAATAAGAGCTAATTATTAACTTGAAGGATTTTATCGGCATGTTGTGACGTCACTGCACCACGAAATTGGCCATTTCCGAGTTCCCTTTTCCTTCTGTTTCAAAACGAGTCTAAGTGCAAAACTATTCATATGGAAATAAGTTGTTTTGCATGAGAATGAAGATGCAGGTAAAACACGTTTTCATCTGAGAGCTTTCGCACTTGGGAACTCGTTTTGACACTGAGGAAAAAGAGAACTCGGAAAATGGCCTATTTTTCATGTATTACAGAAGTTCGCGAGTACTTGAGTAAATCTATCGTATCGATAAATGGGACGATTTTGTCAGTTTCCCGCGAAATACACACTGAAGTCTAACAAAAGCAACTCAGGGAAATTAAGGCATGGGTCGACAGTCACTTTCTATCCAAAAAGTGAGGGGGTGGTCTAAGTTCTGAGGTTTCTTTTTTTAACAACCCAATTGTTGTTGACAAACAGGTTCCACCAAAGTGATTAGCTTTGACATGTCAAGGGAATGCAAATTTGGTCACGTGACTTGGTACGGCCAAAAAAATTACGAAAATCTTTAAACGAGAATGGGAACAGTTTATAGTAAGAGTAATTCAACTGAACTTCTCAAACTCATTAATAATTCATCACGTTAAAACAAAGGAAATCAGAACCGTAACCGTGGTTTGGAAATGTGATCTTAATTAGCATAGATTTTTACGATTTTATTTCTTCGTTTTCTCCGTACCTCTAGTTTCCATTGAGAAGATATATCAAACACTCAAGACAGTGTTTCATCAAATTTCCGAACACCTCGAAGTTCGTCAAAAATACTCCGCTGCGCGTCGTATTTTCAACTCTCTCCTCGGTGTTTGGAAATGTGATGAAACACTGTCTCTCGTGTTTGATATATTACTGGTACAAGACAAGTCCTTATGGCAACAGAAAGGAAACTGTGCTGAAAATAAACGGCTTTTTCTACTAGTACCCAGCTCCCGATGAAAGTGATTTGCCTTTTTATTGTTTTTTTAATATGTTAACATTTCCAAGCACAGACACGATGAACCTAATCGCCTTTAAGGTTGCCTACTACAGCTTTGAGGTAGATGAGCCCAACTTTTAACTCGTTATTCCCATGGAATAAAGCTACAGAACTTAAGCCATCCCTTTCGTAACTAGGGCCCCAAAACTGGGCTACATGCCAAATTTCAGCCGGCCCTAGTCGAAAAATACAGAATATTCCACTTAAAGTTTTGAAGCTAATAGCAATTTTAAGGAAGTAAGAAAAGTGTTCCCATTTTACTTACGATAGATTTTGTCCTTGACAGGCCACTTGGTCTGATTTGCATATTTAGACATGCCAAAATAACAGCGATTGATAATCCATTGGCCCAGCAAAGTTTCTTGCTGATACCACTAAAGCTTTAAAAGATACACTACACCCTCGAGAAAACAAAATCCTTCAAGACATGGAGCCATTCGGTAAACATCCATTTCAGGCCAAGTGGTAAACATCGACCGCTACCACCACCATCACCAGAAACAACAAGCAACAGCAGCAACAAAAACAACTACCGACATCACCAACAACAGTGACAACAACAAAGATACCAGAAATCCTTATCCACATTTACCATTTATAATTATCTTTTAAAACTCCAATTGTAAAGCGCTGTCTGACATTTGCAGACTGCAGACTGCAGACTGCAGACCGCAGACTGCAGACTGCAGACCGTAGACTGCAGACTGTAAATTGATTAACACTGAAAATATTCTAATAAAGGTGACGTCATCAAAAATATTACCTTGTTTCCAGTCTCCTAAAAAAGGAACCTGGGAAGAGGGTTGATATTTCCCGCGCAAAATTATATCAGCCTCGTTCCCAATATTCTTTTTGTCACCGCGATGGCGTCAGATTCCAGGTAGGATTCTTTCTTCTTCTTAGGTTATTATTGTTTGATTTCCTTCACTTCGTGTAGCCAGCAAGTACGACCCAAGTACTTGTGTGAATAGCAGTTTTCAATGAAGAAAGTATCATAATTAAAACACACATAATTAAAACACATAATTAAAACCGCTTCTTCATGCATGTCCCGCCTCGGTCAAATAAACCGCGTCAAGCATGTTTTTGACAAACGTACACTCCTGATGATTATTAACTCTTTAGTTTTTAGTAAATTATTTTATTGTTCTAATGTATGGGCAAACACATCGAAGTGTAACATTAACAAACTGCAGGCTGTGCAAAACTTCGCTTGCCGCATTGTGAGCGGTGCGCGCAAATATGGCCATATTACGCCCATTCGTAAAGAGCTCAATTGGCTACCTGTAGCAAACCAGCTATATTACCGAAGCGCCACAATGGCCTTTAAATGTATGACAGGCCACGCCCCTGAATACCTGTCTTCAAAATTTTTAAAGCGAGCCGAGGTGAGCGGTCATAGCACCAGAAACTCACAATTGTTAAACATCCCACTTTTTAAAACCGCTACCGGCCAAAGAACCTTTCATTATAGAATAGTTAATTTATGGAATTCTTTAGATTATTCTCTTAAACTGTGTGATTCAGTCACTGTTTTTAAAAATCGCCTGAGGACTAAACTACTTAAAGAATTGTAATTTTTATATTTATATATATTTTTATAATCTTTTTAGAACCTTATTTTATTCATTCTTAATTTTAATTGTAAATAGGAATATATATATTTTTTAATATTGTCTTTGAAAAGCCCCCTTGGGGAAAGTCAATAAAGTATGTATGTATCTACACGTACGCAAGCGACTCGGCACAGGAAGCGAATATTGGTATATACGGTTCGTCGAAAAAGTAAAAAGTAAAAAGTGCTCAGACCAGGCCAAGAATTGTTTGGCCCGCCAAAGAACATTATCTACAGCCCGAAATAATCCTTAAATGTTTTGATCTCACACTGAACACGTACATCACTTTCTCCGCCTCATACTATGAAAATCACTAGAGTGGTAAAGAGGGGGTTGAATAGGTTCGCGGATCAACGGATTTAGCCTTAAAAAGCACACGGATTGCGGATTTCAACGAAAAATTAAGCGGATTCGTGGATTTCAAAAATGCAGTGGATAACGGATTAGATGATAATTTTAGCTCGGATTCCGGACTCTTCATGCTATGAAGCTCGGGTCATGGCCTTGGCGTATCTTCAGTCTTGGTCGCAGTGCCATCATTTTGTCCATTTTCTTTTCGGACGAGACTCAAATGCAAACCACCGCTTTACTTTACAACTGCTGGGAAAAGGAGCAATGCAACGAAAGCTCTTGAAACATTGGCATCCAAAACAATATCTACTGTCCTTTCAGTGAAACTATCAAACAAAAAGTTTTAAAGGAATGTGGATGAGGATTTAAGGACGTTCGCGACAATTGTTTCTGCGCACGGAATTCGTCACTTTACGTCATCCATCGAGCGCGCGCGCTGAGAAAAAACAAAGGGCCAGAAGCCGTTTCGTAACTTTGCTGGTAGTTAACTTTCTTAAATGGTCGGTGACCCCAACTTTTTTTTCCATGAACAATTCTCGACATATTGTCAAAAAATGAACAAAAAATCAATGTGGGAAGTTTAACAATTTTCAAGTTTTCTGCCCACAGGACATCGAATCCTGCCATCTTGCGGCTGTTAGGCGAGTGCAAATGTGGTCGCTAAATGCGAATTTTTTTTTTAAGGAGCCACACAAATTGAATAAATTCACTTTATGGGTCCATTTAAACAACATCTGGCAGATACACGTTCATTTCAAAGATTTATTTACAATATTTTTAATCTTACAGACACTGTAGCCGTATTCGCTAACGAAGCGCGATTTTTCAGATTTAGGTGTTCTTCTGGGCATGTTATCTCCAAAACAAAGTCGGTGACCCCCAATTTTTTTACATTTCTGACATCAGTTACTCATTATCTTTCAGTGGTGAGATTTTCAGAAAAAAATCAATGGTAGAAAATTTTTGCGCGAACGTCCTTAAACAGAAATAGTGGCGGATTGACGGATTTGGCCAAAAAATAGCGCGGATTGGCGGATTCGCATACCCCTATTCACCCCCTCGGTAAAATGCAGTCGCTAAATTTCGTCTCGCACTGCGCCAATCTCGATCACGTGAGTTAAAAAATTTTATCACGTGGACACTGTTTATTTATCGAAAAGCAAACAGAAAGCTTCGTGACTTTCGGATACTCTTTGCTGCAAAACAGTATGAAATCCATTAAAATGAAAGAAAAGGTGTCTTTCTTTCATCCTGAATACATCCCGTGAGTTTTCCGACTCTGTTTGCTTGATAGCGTCATTATTGTTGTGACAAATTCTGGAAAAACGATGTTCACATGACCATGAAGCGACCGTTAAAATCACATCATCGCTGACAGGACGCTCGCAAACACAAAACAACGTGACAATTTTTTTTCAGATCACTTGTTAAGAATCGAACTACTTCGAATTCAATTTTTTAACCGCAGCTTTTCCTCTCTAGTGATTTTGATAGTATTTAAGAATTACATTACTAACCGATAGTGAAGGTCACGTTTGTACAGTCAGTGAACCATGAAAACAACCATACAATGAAAACAGAAGTCATCTCAAACAAAATACCTGTACTTTATCATATGACCCGTACGGTCCCGCTCGCTTTTTCCTTGGAAAACCATGTGGAAAAAGTCCCGTTTGAGGGCCGTACGCCTTCATCTAGCAGGGCCGGAAAAATGCGTGCGGCCCCACTAGAAAAGCATTCGGCCTCGCGACTGCCGTGAGATGCAATTTGAACTAAAATGGAGAGTTAATGCAACATCTTCGAAGAACAATCGAATTCAAGAACTAAGCAGCAACAGTAGACGCCTAGAATTCTCAAAGAAAAATCTTCAGCTAGCCACATTTTCAACGATTTGGAGCTGACATGGTGCTAAAATTAATCCTCTCGTTCAAACCAAGTATGAATTTCGGCTCTGGTAACTAAAGAAACGTCGGTACGTGTTGTTCAATTCAGATTTCGCTGAGACGAGCATGGTTATCAGAAACGTCCTGGAAATCCTTTTTCGTAGACCTTGAAACGCTGTTTTGGAAAGTTCTGCTAACTCCAATGAAGCACGAGGTGTGTGGATTGAAATGTCCTCGAAACTTAGCAGAAAAACCCAAAGATTTGGCCTTAGTTTTCACAGAAGTTTGAATATTTTGCACATACTCCGAAACTCGCGTGCACTTCAATGGCTTTCCCACAAGTACCATTGGCTTTCCAAAATGCACGCGAAACAGACTGCCGCGTTTGGGCGAGAAAACCATAAAAAAATTAGTGGTCATATAATAAACTTCTTGTTGACTGAGTTGGGTCGTGCCGGACGGGAAAATATTTGGCTCTCGGCCAGGACGCACAGACCTCGCTGCGCTCGGTCCGTACGTCCCGGCCTCGAGCCAAATATTTTCCCGTCCGGCCCTCCCACTCAGTCAATAAGTACATAGTATGTTAGAGCCAATACCTAATGCTGGCTCCTTCCATATTAATTTGAAGGCTTGCTCCGTGTTAAGTCTTACATGAAATGATTCTTAGAGCAGTGTTTCTCGCGGCCCAAGCAGATAACGTCGATAAAGCACGGTTTCTCGTTAATTGGATTTAGTACATTGTTTCCACGATATAAGTACGTCGGATAGTGCATTTCCGATGTTTTTCAACATTCCGTCGACGAACCGTATATACCAATATTCGCTTCCTGTGCCGAGTCGCTTGCGTACGTGTACAATAACCCATTGTATCCGATACTTTCTTCATTGAAACTGCTACTCACCCAAGTACTTGGGTCGTACTTGCTGGCTACATGAAGTGAAGGAAATCAAACAATAATAACCTAAGAAGAAGAAAGAATCCTACCTGGAATCTGACGCCATCGCGGTGACAAAAAGAATATTGGGAACGAAGCTGATATAATTTTGCGCGGGAAATATCAACCCTCTTCCCAGGCTCCTTTTTTAGGAGACTGGGAACAAGGCAATGTTTTTGATGACGTCACCTTTATTAGAATATTTTCAGTGTTGGTCAATTTACAGTGTGCAGTCTGCGGTCTGCAAATGTCAGACACCGATTGTAAAGTAGCTCAGGACATCCTGTCCTTGTACTTTGACAGAAGCTCGGGGTAACTCCTTTATCAACAGTAAACCAGATGCCATTTTTTCTTTCTGTTTTGTTGTAGACGTAGGACCCGTAACGGTGACGAACAACGCACAAGAAGTGATCGAAGCAGTTAACAACCTAACCGCAAATGGTGGAGGGGACTGCCCAGAGCTAGGCATGACGGGTCTTTACCAGGCTCTTCTCCACTGCTTGCCGGAGAGCAACATTTATTACTTCTCTGATGCTGACGCCAAAGATGAAGGGCGAAGAAACGAAGTCGAATCTCTCGCTAAGGATAAGAAAGTTACGCTTGATTTCATAATTTCTGGTAAATGCAGCCGTCGGCGTAGACGCGACATGTCGCTAAGTCACACCGAGCATTCAGCGGTTCACCGAACCAGGAGAAGTCCCCAAGGGCAAGCATTGTACCAGGCTCTCGCCACCGAAACTGGAGGACAAGTACTGGAAACTAGTAAGGCCCAAGTAGCTGATGTTGTCAAGGTGATCGATCCCGTTCGTAGCTCTTCAGACACGTCTGTGGATCTAAAGGAAGTTGGATTGCTGAACGTTAAGGAATCCAGAGTACAATACTTCAGTGGGGTCACTTATTTTATGGATGTTGACAGCACGCTGGAAAATATAGTTCTCATACTAACAGCAGCAAGTTCACCTAGATTAGAAATCACAAGCGTTGAAGGTAATAGGGAAAAGTGGTGCTTGACATACCTAATTTTTGAATTAAGCGGTGATGCTTCCCTGAGCGATAATGCTTGCTACTGACTACAATGACGAACATAGGAAACTTCAGTGTTCCTATTTCTACCCACCTGCACAAGTGTAAGACGCCATTAAACTCCCTGTTTTATAGCAATAGAAACCAATAATAATTTTTCGATGAAGTGCCCTTCCCCCCCTGCACCTCATTCAAAAATTACTTTCTTTCGACAAGCTTACTAAGGAGAAGTTGCACTGATTCTTTGTTTTGGTAGGAAACTTAACAGCGAACAAAAAAATTCTAAGCACTTCCAGTAAACTTCTCATGATGGAAGTCACTAATCTGGTCAGCGGCTCATTGGAACTAAATGTTTCCTGTTATGGTCCGTGCTCACTACAAGTGACTGGTTCCAGTCCTATCGACTTTACATACCAACTCTTGGACGTGGAGGACATGGAGCGAGGGACCACAAGGCGCGTTGTTGGCAATCCTTTGAGAGGTACGGCAATGAGTTGATGGCAAAATTGACACTTTATTACGTTTTGATCCTGACTGACACAGCAATACTACGGATTTGGCACTACCATCATACACACTTACAGGAAGTTGCTTTTAGTGTATCCGAATCACGACACATTTGCGTGCGGTCGGTCGGTCGGTCAGTCAGTCACCAATTTGATCTCAGGGGCACTTTGACAAAGATTTGTTAAAAAGAGGGTTGGTGGGGAAAACAAATGGGCCAATAATTGATGTGAAAGCTACCTTCCTAATCGCTGTTTTCTTAACTCATTGCAGGACAAATGTTGTTGCTAACTTTGAACTTTGTTGGTCAAGACATTGACGCTGTCAGCAATTTAACTCTTGTCGGAGTTGATGGAACAGACCTCGAAACCTTCAACATTACACAAGGAGAAGGATTTTACCAGGATTTCTATTACGTCGCGTTTATTCCTTCCGCAGATAAATTCCGACTTAAAGTTACAGGATTTGACACGACTGGAGCTCGCTTTCAGCGCCTTAAACCAACTTTGTTCACTCTTGGCGAAGTAAAAATTTCCCAAAATGTTGGCAACGGCAACAATTCGAACTCTATTTTCCCAGGCGAAACCTTAGAACTGGAAATCAATGTAGAAAACTCTGGGGACCTGCAGACGTTATATTTCAATGCATCAGATGACCTGAACTACGTTCACAGTATCAACCCAAAGCAAGCCACCTTGGGAAAGAATGGCACGCTAACTCTTCGAGTTACTCTACTTGCTCCAAGTCACGCAGCCTATGGCGTGACAAGCACTATCACGGTATTCGCATCCCAGAATTCGGGCTTCACCCAGCTTGTTAATTTCATGGTCTTATTTGTTTCTGTGGCTTCAAAGGTGAGTAACTGGACTAAACTGAAAGAAAAAATACGTAAAGACGGAAGCACCCTTATATATGACTATTTGTAAAATATGCAAAAGACGCCACAATGCCCGATGAAAGTATTATAATACCACTTTTATTACAGTAAATGGTTTGAACCCGGGGTAAAAGTCGATCGTGTAGTTTGATCGTCTATGCAAAATTTTGGGGGGTAAAAGAGGTGTATTATGGGATTTGTGCAAGTAGAGAACAAGACAAAGATAAAACCGCATTTCTGAACATTTTACCGAAGAGTTAAAAGTTTGACACCCTCTCAAACTGTAGTAAGCCACCTTAATTACAAGAATTAAGAATTTTTAGATTGATAAAAGGGGTTTAAAAAATTCTGAAAAACATTCACCTACCAATGACCAAGCATGATAAGCTATGATAGAAGACTCGATTCAAGTGGGTGATGAATATGAATGAGTACTTTAAATGAAAGTTGTAATAGAAGATCAGTCTTGTGTTGAATATTTACAGATGAAAGGGAAAATTGCTTAAATTAGAAATTCACTGCGATGGTCATTTCTCACTTTGATTTTACTACTATACATCAACAGGATGCAGACCTTTCTCCACCATCGTGTAACGTAACAGACCAGAGTGGATCATGCGCAAGAGTACACGGGCGTCCAGAGTGCGTGTCAAGCGCGTGGTTCGTGCATGTCACTTTCACTGACGTCGGTGAAGGACTCTTGTCTATTACTACCCGGGAAAATAGCAATGGAACTCTCGTTGGTGAGCAAAATACGTTAATTAGGTCCTCTCAACCCGCACCTCCCAAAAGATTGATTGAAATGCTCACTCCGGTGCTCTTTAATCTTCGTAGATTGTACATGTAGGTCATCCAGGTTCTAGCCTGCGAGCAAGCTCTCTATTTGGGTCTCACGCGAGATTTAGAGCGGTCTCATGCGAGATTTATTTTTGTCGTACACAGTATCCCATCAATCGGCAGAGCAATTTTCTTTCAGTCTGCCTCGATTTGTAATAAGTTAGTTTCAGACGTTTTGGCCAGTAAACACTAAAAGGGGTTGCTGATATCTTAAGTTGAAATGACCAGTGAAAGCTTAATTTCAGCAACGGCCTCAAATATTTTCGCTTGTTTACCTCCTTTGTTTAGTTAATGGGTCCGTTTTTATTCTTGTACAGTCGCAGCTTTCAACAAAGGTGCAGTCAACACGTCCATCGCAGCATCATTCACATCCAACTGTTGCCATCCCAAAGTAATTTTCGCAGGTCTCGACCTCGCAGGAAACATGGGAACTTGTTCCGTGAGCCTTGTTCCCGATATTGTGTCCTTTCGTGCCGAACCAAATACCACAGATGTGTCCCTGCGTCCAGGGGAGACCACAAAGGTTCCGTTTACGCTCTTCAACCTCGGCTCCAAAGGGTCCTTTTGGTTGCATGTGACTAAAACGTCATCACTCATCAGTTACGTTATTCCTTTTAGCCTCGCTCTCGATACAAATGCAACTGCTGCTGGTCACGTGGTTATTGCGTCACGCGGTGATATCAGCGAACTGGAAAAGTTGGCCGTAAAAGCTGTATCGCAATCAGAGACTGTGAACATCAAAGAGGTCACACTATTTGAAATTCAGGTCTCTGTATTTTCTGAGGCGCCACCTACTACGCCAGCTGTGAAACATGTACGTTTAGAAGCGGCTGTAACAAGCAATCATCTGTCAATAAGACCAGGGGAAAGTTTAGAGGTTAACTTTACAGTGACGAATATGGTAGCGGTTGAAACTTTCACTTTTAAGGTAACTTTTATTGCTGGTTTTCTTGTCGAATTAAAATTATAATGAATTGTATCAGTTTAGAAAATGACCTTACTATGAAATAATTCATTTCTATTAGTCTGGCAGCTTAATCCTAGACCTATACTAGTGCTGAGAAAAGTACACCTTCATTGTATACATTGTATTCTTATTCCGAAATACAGAAAATAAACAATTATTCCACCAGCGCCCGCTGGCTATGAGATGGTGGATAGCCAGCGAGGATCGTAGCGCCGAGTTGGCTATAATCATCCCATATCCAACAAGCGCGAATGGGATAAACTGTTTTGTTAAAATCACCCGCAAATCGTAGATAAATCTTCAACATTGAATGTAAGCTCCTGTTTCATTTTGAGCTGACCCGCACGCTTACCATGAATTATTTGTAGAGCATGGTATAATTGCTCTTATTAAAAACTAGCTATGGTATATTGCATTTCCTGAGTTTTGATTGGTTTAGAGGCAATTGCATATGAGCTCATATACCATCGACCTAAAATTATGGTAGGTGTACGCGTAAAAGAATACATTTTTCGCAATGTTTGAACAACATTTTTTGGGCGTTTTTAATAAAACAATTATTCCACTTGCGCTTGTTGGATATGAGATGGTTATAGCCAACTCGGCACTAGGCGCCTCGTTGGCTATCTACCATCTCATATCCAACGCGCGCTCGTGGAATAATTAAATATCCCATGATGGCTAAGCCAATGAAAACTCTTGAATTACATTATCCAATGATCCAGTTTTTAATAAATTCCAAACATTCTGCTCTGGAGAGCAGAATATTCAGAAATAAACTGGAATAATGACGTCATTGCCTCTTGTGAAACAACAAACAAAAAACAAGTCGACTATCATGTCCTCAACCCAGCTTAACGGTGGTGATGAAAAAAAGCGCGCGCTTTGTTTGACGCGTACAAGCTAGCCGTACGCGTCAGACTTGCGACGTTTTCTGCACATCTTGTCATTCAAAGACATACTTATTGACAAACTTTCGTACTTACAAGCTTGAAAGCCAAACTGTTTCTGTAGCTAATTCACTTATTAAGAAACGTTCACGCATGCAAGCGCGTGCAAGACAAAGCTTTTATCATCCGCGCGCAAATGACGATGCAGCTCATTAACCAATCAGAATGGTGAACTGAGCGGACTTGGCCAGATGTTTCTTACGAAGTGAGTGTAATTTTTCATTCATACTGCTAGTGTTCATCAGGCGAAGAGGTCGATTATTTACGTGTCGCTATTTGTAGCGGACTATGAGAAAGCAACGTGCTACAAATAGCGACACGTTAGCAGTCTTAGTAGTCGAAACGCCGCGATTAACACCTGGCTCAATCGTGAGACAAACGCATAAAGTTTATCTTTCCTATCTTATGCCACGATGATCAATAAACCCATCTTTAAAGGCAATTTTTAGCTTCCCTCGTTTACGGATTGCGCCGGAATCCGTAAACGAGGGAATATCAAGAAGTTTAGGCTTTTCGCCATTTAACTTGATGTTTGTTGTACCTTAAATTTCCCAGGTACTTGCTGACCGATCTTTGGTTACAGGCAGCGTTCAACCATCCCCAGTCTCTCTCGAAACAAATCATACCACGTCCTGCATTCTGACCTTGACTTCTCAGCCAGAAATCTCTCCCGGCACTGTCACGCTAATCGAAGTCATGGCAACACCTGCGTCACACAACGCCGACGTTAAGCAGTTGAATATCTTCTCTTTGACAATGACAGTCGATCAGAAACCTCCGTTTACGAAGGATGATTTGGAGAACGAAAACTGGGAAACAGAAAAAGGGTTTGAAAAATGGCAAGCTGCTTTGATCATCGGCGCGGCTGCTTCTTTGATCCTTCTTTTTACTATATTGGTGATTTTCTGCTTAAATCGTGGTTCAAGAAAACGGGCAAAGAAACGTATTAATAGTAGTTTTGGAGCTAGAAAGCAGCTTCAACTTCATGACTTCGATGAAGTGATTGCCAATAGATACGCATAGATAAAATTGACACTGTGTTGTGCAAGCGAAGGGAGCGTCATTCTAGAACTCGCAAGTCTAGTAACTAGATGTTTGTATTTGATCAAAACGCCCACAGACTGAAAAAATATGCTGACGTCAATGGACAAGGTAGAGTTCAGGCTCCTTGCCGAAGAACCCAGTGGAAAGCCCTGGGAACTAAAGCTAGTAATAGTCATGTCACGCTTAGAAAGCGCGTGAATTATGTCATCCCTTGAGGTGAAGGTATAAAATAAACTGCATAGGAATTAAGGGAAATGCTATAAGCTGTATAAACACCAACGATATAGGGTAAAAGTATGTTTACTAATATCTGAGAAAGAATGTTAGAAAGTTTGCTTTGTTATTCATGTTAGCGAAATTCCATTGCTGGAGAAGTTTTTTCCAATAAAACGGTCTCCCAAGTACTTAGAAGAGACCTTTAAAACTTACTAGAATGTGATCGTGCACTTCACTCCCTGACACACGAAACTCTCAGAACGAATTTTAAATGAAATGTACGGCATTCCTCAAATTTGCACCAAACGCTAAACTACTTTTTCGCTAAAATTGATCTTAGCACGAGTCCAAAATGCATTGTACCTTTCGTTTCTCCGTTTTACCTAATTCTCCCTATTTATAGCATTCAAAATTTAAGAAAACTGAGCATCATTTGTTGCACGGCCGAGTCAGAAGGGGCGTGGGTCTATTCCTGGGTAGACGTCAAAAAGTGATTTACATGCATGTTTAACTTGATGCGATGCAAATCAGTTTGTGACATTTACCCAGGAATAGACCCACGCGCTTTCTGTCTCGGTTATGCAACAAACGATACACAGTTTTTCGTAAGTTCTGAATGCTATAAAAAGTCAGAATTTGGTATGGAGGACAAACTAAAGGTGTAATGCGTTTAGAACTGGGCCAAAGGTTTATTTTAGCGAAAACAATGGTACACGCAGCTTTAAAGGAGCACTGTCACGGTAGTTTTGCATCATTTTCTTGCACAAATGGAAACCCAAAAATAATGATGTTTTGTTCCCTAGGACTATATCTGGTCCAACAAACCAAACAGGTAATCCAACTAGGTTACGCAAATCGTATAATTTATTCCAGTATATCATTATTATTATTCGATCTGAAGAAAAGAACAAAATACATTTCAGAAACTGAACAGGATCCATAGGTTCATAAACGCACGAGTAAAACTATTACAGCTAGAGTTACATCACTGAGAACTTACTTCTTTGACGATGTCTAGAAGGATTGTTTCACGGTATACAACTGTGTACAGGTCAGCAACGGAGAAAACAGGTCAGGTAATAACAGAAGACGGGTCAGCGAGACAGGTTAGCAAAACATGAACGTAGCTTCGAATCTAAAATATCTGAACTGCCGGAAAAACTAACGTATTCACGTGGCTAAATTGCATAAGTAAGTGTCAATCAAAATCAATCAGGAAATCAAGTTAATAATTCATTATATTGACGAAACAATATCACTACACTGAAAACGGTTTATTGCCGCCTATCACTTAGGATGTGGCAAGGATGGAAGGGGATTGAAATTTGAAAAAAACTTGTCAGTTTTGTTTTCAAATTCTGGAGCCATTCCTTGAACGTATCACCAGTAATTCAACATGGTTTGCTCTCTGAGCCACAATTCGTTTGATATCTTCCTGTTAGTCCATAACTAGAATTTTGAACCCCCCTTAAAGGTACCAGATAATGATTTTAGCAATGAATGAAGCTGAAAACACCAAAACCCCTGCGACGGTGATCCTTAAGGAGAATCGCAGTATATCGAACGTGGGAACAAGTTCAGTAATCTTACGATGACACAGCAAAGCACGTGTTGTATAACGACTGTATAAATGGTAGTACAATTTATCCACCATTTTATTTATGGACGCAAAAAGTTAATAACTACTTCAGGATAGTTCAATATTTTAAACGATGTATAAAACGTTTGTTATAACACGCGATTTTTTTTACAGTTTACGAAAACAGACCTTGTTTCTTCAATTCATATAGACTGTACATAGTTCACCACATTTTTCGCAGTTAATCAGCAGAATGGTGAATTAAATATGTTAACAATTTCATAAAAAGCATTTATCTTTTTCCTTTTCTTCATAAGTTCAAATGCGGTTTGCAATGTTAAAATGCATGTATGTATTATTAATAATGTATTACCTCCAATTTACTGCTTTAATAAATGTTTCCTCCATTAGAATAATCAAATAAATTTTTTAAAAACAATTTCAGACAGAACTTTCTATAAATGGACTCTCTGTCTTGGACGGAGAAAAATCAGGAGAATCTACTTCTACCACTGGAGGAGGGCTGCGTTCTAACATTCTTGGTCCAGCCAAAACAATCCCAATGGCACCAATGGGCGACGTGATGAGAATTCCCAGTACAGCAATGGTTAGAATCTACAGTATTATAAACAAACAAAGACGCGGAATGCGTTATTGCAAGTTTTATTAACTCGGTACGGGTGAATAAACAGCTTTCAACTAGACATTGCTTTCGTGGGACGCAAACTGAGGCCATATTTAAAACCCAAACAAAATAAACACTCCAACGAGATAGAGAAACAATCAGCGGATTTATTTGCTGGAACCTCCATCAACCCGGAGGTTTTTTTAGAATTGACGAGTCACATTAGCATCCCACACAGACGTTCTTTTGGCTTCATGTGACGTCATCAAAGTTACAAATACGAAGCTATTGATCCTACACGGCTGTTGTTTTATTATATTCTAGACATCAGTGTTACCCCTCGGGCATTTGAATTTTTGAAAAATTTGTGTTCAAATTTCCCCCTCCCCGCGCCAAAAGACCGTTCAAATGCCCCCACCCCTGGGAAAATTAATAAGTGACTAGATTACCGTTTCTACTTTTTAGTAGCTTCTACTATGCTCCTGATCGATCCTGAAGTCGAGATGAAACGCAGTAACCAAACTGCCACAGAGACCTAACATCAAATATCAAAAGGGTGCCTAAAGCCTTAGTCCTTTTAACCAAGCCACCAAGAAGCTGCAATCTCTCCCTTTAAAATCCTCAAAAAGCTCATTCTTGGTGTAAAAACCTGCGAAACTCACCAGTGACGTAAAACAAAGAACGAACAAGACATCAAAGAACGAGATACTTTTTCGTGTAAGCACAGTGCGAAACTGGCCAGATTCAATTATTACAATTACAAAAACGATTCACCTGTATTCCCAACTCTTCCTCGATCTGTCCCGTGAAGCCTTTCTGTCGTGCCATGTCTAACGAAACCGAGCCAATAGCGGCCTGTATTAAAGGAAAGCAAATCGACTCTTTCATGTGGAATGACCGTAGGGACACTGATCCGCTTCCAGTCAGTTGTGATTCTTCACTATGTTTATGGGTTCCATTTGGGACTGGTCCGGAGTCCTGACCGCTTTTTTTTCACCGTGTATTTGTTTGACGCTGAAATTCTCGCATCGACAGGATCGCCAATTGTTAATCAACTTTGGAGCCCCCTGTCAAAAGGTCCTGGACTCTTGTAACTACTAGCCCAAACACGGATTCAATTCGTCCTTTCTCGAATGAAAACTGTGATTCAATCCTAAAAACCCCATTTAGTAACAACACAGAGATCCGTGAAGTTTCTTTTGTGATTTGTTGTTACGTGAAAATTCAAAACCAACCAACAGCCAGAGAATTCCAAGATCTTTAAAATACGCAATTCAGTCTGGTGACTGCGATGTATTTCTGAATAAACAGTCTACCTATCTATCTATCTATCTATCTAACTTCGAAACCAGGTATGGAATCGTGTCGAATCTCATTTTATTGGGCAAAGACTGAGCGTGCGAAGAGAGGAGGGCTCACTACAGCTCCTACTTTCATGAATTCTGCACGAAATATTTTGGAACGCGGGTGTTGTCTCAACGGGTGAAATTTTACTTACTAAGGAAAATATTACATCCACGCTTAGAACTGTTCTTGCTAATTAGCAACAGCATACCTGCACTGTAGCTTTCGGCAGCCATGCTATTGCAATAAACAATCTCTCTTTCAAATTGAGGTCGTTTCCAAGCAGACCAAGATAAGTGGCGATGAGTCGTATGATCAGACTTATCACCAAAGTGGCAATACCCAAACCTGCAAGGAAAGAACTATCATTTAAACGTACGAAAGCAGATGCAGGGACATAAGATCAAATACGTCAGGCAAGTTCAGTTTGGGTTCAAACTCTCCAACGCTTTTCGAAATTAGTCCCGAATCAGCGTTTGACAACAACAACAACAAACAACAATTTATTTACAAATTTAAAGAAAGGTATACGAGGGGCTTGTCACGACGTTCTTGTTATTTTTTCCAACTGGATTTGGAAAAAGCCTCATTTATCAAGTGTTTTGTCAAACAAAGCTAGGCCAGGTTGCTAACCGACCTTGATTTTTCCTTCCATTGAAATCAGAATAATCGAAATGGTGGCTGTAGACGCATCACACAGTATAGACATGGTAAATATAATGTTTTTGCTTTTGTTTTCCATCAGACTGATGAACATTGGCGGTCCCTGAGATACAAGTGCACCACAAAGGACAAAAAAACTAGAATTTCTTATACCTTATCTTCATATACCTTAGTTTCCGATTAGAAAATGCTTCAAGCTCTGACGGAGCGCCGTTCACTCCGAATCAGATGAATGTAGCGAAACAGACATTCGCTAGAATCTTTCCACCTCTATCGGGGAACATTGTTTTGACCCGATGAATCTTCTGCTGATACAAAGCCAGATCACAGAAACCTCATAAGCTCAGCTGCGTTTATCTTTGTTGCACATTTAGGGCATACACGGCTTGAGGCTAGTACTCTTTGAGGGAGAGATCGCTTTTCTCGCAAGTGAAACCGAGTTCTATCGCCATATTCGCCAAATTAGCAATGGACATTTTCGACCGACTCCTGCTCATTATAGAATTTCAAACAAATTCTCAGTTGAAACCATTAGCCTACGATTGAAGTCTCCGGTAAAAAACTTTTAAAATTACACCTGCAAACTGTACAGATATCGTTGCAAGGCCGGCCTTCCCTTCACTTGTTCTTGGGAGTTTCACATCCCTTTCTCTGCGTTCTTTTTGTCACGTTTGCTCGTGACGAAAACTGCTTTCATCTTTGAAACTCCCGGGGTGGCGACGACAAGGAAAATTAACAGGACGTCAAGATAAGGATTAAATCATTGGGCGCGGTTAATTATATTTGAAATTAACACCAAAAAATCACTCGGACACTCGAACACTGTGGCTTAGGCGGTAGTCCCTCTTTTTCGTGCCTCGCCGCGTGGGCGCGTCTCCCAGGTTTCGCACGGACATTTAAGCATCCAATGGTTTCTCGTGTGATTCTGAGTAGCGCTTAATTGCAGGAATGGCTCCGGGCTCGGAATGCACTGGGAACGAGTTTGGTTAGCTAAATTAGACTACAAAATCACCCTGGTTAGCCTATTATTACACTGCGGTTAGCCTACTAAGCAATCCGGTTAGCCTACTGAGCACTGCGGTTAGCCTATTAAGCAATCCGGTTAGCCTACTTTTGCATTCCGGTTAGCCTACTAAGCACTGCGGTTATGCGGTTAGCTCTCAAGAATGGTGTTCAGCAGCCGGGCCTCGGTAGTGTAGTGGTTAGTAGGAATAGCTCGTGTTCTGAGTGACCCGGGATCGATTCCACCTCTGTGCTTTTATAATTGACTTTGTTTTTTTCTCTTTATTAGACGAAAAAATCAAAGTCTAAAAAAATCTAAGTGTCCCGGAGCAATTCCTGCATTTAACGCCATGTGTGATTCTGCTGTGGTACCTTTGGAGACTACTTCCAACTCTATAAATTTCAACGATGATCGACTGGTGGTAGATAGGTTTTTCGAAGAGTTCTATAACTCCCCTTTGAGGAACGTCAATTTCACGGGTTTTTATTTGTCGTTCGCGACATGAGTTATATTTATGGCCTATAATCACTGAAGTTATGGTTGACTGTAGCTGAGTTATTTGGAAAACTTCTTACAAAAGGCTAACTGTCATTCTGTTTTATTGTTAATCTTGTTGTTCATTTTATATTAATGTTGTACTTAATTTTACTTATTATTGTAGTTGAAAGTAAAGGACTATAAATATTATATGTGCATTTGTTGTTATCTTTCATTCTTACCTTAATCGTGAAAGAACATTGGACAAAAAATTTATGGTCAACGTAATTGATTTGTATACAATGTCCTATACACTTATGTTACACACTTAATTTCAGAGCAATTGCTTTTTGTTTACAATTTAGCAATTCCAGATTGCAAATTGATGTGAAGTAAATCAAGGCTTCAACGCATCAGATTGCAGATTATTTTTCAAGTTAGAATGTTTGTACATTGCATATAATAAGAACATCTTTTTCAATTCTATATTGTATATTATAAAAACAATTATTAAACTTGTTTTTATTGTTCTTTTCTCTCTAAACGACTTGCAACATCTACATTTTATGTAAAATGACCAGAAAACATTCTTTTAAAAAATCAGATTGTTTAATGCTTTTTTTATATATATTTTTGGAAAACACAATTTCCTCATCTTATATACAAAACCTTCAACTGTAAACATAGTAACCACGTGTCCTCGTAGATGCCTATTTTTTAGAATTGCGGGTATCCCATTCCAAATTTTGACAAGAACAAGCGAAAACCCATTTCGTGCGGCATTAATGTGATCAGAAGTGGAACACGAATTACAGGAATGGACACTAGAAATCCGAGAAAACAAATTCAAAATATTTCTTGGAACAGTATCTTCGTTTATATCATACATAACGTTGCAAACGGATTCACAACACAACAATTGTACTGTTAATATTTTTGCTTTAACGAAAAATGGTATCGCATAGTCATTTGTTTCAGCAAAATATAATAGCCGCAATGCACGCTCTCGAAGGACAAGAATTTGATCAAGGAAGGTTTTACATGCACTGCCAAGAGATCAGACGATAAGTTATGCAAGATGTGTTTAGTGACTGACAAATATTTAGAAGGGTGCAAGTAGGAACAATATGCCGCAATCTTTCGATTAGCCAAATTGCCTTATTTATTTCTGTTGCAGCAGCATTAATATGTTTCTTCCAGGACAAATTTTCACCAGTTAACAATCCAAGATATTTACTGTGGCCAGGCTAGACTTTCTCAAGTTTAAACGTCATTTATTTATTTTTTAACTCGGATGGAGGAACATCCATATAGGAAACATGTACTGTAGCCTAACGTATGTGTGTTAGTTCCAGGTGAAACCGCCAGGAGGGGACATTGATGACTAACCACTGATAACTGACCAAACAGTTTTCCTTCATTTATCAAAATCAAGAGACAGATTTGCATTATTTTGCACATGAGAGAAGTGGAAACAATTAAATGGAAAATGTTAAATTTTATATGCAGCCATTTCGTTTTTCCTTGCTTCATGTTGCTTGTTTGTGCCTTACTTAAAGGGGCAGCATCACGCTATTTTTAGTAACATACCGAAGATCCAAGGGACGCATTTCGGTTAATAGAAGCTGCATGATAATGATAAAAAATACTTTGAAGGACTATCGTACAGATTATGTACAGATTGAAACTGTTTATAGATGTTTTGCGGGCAGACGGCCAAGATCGAGATTGACACCAACTTAAAAACGTTGGCCAAACGTTTTCATGTTTTCCCATTGCATCCAACTGAAATCAGAACTAACGTATTTTGCCTCGTACTTATGTTCTGAATTCACTTGATGTTATAAAATAAGTGATTTAGAAACAATTTGAGCATTTATGAGGCATTAAACGTTTAAATTGAGCTAATTCTAACCAAAAATCGTGATAACCTCCGTGACAATTCCCCTTTAATTAACTGCTTTTACCCTATTCACTAGTCTAGGGAAGAATAACTGGGTATACTGGCACGTGAGAGCCATTAGAAAACTTCTCTTAACTCACCAACAACTTTGGTGTTCATGTACTCAACACTAACTTCAGCTCCAACAAGACCAAACAAGAGTGGTTCAAACACTTGCCACACGAGAGACATCACCATGGCAACAGGAGCCTGACAAAAACAAGCAAACTTGTAAAATGATTTTGAAAATCGTTTTTCTCTTTGCTATATAATTATATTGTATTGCATTGGTGGCTTGTTGTTGTTTCAGCACTAAATTACAGCTTCATTTGCCAAATAACTTTATTTGCATTTATGAATTAAATAATAAAATAACTAAAACAGCTGCACTGCATCCTTCGTTTGCAAAGCCTGAATTTCAGCTTCAAGGAAAAATACAGGAATGGCTATAAACAGACTAGAAGGACAATAGGCCCTTTGACAATCTCGGTTTTGGTTTTTGATACAATCCCTTAGCATCTAGCAATATAGGTCCACAGTGCGTACAGAAAGATAGATCATAGTAACTGGAGCCTATTGGTGTTGGTGTCTGCTAAGGAAGTTGCTCAACTTGTTATTATCCTAATGAGAACAAAACACTACATTGACTTTTCAGAGTACTTATTGGGACAGGTTCACGGTTTTTCACATGTGCAAGCTAAAGCATTAGCCCAGTAGGATCTGTGGTTGAAGAAACGAGAATGATCGGAAGCATGCAAATGACCTTTGCGGGAAAATTGCGTCTGAAAATTTTGCAACCATTTGCGAGAAAGCTGCAATAGCGGTACATGTATTACATCATATTTGAATTTCTTTTGCATGTTGTACGACTGTGGTGCTTTAAGTTCCTTTAGCAAGCACATGTATGGCAGCAGTCCTGGAAAACTTGAGCTCAAACAAGTTTCTGCATTTATGTATGTTTGTACAGGCTATCTTGTGTACATCCTGAAAGAATGATGCAAACATTTCTCAGAAAACGTCAACTGATTATCACAGAAAATGTG
Source organism: Blastomussa wellsi (assembly GCA_947652115.1). Classification (NCBI taxonomy): domain Eukaryota; kingdom Metazoa; phylum Cnidaria; class Anthozoa; order Scleractinia; family Plerogyridae; genus Blastomussa; species Blastomussa wellsi. The sequence continues at coordinate 17,518,263 of OX393564.1, forward strand.
AAACTTAGTGTTGAACACCAAATTTATTCTTGGACCGAAGGATTTATTCTAGACTCGGCATGAGTTCACAACTCAAATCCGATTGCTTCAAATTAGACAATTGAGTTACATGGGCCACGCAATTGAGTTCACATGAGTTCACATGTGCCGAATTGTGAAACTGTCCCTTCAAATGAACAATATAATTTGGTTTTATCAACTGGGTTGATAATGTCAATTGGCCACCGTAAAGAGATTCAATTGCTAATTTTTTTTTAGACATTTCGAGCGTTAGCCCTTCATCGGAGCGAATCAAGGAATTGTGGGTCGTGTGTTTTTTATATACAGAAAGATGAAGCTTCGCTATTGGCTGGTGCCTGGTAATGTGAAAACAACGGAATAAATTAGTTGAATGAAAAGCGTTCGTTGATACCGTGAGGATTAAGAGTGCTGATTTGAAAAATAAATTTTTGTTCTAGAGTTTTACGGCAATTGAATCTCTTTACGGTGGCCAATTGACATTATCAACCCAGTTGATAAAACCAAATTATATTGTTATACTTCCCACCGACGCAGCACCACAGTTTCTTCAGGGCCGTACCTAGGATTTTTCATCTGGGGGGGCAAGCTCCACACAATCATCTCCCGTATACAAACGGGGTCTAAAGTTGGAGTTTTTGCCCCCCCCCCCCCCGACAAACACACAGAGGGTTGCCTAAAAAAAAATCAACATTTAATTTTCCTAGGGGGGGCAACTGCCCCCCCTGCCCCCCCCGCTAGGTACGGCCCTGTTCTTTAGAAACTTACCCCCTTTAAATGAACCTCTCAGAATGAGACAAATTGGAAACTCCCTCTAACACTCAATGCTTTACTGGGTACAAATAGGATTGCTTGTTTGTTGTACCTTCCCATGCTGAGTCCACCCATATGCAGCCACAGTCGACATGGTCAATACACCAAGTGCCCCAGCACCAGAAAACTTGGCAACATTACTACCAAACACTGAGAGTAATGCCAACGACAGCAGAATCACTACTCGGTTGTGGGCCAAGTTGACCTAATGAAAACAAGAAAGAAGAAATGGTCACCTTTTTATGCTCCTTTCTGGTGTGCAGGTAGAGGGCTTTGGCTAAGAGGTGGTGGTGTTTTAGAGATGGGAGGGCTTGCGTCAATGACAGAACCAATCTTCATTAGATATTATTTAAATATTCATTTTCTATTTATATAACTATTTAAGAAAAGCCAACAGAATTTTAAGAGTAAACTAGTGTGAAATTCAAACATGTTGGTTAAGGTCAAAATGGCACTTACATTATGAAAATTTTGGTGTCTTTTGGAGCAATTTCATTAAAATAGTGCTATTCTTTCATCCATTTAACTTCATTAAACAAATGAAATGCATTAAATGCATGGTGTGAAATGTTTTCTCGATTTATTCGAAATCAAACATACAGAATTGTAATTATTCTTCCATATTCCCTTTGGCATCCCCATTGCCATTTTGGTTTATCATTTCCATGGAAATATTATTGCATGATTACCTTATAAAACCACTCAACTAAACTTCAATCTTTTTCCAAAAACTGGTGCAGTTTTCACATTTATCAGATCAAGGGATGGTTGTTAAAATGCTAATTTAAAATGCTAGGTATGGTCTAGAAAAAACTGTATCAAACCACCTTAAGAGAGGCACTATGGGAGTAAAGTATCTTGCCTAAGAACACAATACAGTGCATCCTGGCCACTGCTCAAACCTGAACTATTCAATCAGGAGTCCAGTGCACTAACCATTAGGTCGCCATGCCTCCCAAAAATATGAATAGGCCACATTTATGGGATGATCATAAGGCAAGATTTCAAAGTAATAAAAAATGTATCACACACGAGGAGCTGAGGTCCAAGATGAAGAGTAAAATGCCAACCTTATTGAATGAAATTGGACATGATAAACGGCCATGAACATACGTGTAAAACAGACAATAAACAATTATCGGGTGAGGTTTTTGTTATAACCGCCTTCGGCTTCGGCTGATAACACTAACTGAGACCTTGATTATTCTAGACATCACAAAAACCTGAATCTAATAATTGTTTTATTACACATTGTTTTCAGGCTTCCTGTGGAATAAAACAATTTCCTTTTTTCGCACCTCCATACAAGATTTCAACACTTGCTCTAATTTGTTTTTGTCGTGTGGCTCAGGAATGTTTTTCACTTTTTATTCGTAGAACAGTTCCTTCACCACTTTTGTTAATCTTTTAGTATTTTTCCGAATCTTTATCTTCAAGTAATTTCTCAATTTCTTGCTGGGTCGATGAAGTGAGTTGATAATCCATATCCATGTTCTATATACTTCGCTGTCCGTGAATATAAGATATTGCTCTTGGAAATCATGCACTGCGCCGCAACCTACAGATTATTCACTAATCTGCTAGCAGATTAGTGAATAATGTGCAGGTTGCACTGTTTCCCAGAATTAACTGTAGGCTCTTAGCCAATGAGCAGACAGATGGTGACTACAACGTATAATAATTATAATTATTTTGTTGTTCGTAGATCCTGGCTGTTTCTGAATATTTCCACCATTGGACGGGAAGGTGAATCAAAGATTCATGGCAGTAGAACAATATTTAAATTAATTATAATAACATTCAAAACATGTCAAACGTTCCCACCAATTATTATCACAAAATTATAATTTGATTTCATTGTTTGTTTCAACCATCTATTCTTCAAATTAAGAGTTGAAAATTCAAAAAAAAAGTTGGTTCAAAACTAAAATTTTCATTGGATCTTCGTCTGGCTTCATGAGACAGGCATCCAGGAATTTGACAAAAATTGACATAATTTTGGCTTCAACTATAGTTAATGCTAAAATGCTACTTAAGGTATTTAAAATATACCTCACTCTTATTGGGAAAGAACCAACACATCACACCAGCGAGACATCCAACTGTGATTCCAAGAACCAACTCAATTGGTCCTCTAAATATACTAAATATCAGATTACCTTAAATAAGCAAAGTATCACAAAACGTTAATTAAATAAGCAAAGCATTACAAAACGTTAATTGACTAACATGTCCTACCGATTAATCTGGCACTATCACCATTGGGATGAAACTGGTTAATATTCTTGATGCACTGTATTCCCAATACCATTCATTTCTTATTGCTGGTTTGTGTCCACAATGTACAGTCCAAGTTTATATAAGGGCTCCACCTTGGGAATTTGAAAACATGGTTCTAACTAGAGCTGGTCCTTAGCTTCTTCTAAGCAGCCATGCCCTGAAACAATGGATGCAGGCCAGTCTCTAGGGAGAAATTCTGGCATAAAACTTGGGATATGTAAATAGTTATTACACATATACCTTACCAAGCTCTTGGTAGCGATTATCAAGGTCACCTTGCAAGACTTGATTGGAAAGGAGACATACCTAAGTTGATACTGTATAGTACCTGAATCAAAAGCGATTCCTAGACAAACACCAAATGCACTTATGCATAGAACATTATCAAAGGATGCTGCAGCCATAACAAGGGTAGGTATGCCTTTCTTTACTCCATAATGCTGCTGTTGTAGCTCCAGCAAACAAGGTATGACTACAGCCAGGGAAACAGCTGCTTGGACAAACCTATGCCAAAAATGCAGATATCATGTCCAGGATTGAATGCTAATGAGATTCAAATTCCTTATGATAAGCATCACTAAGTGTCAAATATGAAGTAATATGAAAATGTCAAATAACCCTGCCAAATATAAAGTACTTATTAAACAATACTTGTGTTCAATCCTGGACATAAGTGTAAAAATGATATTTGATCATGGTACAAATAGACCCAAATGCTGTTACACATGCAAATCACAGACACATACAATCCATGAACTTGCGCCATACGAAAAAAAAGTAAAAATGCCCACCACAGTTGGGTGCATATTCTAACAAAATTATCTGCCATCACAAGTTTGGCAGAGTTAGAGTTCTGCAAAGTATGATATATTAACTGCGAATTTTACCATGTTTGATGATCCCTCCTTTACAATGAGCATGGAGTTACATGGGGGTGTGTCATCACAAATTTTAACATTAATTTTTGTGAGCACAACCAGATAGTTCAATAATCCTATCATTTTTATAGTGCAATCCGGAAAACCGTGAACACCTAAAGTTATTTCTGGAATGTTGTTTTGCGACCAATCAGATGTGAGATGAAACCACAAGATATGAGCACAAAGGTCAAAGCTGCCAGATTTGTTAAAATATGTTGTGTGCAGGAACCTGGTACTGTCACTAACCTCCTGAACAATCTGAACAGGCATTAATTGGAACTGAAATGCAAAATCTCGCACCTGACTATCGTGTACAAAATAGTGAACAGTAGCATCGCGGTTGATATCCCAGATTACATTATATGCCCTACCCGCTCTACTTGCTCTTATCACAGCGAACATGTTATTAATATTAGCAGCAATAGTAATACTTACAAGTATAACCTTGCTACTCTGAGAGGGTGTAACACTCTACCTTCCTCTTTGTTAGACCAACCTAATCCTTTAAAACCGCTGTCGCCGACTGTCTTACATGTAGCCCCTGTCCTTGATTTAATGTGTATATTATAGATACTTAAAGTGTATATGTTATGAAAAAAATATTTTCTTCTTATTTGAAAGGCCTTTCAATATTCAGAAAAAAGGCACTTTTCTTTTTGGAATATTTTTTTTCGTTGTAGAGATATTGACATTTTCCTATTATGCAAATTAGACCAGTGATGATGTCATAAGGTTTTAACCTCATGTAAAAACGGTAAAATACTGAATAAGCAATATCTCTAAGATTATTGATGCAGTGTTCTTGAAACTTGGCACCACAAAAAAAAAAAGTGCAAAACAAAAGAAAAAAATGATGAAATTCCCAGTTTCTGCTTAAATCAAGAACCATTCAGTATTTTATTCAGTATTTTACCATTTTTTAGTTCAAACCTAATATGACGTCATCACTGATCTAATTTACATAATAGCAAAATGTCAATATCTCTACAACGAAAAGATATTTCAAAAAGAAAATGCCATTCTTCTTTTTTTGAAAGGCCTTTCAAATTAAATAAGAAGAAAATCCTTTTCATGTCATAATTATGCACTTTAACTGTTACATGCACATTATGTATTATATATTTATATGTTTATTTGACACCTTTGTGAATTATGATATCTAAATAAATAAAGGTTTGGATTAGTCACGAAGCAACAAGTTGGCTTTTTCTTCCACGATATCATCGGTAGAAAATACTGACATTGACTCTATTGTTCTGAGCTTATGCATATATAAGCAAAGAATGGTGGATTTTGTACCATGTGCCCGTTTGTTGCAAAAGGCCTATTTTAGTATTGTTAACAGAAAAAGCCAACACATTGCTTCATGACTAATCAAACCTTTCAGCTAATTACTCTTGCGGTTTGCTGCGGTTCTGTGTTGCGGTTTCATCTGATTGGTTGCAAAACCGGAATAAACACTCCAGAAATAATTTTATGTTTTCACGGTTTCAGAAGTGCTCTAGGTGTTAACCATTCACTACCTGATATTTTTTTTTTAAAATTTGAAACCTAAACAGTGAAGTATAGTAGGGTTAAACAGAGGGTAAGGGGGGAAACAAGGAGTAAAGTGGTGGAAATTCCAGTATAGGAGGCAGATGTAAATGAAATTGGGATAAATTTCACAACATTGCATAATATTTCGCCATAGAAATAACATTAAAAGGCCGGAACCACTAAGGAATGGAAAGGAAACTGCCATGTGCTTTGCGTACATTACATGCTCACTTTGTTCCTCCCTACCACCCATTCTTTGGCAAGTATCTATTCCACACACTGATCCGTCAATGTTGTGTTGACAGGTGCCTGGAGGTGGGCCGTAACTCGGTTACCATGGTGACCTCCTTGCTGCTTAGGTGATTGCTACATTTATGGAACTTACCCTCTAATACTTTAACTAGATTAGATTTTTAACAACGGTAAAATATACATATATTATCAATAATAACAAGGACAGGAGTAGTTTTCAATTGATTAGCACTTTCAAGATTACAAAGCAATAATGCTTACCCAAGTTGAAAAGCCCAAAGCCACTTCATGTCCAAGAGAAGGTGCACTAGTATTGCGGCAGTAACTGCTTCTAGTATACAAGGTAGAAAGGCCAGTCTAGCTAGAGTACACTTCAGCTTTTTGAGTGCTGATGTGTTTAATCCAAGTCCTGAACGAATAAGTATGACAACTAAAGCCATACTTCGCAAAGTCGAAGACCACTTCTTGTCGATGTGGCGAGCTACATCGATTCCTCGAATGTTTCTAAGGAGAAATCCCGCGAGAAGCATTCCCAGTAGGGGTGGGAGGTGAAGATATGGTATTCTACAAACGAGGAAACCGCAGAGGCTAGCAGAGACGATAACTATAAATATACCAAATATATTTCCACCTGGCAAAGCATCTCCGCCAATGACAGACCACAACACCGCCCAAATCAAAACAACAATCAGTGCTCGAGTTAGTACTCGTCCAAAAAGTCGACTTGGCGGGATTGTAACACCGGCCTCGAAAAGTCGCTTCCTGAACTTTCCCGAGTTAGATTTTGCAGGCGCATCTCCGTTCGTAGCCTCGTCATTAAATTTGGCACCAGTTTTAGGGTCCATTATCCACTAAGAGATCGAGAAGCAGTCACTGAGCATAATGGACCATAACGAGAAGACATTACATTTACTTTTTGCGTCAGGCGTTTCTGCTCTGTCCCAACCCCCACGTCCAGTTCCCGCCGAACACGAAAGTGAAGATCACAGGACACCAACTCAGACTCCCTGTGTGGTTTGAATAACATGAAATGAAAACGATCGCCAGCGGCGCGAGTTGGGAGGTCTGGGGGTACTCTTCCAGAAAATTTTGAAATCTAGAGGCTCGGAAATGGTATTTTCAACGTTCTCCATGAGATATTTCTTAAAACAAAAGACAACGTGGATAAGTGTAAAATGAAAGGTATTCTTTCTGCTACAGCAATATTTTGGAAGTTTTGTAAGCTTGATACATATTTTTCAGCCTTCCACGATGTGTTCCGACTTTAGTACACTAACCTGGCTTTTTACAGATGCTCCCGTGTGTGGAAATGATGCGCGTAAGGAAGTACGTAACCACGAACAGTTTCCGACAGGTTTTGAACAACGTTCTAGCTTTGTAAATTCTCGTCACTAAAGTAGAATTCAAGCACTTGTTTCATCTGGTTAGGGCCCTATTTTACGTCTTTTCTCAAATATCTACTGAACATGAATTGAATTAACGTTAACGAAAGTATTTTGTTTGCCAATAACCTCATCTCGGGGGATAATATGTGGTGAATCGGACTTTTTCCGTTTACGCTTTCCTTTTTCTTTAGTATTTACATTTTACTTTTTTCATTATTTCTTCATACGAACCTTATTCTAAAACAAAGCCCCCCCTCCCCCCTGCTCGGCCGTCCCTGTGATCTGCATTATTTATACCAACGAATATTTTCAGCGCGATATAAGTATGTTTTGCAGTTAGTTTTAGCAGGCTGCTAATAACAATATTGTCTTTCGATCGTGTAGTTTGATCGTCCGGGTGAGGGTTAAGGTGAGGGTAGTCCTGAGTGTTGTCGGTGACATTGGGAGGAGAACCTGGATATTTCGTGACCTTTTATATAAAGTAACAATGAATGAGACTAGGTAAATGTAAGTACAGTCCGGTATATATGGTTACACAAAACGTCTCCGGTTTGCTTGCACTTAGTTCCACTCATGTTTGCTTGCGGTTAGCTTTAATTTTGTGCTTTGAGTGACAATGTATTACATAAGCTCAGACTTGTAGTATTTAAAGCACTTCGATGGTATAGTGATTAGGTGGATGCTTCTTGAATCGTGTGTCACGTGTTATCTTCCTCTTTGTTTGAATTTAAAAAAAGCTTAGTGTCTTTATTTTTCTTTATTGCAGTTTCCAAAAAAGTAAGTGTATGAGTACATGAAATGTCTCAGAGGGAAGAAGGGCGAGGGGGACTCCTCTATTAAAATGACAGGGGTGCTCGTCGGAAATTTTGAAAAGTACCCCTAAAAGATACCAGAATCTCGATTAGTGGGCGTGGCCCCCCAAAATTTTCAACCCTAAAAGGTACCACCACTTCTACTGGAGAAAGCAATTTTAAAACACCAATGCAAATTAACCTACATTGACAAGTTTCAATATCAGTTAAGACGGTTGACATACAGTTCCTGTCATTTCTTGGCTCAATACCCTAAAAGGTACCGCGACAACTCTAGCGGTGGTAATTTTAGCTTAAAGTACCCTAAGCGGAAGGGTCATTTGAAGAGCTGTTTGTCAGCCGAATGTTATAAGTCTAGTTCGTGAAAACTGATTGGTCAGTTTGGCCATGATGTGATTATTGGCTGTAAGACTCGAGTAGTTGATGTCGTCGGTCGTGATTGGTCGGTTTCGATCCGTTGGTAAAGTTAGGTTATTCTATTCGGTCTGTTTGTTATGTCTGTGTCGTGAATTAGTCCTTTGTACGGTGCCGGTAGCTGTTGACTTCTGCTGAGAGGATACAAATTTACAACCTCTATTGAAAGTGGTTTTATGATACTCGACAATGGCTACGGCCGCACTAAGAAAGTTAACGGTTTATTTTTCAGAAACCCGGTTAAGTAACTCGGTTAAATGTTGGTTATGACGAAACAATCGGGTTAAATTTTATAAGCGGCCGTACTGAAAGTGGTTACGAAGTGGATGAAGTCAGTTAACGTCATGAGATAAACAGACAAAATGGTAGACTTCGAGGATCACGTTATAATTTTCTCGATTGTTTTTCTTGTTTCTTTTTTTCGTCCCCTTTCTCAACATTCACGACTTAGGCAATCTCTCTTCCTTCTATGCGCACTACGTAGATTTCCAAGGCAGTTCTTTCGTCAGTGTTCCCGTCGCTGTCAAATGAATCGTCCTCGAGATTTTCGGGATCGACCGAGAAATTAATCAGCGATTTTTTCAAGGTGCCACTGAAACAGCATTTCACACACAGACTGTGATCAGCGACAGATTCCGCGAAAAACCCAATACACGGCACTGATAAGAACCCACCAATCCAAGTTAAACAACACAGAAAGGTAGTTTAAAATTAACCTAACTCTATTAAAAAAATAAATTATTCTCCCATTTGTTTCCATGGTAACCGTTAACCCAATTAAAGTTCAGCGAACAGCCGAAATAAGAGGCCGCACCAGGATTTTTCGGTACCTCACAGTAAGCGTAATTGATTAATTAGAAATAATCTGGTTAACTGTGATAGTACGGCCTCGGTCAATAAAAAGATATGAAAGTCGAAGTATTTTAGGAGTGGTCGAGACCTTGGATATTCTGCATTTCATGATGACATATTAAATCTCAAATTGAGTCTCAGTGACTTTTGCAACGCCAGAGACACTACAGCTGCAGACGCTCTATTACAAACAAGAACTTTAAACCTTTTTAAAAAAGACTTAAACAAAAGGACTGATTGCAACCATTTCCCTCCCTAGCCACCGTCGGGGGAAAGGGGAGGGGCTGGCTAAGAGAAGTGAAATGGGACGAGAATGGCGTTTACTCGGAAAAATAAAAAGATGCCGTCATTCCGTGACGGTCATTTTAGTCCAATCGGGTATGAAAAATGGTATCTTCCAGGGATTAAAAAAGCTTCAGCCACTAAAGCTACGCCCAGAGTGTTCTCCTTCAGGGCTTGCTTCAAATTTGCTAACTCGTACCCTCGTCCATTTCTTATATTGGAGTCCCTGGGATTTCTTTTTCCCTTGTTTTGGTTAAAGCACCCCTAATGACCCAAATGTCTCTATTGGAGAGCGCGACTCTTAATTAGCATCATTCTTTTAATACTTCATTATAAAATGCTCTTCAGTAATTATTTTACAAATTATAACTAAATTTAATTTAGTTAAATATATTCAATTTTGCATAAAGGCAAGAAATGGAAACTTTTTCAACTACATTTACACTTATTGCGAGTCTTTGGAGTATTAGTAGCTCTCTTTTGCTCTGTTATCTTTAAAACCTTCACGATTTTTCTGTCTTCCCTTTCTTCATCGTCAGCATCCGAGTCTCCATTTTGCCTCTGTCTATCCAGGTCTTCTACGTATAAGTCTTTAGCTATCTTCCTAAACAATAACTCTACGTTAAATCCTGTCAGGGCACTGGTTTCCACATACGGGATCTGAAACAGATCAGCCACCGTGCTTGCGCACTCGTAGGAGATCTAAACAAAGAAAATGAATTTATTTATTTATTTATTTTACAATACTTACACTACTCAAATAATAAATAAGCTTTCTGGCTCAATAACAAATTAAGTAATGTCACTATGGCAGTCTCAAACTATCAGTCTTTCACAAAAAGAACTTGAGGGGAATAAAAAGAGTATTCTGGCCAAACACCATTTCAAACGAAGAGTTACTTGCGCAGTGTCAATCATGATCAGCGCAAGCTTTATTACCAAATTAGAAAGTTACACTTAATTTTCAGCATAATATATTAGTACAAATAAGGTAACATTTACTCATAATAACTAAAAGGTAATCGAGCTGAGTAAAATTAGATACTGTTTAAATATAGGAGGTAGGTTGGCACTAAAGCTTGAGCAAAGCAATTATTTAGTCTATTAAAAAAAGACGAAGCACTTGCGCTGTAAAAAAAATTCATGCGACTAAAACTCTACGAAAAAATGTTCGAGCAAATCCGAAAATGCCCACCCACCCATCACTTTTCTTATGGTCCGTCCATAAACTCAAGCAGATGTTGACTTTTAAAAGTTGCGTAAATTTAAGATACAACGGAAGTCTTCATGCCAGCCTGAATGAGTGAAGCGAAAAAAAAGGCTTGTTGACGGGAAGGAACAAAAACCTGCTAGAGAAAGCGGAGGAATCGAGCCTAAAACACCAACGCTGTTAACTGTTTTTCTTTTCTGAAGCCGTGAAAAACAATTCAAGATATACAAAAGATATGCTAAAGAAAAAATTGCTTGAGAAATACGAAATGAAATTTCTAATCGTGAATTTAAATAGTAAGAGAGCCCATGAAAACCATCTGGCTTTTGTCTAGATAAATTATTTAACAATATATTAATATTCCGCTTGTCAGTTGTCATTGTCAGTAACAATGGCACTTAATTCACAAGAGGAGACTTCCGCGATGCAAAGAAAATTCAAAAGAAGTTTTCCCTTTTAAACTACATTTAATTTTGTCCTTTGACAATGAAAAAGTGTTGAATGACTGTAATGGCGATCTCTTACCTTTCTTCTCAACAGACGGGTTGAATTCGTTATGACGAAGACGCTGGAAGTCTTGCTCAGTGATAAACTCAGTTTATAAACTTTGATCACATCATTCCGGCTTGCGGTTAAACTACAGACTTTTGATGGTGACAGTTTAACTTAATTATATCGCAGAGTAATGGCGATGGCAAACATTTCTGGAGATGGAAAGCAGTCCGTTACAACAGTTGCAAACTTGGTGTGCTCGTCAGGTTTATCCGCTGAACTACACGGCCAGCTGGCATTTATTTCAGTCTTAAACATTTGTCTGTCCATCAACGCAATTCTTGGAAATGCTCTGATCCTAGCTGCTCTTTGCAAGGAGTCTTCTCTTCATCCGCCGTCCAAACTCCTGCTTCGTAGCCTTGCAGCAACTGATCTCTGTGTTGGCCTTCTTTCAGAGCCTCTCTATGTTGCATTATCGATGTCTGTAGTGCATAAACACTGGAATGCTTGTCGCTACCTTGTACTCGTACGTTTTGAAACGGATTTTATTTTTTCATTAGTGTCGCTGTTGACAATGAGTGCAATAAGCGTGGATAGACTTCTAGCCTTGTTGCTGGGGCTGAGATACAGAGAAGTTGTAACTTTGAAGCGAACCTACGTGATCGTTATTTTCTTTTGGGGTGTGTCTACTGCATTTTCGACAATGAACTTTTGGAATGTCCTAATAGTCATGTGATATGCCTCTATAGTGACACCATTGTGCCTAGCAATCTCAATCCTCTCTTATACAAAAATTTTTGTCAGCCTTCGTCGTCATCAAAATCAAGTACATGGCCAGGCTCAACAACCAAACCAAGTAAATCAACTGAACCAAATACGATACAGAAAGGCAGTGTCTAGTGCTCTGTTGTTGCAGCTGGCATTAGTCGCTTGTTATCTACCTCAAGGCATCATGGTGGCTTTGATGGCTAATAGTGAACTATCTTCTTCTATCTTTATTGCTTACCAGTATACAGCCACTATAACTTACTTAAACTCGTCCTTAAATCAGATACTTTATTGCTGGTAATTAGACGATGTGAGACAAGAAGTGAAAAACACAGTCAGACGGGTTGTGCGTTGTCAATTGAGTTAGCTTTCTTCGTCTTGTGTTATCCCTTATTATTTGTCAAAAATAATAAAATCAATAGTTAATTTACAACCAGTTAGGAAAAAAATCTTCAATGATGTCTTAAGTTAAGAGCTGAATTTTCTCAGTGCATGGATTGATATTGCATGAAGCAGAAATAGTTGTATAGCTTTCAATAATAAAAATGTATTGAAGACTTAGCTTGTTTGTGATTTTTAATACAGGCACTAAAAGATAATATTTATTTCAATCTTTCTCCTCAAGAGCTGCTTAACTTAGAAATGATCATGAGTGCAAATAATCGGTTCTCAGCCTTGGCTAAAGTGGTGTTCTTTTGGCTCCGCGAAACAGGCAGTCAAGAATCCGAGAGGGCGTATATTTGGGAAAACATGTTTTCGTTGCAGTCTAAATACATTGTGTAAGCCCAGGACGAATATTTCGGTATCTAAAACCAGAAACACTGCGAAACGTTAAACCTATCTCAGCTGTCGGGATCTTCTAATTTTCTGTATTCCACTGTAGTACTTCACATCTTTATCATAGAATCATCCAGTCGCTCTTGTCTTAATTAATAATTATGTCCTTTCGTAATCTTTGTCATTGTAAATATATTAATTAACTATCTTTGCTCCACCCAGCTGGATTAGCCTTGCTAAATTTGGGTGGACAAACTTTTTCACTGTAACTAGTAATAAACGTTGTTGTTGTTGTTGTTGTCTTGTTGCTACACTTCCGCTTGCGATGCCTCGCCGCAGCGTTAGGCTAATTAATTGCTATTGTATTAGGAATAAAATTTTCACGATCGCCCAGGCTGTAGTCAAGGGCGGCAAGTCAAGCATGGAGATTTTAAAAAAAATTCTATCGACTAGTTTTTACCTAGATACTCCCATATCAAAGACGTTCCTTCTATGAGAAAAAATGTGAATATTAAAGACATTGCTTTTGAGTTCATAGAGAGAAATCTCAGCAAACTGGACTAAACCTTGTTAGGACTAAACCTAAAAGTTGTTCTATGCCAAAGGTATAAAACATGGAAAGGACATTGTTTCAATCTGCAGGAAGTCGCTGGAATCAACGAACTAACAGATACTGAGGCGAACTTTTAAATTTTGACTGCAAAATATTCAACTTGCTTTTTTCAAAAACCCTCTAGTAGAATTGTTTAAACTTTGCAGTGTTGAAGACCTACATGTGTATTAAAAGGGACGTTGATTCGTTTTAAAAGTTTAGGTCTCGATATCGAGAAAAATATCGATTTTCAGAAACCATGACGTCATTGTTTCGTTGCTATGGTAATACCATTGTCAATGAAATCTACATTTTTGAAGACATTATTCAATCTCTAGTAAATGTGCCAAACATTTTGCCCGACCGACCCAAGACAGTGAAGTATTAGCTTTCTAAAGTTGGGTTGGTGTGGTTCTGAAAACTGACATGAGCCACCTTAAAGACTTTGAAAGAAACAGCATTAATCTATTTCTTATTGTCAGTGAAAAACGTTTTAAAAAATTGGAAATGTAGAATAATCTCGTACCCAGATGTTTACTCACTTCGTATGAAACATCTTGCCAAGTCCGCTCAGTTCGCCATTCTCCCGAGGGTTGAGAAGGTCTGGGTACGAGATTAAATTTAGTCTCGATAGCCTGTGCGAGGCAACCGCGATTGTTGTCATCGTTAAAATTAAACATTCTTTTTTCATGTCGACACATCAGAAGCATACAGTATAAGTCTTTAGAAATTCAGTTTGCTATAGTTAGATAATTAAGGCGGGGTCTACCTGAATTTGAAATTTTGAGAGGTTTAGAGTGGGTATAAAAGAAAGAAAATTAGTTTGAACCACACATAGACAGTTGACCGCTTGACCCCCACCCAAGAGCAACCAGCTTGCATGGTAGGGTGACTGTTTGGGTGTGCATATTCTAATTTGAAACTTCAAATTGTAATTTTTAAACTCCATTAAATCTTCACTATTTCATAACATCACAAAACATTCACTGGTGAACGAAGGGTTTTGACATTCCTTGAAACGCAAACGAGATATGTGCTTTAAACCAACTTTAAATGACGGAAAAACGGCTTTCAGGTAGAATCCCGCCTTTAAGACGTTTACTCGTATGTTTCTGGATATCATGGCCTCTTTATGATATTTTTCTCGTTTTATTATCATATATGTTGGTTTCCCTTTTTCCTGTTTTCTCATCTGTTGCCAGGTCTTATATACGGAAACCGCGCAATTTTTGCGATCAAGGATTCGGGCATTGCGTATTTTAAAAATTTCCGCATTGAGAAAATGCTGGAAACTCTTGACACCTCGTGGACATCCTACCACCTTTGTAAGCAATATTCCACATAAAAGGTCAAACCCACCTGCCGTTTGCTTTTTTGGTCCACCTTATTTCCAACCAAAACAATCAACGGTTTCTTTATTCGACCAAATCTTTCCTTTTGCGCCAATTCAACCCAGTCCGCCACGTTGTCAAGTGTGCAGCAATTCGTGACGTCAAAACATACCAGGATGACGTGACAGTCACGAAGGTAAGAAGGAATAAGACAACGAAAGCGTTCTTGACCAGCGCTGTCCCAGATTTGAAGGCGGATGCCGACTCCATCTGAAAATCGAGAAAACATCTTTGTAAGTAGGAATTTGTATGGTATTGGAGGTGCCAGGTGCCTCATCGATCAAGCGACTAAGATAAAATTATACAAGTATTGGAACTTTTATGTTTTTAATGCGTGGACACCCTGGACACCCGAACCATCAACGCCAGGGCTTTATTTTCACTTTATTTGTACTTTATTTTTCACTCATTTTATTACTTTTTTCAGAACTAGGCAATCACAGCCGCGAGTCGATGCAACGGCCGAGACATATTCCCTGCCTTTTTTCCACGTTATTTCCAAAGTAATTTCACACATACCAGAGATATTACTTGTTTAATTTAGCGAATGTGATCAGAAACGATATTATTTAGATTTCATCATTTTTCTTCGCAGAGAAAGTTCTACCTAGAACAACGTCTCACTATATTAAGGTTTTGTACGATATAATCTGAAAAAACATTGACTTTTCTTTTTACTTATAATTTATAATTGGCTGGTAACAAAAAGCACGATACAGTTGACAGGCCAATTCCGAAGGCTATAGGCTCGATCCCCGACGGGTACTAAGACTAGCTTTTCGGGTCTTTCTGTGTGTACCGTGTGCAAATGTTTCACATTGTTTTATCTTTGTTTGTGATTCTTTATAGTTTGGGGCAGCATTGTTTCTCATCATTCGTTTATTTTGTTTTATGTCATCTGTGACCGGTACCAACAGAAGGAACCGACTTTTTCCTTTTCCTACGCTCGCTTCAAAATTATTTTTAGTTACGCTATCTACGTCCATTTTCATTTGACCCGAATTTCAGTAGGTAGGAAATATCACCTTAAAAAGCCTCAGATTTGTATAAATGTTATATTAGCTAATTCCTTTTTATGGGCTTGAAGTTATTGTTCAGAAAATAGACCAGTCCGACAGCTTCTTACATATTTAACACAACTAACTTTGTTTGTAAAAAAGGTTCAACTTACTTAGATAGATTGTCTTTGTGAAAAAATCGATTCCAATCGTAGGCAAATATTTATCTTCAAAGCCATTGTAAACAAATTTCCATACCAATGCCGATTTTCCTACACCTTGGTCGCCTAAAACGACAACTTTATATTTGCTGATGTTTTCAGTCTGACAGACTGAGTCTAAACTGCCTCTTGCTTGCATTTTTTCAACACTTATTTTATGACGTCATAATACAAAACCGTTGCGTTGTCTCGTAGACCGCGCGCACGTGCGTTCCGTTTAGTTTAAATCAGGAAATAAAAGGCGCGTAAAAAAGTGATGATAGTTGAATTCGCGTTTAGGAGAATCCTCCATGCTTGAGGCGTGGGTAAAGTTGAAAATGTCGGACCAACTTTAAGTTTGTCTCAACTGCATGAAAATTTCATTATTCATGTTTGCAAATTTCCTCTTCTTTTCCACTTCCTGGCACCCTGCGCTTTATGCAAAATTGTTTCACCTGTTTCACCTGGATTTCTTATGGGAAATGTTGTGTTTTTGTCCCTAAGTTCTGGCGACTTCAGTAACAGATATCTAAAAACTGGGCCACTGCCACATGGAGTAGTCACTTTTTCAGGATTTTTCTATTTCTGGGGAATTGTAATTTTAGCCACTACTACGTTAGTGGGGGTGTTTAAGCGTGAAAAGACTGATGAAGACCCACAATGTGATAAAGGAATTGTTGACGGGTACAAAACCTTGGTGAAAATCTTATGCTGTTCAAGCGTTTTGCGATTTGTGGCTATCTCACTCACATGTAAGGTAAGTTGGGATAATTGTTTACTATGTAAATAATGTCATAATTGTGCCCCAGCTCAAATTATTGATTCCAGGGTTATTGGTCTTGAGGTTTTTTGTACAGGTTTAACAGCAAACATTTGAGGAAAGGAAAATTGTTAATAAATTATTAATTATTAGCTGTGTATCATAGTTTACCTGATAACTAATTTTCTTCTACGCTTGTACACTTTTTAGTCATATTAGTATAATCCTGTGTGCTTTCTTTGATGGTTTTATCTTTAGATTTTCTCCTTCCTGTATGTTTGTGTTGTGTGTCGGACTAGCTACTACTTACTTAATTATGTACTTACTTTTATATGTATCGTCTTGTACCGACTGTTTTGATTATTCTACTTTATTGTAAATATTGGCTGTCTGGTCTTTTTAGCCCCGTGGTTATTCCAGACAGACAGTACCATAAACTATTTGTAAGCTTTATTTATTTATTTGTAATTTGCTTTTTTGGGGTGCAAATAAAGAGCTTGTTGTTGTTGGTGTTGTTGTAAATTTTGTGTTGAAGTGTGTTTCTCAAGTGACGGGAAGGGAAAACTGAATTTGAACAACACTGTATAATAGCGAGAGAAAATAAAGTAAGAATCTTCATTTCCTCTTGATAATAGTTAATTTGTAAGAGGAATTTAATTCAAAGTTTAGAGGTCACTTAGGAAGGGTTGTGAGCAAGAAATAACAAAAAACTGAAGCTTATGGATTAAAAACTTTAGTCTTCACTTCCCCAAATTAAATGTCATGACAAAATATAGGGCCCTGCCTTGTCATTTCCCTTGCCTCCTAAGCTCTTTAGACACATTGTCTGCGTAGGAGGGCTAGGAGATTCCTTACTAACTTATTCTTCCTTTTTTATCTCAGGTTGGCTTTTCAGCTGCCGACTTGGTGACTAACCTCAAGCTTATTGAAGCAGGAGTTCCTAAAGAGAATCTCACCCTTTTGCTATCCCTATGAATGATTCCAATTCAGATTCTGTTGCCACTTTATATTAGTACTGAGATACACTGCAAGTAAAACTCCCTGTGACTTCTGTGTTCAGGCGCCGGCCTAGTTGTATAATCGTATCAAACAACAAAGCTTCAAAAAGCTTTTCGCTGAAAACAAAAACAGAAACACACTAAATACTGAAACGAAGCGAATACTAAAAATAACTAAAACTCACCAGCTAGCAGATTTTTGTGGCGACAACGACCACGTCAAAAAATCGAAAACAAAAAAATGTAAGCAGAGAAGACGCTAAAGGGGAATGTGCCTCATTAGCAAAAGCGTTTCAGCTTCGGGTCGAATTACAAAGATACCATTTCTGAATACTGAAAAAAACTTGGCACGATTAACCTTAGCTATAAATGTGAACCCAATGAATTAAATGCTTCTTCCGTGATCTGGGTTTGAAAACTCAAAATTTTACAAAGAGTGTATGGACTCATTAGCCTTTTGCTACTCAGGAATTTTGCAGTTTTTGCAAGCTAATATCTCCTTCCATATTACATGCAAAGAGCTAAAAAATTCGCTGATAATTACTTTTCACAGGCTCCTTAAATATATGAAGTCAATTTGTATATAGCTACAACACTCGCGGAAGAACAGATTTGAACCTGCCCAAACCCAAACTTAGCCTTGCAAAACGAACTTTTAGATTTTCGGGCTCAGCTCTTTTTAACCTCTTACCCCGTAGAATTCAAAACGCCGAGTCACTTTCTTCTTTTAAAGTTTTAATTAATAACTACAATTTTTAAATTTTATAGTCAATACTATGTCTGCATTTTTAAATTATTATACTTTTAGACCAGGGCTCCTCTGGATATCAGCCTTGTTGCTGAATGGGCCACCCTGGGAAATAAAGATTACCTTAACCCTAACCAATATAGCATTATCCCATCTTTAAGAATAGTTGTTTGCTAAACAATGACGTCAGCATGAATACGCCTACACTTAACAAATAGATTCCATGTTGCCGTGCGTCTGTTCAGTAATAGATCCCTGATGACGTCAAAATGTGGTAAGAACAAAAAAAAGTGGCACACGAGGAGATAGCTGGGTGTGTCACTGATATTCGTACGACATTTGGACGTCCTCTGTGATCCTCTGTCCTCTGAACAGACACACAGCAACATGGAATCTATTTGTTTTATATAATGAACCAAAATATAAACGTCATTAGTACGCGTGTCCTTTAATACATCACAGGTAGAAACCAATCAAAATGCGTCCAAAATTGGGCTTATTAGTATAGGTAATCACATGAGGCCAAGTACTATTAAGGATTAATTGCACGAGAGTTTTCAAAATTTTCCAAAATTGCCCGAGTCGCGAAGCGACGAGGGCAATTTGGAAAATTTTGAAAACTCAAGTGCAATTAATCCTTAATAGTACGAGGTCTCATGGGATTACTTGTTTATCAATAAAGGGCAAAATTTATACGAAGGAAAATCACGCGCGCAGTCTATTTTTATCTGGGAAGCCTGTTTAGCGCTACGGCAATTAACGGATTAGCCAATCATTAACAGGTAATCATGCCCTCTCTTGATTACTAAAAATGCCCTCGATTAAGAAAAAATGCCCTCTCTCTCAACCAATCAGCGCTCAGTAATTTTGCCCTTTATTGATAAGATAAGGAACAACAGATACATTAGAAAAATAAATATACACAGAAAAATAAATATACACGAAAGTATATGTAACTTTACGTAACAAAATATAATGGACAAAACTAATGACAATGATAAATTTGCACGGAGAAACTGTGGAAAAAATAAAGTGACGCTACGCGGCTTCATGGATCATCAGGCAGGAACTAATGTTTGCCACTTTGCCCACAAGAGATCCGGCCATAACAAGCCGTGCAGTTTTATTCTTCGTTGCGTGGTTTCCTGCATCCGGCCAAACGTTGTATATTTTCTATTTCCCTTATGTGGTAGTTCCTCGTCCTTTAGATGTCTTTCTCAAGGTCATGCCCCACAAACTGTTTATGGGTGTGGTATTAATGATATTTGTAGGGTGGACCAATGTTGTGCGTGGACCTGGAGAAGAGTTCTTTCCCATACACTCTTATGTCATAGTGGAGCTCCGGCGGCCCGAAGGTCCGCAGAGCGGAGCCCCATACCCATAGAAATACAAAGTGCAAACAGGAGAACCATGCCTTTCATTTTTCATGGTCAAAATGGCAAGCGGCACAACTCGCGGGCGCGTGCGTACGAACGACGTCGCCCCACAAATATCAATACGGCTGCCATAGTACAGAGTTCGACCTGGTTAACATCTTGAAAGGTTACCATAAGCTTTCATCTTTGATATGTTATGGTATATCAAGAGAAGGTATCAGCTGACCAGTATCACATGACAAGATCGCGGGCTCAGATTTAGAACTCATCGAGGTCACGCGGCTTTTTTCAGGATAAGAACTTTTTGAAACATGTAATCATGTAAAACAATATATTCTATTGTTTCAAGTAGCTATTATGGGATGCCCAGGGGGCAAATACATACTAATTTGCCCCTGGACATCCCATAATAGCTACTTGAAATAATAGAATTCAAAATGGCCGCCGTATTGGTAAAATGGTCTATTAAAAAGAGACAGGCCCGTACACACTTTTTTGGTTTGATTGGTGTCGACTGATTGTTGCCTTCTGCATGCATTGCGGGTCTATCCAAACAAACCTAGAGGAAATGAAGAGTTTACAATGCATTTTTGCGAATCTTTAGTACCGTTTTCTTAAAAACATGGAGCACCCCCCCCCCCCCACCCCCGTATCAAACAAAAGCGACACCAAGCGTTTGACCTGGCCAAGGATTCTAAAAAGCTAATTTTAAATTATCCCACTTTAGAAGACTTAGAAAAACAAATACGCAGCTTAAAATGTTCCATATGGAAAAACCTCGACCAAAAAAGAACCAAAAATTATAATGAAATTACTTAACACATAATGAAATCTCACTCTTTTCCTGTTTTAAATTCAGTTAGTGTTAAAATGTGGATATTTCTTCCCGGGGTGTCTAAAGTATCTGCTAGCGAGAAGAATACCGCTGCTGATATATAAAACAGATAACAGGAGTATATGTCTTGAATATTTATATGTTCGTCGGTGGAGGCGGGAGGGGCTAATTGCCCAAGTGTATAGGAGACTACCCTGGGTACCAGAGGTTCTCTCGCGGCAAGGGGGAAACTTCGCTTCGTGCGGGTCAAAACAAAGACAAAGACCGAAACTGGAAACCGCGAATGGAAAGCCTCTGGCACCCAGAGTAATAGGAGACTGCACGAGTGAAAAAATATCGGGGAGAATGAAGCTTGAAGGTCACTCGCCCAGTTGGCGAGTGCTCCTAAATTTTCAAGTTAGTTTTCAATCCTGTGTAACTACAATAAAGTTTGAAATCATGCATACGCACGATTTTCGTTCGGTCAACCGGGAGCCAACGGTTTTTAAAGAACTCCTAAATTTTTCTTAAAAAATCCCTTCTTCCTTCGGGAGGAACACGTTTATCTTGTTATCAAATGTTTGAAAGAGTTTTTGTGTTCTTCGAGGTAGCCTGGGTGTCCTCCAGCCTGTCCTGTGGTCCATCCTGAGAAGCCAGCTGTTCTTTGGTACAGGGGCTGTACCCATTTCAACTTTTGACGTCATTTACGCTGCATTGAAACTATACAACACCTGTAATTTACCGCCACGTTTCTTCTCGAGATAAAATTTGCCTATTTTCGGTTCGCAAAAGGTTTCCGGAATATCATGATCAGGCAATTTGGACCAGTGTACTAAGAAACGCATTTCAGAGATGATTACAAGATCGCGATCCGCAGAGACAACCGCGAAAAGAACAGCTTCTGTTATTAGTGACGTAAAAAACGTGGAGGAACAGAGCAATGATTTCCATTCACCGGTGAACGGTGTAGATAAACAAGGAGACAAAGACAAGCTCATGGAGAAAAGCAATCGACAACCAAGTATGAAGCGAGACAGATGGAACATAGCCCTGCTTGTCTTTCTTTACGTTCTGCAAGGAATTCCTTTGGGCTTGGCCGGAGCTATGCCAATGTTGTTACAAACAAGAAAGGTTGCTTACAAGGACCAAGCCACGTTTAGTTTGGTATTTTGGCCCTTTAGCATGAAGCTGTTATGGGCGCCTATTGTCGACACTGCTTATTTTTCGCGATTTGGTCGAAGGAAGTCCTGGCTTGTTCCTGTGCAATACCTGCTTGGAATTTTTATGTTAGTTCTTTCAAGGGTAAGATACTAGAAAAATTGTACATCGACACATTCCTGTAAAGGTGATTAACTTGGTATTATAAGCTGATTTATAAGGTAAAGGGATCTTCAGTTTCTATGAATGTACAGTAGTTTTACAGATAGTTGGAAATTCACACTTTGATCAAGGGCTGGCTTTTTACAACACATATTTATATTTTCCCAGCAATGATTGCATTTTTAGGTGCTTCAATTCCCAATAATTGTGGTCACAATAGCGATCCCCAAAAAGAAACAAACACATAATGGAAAACAGGACTGCAACCCGTGGCATCTGTCATGGCTTCAGAGTTCATTCAATATTATGGGTGAAGATGTTGATTGGTGTTATGTTACACTTGTGCATGTATTTCACTGCTGCAGGTGATAACTCCAATGTTACATGTACAAGTGACGTAAAGTAGATGTATATGAAATGATTCAGATGAACATGAGAGATGATCATTGCAGTGAATTTTCAATTAAAGCAATTGGAATTAAAGAAGCCTGAAAAAATTCAGGGCTTCAACGGGATTCGAACCCATAACCTCCGTGATACCGGTGCAATGCTCTAGCAACTGAGCTATGAAGCCACACATTGGGAGCGAGGTCAATTTATTGAGTTCATATTTTCCCATGAGGAGTGAAGTGATGTAAAGTATATGGAATAATTCATACATGTATATGAACTGCGGATGTAGATGAATGTGAGAGATGATCATCGCAGTGAATTTCCATTTAAAGCAATTGGAATTAAAGAAGCCTGAAAAAATTCAGGGCTTTAGCAGGATTTGAACCTGTGACCTTTTATTTAATTCCAATTGCTTTAATTGGAAATTCACTGTGATGATCATCTCTCACATTCATCCAATGTTACAGTTGCTTGAAAACTTAATGATAGCTCGAGAGGCAAATCTACCAACTGCAAGCAACAGACATGACCTTACAGTCAATATAACATGTTAGTTCAGATGTACATCTCAGAGTGCACATGATTTTGACCAAACCAACTACAAGTGAACAAACAGAATGACAGTCAAGTTAATTAAAGATTGCAGGAGACTACACATTTTCATGCAGTTCAATTACAACATAGTAAGAAAACCATCATGCACTGTAGATGTACAGTTAATTGTCCTATAAATGTGTTTATACATGTACTGTCCTAATCTTGCATATTTTACTGTCATAATGCTGTGACCTTTTTAATCCTGCAGTTCAGAACCTAAATTATT
Organism: Blastomussa wellsi; assembly: GCA_947652115.1. NCBI lineage: Eukaryota > Metazoa > Cnidaria > Anthozoa > Scleractinia > Plerogyridae > Blastomussa > Blastomussa wellsi. The sequence continues at coordinate 17,541,487 of OX393564.1, forward strand.
TTATAGTAGCTGACATATTATGTTGTTTTATTTTTATTTTCTAGAACATTGAGGAGTTGATGGGTGAAAACAGTGAAGAAGGCCCAAGCATTGTCTTTTTAACTGGAATCTTCTTCTTCTTGAATTTCCTTGCTGCAACGCAAGACATTGCTGTTGATGGTTGGGCACTTACAATGTTGTCCAGAGAAAATGTTGGTTATGCCTCAACTTGCAACACTGTCGGTCAGACAGCGGGATACTTCATGGGGAATGTTGTATTCTTAGCTCTAAGTTCTGCCGACTTCAGTAACAGATATCTAAGAACTCAGCCATTACCTGATGGCGTAGTCACTTTTTCAGGATTCTTTTATTTTTGGGGAATCATCTTTTTAGTTACTACTACATTAGTTGGACTGTTTAAACGAGAAAAGTCTGAACAAGAACTTCATGGAGAAGAATCTGTTGAAGGAATTGTTGATGGTTACAAAACCTTGGTGAAAATCCTGCACTGCCCAAGTATTTTAAGATTCATGGTTATCTTACTTACATTTAAGGTAATATTTTTTATTTATTATCTTACTTGCATTTAAGGCAAGGCAATATATTTTTTTATTATATTACTCACATTTCAGGCAAGATTTTTTTGTTTTACTCACACAAGATTTAATTTTAAACTACGAGTACAGTCATAAACAGAACCTTGGATGGTAATCTTCCAGCTTTTCCCATTAAGTACTGTGTTTTATTCTAGACTGAAAGAAATAACAAGAGACATTTCCTTTTCCTGCTACGTAAGATGATTGACAGCAGTAGCAAATGTAACTTTCAGTTAGATTTATATTTATGAGTGCAGATGCTTTTGGCCAATGACCAGCTGCAAGTGAACATACTGTAATTATAGCAGTGCATAAGTTTTCTGTTGATACTTGTGAATGTATCTATGGAAGGAGATAAATAAATGTGATCTACACTGTACATTTAGACCTGCATGTACATAATAACATTGATTTCAGAAGAGTCTCTAGTCTCCCTGTATTAATTTGTTCTTGTTCATTCTTAGGTTGGCTTTTCAGCCACTGACTCGGTGACTGGTCTTAAGCTGATTGAAGCAGGAGTTCCTAAAGAGAATCTTGCGCTTCTTGCTATCCCTATGGTCCCAATCCAGATTCTGCTGCCACTTTACATCAGTAGATACACGGCAGGTACGTTTGTATGTACAGGGAGGCATGGCAGCCTAATGGTTGGTGCTTTTAAAGACTGAATGGTCTGGCCCAGGGTAATTTACGTTCTCGGGAAAGACAGTCTGCAGTGCATGTTCCTCCCGCCTAAATGGGTACCAGTGCTGTGAATGTTGCATGTACAATAATGCTGGTGGTAGACCTGTAATGGGCATTCATAAGCAATTCTACATTGTACATGTAGTTCCTTAATGTGATGGAAACTGCGATCAGCCCCACTCTATTGAACCACTGGGCTAAAAATAATGCAGAGTTCACCTACTTTATGTAAATAATGTCATCATAGTTCACATGTGTATGTACATGTGCAATGTAGTTGCATGTACATGTGCCAACTGTGTTTGACACTGAATGATGTTGGCAGTCGTTTATTCATTTATTCCTGTACCTTATTTTACATTAACTTTCTGTATTTGGGCAGTGGAGTTAGGAGCCATTTCAGGCTTTTCTCGAAAACCTGCCTGGTACAAAAAAAAAATAAATCGTACAGGATTACAGTTTACCATTACCATTACCAGTCACCGTTAATTTTTATGGAGCCTTCATTATGAATAATTATTTATTTCCCATCTAAATCCTCTGTTCATTCCCATCTAAATAATAATAATAATAATACGCTATTTATTTAAAGAGGGTAGCACGGAATAGTTACAGAAACTAGTAAACCTGTGGCCCTCTATCTAAATTAAAATTTCAACAAATATCATCAAATATCAAATATCATAATAATGCCTGATGGATACTTGTGGTGTTTTAGCTCAATTGGGCATGTCAATCAGTTAAATGGGATAAACATCTTGCTAACTATTGGCTATTTTTGCTAACAAGTTAACCTTGTTGATACTAACAGATAGTAAACAATCATAATCCAATAGTATTAATTTTATATAATTTTACATATAAACATCCATGAGGTGTTCTTGTTCATAATTATGTATTTGCTTTACATAGGCCCTCGTCCATTAGACGTGTTTCTCAAGGCCATGCCGTACAGATTGTTTATGGGTGTGGTGTTTATGATGTGCGTATGGTGGGCCAATGTAGTGCGCGGACCTGGACAAGAGTTTTTCCCAATATACTTTTACGTCACAATCTTGCTTGTGTATGCTGTTCATCAGGTCTAATAACTAGTTATCTGCTGCTCTTATCTACTCCTTGTCATGTATAATTTATTCCTTATCATTGTACTGGATGTTAATACATTGTCAAAGTAATTTTTGACTATAAGTTAAAGAGTCTTTTTCAAACCCAAGTATTGGACAGTGACATGTGTACAGTGCAACTCCTTGTTCTCTGACTGAAGCATGAATTCGATTGTATTCCATTGTACTCCACTGCATTCTATTCCATTCCTTCTCCTCCAGCAGCGACGTTCAACTTTCACCTCCCCCAAATGGCTTCTAAAGTTTGCATTAACATTGTTGTTGTAGAACCCTCCTTAAATCACTTACAGCTCTGTAAAAACTGGTGTGGGCCACCTGGTTTGTTGTTGTTTATTCCACTACATGTACATGATTCCCTTAAGAGTTTTTCAGATGTCAGAATTTCATATGCCTCTTGGTGTCTTGTGCAGGAAATAATTATTGCTCTGACTTATGCACATCCATGCTCTATATTTTTTGATGGTTTGTTTTTGTTCTCTTTGCTGCATGTATAAACAGGTGACACTGTATTGCATGTTTGTCGCCATCATGGCATTCCACGCCCGTATCAGTGACCCTCGTGTCGGAGGCACGTACTTAACTCTTCTGAACACACTGACTAACCTCGGTGGGAACTGGTGTCAGACATTAGCCCTGTGGCTTGTAGATGGACTCACCTGGACAAACTGTATAGGGGCATCCATACCAGGACTGCACTGCAGTAGCAAGACAAGTGCTAAGGTACATGAGTTATTTGAAACATGTTTCGTGTTTTAGCCAATCATAGCAATTAATGCAAACTGGTAGAGGTTCGGTTTTATATGTGTATATTGGTAAATACTGCAACTTGATCCAGGGTTCTTGCTAAATATTTTCATAGAAGGTAAATAACTGAAAATAGCAGGTAACTTTGTTACCTGCCCCTCCCGCCGGGGGTGTGGGGGCCGCGTAGGCCCCCACCGGGGTCCAGGGGCAGAGCCCCGGTGGGGGCCCAGAGGGCGAAGCACCCGGGAGCAATTGAGTTTTCAGTGATTCAAAGTGTCTTTTGACACGTCGGTTTCTTACTAACAGTTCGTGTGACTGTGGCTCTTACAATAATAAATATTGTGCAACGTGTATCGTTTTTTTTTATTCTCTTATGTACTTTTCTTCAACAAGTTTAATATTAGGACCTGCTTTGAAATAGTACTAAGCTTTAAATGCAACAGGGAAAAGACAAGTGCGAAAAACTTAGAATTCAGAAGACACTGCGCGGGCAAGCGAGTTCAAGTGTTAACTTGACGTTCGTATCGATCACTGTCTCGTGTCAGCAGCTGTTGAATTGATTTAATACTCAGCTTTCGCATGACTGGACGCCATTTTTGTAAACGTTTCTCAAGGGATTGTGGGGGGTTTCCTGGCCGTGAGAGGAATGGAAAGAAAACATGGCGATCGTCGTTTCGAGGCGGCCGAAACAAGCTGGATTGCTTCAACAAATTATGCATTTTCAAAGTGGTAACATCTGCTAGATATCTTCACAGCACTGGTTGGAAGGGGAAAGCAACATTTTCCCATAAACGCGATGCATGGGATTTCACCTTTGATCAGACGAACATTTATTGGATAATCTCGGTGAATATCTCAGTGAAACAGCCGGTAACATTTACTTGAACAGCCGGTAAAAATAACCGGTTACCGGCTCTTAACAAGAACCCTGTTGATCTAATTATTAACTGAAATTAATAGTTGGAACACCTTTCGATGTTCTTCAAAAATCTTTGGAGGTGCATGTATTGGAAGTCCTCAAAGTGCCAAGAAAATGAATGGAGGACACTGGGTTAAATGAACCTTTGTATACTATCCAAAGAACTACTCCAAATATTCCATGGGGTGTACAACGAAACCAGTCCTGTTTAGCTCATTTGTTCATCTTTTGTCTGTTTATTTGTATTTTAGGACTGTACAAATGCCCGAGGCGTGTGCCAGACATTGATTGACGGGTATTACGTGGAGTCTATCGTCTGTGTCGCTATTGGTATTTTATGGTTGATGTGGAAAGGCAAACAAACACGATCTCTACAAGATTTACCAGAGTCTTCATGGAAATTTCAGTAAAACTTAATGAGAACTTCTGATAAAGTTGCAAAATCTCCACTTTCGCGTTTGCGTTTTATTAATTTATTTAAGAGGTATAAGGCCTGCAGTCTTATTTTAATTTGTTGCTCAGCCGTGAACCGAGAGGGTCGCAAAAAGCTACAAAATGTTCCGAACCTTACAACTGTCTTTTTCCGACAAATAGTAATAGGGGCTAATAGCGCTTCTAAGGAGGCAAGAATTTGCTAAAACAAGAAAATTTCCGAATCTTTTAACGGGCTTAATACCTCTCCAACAAGAGAATTGTTTGAGATTTATTATTCTTTATTGTTATTTTTATTTGAACGCTCTGATTTGTTACCAGAACTGCTGCGTCATAAGAATGGGATACTTTGGCTCCAATGTCAGATTCTCTCGCGGGATATCAATTGAACACGCGTCGAGACCGCTGTGCATGTTCTCGCAGGCTATGAAAATGTCAACGGAAAAGACCATTTCCGAGCTGTGCTTTGCCTGCGTCAAGTCTTTGGAAACAATCATGAAAATGTGATTTAACTGCATCTTCGTTGTTTTCATGCAAATCAAACTGGTACATTTTCATATTGAAGCAGTTGGGCTACTAAATTTGACAATTCCATTTTTTGTTTAGTTTTGACTATTTTTAACTAAGTGCTTAACCATTTTTCATAGTTAAATGAAAATCTCTCTGACTAAAAGAACGAAAAAATAAAAACCAAAAAAAAAAAAAAAAAACGGTAAAACGCTAATACATGTGCATTATCTGTAGCCACTAGCCTCCTACGCAGGCGTTATTAGGGGATTGCGTTATACTTGTCCCCACTAACGCCTGCTTAACCGCGACGAACATTCCTTTCCCATTGTCTCTCGCCAGACAAACTAACCAATCAGCATTGTGTGTAGGCATTCAAAACGATCGTTATAAAATTTCCCGCGAATCCGTTCTTCGGGATGCCGGCGCTGTTGGATACAATACTCTGGTGTATTTCGATGGTTGAAACACCAAAATATTATTTTTTGTGAATACAAGAGTCTGATTCTGCCATAAGTTGGAAGAGTTAATATTTTGGGAAAGATGATCTATCTCCCGTTAACACAACAGTGGATCAGAAATATTTATTTCAACGCTGTAAAATGGTACAGAAGACTTCGCCAACTCGAAAACGCAAAGCGGAATTAATTTAAAAATCATCAAAGGGGTCCACATCCGTGGTATTTACGATCGAACAAATCGAAGGGTAAAATTGGAAAGAGCCAGTCAAGGCGAATACAACTTCACCGTGCTGAATCATTCATTCGACAAACTTGCCACAGAACGATTTAAAACGTCCAGCGCTGCTGGGTTAAAAGGCTGGCTTGAAAATATGTTCAACTTCTCCTTTCGATAGTTCATTGGCCCTTGGATTTGAGGCCTCCGTTTGCTTAAAATTGGGTTTGAACAACCGACGATTAATGAACGGGGCACACACTTGAAATAATATTTTTCCGAACACCAAAATCGCTACGCAGTCGTTCAGAGTCTGAAACGTGGAAACTTTGACCCATAGGCTAGCTTTTCATTTGGCTGAACTTCAGTAATTCGTTGCTGGATTGTACGTCTTTTTGTGGAGCTGTGGGGAAAATATGAAAACTGAAAATCAATAGTGAGACTGCCAGGCAACCGAAAACTCATAAATTATATTATATAAATTAATAATTTCGATTCCTGTCTTTAGGCATTTGTTGTAGGCCTGTCTTTAGGCATTTGTTATAGGCATTTAATTAATTTACCATGATATGATTGAAACCATGTTTATATTCTATTTTCGCACGTTTTGTTTTCATGCCGAGTAGAGTGTTCGTTTGAATAGAATTGAACCTTTTAAACAGAATGAAAATATTTTGAACGCCCACAGAAATGACTGCCTAATTTAAAAATATTTGAAGGGTGATAAACACAATAGCCACCATTTGGCTTGGAAATATACTCGGATATTTGTACTTGGACATTACCTGTTCCTGGAAGCTCACAGTTTTCCTCGAGCTTCGCTCTCGGAAAACTGTTCGCGTCTCAGAACAGATAATGGCCGCGGACAAATATCCGAGCACATTTTCGCTCCAAATGGAGGCTATTTATTATATTCATCAAAATGTAGAAGAAGATCATATCAGTTTCTTCTCAGTAGAGAAATGATTTTTCGGTTACAGTTTCGACTGACAATAGTCAAATATGATTTCCGATCTTCTCCAGTGTCTTATTGATCTCATTCACCCTATTTTGTCTATTAACGGGGAGCACTGTCATGAGCATCAATTCAAAAATTCAAGAGTCCAAGGATGTATTTACGTGTACACTACGATTACTGGGCTAGTGTAATGAATCAATAAAGACAGTGATATCAGTGCGATACTGTCAGGAGCTGTAGATCTCAACTTGAAAAATTCAGCATGACGTTTTCAAGTTTTGCCTTCGTGGCTTGGACAAATAGGTAAAAACTAATTAAAGTTCCCCCTTCATTCAACAAGTTACTTGTATTTTCCTCTTGTCGTTCTGAGCACATTGCAGTGACAATTTCCCTTTTTGCTTCCCTAAAGCTTCAACTTTGCATAAGTTATTTGTGGCTCAATATACTCGCGCAAGCGTCGACAAAGATAGACAAAATGAATTCAAATATGCTCCAGCCGTAACGTGTAATATCTATCGTATCAGCGGATCTTTGTGCTAAATTTAACTTTGATATTTGCTTCACCTGATCTAACGCAAATCGCACTTTAAATTTATTTATAAAAAAGCTACTGAATTAATTAAATTAGGAGAGAGAAAGGACAAGCTTCCCTGTAAATGGTAACGGCTGCTCTTCATAGATATACAACAAATGCTCCACTGCTGTAAATTTAGTATTTTTAAAGAAGAAATATAAACAGTATTATTTCTCAGGACCGGGATGTTTACTTTTCCATTTCACTTATACAGTTGAACTGAATCTCTTACAATCCATATGATATCATATTATTTAAAATACTGCCTGCGTTAGTGGCTTTCATGTGTGGAAATCGCAGTGATGGATGTCATCGAAAAACCAGGGATCTCTAATGGCAAATAGAGCCATTTCATAACTGGCTGAATATTATTTTAATTCTTTTGTATTTAGAATTTTTACTTTCAAACGAGGTTAGAAAGGCGAATTTAAATGCACACGAAATAATTTAAAATTGGCAGTCCTTTATGAAATCACAGGTAGCCCAAGCTCGAGATATGAGCAGCTCTTTACATGTTGACCTTTGTATTGTTACGTGACTCGAGCGATTTGCATATTTATAGAGATTTGTATGGGGAAAATAACGATAACCTATGAAACCTATGAAAATGTAGCAATTTAAATAAAAATCGTCTGTGGTCTTCAAGCCGATTTATGGGCATTCTATTAGTTTTAGTGGAACCGGTTTTACTCTCTCTATATATTCTTTCCTTCGGTGGATCGGATCGACTGCCTCGTCAGAGTACCCAAAGGATCGATTCCACTAAAACTAATAGAATGGCCATAAATCGGCTCGAAGACCACACAGGAGGGAAAAACCACTCAACTGAAGTAAAGTATGACGATTTAAATTGCTACATTTTCATAGGTTACAGAAACAATCGTGATTTTCCCCGTACAAATCCCTATTAATATGCAAATCGCTCGAGTCATATATCGAGCTTGGGCTTCCTGTGATGAAATAGGGGTGTTTGTACCTTCTTTAATTTCAAAACGGTGACATTCTATGGGAAAACTCCCTAATAACGCAAATACGGATTACATAACAGTTGTATAATGAGATTTTGGTACATATTGCCCTCTAGTTAAAGTATTTTAATTCCTTTAAATAAAAGAGCAGCCTATTTTTAATTATGTTAACGAGACTAGTTCTTTCGTAACCTCAAGCAAAACCGCGCTATTCGATGTAAAAATAAAGTTCCTAAATGAAATACAGGCCGGATTTCTACTCGTTAGCGATTATAAAGCGCCCATGCCCGACAAAATGAAAGTTTTGCTTGAAACCGTATATAGGTTGGCGCTTTCAGATTCAGCAAACCAGTAATTTCAGCCGGTATTAATTTAGAGCTAAACCTGACAGTTTTGACTAACAATTGGAGTCGCAAACATTTTCCTAGCACGTATTCGTATAACTTCATTATTCTAATCTTTATTGGCACTACTATTATCTGTCTGTTAAAAAAAAAACTGTATACTATTCTTTCGTTAATAAATTGTGCAAGTTACGTGCAAATCATCGACTCCATCTGCTCAGTACGGTTTCTTAATTTTCTATGGATTTCTCTGTCTAAACGTTTTAGAGAGTATCTATCGCATTTCTCCACTGATATGACTTTTCTAAGGGATATCAAGTAAGTTAATATTTTATCTTCTAATATTTTATCTTCTGATATACTGGGACTATACTGAGTTTGATTACATAATCAAGGTTTGCATTCTGCCATTTAAAAGAAACTTATTGCACTCTTTATAGGAATAAAACCGCATTGTCATCTTTCCCACAATGGGTATTCAACTTTTTATAAAGTTCACCTCCACACAGCTCTGACAAATAATAAGCAAAAACCAGAGTGATGTCCAGAACAAACAAAACAATATTACTGAAAATAACATGGTATATCCTCTAAATTTGGCTTCCCTAATTATTCACTGTGACTAGGTAAATAGCAAAACTAAACATAGAACAGGTATTGATGTTCCAAATTTTAAGTAGCTCATTCCTTCTCTTATCTTTAATATTTGCCTAAGTACTCTGAGTATAGCTCTTGAAAAGGTGATGCAGATGCGCATATACGTCATGGAGATATCCAAACAGGCAGTGTTCGACTTGTATCGCGCATGATCGGTTCAACTAATGCTGATATATTTTCTGAGAAAATGCCGCTTTAGCATGTACTCTCGAGTTATGGATGCACGCGGGAAGTTTCAGAGCACGAAACCAGGTGGGATGGGTACTCCCATATGTGGGCTATATACGTTTATAAAATAACTGAGATACTACGCACGCTCTGATTGGTGAATAGAGTTGCTAAACCTATGTTCTATTGTACCGGTAAACACATAGAAAAGTGGTTACGTCAGCGCTTAAATGTACCCCGAAATACCCGGTGTGATCCTTAGAGAGGGTAATTAAATTGAATCAACTAAAACTTCGTGCGTGGACAGCCATCTAAACGAAAAATAAATTATCTGAAACAATTTAATTATCGGTTTCAGTATTAATGTTACAGAAACGAAATAATGGTGACCTATTCGCGCTACTCTTAGTCGGGCTTGGGCTTTAAAAAGGGCAACAATTTTCGTTTTCTTCAACCTTTATAAATAGGCTCAGGGTCTAAGCCCCTTCGCGGCACATCCGTATCGGAAATTAACGGGAGTACCCAACACGGGGAAGGGGGCTGGAGATGTGGCACAAAAGAAGTGTACTTCTGGAGTGCTCTCCAAACTTTCCAAGTGCAACATAACTCGATAGTGCTCCGCTTAAAGCATGAATGAAATGTCTTATAAACATTGCCGATGAAAAAAATCTCGCTTACGTAAACCGAGTTTCATTGCACGGTTTCGCTAGCTATTTTTATTCACATTCATTGATAATTCATCGAGTTTAAACAAAGAAAATCATAACCTTGAAGGAGGTTTGGATACCCGATCTAAATTAGCATATATATTTGACGATTTTATTTCTCTGTTTACTCCTTAGTTTTTGTTTCGATTGAGAAGATATATCAAACACTCGAGACAGTGTTTCATCGGCTATTCAAACAACTCGAAGTTCGCTAAAAAATACTCTGCTGCGCGTAGTATTTTCAATTCTGTTCTCGGTGTTTGGATATCCTGATGAAACACTGTTTCTCGCTGTTTGGTATATTACATAACAGTTGTTCGTATTGTATTATATTGTGTTATGTACATGCGGCGCTTGGTGTATTTTTTTGCTTAAATTGGATAGCAAAGTAAAGCTGTATACTGTCATAATAACTGTTATTTCAGAAAAAGAAAGCACACAGAACACGTATAAAAGCTAACAGAAATGTCACCCCAACATAAAGACTTTGGGGAGCTATTCTGATGACGCTAGACAGCTGTCATCGAAAACAAATTTAATTGGCGAGAATGCGTGGGAGATTTTCTGGTAATATTTACTAAAGATAGCAGAGGGCTGATATTAGAGAGTTAATAACATCACCAGCGCTGATAAATCCCCTTCAAAACATTATCCAATTGATCATGTGTCGATACAGACAATATTACCGTAATTAACTGTATTGGTTCAGTCGAACAGTATTGATGACTACTCTGCCTATAAAATGTATAAAAAGGAGCATTCCACCAGGTATCTTTAGGATTTGAAGCCATTCTCATGTCCCTGAGTAATGGGTTCAAAGATTTGGCGAATTGCAGTTCTGCTGCTAGTTGGTGGCCTCTGTCTTGAAGGTTCAACATATTCCTTGTCGCGAAGTTTTAATTTCTATCGAAACTTCCTTTTCAGATATCTAACTAATTTGTTTTTTGTTTCCATTGCCTTCACACAGCCTTTGCAGCTTCAATAGACGGTAAGTAAATTTAAAACAAGTTTTAAGTAAGTCGCTGTATGGACTTGATCTTTGCGACAGCACATGTTGAAAAAACGGCCAATTGTGCCCATTTTGTAATTTGTTATCTCTCATAAATTTATCAGTCGTCAAGCATTTCCTTATTGATTTGCTGTTATTGGTACCTGTAAAGTCTTTCGCGGTTTTCTGTTCTACGTTGCAAAACTATGTTTTTAGATTTTCTTCAATTCTAGAGTACTTTCGGCATTTGGAACATGACTTGAATCACTCAATCTATGTCTGTCAGTTAACATAAAGACCGTTTTTAGAATTAAATAGTGTCTCAGTTTATCATGAGCTTTGTCTGCATTTTAATTTAAAGTCCACAGACTTTAAAAACATCAAAACTAACATTTCCATTCCTTTCTTCTGCGTTTTTGTTCACAGGCGCTCTAGTGGAAACTAAAGGTAATTTTGAGAAAATGTTGTCCATCAGTTGTAAGAGAAGAGTATTCTGAAGCATTTGAGCGGTGCTGTAATTAACCGATCCTATAGCTTTGAATTAACTCTGTTTCCTTTTTTGCAGAGGCTGTGATTGAAGATGTGGAAAAATTGGGTAAGATTAATACGCATCACCTATTTATTTTTCGTCAAACATAATGTCTGCTAGGTATTTGTGTGCATCTCTCGCGATTTTCGTCATATGCAAAGTTAAATTTGCATACGAGCGTAGTAATTTTATAGCACAAAAGGGAATTCATATTGAGCCTTGCTGCCACGATATTAGCCCTTTTCCTAGTGATTATGTCAGATGCCATAACTATTATGTTATGGTTTTAAAGAGAACTTTTAGGATCGAACCAAACAAGCTTGTTAAGGGTTCACTGTGCTTTAAACTTGGCATAACTAAGTCCGTTCAAAGATGATAGTAACGTAACAATTGTTTAGGGAAAGTCTTTTTTTATTTCTCTCGTCGTACCTTTGCAGAGGACCCGGTGGCTGAAATTAAATCAGATGACTCGTCAATTAATGATGTAGCAGAAACAGGTGAGATAAGCATTACAGTCAGTAATTCAATGCAAATATACTGACTTTCACTATTTGTGAGTAGGCGTAAACTAATTCCTAGTACTAGGAAGAGATTTGAGTGATATTAACACTGCATGCAATACCAAATACGGTAATGCCATATATATTATAAAAGCTATAATAATTCCGTCTTTTACTTCTTATTTCTCCAAAGAAGAACTGTTTAAAGATAACGGCGAAATGGGTAGGTCGACAAGAAATACATTTTTTATTGTTGTCGTATTCTTTATTTTCCCCATTGTAAGAAAGCCTGTTACCCATATTTTACCAAAAAAGACCAAGTTTTGAAACTCATGTTTCTTTTTTCTGTGTTTTCTAGATTATCCTGCTGATGAAGACGATTTGGGTAAGATAGATGGCGTTTGAATAAGACAATTTGAAAGTCATTTGGCAGCTACCTATATTTTCTATTTCTAGGTTGAACAGCATCTGGTAAGGAGTCGTAATTCACTCTGCGTTTTTGCTTGTTAATTTTAGGATAGGCTGTAATGTATGCATTTTAATTTGTAGTATGAAAATATGCAAAAACTGGAGGTATAGGAGACGCTTCTGTTGATGATATACTTAGTGGTAGAGGGGGTTAATTTGAGGTTTCCGAATTTTCATGTTATATTTCGGCTTCTGGTTAATGATTCAGATTAATTAAGAAGACATAACAATGTAGATTACAAAAAATACATGCTGATAATAAGAAAGGTCTAATGCAAATTAAAAATGAAAACGAAATCGAAAATTGCAATATCTGTTCTCGCTTTAACTAAGATAAATTATTTATTCAACAATCAGGAAATGATCTGTTGAAATCCATAGAAGTTGAACTTTAATTTCTTTTTGCTAAAGGAATAAATAATTATCTATCAAGACAGCCCATATCTCATATTTTATCTTCCATTTTTTTCTCAGAAGACACGGATGATGAGTCAGACGAAATGGGTAAGACAAGCCTTTCTGAGTTAAGGGTACTTTAAATTTCTTATCATAATCCTTAAAATGCCTATGAAGGCATTTAGTTTTAAAATTTTCCTTGTGCAATACGCGATTCCAAAGTTTGAGACGTCTGGCGTTAAAAGTAACGATTTTACAAGCTTTCAAAGTTGGGCAATTTTTCTCTCAAAAGTGGTAGTTGAATCGCCCGGTCAAAATACCACGTGACAACAACCTCTGACGTCATTTGGGTGCCAAAAATTGTTCTCACAATCGTTCTCAGTTTCAATTTCCTCGGGCTTGCTGGATCTTTCTGACAAATCGCCCATTTCTGAATCGCTCGGCATGTTTCTCACGTAATCACTCCTCGCTGACAAGAAACTTTGATCGTCGAAACAAACGTTTGGCACCAAAGTGACGTCACGGCGTGGTATTTTCGGAACCAACTTTGAAAGTTTTTAAAATCGTTACTTTTAATCCCAGAGGTATAAAATTCTGAAATCACGTATTTCACAAAGTAAATTTGAAAACAAAACACAAAAAACAAAAGCACTTTATATGCACTTTAAAGGGACACTGGCGCGCCTGGTATATCACATTTTAATAAACATGGCCTGTAAATAGCTTGTTGTAATCGAACTTTATTGCCTTGCAATGGAAAGAAAAAATGCTAAAAATGGTGACATAAGAAGAAAAAAACTCAACTATTAAGTTATTCAAAATTTCACCAGAATTTCAGCTTTGATTTCTTGACATTCTGTCCAGAAATCAATTTTGACGAATGCAATCCACTTCCATCCTTGTAATCCTGTACTTCTTCTATACCTGTTCTACCTTGTTCCGTGGAATCTTTTCAAATTTGTTCGCGTATTTGGTGGCATTTGAGACAATAATTTGGAAATTAGGAGATAAAAACTTCTAGATAATCGAGCGTAACAGCTCCCTTTAATTATACTCATGATATTTTGTTGCCGTTTCTTTCTTTTCAGAAGATTATTCTGATGACGAGCCAGGCGAGATAGGTAAAAGAGACTTTAATTTCTGAATTCAAGAAAACTTTAAATTTCTTCTGAAAATCCTTCCTCTTTCCTCATGATATTTTGTTTCCTTTTCTTTTTTCAGAAGATTCTGATGATGAGCCTGACGAAATGGGTAAGATATAATTTTCTGAGTTGAAACAAGCTTTAATTTTTTTTACAATAAGCCCTGCTTCTTCCTTCTTACTCACGATATTTTGTTGACACTAACTTGTTTTGTTTTCAGATGATGATGATGATGATTATGATGATGATGATGAGCCTGGCGAAATGGGTAAGATATAATTTTCTGAGTTGAAAAAAGCTTTAATTTTTTTATAATAAGCCTAGCTTCTTCCTTCTTACTCACGACATTTGTTGCCACTAACTTGATCTGTTTTTAGATGATGATGATGATTATGATGATGATGAGCCTGGCGAAATGGGTAAGAGATGAAAAACGCTTTAAATTTGTTAATAATACTTCTTCCTCCTTACTCGTGGCCTTTTTGTTGACACTAACTTGTTTTGTTTTCAGATGATTATGATGACGAGCCTGGCGAAATGGGTAAGACAAACTTTTCTGAGTTGAAAAAAGCTTTAAATTTGTTAATAATCCTTCTTTCTCCTTACTCATGGCCTTTTTGTTGACACTAACTTGTTTTGTTTTCAGATGATTATGATGATGAACCTGGAGAAATGGGTAAGACAAAATTTTCTGAGTTTAAAAAAGCGATGAACATTTTATAGTAAACCTTCTTTCTCCTTACTCGTGATATTTTGTTGACACTACCTCATTTTGTTTTCAGATGACGATGACGATTATGATGACGATGAGCTTGGCGATTTTGACGATGATTCAGACGAAGCGGGTAAGATCAATTTTTCTGAGTTTAATATATTAATCACTATAAAACCGCTAAAACGATTAAAAGGTAACCATTTTATCAATGAAAATATCTCTCATATTTTCAGATGAAAATGACAACATCCAAGAGCTGACGGAGACTGGTAAGTTGCATGACAAAGAAACCAATGTTAGACATCATTGGAGGTATCACATCATTTCCATCACAATTGAATACGGTGTTTTATAAAAGCAGATAAAAAGTTAACTTTTTCCATGCACTGGGTTTACGGCCAAATCTCTGATATTAGCTTCAAAAGATAAATACGAATGCTGTTCCTTCCAGGTGTAGAGGATCCACAACGTCGCCGTCCGGGTCCGCGTCCACGTCCTCGTCCTCGTCCTCGTCCCCGTCCCCGTCCTCGTCCTCGACCGCGACCGCGACCGCGACCTCGTCCTCGTCCTCGTCCTCGTCCTCGTCCTCGTCCTCGTCCTCGTCCTCGTCCGCGTCCACGACCGCGTCCACGTCCACGTCCACGTCCACGTCCACGTCCACGTCCACGTCCACGTCCACGTCCACGTCCACGTCCACGTCCACGTCCACGTCCACGTCCACGTCCACGACCGCGCCCACGACCGCGCCCGCGCCCACGTCCACGTCCACGTCCACGTCCCCGTCCCCGCCCGCGCCCACGCCCACGCCCACGCCCACGCCCACGTAAGTAAAACAAAGGAAATGAGAACCGTATTAGCATAGATTTTTACGATTTTATTTTCTTCGTTTTCTCCGTAGTTTTAGTTTCGATTGAGAAGAAATGTGAAACACCCGAGACAGTGTTTCATCACATTGCCAAACACCTCGAAGCTCGTCGAAAATACTCCGCTTCGCGTCGTATTTTCAACTCTCTTCTCGGTATTTGGAAATGTGATGAAACACTGTTACTCGTGTTTGATATATTACATAACATGGATGGCTTTATCCTCTCTTTTAAATACTGATTACTCATTCGCAGCCGACGTGGAAATGATTGCAGCTCCAATCTGGAGTATCAAAACTTTGTTTGGAGTTTATGTTATTGTTCGACGGTGTGAGAGTCAGAACGACAAATCAAAACCTCAAGTCTATGTTATTTAGGATACAATCATATATAACTATAGCTGGCGAAGAGCGGAAGCTTTTAAACATGGAGGTTTCATTTCCATGTAAATTAAAGGCTTCTCCCTTTACACTGATTTCACAGGAGGATGATGTAAGGAATGACGACTCAATGGAAAATGGAAAGACGGAACGTAAGTGCATCTACCGTCAAGCGTAACGTCTGCACCGTACACCTACATTTTTTGTTCTGTCTTTGGCATCGCAAAACTTTTTTGAAAATTAAAACTAATATGCCGACTCAATTTAAAGCTTGGTTGTTTTCCTTGAATTTATTAAATCCTTCTAAGGCGAAAAATTCCTTGCAATACAAAGGAGGTATTGTACCGAAAGCTTAATGACGCAATCTTCTCATCATGAAAAAACTCAAATAACTACACCTGCAATTTGTCTGAAGAAACATCTTTTCGAATGATGTAATGATTTACGATTTTAGTAAATATGACTAGAGAGCAAGTTAATGTGTTTACTTGACGTCATAGC